>CM069924.1:20422909-21022909 GCA_036172225.1 Cryptocoryne crispatula var. balansae
GTAGGGGCTCCTCCTTGTAGCCAATATGCAAATGAAGCTAGTGGTGGGTGATTTGGGTGCTGGATGAAAGAGGAGAGATGGATAGAGGCTTTCAAAGTGGAGGAAAAACCATGTTTTTGGATGACAGAAACAACAGGTTTTTGGGATTTAGGGGGGGTGATCTTGGATCGGTTTAAAGACTTATGGGAGGTGCAAATGGCTTAGAAACATGGTATTGGATGAATTCTAGGGCGGTACGGAGTTGGAATCTCCTTCCAGCTCCAAATGGGGGTCTATTTATAGCCCAAAAAAGGTACTTTGGCCATTTCCGAAAATCAGTTCCACGCAGCAAAGCGCCCTATATATAGGGTGCCAGCATCATGAGGTATGTCAAATCGATAAGACGAGTCCCTACGAGTGGTCAAATCGGTCGGTCGAGTCGATTTGACTAGGTGCCAGACGTCCTATATATAGGGGGTGCCCTATAAGCAGAGCGCCTGGTGCCCTATATACAAGGCGCTTTGACCCCGGTCAACGTCCTATCGATCTTCTTCGGAACGTGCCGAAAAACCTGATTCTTCCGGAAAACACGGTTCCCTTGAAGGGTTACTCAAATATTCTTCATGAAAACAAGAATTTAAGCTCTCCAACTAGGCCAAAATTGCATGTCTACAGCTTGCCTCGCCTTCGCGTCGACTTTGTAGGGGAATGACACGAATGTAGCACAGGCGAATATAGTGAAACGTAGTGAGGTGTAGCGGAATGAAGTGGTAATGAACTGAAAAGGTGATGCCAAGGTGTAGATTTAGACACGCCCTCATTGGCCTAGTTGAGTGGAATGAAACTTTACCGGACTTTGAGGTTGCCTTTCGTCTTATCGGAACCTTCCCTTTGGTTGATTGATTAGGTAGAAGAACTATGATGAAAGTAACTAAGATCCCACGTGGGGGAGAATTGTTACCGGCTAGGACCCGAACTGCATGGTGTGCTAGACTCGGTAGAAAGTAAATTGTGAAAAGTAAAGATGAAACATGTAATCAACCAAGGTTGGGTTCTTCAAATTCATCAGGTTCACTTAGAAATACCGGTGTAGTTCGGAATGGCATAACTTCTTGTTTTGATGAAATCATCATTGAAACACGGTTAAAACGGATCTTCCGGGCGGACCAAAGCCCCTTCTAAGAGCTATAGAAAGACTGTAATGGTAGGGTTGGCATGAAAGATAAGTATGATGATGCATGAGATGATGTGTAACGATGCATGATGCATGTTGGGTTTAAAGAAATGCAAATAAGTATAAAAAAATAGTTGAAGATATAGGTCAAACGCAACGGGTCAGGACATCCGTGAAGACATTGTCGTCCCCATTTATTTGACTTTGGCTTATCCGCGGGCCTAAAAAGTGGCTGAATCCTTCATTGATTTTGTTGAAGGGGTTCTTAGACTCAGCCCTCTTAGACCCGAGGTCTTCAACGGTATATGCAAGACTATGCTAGATAAATGGCCCATGTAAGGCTCCGGGCGCCCTATTTATAGGGCGCTTGGTGCCCTAATTATAGGGTGCCAAGTGCCCTGTTTATAGGGCACCAGGCGCCTTGTAAGCGGGGCACCTGTGCGGAATTTGTTCCTGCTCCTTCTCGAGGTGGCTTTTTGGGGTCTATAAGAGGGGGGGACGCCCCCTTCTTCTCCCCCACACCAGCTACAGTGCTCTCCTTCTTCCGTTGTTCTGATGGCTTCCTCCTCCTCCCGTCCGACTTGTCCAATAGAGATGAAGAGTTTTTTCGAGGTTCCGTGCCATATCCGGAACCGAGTATCTATGGGAGTGGTAGTGACCTTTTTTAGGCACCCCTTCTTGTTTTGCTCTGGAGTTTTCTTTTCTGATCGAGTGGTTATTCTGCAGGATATTCCAATCTTCCCCGGCACTCGTCGTTATGGACAGGTGCTGTGGATTGCTCGACTGATGGCCGCCATCAACATCCATGTGCGGTCTATTCTGAGCGGGTGGGGCTTTTCCGACATTCTTGTTCACGCCAACCATCTTCTCAAATATTTCTAGGACTTCTCTCTGGTGGGTGCACTTCTCGAGATGTGGCATCCCGACACACATACCTTCATCTTTGACACCTTCGAGTGTACCATCCTCTTAGAAGAGGTGGAACTGTTCCTGGGGCTGCGTGCTATGCCTGGTTATGGCCAGACCATGTTTATTCCTGCTGGACTGGTTACCGGTTTAGACTTCCTTCGCGGCTTTATGACCACTGGAGAGGCTTGGTCCATTATGGTAGGTGGGCGTATTTACACCGAGGCACTGGCAGATTGGTCTATTGGCGTTATTCAGGGTGCCAGTGACAATGAAGCTCTACTGTTGCCCAGTGCCAAAGGTGTCTCCGCCTGCCTTGCCTCAGTACTTCTCTACCCGTGTGAAGATGGGTGGCTTGATCCCACTTGCCTTCCTTGCATTCAAGGCATCAGGTCCAATGAGTGCATAGCCCACTCAGTGTTGGGCTATCTCTATGATGGCATGACCTCTGCTAGTGTTGGTACGCCCATGTTTGGCAGTATCCTTCTATTCATGTGCTGGGCCGACTGGCACTTCAAGTTCGACGTGTGCTATGGACCGGCCACGGCTTCCTGGCTTTTTGCTCGAAGCCCCCTCCAACCTCTCACTAGCCATCTCTGCATGGAATACAAAGTGATCAACAAGTGTCCTTCGGTGAAGACCCGCGCTGACTAGCATGCGTACTTTTCGGCCATGAGCTGTGCTAGATTTGTCCGTCCTACCGAGGCTGTTATGCGCCAGAATATTCATGCTTCTACCAATCCTGGGGTGGATCTTCGATTGATTACTGGCTCTTCCTTTATCATCTACAACCCACATCGGTGCTTTCTGCAATTGGGTCAACCACGGCTCAAGGTTCCTTGCCTCTCCCACATTCCGTCCATCAAGGATCGCCAAACGGGCACGGCAGCTGACGATGAAGAATGCCAAAGCATTCTTGCTATTTGGGGAATTTGCAAGAGTTTTTCTCCAAGCGCCTATATGGAAGAAGATGAAGTCTGGAAGAGTCGGTACGTGGCGAGACTGAGGAAGCTCCGTGGCTGATGTCTTGTATTTGCTTTTAGTTGCGTCCAGTTGTATGTTGTCTGCTTTTGTTGTGTCTAGGACTTGATGAGTGTAGGTCTAGGACTTGCTTAGTGTAGCTCTTTTCATTCCAGTTGTGTCCGAGTCCTGTTAATGTCAGTGACCAGCAAAATATGCGAAAAAGGAATTAATCATCAATGTTTGCTGACAAATTTGTGTTTTTCAATAAAGAATATAGCTTTTAATCATGCACTTTTAAAAATTTTGAAAATTTTGGTCGTGACGGTTTATATTTCCACCCCTGCACCTTTCTCTCATTTTACCATCAACTTTTCAAGCTTTTCTATTGAGCGGTGCCCTTCCGGAGCGTGCAACGTGCCATGCAGACTCCAGAGTAAGTTTTTCCCAACTGTAAACTTGTAATTTATTCTGTTATGCTCATTTTTGTAGAAGGGACCAAACCGATCCAGAGTCGTTCCGAATCGGAACGGGGAGAGAGAAGGGGGCCAAGCCCCCTAGCGCCCCCTTGATGGGGTGCTAGGCTCTGCCTGGCGCCCCATCAAGGGGACGCCAGGCGCCCCATCAAGGGGGCACCTGGTCACCAGACCCCGTTTTCTTCGTTCTTCTGTTTTTGACTTGATTCTAACACTTGGAAATGATGCAGATGACGAAAAGGTACCGTGTTGAGTGCGGCGGAGCCTCCAGTTCAGCCGGAGCCTCCAGTTCCGCCGGAGCCTCTAGTTCCGCCAGAGCCTCCAGTTCGGCCGATCCTGGCCCGTCGGGGCCATTCCCTTCATCCGCCTCCAACCGTCATGGTAATTGATCTTTGACTTCCCCTTTTGAATTATTCATTAATTGGCATTTCTAACATGATTGTTTGTTTGTGCAGGGGAAGATCAAATCTCGGATATCCTGGAAGATGGTCTTCCATGCTTACAAGGGGTTGCAGGCTTTCCAGAAGGCACGACTGGATGCGATGGTATTTGGCCCATTGCTTCGTTGTTCCGCCTTCTGGGAGGATCTCCCCCTGATCCAGGCTCTGAGGGAGAGATGTGATTCCACTACCCATTCCTTCCTCTTTCCCTGGGGGCACATGGTGCCTACTTTGGAGGACGTCTCCCGGATTACGGGACTCCGCGTTCATGGTCGCACCATTACCGGCAAGACCTATCGTGATTACTCGACCATGGTCCGAGATTTTTTGGGTTATCCGATCCCACATTCCCCGGCGGACTGCGCATTATGAAGCGCATAGACGTTGGGGACTTGCTCGGATTGGGCAAGGCTAGTGTAGGAAAAGATGACCTGGTGGCGGATGTTCTTCACGCGTTGATGGAACGCGTGAAGGGCCACCTGGTCGGTGAGGAGGGTACCATCCAGGCCGATTTTGAGTTCCGCCGATTCCTCCACTTCTTCTTGACCCGTCTTCTGCTAGCCTCGAAGACGGACAGGGTGCATCTACGGTTTCTCCCGTTCCTTGCTGACCTGTTGAAGGTCAGTGAGTACGCCTGGGGTGCTGCTATGCTGGCACACCCATTCTCCTCGCTGGTGATGGAGAGCTGCCCGGTCTCTGTAGCCAGTTTTACTCCATTCCTTCAGGTATGCCCTACCTCTTTTGTTCATTATCAATTCTGCTTTGTTTATGTTGACTAATTAAGCTTATTGGCAGGTCTGGAGTTATTATCATATCCCCCTGGGTCGTGCCCTGCTGAAGGAGGACCCTGAGTATCCACTTATCGGCAGCTGGGTTGCCAGCCAATCTGCCTCCTCTCATCCTTACTAGGTGGAGAACCTGAGGAGGCAGCTGCTCTGCTTCCCCCACCATGAGGTATCATGTCCCTTTTTCCTTTCAGCTTTTTTGGTTCTTCTTATTCACTGTCCTGCCTTGCTTTTTCAGGTGGTGTGGAGCCCGTATTTCGACATTCACCTGGATCAGCAGCCATGGGTGTCGGAGAGTCGTCCGGTCTTTGGCCGCGACACCTTTCTAATCTGTCTGAACGAGATGGATCCTCTGTGGGTGCGTCTCACGATGCTCTCACTAGGGCTTCACCAGGAGTGGGTGGACCTTCCTCCCTACCCGCGCCTGGGTCGTTCCACCCGCGGCCTGATCCAGGAGATTGATTGGAAGAAGGAGGGCCAGTTCACTGTTCAGATCTAGAAGAGGGGTGGTACCCTAGTGACCTCTAGTGCTCGCGACAGCAGCGACTATCTGCACCGCTACACAGCAACCTTTGCCCACCTTTTCACCGAGGGTGGCGAGGTATGCATTCATTGTTCTTGACACTATTCTTTCCTTGTTTGGTTATATGACTGTTTGTTGCTTGCAGAGTATACAGGAGGAGTTGTCTCGCTTGAGGGCAGGGACAGCATCTCTGGAGGCAGAGCTGGAGCGACAGGTATTTTCTTTGCTTCGTACCTTTCCCATTGCCTGTTAACAAATCATTCTTTCTTTCTTTCAGCGGCGTCGCTACCGAGGTGCACGCCGACAACTGCGTGGGTGTGATGATGTGGTGATGTTTCTTGTCCTCCTTTAATATCCTGAATGAATGTTTCTAACTGTTTTCCTTGTTTCTTTTCCAGATTTCACGGCTTCATGAATGCATAGCCGAGCTGGAGTTGGGTTCCCACCCAACTGACCCTGAGCCGGCAGTTTTTGACGGGCTTTCAAAGGCCCCTTTCAAGCCGCTCGACTTTGGTCAGCCCATGGGTCCCGAGCTCCCTCCTCACCATCTGCCAGTTGATCCTCCCCAGTTTATCCCCACTGACCCCGGGAGTAGTTCTTCCAAGACGGGTCTTCTTCTTGAGGTGATCATCATTTCTTTCTTATGTTGTTTTCTTCCTTTATTTGCCTTGCTAATTTTTTCTCTTTCTTATAGATTGCTCAGCTGAAGGAGTGGGTGTAGACCTTAGCACTGAGGTGAATTTCTGTGACTTGCTTCTGTTTTATTTTGCTTGATTCTGACATTCTTTTTAATTGTAGAACAAGGATCTCTGGGCGAGAATTTCTGATCTTTCTGCGGGGGGTGTGCCACATCCTGGCGACGGACCTTCGGATCTCCAGGACAGGGTATGTATTTTGCTTTGTTTATCATCATTACTTTCTTTTTTCTGACGCCTTTTCTTGTAGGTGATGGAGCTGCAGAGGGAGCTTGAGCTCGAGCCCATTGTGGGTGTTCCGGATCCTGGACATTCTTCTTCTTCTGAGGTGCAGAGTCTTTATTCAGATTTTTGAACTTGGAACTCACGGACTGATGCTTCTTCTTTTGTTTTTCAGATTGCTCAGAGGATAGAGGAGCTGACACAAGAGGTATGAGTTTGATTCTCATCCTTGACTGTTTCTTATGTAGTCGATACATCTCTCTGTTATCTTGTAGGTTGGGAGGCTGGAGGCTCGTGTGGTTGAGCTGTCAAGACCCGAGTCTGAGCAGATCCTTCGTCTCCGCCTCGACCATTCCTCGAAGCTTCTTCGATTGGAGGCAGAGCATCGGCAGATGATGATGTAGGCGCTCCTATCTCGATCTTGAAGCCATTCTCACCGTTCCGACTCCCGCGGGACTACGCTGAGAGGACCTACTCACTCGAGTTCTTCCCAGACTAGTAGTCATAGGAGGAGAGGTGAGAAGAGACATGCCATGCCACCTCCGGGTGATCAGGCTCCAGCGGAAGGAGGCGGTGATTTGTGATGTGCTGACCCCTTCCTTGTTCATGATGTACCTTTATTTTATATAGTGATGTTTGCTTCCCTTCTTGGCTCCCTGCATTTACTTAGAAGGCATTTAGAACTTTATTTAGGCTTAGTCCCTTGCGAGAAGAGGGCAAAACTGCCTTGATCTTTTGTCAAGGGACATAGGCCTTATCAAGGTAAAATAACAGGAAAATATAAGTATGCACAAAATGAAATATGCAAGACTGAAATTAAACATGAATGGAAAGGCAACTAGTAAGTTAGAAAGCACATTTTTAGGTGTTTTGAAATTTTTGATTTGTTTGGGTTTTTATGGTATTATGATTTTTTTGATGTTTTGGTACTTTTATGATGTTTTTTTGGTGTTTTGGATTTTTACTTTTTAAGAATTTTGATTTTATGATTTTTTTTGGTATTTTTGAAGTATTCGATTTTTTGTTTGGTGTGAAAGAAACGACCATCTCATCATTTGCCTTGCTTGCCATAGGTGCCCCTTATCGTTGCCTAGGGGTTAAGAGTAGACATCACGTGTAAGAAAGTGCCTAGTCCGAAATCTTCTGACCTTCCGCCTTTGATAGGCTATGGCTTTTCTTGGATCCAGTCGGTCAACCCTACCCACAAGATTAAAGAGGGAGGAGGATTGATGGTAAGTCCTTAATAGGATTCAGGGGTGTTGAATTTGTTTCTCTACTAGTGCCCGCGTTGCCCGTTTGGGATTTGACATCCTTGGGTCCTTCCTTCTAGCCCTTTTTCTTTGATGGCCCACATTCAGACATGTCTTTTTTCTTTTGTTTGATTTTGACCTGAGGGGTTCATTGCCCACCTTTTGTAGCCTTTTTATTTTTGGGCTTTTGTTGCTACACATTCAGACAGGTCTATTATTTTTCCAACTTGAGGGGTCATTGCCCATCTTTTGGTACCTTTTTCTTTTAAGAAGTCAGACCTTCAGAGGCATCCTCCTGCTAAGGCAATGGGCACTTTTGATACTCCTTATTCTAACCCCTCTCATCACTTCTGGACTGAAATAAGAAGAGAATGGGACAGGGTTGACCTTCTTTTGCCAAGTGTTGCCTAGCTTTCTTTCTGACTTCCAATCGTCGGATTCCAAAACCTAGGTGTGTAGTGTGTGCAGTATGATGCCTATCCTTATTTTCCTAAGTGACAAGTTGGTGCATCGAACAAGCAAGTGTTAGATGTTATCATCATTCTTTACACCTCTGGATTTTATAGATTTTTTTGTTTTTTTGTGATTTTTAAGGGAATATTTTTGAGGTATACATCATTCCAGGGATGAGCTAGTTCTTCTCCTTCTGCATTAGTTAGCTTATATGAATTACTAGGATAAACAGCCGAAATTACATACGGACCCTCCCAATTAGGTTGAAGTTTGGAAAGGGCACCGCCAGGCTTAATGAATATTCTTTTAAGCACAACCACACCGATTTCAAATTTTCTCTCTACCACCCTCTTTTGATAAAATATTTTAAGTCTATTCTGATAAGATCTAGCATGTTCGGCAGCAGCCAGCCTCCTTTCGTCCAAGAGTTCGAGTTGCACGAGAAGGGAATCTCGGCATTCATCCATCGGGATGTCTCGATCGATCTGGACTCGGAGGGAAGGAATGATTACTTTGTATGGTACTACCGCCTCCATCCCAAATGCCAAGGCATAGGGGGTTTGACCCGTTGGGGTTCAAATAAAAGTGCGATAGGCCCATAGAGCATCAACTAACTTATCCGGCCAGTCTGCGAACTTGCTAGACTTACAAGTTTTCTTAATGATTTTTATCAGAGTTTTATTGGTGGCTTCTGCTTGACCGTTGCCTTGAGAATAATATGGAGATGAATGATGCAATCTGATGCAATACCTGTTGCAAAGGTCACGTAGCTCCTGAGAGATGAACTGTGGTCCATTGTTGGTGATGATGTCGCCTGGGATCCCAAACCTGGCAATGATGTTGAGTTTAATGAAGGTGCAGACTATTGATGCCTTGATTTCTACGTATGCTTCTGCTTCTGCCCACTTGGTGAAGTACTCTGTTGCCGTTAGGATGAATGATTTGGTTTTGTTTGTGAAATTTGGGTCACCAAGGGGTCCGATAACATCAAAAGCCCACATAGCGAAAGGCCATGGGGCATGAATCGGGTGAAGGGAAGATGCGGGAGAGTGAATCTTGTCGACGTGAAGTTGACATTCATGACAGTGCCGGATAAAGATCGAGCAATCTTCTTCCAGAGTAGGCCAATAATACCCTTGCCTGATGATCTTCTTGGTGAGGGCTTGGGCATTTACATGGCCTCAACATACTCCGGAATGTGCTTCTTTAAGCACCAATTTAGCCTCTTCTTCATCTACACATCTTAATAGAATGCCGGCCAGGCTTCTTTTATAAAACACTCCACCTAAGATGGTGTATCTCTGGGAGATTCTTCTTATGACTTTCTTTTCCTCGGCAGTTGAACCTGGTGGATATGTCTGATCTTGACAGTAATTCACAATCTCATGATACCATGGTTTCTTAGCCTCTTCTAGTTCTTCTAACTCAACCAAAGACACTTCCTCCTTTTACTCAATGTATTCCTTCCTTTCAAACTCTTCTTTAATCTTCGAGAATCGTGCATCTTCTACTGTCGGAATGGTACGTCGGCGGACATAGATCGTCCTAACCTGTCTGCCTAGTGGGACAGATAGTGAAGATGCCAGGGAAGCGAGAGCATTGGCAAGAATATTTTGAGCACGAGAAATATGAATAAATTTAAGTTTGGAGAATAGCTTGATGTAACAGGCGGTGAGTTCTTGGTATGGTCTGAGCCCGGGATGAGATGTGCGGTATTTGGCAAGCACTTGGTGGAGAATCAACTGACTATCACCGATCACCCTTAGTTTAGTGACACCATAGAAGTGAGCGGCCTCCAGTTCAACCAATAAGGCTTCATACTCAGCTATATTGTTTGTTGCTGGAAAATGGAGCTGAGAAGCCTGTGGAATGGTGACACCTTCGGGTGACAGAAGAACAATCCCTATCCCTCTACCCTGGGAGTTTAATGCCCCGTCAAAATATAAAGTCCATAGATTGGAAGATCGGATGGACATCAATTCTTCGTCGGGGAATTCTGATTGGATAGGGTCAAAGATTGGGATAGGATGATGGGAAAGGTGTTCAGCAATTGCATAGCCCTTGATAGCCTTCTGTTGGGTGTAGGTGATGTCAAATTGAGAAAGAAAGCTTTGCCAGCATTCCAATCGGTCAGTTAGGACAGATTTTTCTAGGAGGAACTTGATGGGATTCATGCGAGCAATGAGATTGACCTCGTGAGCCAGAAAGTAGTGTTTAAGCTTCTGGACCACCCAAACCAGGGCGGCATAGGTTTTTTCCATGGTTATATACTTTTGCTCACAAGAGTTAAAGATCTTGTACAAATAGTATGCTTCTCGCTCTTTCCCTTCGTCATCTAATTGTGCCAATACTGCTCTAAGAGATCCTTCCAAAATCGAGATGTATAAGTTTAAGGGTTTGCCGAGAACCAGAGGTTTAAGCACAGGTGGGCTTGACAAATATTTCTTTAAACCATCGAATGCCTCCTGGCATCTTGAATCCCATCTAAATTTGGCCTTCACTTTGGTTAACTCATAGAAAGGTTTATACCTTTGAGAGTGTTGTGAGATAAACTGGCGAACAAATTGTAGCCTACCAATCAACTCTCTCAGCTCTTTTAAGTTCTTTGGTGGAGGCATCTCAATGACGGCCTTGGCCTTGTTGGGATCGATCTCAATGCCTCTTTTACTAACGATGAACCCAAGTAGCTTTCCGGATGACACTCCAAACACACACTTCTTGGGGTTCATTTTAAGCTTATATTCCCTGGCTCATTGCAAAACCCTTTTTACACCTCAGCATGCTTATCTCGGGTCCAAGATTTAACCACTAGATCATCCACATACACCTCTACAAATTTATGCATCATATCATGAAATATCGCCACCATGGCCCTTTGATAAGTTGCTCCGGCATTCTTTATTCCAAAGGGCATGACGACGTAGCAATAAGTTCCCCAAGGTGTAGTGAATGAGGTCTTCTCTTTATCCTCTTCTGCTAACCGGATTTGATTATACCCTGAATATCCATCCATGAATGATAAGGTTTCATATCCAGTTGTGTTATCAATAAGAACATCGATATGAGGAAGGGAGAAATTATCTTTCGAACACGCTCGATTTAAGTCCCTAAAGTCAATGCAAATTCGAACTTTTCCATCCTTTTTCATTACTGGGACTATATTTGCCACCCATTGTGGATAAAGGACGACTCTAATGAATTTTGCTTGGTGTAGCTTATCGACCTCTTCCTTCATCTTTAATGATATGTCTGGGTGGCATCTTCTCAACTTTTGCTTGACCGGGGTAGCTTCAGGTTTTAAAGTTAATCGATGCTCCACCAATGATTTGTCTAACCCCGGCATATCTTCATATGTCCAAGCGAACGTGTCCTTGTATTCTTGTAGCAGCCCCATTAGATTCTGTTCTTCTAAAGGGGTGAGGTTGACACTGAGAAGGATATTCTTAGGATCTTCCGGTGTTCCAAGATTAAGTTCTTTAGTCGGTTCATCCACCGTGGCTGATGGTTCTTCGAATCTTCTTAAACTGGATGCATAAGCATCAGCCAAATCCTCTTCTTCATCATCAATATCAGGATCATTTTCCGATACAACCTCGTAAACCCCTAAAGTTGGATCAATGTTGTCTTTTTCCTCATATCGGATCTCATTCAACTGGATTGCATTTTCTAGATACTCCGATAGCTTGGCACATTCTAAGCTCTTCTGAGCTAACCGATGCAGATATCTTTTTGGAACTCTCCTACCCCTGATTTTTGTTTTGTTTTTATTGGAAACTAAACCTAAAGAAGAAGAAAGTGAATAAGGGAAGGAAAAGGAGGTTGAGGGAGTGGAATTTATTGTAGAGGATGAAGAGAAAAGGAGATCGATCAAAGACCTGGTGGCCTCCCGGTTTGGATCATCCTTCAGAGCGAGTTGGGATGTTTCTTCAATTGAAACTTGGGTTGAGAACAAGATGTTTTTTTTTTTGATCTTTTTGAGAAGTACTAAACATGAACACTGAGGGGTTTTGGTCGGTTGTGGTTTCTGGTGTGGGCTGGGATATTGATAGGGAAGGGAACAAAACGAGCAAAGATGGGTAAAGAGAGCATCCATCTTTGCTACCTAGTGAATCTGATGGTGGACTTGTTGGGAATGAGTCTGTTAGATCCGTGGAGATGACAATGGGTGAATGCCCCTGATTCTGATTGCCAAAAGGCTTGCTGTGGAATGATTCGCCGCTTGACCCTTCTTCAGAGAATAACCACGATATGTCGAGATATGGCTCATCTTCTAGGCTGTCAACCTTCTTTCTCTTTGCCTGTTCTTGCGGTTCTTATTCTTCAATCATCTGTATTGTCTCCCTCTTGTCGAAGAACTTGTGCAGACACCCCTTGAAGTATTTTTGACTGATCTTTTGGCCATTATCGCATGTCCCATCATATCCTATCACATTTCTTGATGTTGTCTTTACTAGCTGGATGGGCTCTATGATGCCCTACAGTTCTCTTCCCAACTCTCAGCCTTCTTGATATCCCAGATTTTCCATCATTCGCCACCCAAGGGTCTTGGTAGCATCCTTCTTTCTTTTCCAAACTTGCATGGGCGGCCTTCCATCCTTTGGTAGATCAAGGATTATGAAGACTGGTTGACTTGGCAAGCCAGGAGGGAGAGTAACCAGGCAGTCCACAAGCATGCTTACCACCTTAATGACTTGGCGCTTGAAAGGAAACTTGATAGTGTTTCACCAACAATAAATAACATGATGATGATGATGATGATGATGATGATGATGATGATGATGAGCATGTACATTAAAGAAGAGAACAGTAGTCCGCATGGCATAGCCTACAGTGAGTTACACTAGTAGTAAGATGACGATGGACTTTTTTTGTCAAACATATCACATTTTCAAAACTTAATTCACACAATAGCACAATTTGGTGGGATTTGAGGGGAATGACACAGTTTATGTGAAAGCTTGTTTCACGCTTTCTAGGTTACGAAAGTGAAAGTGCTTTTTTGATTTGCTCTTTCACAAAAAAAAAAGAATTTACTCCTAACTAGCAAATGGTACACTTTTATCATCCATCTAATATTATATTTAATAATTAATATTAAATATAATATTAAATGTATGATAAAAGTTCATCATCCATTTTTTATTTTTCTTTTTGTGAAAGTGCAAATGACAAGAGCACTTTCATTTTGTAACCCAAAAAGTATGAACACAAAACACTTTTTCACAGAAACTATCATGCCCCGCAAATTCCACTAAATCGTGTTATTATGCGAATTAACTTGTGAAAGCGTGCTTAAGAAAAAAGAGCCAATGACGATGATGAGCGGCACATCAAACCACCAAAGGAGTGAACAATCAGTCGTCATAAGATAGCAGGTAGTGAGACTTCTGTTGCAGCCACCGCCCGATGCGTGGAAGAAATGCGAGCACGACAAGAAACTTTGAGATTTTTTTTAAAATTAACACAATTAAAAATGACATAACGACTTTCACTTTTCTTTTATTTTTTTAACCATCACCTAAAGTTGCTAGTTGCTAACTGTTCTAACAACTTTGCTATTGTTTGTTTGTTTGTTTACGTTAGAGGTGAAATTGTTTAACTAACTTTAACTCTTTTATATTCTGTCATATATTTTAAAATTATTACTTATAAAAACATACATATTATTATATTATATTAAAATAAAAAATTTATTTTAATTTTTTTATTTATATTGATTTATTTAAAATTATATTTTTATATTTATTACATTATAATCAATAAATTTATAATTTTAAATAAATATAAATATTTCATAAATATTAATTAATATTTTGAGATATCATCTTTGTAAGCCATTGTTAAGTGTGTAATAGATACTTCATCCTTTCTCACTATCTCTGTTCCATCCATTGGCATTCTACACTGCTCCATTAATGGTTCTGCATCTATATTTCTAAAACATCACCAATTTGGTATCAAAACCAAGTTAGTCTAGTGTTAGGTATATCATTCTAGTTATCTGTTAATCGTTATTCTATTATTCTGTCAATTGTTATTCTTTTACTTTTTCTTCGTTGGTGTGTACGTTGTACTTTCATTGCTGCTGAGAAGGACTTGTGAATTTCTCTAAGGATTGAGCTAAGGGAAATATCTAGGAAATAAAAGGAATATTCAAGGTAATAATATCTGAAGAGAGGGTAAAAGAATTAGTACATATAGTTAAATGAAAATATGTGTGTGGCTGGTCTAGATGATAGTTATAACTATAATATACATAACAAGGAAGTTGCAAGTGATGTGAAACAAAACTTTCAAAATATATTCAATCAAAAAATACAATAATCGGTTATGGAATTTATAGCCGTAGAATTCTACAATCAATTGAAAGTAAAATAAAAAATTCTCAAGAAAAGATATATTTAAAATAAATACTATGAAGAAATAGAACTAATAAGAGTTTGCTTAGAATCAGACTTTCAAAAATATTTAGAATATAAAAAATCTAATAAATAAAATAGATCATTATTCAATAAATCCAAAAATGAATTATTTAAATGAAATCTAAAAATATTATGATATGAATTATGAAAATTTTAATTAACTAGAGTTCGAAGTAAATGAAACTATAATATCCCAATGTTCTTTAGAAACCTAGAAATAAACGTGTCTAACGAATTCATATCAACAACATCAATAGTTGAGAAAGGAGAAGCATCTCATACTCTTGTCTCAGATCCAAGGCAGAATATGCCAAAATTTCAAACATGTGAAAAATGACCGGCCACTTGGGGACAACAAAAGTATTATAGTTGGAATGATTATAGTACCTTTCGACCTAAGAAAGATTGGTTTACCAAGTTTGATCCAAAATAGCAAGAAACTGAATCCACAAATAAAAATATAAACAACATTGATTTCAATATAGATAATATTCCTGTTCATGAAATAGAAAAATATATTATTTAATGGTGTCATTCAATATTCTCATTACAATTTTTATATTTAAATGTAACTGTGAAATTTTAATAAACTTTATAATTAGGAAGAAGGGAGGAAGTTTAGTTTATGCACTAGTGTACCAAATAGATCAAAAAAATATTTAAACAAATAAGAACAAATACAATATTTGAAAAATACGTTATTCCAATTTCAAGCTATTTTATTACAATTTTTTACATCGTCTACTAAACCAGATGTAATAAACATAAAACATATAAAAACTATATTAGGAAAAATGAGAATGTGAAATATTTGTTATATAATTGAATTTTCTACTTATTATTCTAATAGAATATAGAGATTACTTCCGAAAAATTGGGCTCAAGGAGCTCAAGTATTTTAATAAATTCCCATCACAATGGAATGCTAAACTTAAAGAATATTATCTTACTTTTCTAACTGAACCTGAAAATAGACGAGTAAGAACAGAGTCTATCTACCATAATTAAATATGGAATAACACTCTTTAGAGAATATTTTAGAGAATCATCCTTAATACAATCTTTTCATAAATATAACATTTATTCCAAAAATATAAATCTTCTCGAAATCCTTCGAATTGCTGTGAAAAAAATTCTACCAACTCTTTTCTATGATGTAAACCAATATGCAACAAGTGTGGTGGACCAACGAAGAAAAATTATTATAAGAAACCTCAATATAAAATAGAAATAAGTAATAACAGATATAAACAAAAAATACCCTTATAGAAAAAAGAAATTCCATGTAAAATACAAACAAAAAATATTTTATCCCGAAAGAAAATGTTTAAAAGAAAAATCTAACAAAAAAATGTAATTGTTTTAAATGTGGAGAAGGTCACTCGCAAGTATGTGCACACAAAATAAATAAATAAATACTATTAATATGAATATAATCAAAAGAATTATGTGCCTTTTCAGCCTCCTATGAACATCTTGGATGGAATGTCTTGTCATTCGAAATAAAAAATACTTCTTAAGAATTCCGAACATGGATGAATTCAATATTCAAAAAAATATGATGATTTTATTACGGTTTACATTGATGATATTTTGATCTTTTCTAATAATTATGATCAGAAACATTCATCATGTACAAATAGTTAGAGAAATTCTTATAAAACATGGTATTATATTATCTCATAAAATAATTGAACTTTGTAAACAAAAAATATAATACTTAGGGAAAATTAATGATCAAGGATCAATAGAATTTGTAAAATCAAAGAATTCCCTGAAGCTTTTACTACTTTAAAACAATTACAAAGTTTTATACGTATTCTCAACTATGGTAGAAAATATATTCCTTGTAAGAAATCAGTCCAATTAGATTGACGTAGCAAAAATTTTTTGATTCCTCATATATCAATATCTTAGTCTTGATCGAAATCAAACAACATTGCTAAAATCAGTATTCAAAACAATTTTGAACACATGCTTTGTGAGATTCAAATAATTCCTATAGATTGGAGAAGATCAGGCATTCTCACGCTCTCCAAGCCGCTTAAGCATGCGGCCTCTACTTGTATCCACACAAACTGCCTCTGAAGTCGGGTTCTCCTTCACGCTGGTGTCGACCACTCGTCTCGAACAGAACTCCACCCTCGAATGGTAGCTGCTGGGGTGGGAGATGACGGAGAAGAGTGGCTAGGGCATAGAGAGCTCCCTTGGCTTGATAGGGTTTGTGCTCTCATTACTATGATTCATAGAACTCAATGTTTTTTACAAAAAACCCTCCTTATTCTATAAATTAACCCAAGATCCCAAATTTACGGATTAGTCATTATGTGTGTGACCTCCTAGGCCTAAGAGCCCATTTGGTTAAGGCCTAATTAAAAGAACAACTTCTTTTAAATTAAATCTATTATCTCATAATAGATTTAACGGCTTACTGATCTTGAAAGGTACAAGCCACATCTTATGATATCCAATGGCTTCGAGGATGAACTCCTTTTCAAAGAGCCTTTCGATCATCGGTTACCACATGGCTATAAATTTTCGTTCATTCAATGTCTTGGTCGGATAGGAGTACGGCATTAACTGTCAACTCCTATATATACTGACACTATAGAATCTTATACTCATAATTGGATCAATTGAAAAACCCTTTTCTTATTATCTTATCTACCTTGGCCAAGGATTTATAATACTATCCATAGGACATTCTCTGTCTCCTACTGAGAGTGAACGATCCCCTATTATCCGCTCAATTGCCTCCACTGAGTTTCCCATATACCCAATTCATTAATTATATAGGACCACAATACTAAGTTATCCATAAATCAATAGTCAAAGTACATGGTACATTCAGCAAGACATCTTTAACAACTCAAGTCCAAAATCCAATTGTGCAACTCTGATGATAAAATATCCTAATCGACAGTTCGATATGATACCATTCAGGGATTCTATAATGGTCAGTTCAATTAACTCATTCCTCTAATGAGAACCTATACATGTATCTCAGTGTCCCCACACTGATGACCAATGAGATTGGTCATCCTCATCATATGAGAAGATATCATATACAGTAGTCTTATTGGATCCTTGATATCTTGTCTCAAATATCTTACAACTAAGAATATTTAGATCACATGTTTCTAGATGATAGTTCTCATTATCATGATCTCATCATGATTCAATCATTATTGCATGTAATTTAGGACTTCATTATGATAGACACATCAAGATAGTGCAAGTAATGAAGATAATGCCATTAATATTGAATAAGATATTATAAAAATGTAAAACTATATCACATATAATCCGCTTGTAGGACATACATTTCTATCGATCTCCCTTTTGCACTAAAGTCAATCACCCACATGTCTGATCTCCATCAGCCCAAGGTGACCCTCAAATACACTTTGAGTCAAGACCTTAGTTAGTGAATCTACAATGTTTATAGTTTAAGATACTCTATTTTTAATCATATCTCCTTGAGTTGCAGCCACTCTAATCAAGTAGTACTGCCACAAAAATGTTTAAACTTCTGATGAGACAAAGGCTCCACTACAAAAATAATGATCCATCATTTTCATAAAATAATGGTACATCATCAGAGATATTAGGGGCAACTCTCTAATATAAGATGAACTTCTTCATCTAGAATACTTCATAAGTAGTCGAAAGCAATTATAATTTGTAAAATCTACATTGTCTATAGCATGGAACTTTTCCAACTCATTGCACCACCTTTCAGGTAAACATGTACTCTAAAATTATCTAGCTACCAGTCATATGAAACTAGAAGCTAGCTTAATTCTAACTTAAAACTTCTAGTCCTATCCTCCATACTAGAAATGTATCTTTGGTACTTCTCAAGTACTTAAGGATATCATTATAGATTTTATTGTCTCCTTCTATTTTGGAATCAATATCTAATATTGTCCTTTCATAGATCTTTGGATCAACATCTTCGCTTTATTGCGCTTATCTGCTTCCATTAAAGATACGGCTTACATATCTACAAAGTTGAATTAGCACAATAGAAGACCTATGATGTGTGATACTATCAATTAGTACCTTAATAGAAGTGTACTTGAGTTATAGGTCTGGAACCCCTTCTAGAAATTATTTGCTTCCACTATTTTTCTCAAGAAGTAACTCTTCGTCTAGGAATACAGTAATCTAAGTAACATATACCATTTATCTCTTAAAGTGGTATATTTAAATATCCTTAAGTTTCTTTAGGATATCCCACAAGTCTACACTTCTATTTTATATGCTAATTATGATGGCTTATATATCTTTATCATGGTCGGACATTCCGAAATCTTAACAAGATTAAGATGAAGCATTAACCCCTTTTCCATATCATATATGGAAAAATCAGAAATGTTAGAAGGTATCAACATGGAGTGGTTATATTGAGTTCTTAGCCCTAAATAGACAAGGAATATTTTTGCAAAGATTGTCATTACTTGTGTCATGTCACATATAACACAATCACCCTTGTTTCTACTCCTCAAGTAAGCTAAGGGTTATAAGGATATGTTCATTAAGACAAAGGTGTATTATTCTTCAAATGATGTGTGAATCCAGTACTTGAGTATTTCACTTCTTGATTTAATTAAAATGCTATAATATTCTTTTTATTTATTCTTTACTTCATTTTTTACCTTTAACAATTCCTCAAAAACTCATTTTTGTACTTCACAAGCACACATATCTTTGCCTAGAGAAATCCTCTATCAAAGATGAAGTAAGAATATCCATCTTTAGCCTTAATAGACATAGACCAACACACATCCAAATGTATGAGTTCTAATAACTCCTTGGTCCACCCTCCATTTCCAATAAATGGAGAGTTAGTCAGTTTTCAATGAGATAAAACTCATATTTGGATAATAATTCAAAATCATTTTTCTTCATATTTCCATCCATGTGGAACTCATTATGTCCTTTTTTATTGATATGACCATGTCTATATTAAGCTAACAAATAGATTGATCTATATCAACCCACTTCCTCCTAAGAGAAGCATTCACACATACCATGAGAGAATCCATATCATATATGATTAAACTATTTACTAAGCTCTCACTGGCAAACATTTTGTCATTCATAATCTTAGAATAATTATCATTTTCATAACTCAAAGTAAATCAATATTTATTTATGCCTTGTTTGGTAACACTATTAGACACCTCTATCACTATTAATTTTAAAATTGATATTGTTGGTAATCACCTTAAGGTGTTTGGCTAATAGTATCAATTTTAAAATTAGTAGTGCAAACAACACATGTTATGTAATACAAGTGTCGACTTGCATCAATTTTGATATTGATACTCCATATTCTAGAAATATCAATACCAATACTAATATAGTACCATTTTTGATACTCTAACCAAACAGGCCATTAAGTAGGAAATATTGATAATGTTCATATAGAAGGATAAAATCAATAATCTTCAAGATAAGTACACCCCCAAAAGGCTATTAAAGATTTTTACCTCTCACTATCAATGACACAACTCTTGCATCATTTGTATATGTAGGCTCATCTTTATACATCAATGCTTTATTTACTTGTCATTATCATCAACTTTTACTGATATAAGATGCATATCCAGTACCTCATACCAAGAGATGCATATATAATATCTTATAGAAGATATGTATATCTAATATCACATACAAGATATATACATCTTGTATCTAATACTATATGACATATGTTTAGTATCTTATACTATGATATACACAAATCGTATCTTATACTTGATGTTTATATGTGTATGACAAGTAAGTCAATGATTGAGATGTCAGAAGCTTCTCAAGCTCCTCCTTTGCAATATATATTCAATATACTTTGCATCATTTCCATCAATCATCATCATCATAGTAGAAAAGAAATTCTATATCTTATTTCGGCTTAGTATTCTTGACCAACTTCTTGACTTTTAAATGTGCCTTCGTTTTCTCATCTAATGATCTCACTTCTTTTTATTGGTCTACCCACAAGAAGTATTGAAGATGTATTATTATTTTAATCTTGTCTTAAATTTGTTCTTCACTATGAGCCATGATATATCTCAAATCCATCTGTCCATGTTGCCTCTAGACTTCATATAGAGGCTAACATTTAGCGTAAGGCAAACAATACATCTTTCTAATGAGATGAAGATCTCATCTTCTCTCACTATATTAGATGATTAGTAGGCAGTAGGCACCCACTTCCCAATTAGGTTAGTTACATAGTCCACCATGAGAACACTTCTTATAATTCTAAACCAGTCAAGGAAGTTAATATAAATAAGCCTAATGACTTCAAGTATGCAAGATAACTGGTGGTTAAGAATTTAATTATATAACGGAGATATTATTCTATTTGGAAAATATTGTTGACATTCAAAGTAAGTTAAGATATAGTATTTTATCCTAATTTATGCTCTCATTAATTTCGACGAATTTGCATAACCCTCATTATGCAAAGTCAGGATATCATGATGACATCTTGGTGAGGACTAAGACCCTATTAACCTTATGGTGACGACCTTGTGGAAAACACAAGTCATCCCATATTTAATAGGTAGGCAACTTTTGTCAGTTGCAACTCTTGCAACTCTTAGTCATTTAGCCTTTAGAGTCATGACCTTGTGAAAAACACAACAAGTAATATACTCTAATTAGGTCAAATCTGTTTGTTACGTTATGAGTATAGATTCTCAACATAGCCCTTGTGGGAAACACAACAAGGCCATGCCAATGGTCCACCTCAAGATTCGGCTTTAAGACTTGGCCATGATCACTAATCCCTTGCTGAGTGAGTCTTGTGTGAAACACAACAAGCTCACTCAATTTAAGATTGGCTCATCGAGACCATAACAATGGAAAGCTACGTGAGTCATTCTTAATGTCCCATGCTTATCAACATAATTTAAACAAAGCGGGATTTTTATTTTAGTCTCATCATAGTATGTGCTACATATATATATGTATACCTTTAAATATCATATATTTAAGGTATCTAGCATACACACAAACATATCGGATATGCAAAATTTAAATAGACGATCATGGACTTTCATCTCATTAATGCATGACTGGAGCTAGATTGGGATTCATTAAAGGATTCAACATCCTATGCCAGTGTTGACACATCATCATGCCTTGAAGAACTCTTCTCCTTGCATCCCACTCCTCCACCTTGATCGATCTTCTTGTCATTACAAGAGCATTAAGGATATGCATACCCATAAATGTATATTAATCAAATAAGAAACCTTGATCTTAATCAAAGAAAGTACATTTTAAAGGGAGATAGAATATACATACCAACCTGTCACGCCCTAGATTTCACAACAGGCACAGCGGAATAAATTCGGCGACGAGACCAGGGAAACAACCCCTATATTGCATCGGTTTGGGAAAATTGAACAATAACATGTCCCAATTCATAAAACAAATGATTCGATCCAAAAATAAAATCATACCTTGATTCAATATAAACAATTCATAAACCAATTCTCTAATCTTCTTCTGCACTAAACCTGATCCACTATGCTTCTACTGCACTAAACTTGAATACCTAAAAAATATTAAAAGATTTGGAATGAGTCGCACAAACTCAATAAAACTTATACCCAACTTTCCTATTATATTAATCAACATAAATGATATTAATATACATTGAAACTCACAAATCACATTATAACATAATTGCTAAACTCAATATCAAGATTCTATTATTTAATTAGATCCTTTCCAAAATCAATTAACCGATTTAACCAGATACTACATGAACCAGACTGATGATAACTTAACCAACTAAACTATTCTATATGCCATGCCACCTGGACCTATATGAGCCTATTATGCATGCTTTAATACCTTTTCAGTTCCATATGTCTAAGTAAAGTATATGCTCTACTTGGTGATCCTCACTCTAACTCTAATATATATAAGAAGTACCATATAATAAGCTAGATCCTTAGTACACCTAGGCAGAGCGTACTTAGGATAAACGTGATATCCGAGATCGAAGGATGCACTGGATTGCACTACGTCATCCGTTGCCCCGGGACCACTAATCATAGACGGAAGGAGTAACAGTTTCATCACAGAATGTATTAAAGTATCAATCACATCTCACAAGTAAAAATAGACAATTACAATTTCAACAAATCAAATATATAAAATTATTGAGTCAAAAATGCAATATTTACCAAACCAAATACACATAATATCAAGCCATGTAGAATAGTTACATTAATCCACAAAATCATGCAATAGACCCAATAAGAAGTAATATGCATCTTAATTAGACATGTTAAACTTTAATTGATCATGATTTAATATCAATCCACAAAATGATCCATATGACATGATTATAAAGCTATTAACATTTATTAATCCTATTCTATAGTTATCCAACAATTCCAAAGTCATTTCATTTAACTTTAAATATATCAAGATCATTAATAACATAAATCGGATGTAAATATGATTACATTGGTCATAATTCAATTTTAATGAATAAAATAGGTATTACAAATAATTACCACCATTATATATCCAATTCTAATAGTTAACATACAATAATTAAATAACATTGCATCTAACTAATATTACACATGAAAATGTATGAAATGACATAAATAACATTTAAATGAACCTATGTACACAATTAAACAATTACACCATCATTTATTCATCAATTTCTAACTATTTATGTAATAAATATGTTTTAATATATTAATGAACACATCCATATGCTAATGATAAATTGAGACATCTACCTCAATAGGATCAATGATTATTTGAAGTCCAGAGAGTCCCAATTGACTTAACCACAAATCGGCTAAGGTAATGGCAAAACCAGGTTATCCCGTAGCCCTGTTGGCATAAAAAATAAAATAATTAATTAAGTGATAAAAGAGAGAGATACGTAAAGGGGAGAGAGAGAGAGAGAAACAGAGAGCAAGAAAGAGAAAAAGAGATGGCGGGAGAGAGAGAGAACGAGAGAGAGCGGCTTGGGGGGGGTATACAACGGCGGCTTACGGAGGCCGCATGCGTGACGGCGCACACGGAGGCGGATGCGGGACGGCAGCGTGCCCGGTGCACGGGCCGCGTGGAGGCGGCCGACGCCCGCACGCACAGGCTCGTGCGGGGTAAACCCGCAGCCCGCAGGAGAGAGGGGAAGAGCAGCGATGACGGCCGCGATGCGGCGATGACCACAGTGGCCGCAACAAGAGGGGGAAAGAAGGAGATGAAGAAGAGGAGGAGCGGAGGCGACGAGGAGGAGCGGAGGCGACGGCGACAGCGACAGCGGGAAGGAGAGTGGGAGATGACCGCGGCGACCACGGCGATGACGGTGTTGGAGGGTGAGAGAGAGACGACAAGAGGGGGTCGGGTGGATGCAGGCGCGCGGCGTGCACGAAGAGAGAGGAAACGCAGATGACGACGACCGCAGCAGCCACGTCACACGGAGGCGACAGTAGCAAAGACGGCTGCGACGAGCTGGGGGGGAATGGGCGACGGAGGTGGCAGGAAGGAGAGAGGGAGATGGCTGCGGCGACGGCGGCTTCCTCGCAACGGAACAACGTCGAAGGGAAAGCGAAAGCGGTGGCGACGACAACGGGGAGAAGATGAAGCGGGAAGGTGACGACACGATGGGGGGGGGACAGGGGCAATGCACATGGAAGTGGAGACGGAGGTGATGAAGGCGGCGAAGGGGGAGGCGGTGGAGGGAGGAGAGGGGAAAGGCGGTGGAGGAGAGAAGGTTCGCGATCGCGCGCGCGCGCGCGAGAGAGAGAGAAAGAGAGAGAATATTTTTTTTTTAAAATTAACCGGATGTTGCAACTTCCGGTACAGACTCACCAGGCCCGGAACACCCTCGACCCCGACGATGATCAATAGTGGAAAGGACGTCTCTACTCTACCCCTGCGCCTACGAAACACGCAAGTCCCCGTGCCTACACCGGGGAATGCTAATGCCCCTACGATGGCTTGGGTTTAGGGCTGTCAAATGATACGGGCTGACCCAACGGCCCGTCCAAAAGCCCGTCCAACGGCCCGTCCAGGCCCTCTAAAATATTAAACGGGTTTAACACCATGGTTGCTCTGCATCTTATGGTAGCCAGCGGGTTGGCCCAACGGCCCGTCTAAAAGCCCGTCATGGGCAGCCCCTCACCTCACAGTATAATACGTAACAAAGGCACAGTTGTGTCCTGGTCGTGTACGGTAGATAACATCATTACGTATATTTGTAATTATCATGTGATTACGGGTGCATTCGTTCTCAGTAAAAATTGACACATCATCCAAAAATAATTTGGTGGTACGCAGGTGGCAATTTGAGAGTCAATATAAGTTAATTTATTTTGACTATAACAAAGTGAAGATTTCGGCATTTTTTGGGAGCACTCAATTATGATCATAGTACTTAAATAAAAAAATGAAACTAGTATATATTAAAAGTCAATATTTCAAATAAAATATTTTTATAATAAATCATGTTGAATAAAAAATTGATAAATTTTATATTATTTTAAAAAACTTTTAAACTTTAATTAAAATAAATACATATTTTATAACATTTTTAAATATGTAATTTGTTTAAAGTATGACTTATAAATAATATTCTATTACATATAAGTTTTAATTATCAGCCTTTAAGTTGTTCTAACTTAAAAACAAACTAATTCAAAACTCATGTAATTTTATTATATAAAAAAGTAAACTTTATATATTTTGTAAAATGATATATAACTAAAATATTTTTATGAAAGTGCATTTAAATTTATGATAATATTTTTAAAAAATATTTACACAAGTAGTTAAATGATGCTACTTGTTTTTTTATTTCTTTTAAAATTACTACATGAAAAAAATTTATTTCCAATCGATTTGTAAGTACTTTTCCATAACGTGTAAAACACTTGTAATGCTTTTCTTTTTTTGTTTAATTTTTATGTTGTTTGGCCCATTGGGCCGTAAATGGGCTTTTATGGCCCATTGGGCTTAAGCTCATTTACATCGATTACATTAAAATTGGGTTGGGCTTGGGTTGTTCACATATGGGCTAAGATGGGTTTGGGCCGGGCTGGCCCAAGCCCTTCCACTTGACACCCCCACTTGGGTTGGAACGTGGGCCCGGCCGCCGAGAAAGGAGCACCGCACGAAGGACAACGTTACACTTAACAAAACTATTTTTTTTTACCTATGATCCTCCGAGGAAAATCACCTTTAAATGCAGATTGCGGAAAAGGAGTCGCGCAAAGAAAATAGAGGTATTTACGGAGAATATTTTCGAAGTATCGGGTCAGCTCTTTCAAGTTCCTGAATCATCCGATAAGACAGATTCGAATCTAATAGTTGATCTAATAAGTTATTGAATTTTGGGTTTAGATCTATACTTGAATTCAAAAATATTTTCTGATCTGTATCAACCCGTTACATCCGTCGTGCACCGCATTTGACATATGCAGATTAAATTTCGCTGCAGGAATCCCAGCGCCAGCTACAACCTACAGGACATCTGCCATTTAAAAAATTACATCCACTGCACTGCACCATTAAAAAATATATATACATCCGCTGTAGACATCTTTCTATGAGAAGAAAAAGAAAAATCAATGATGAATTAAAAAAAACACAATCCAATGCTATACATTGATCCACATCGGAAGCTCATACGTTCCCCAAGTTCATTGACATTAATCTCTACCAAACGTTGGAAAATCTGCCAAGAACAGACGAAAAGTCACATCTTTATGGGAGAAGGAAGAAGATGCAGAACCCTCTGCAATTGCTATACACAAATCTGAACAGAAAAATCATACGTTTGCATTTTCTCACACTTATTAACATCAATCTCCCACCACACGTTGAAAAATTCTGCCAAAATCAACCCAGAACAAACGAAAAATCAGTAATTAGACAGATTTAGTGCATATAAACAGGACGAAAGCCAAAACAAACATTACTTAAATTGATTAATATATAAATATCTTGATCAAATTAAATACTTAATTTTAACACAAACTAAGAAAGTAACCAAAAAATTAAAAGTTCAGATATTTAATTAGAGTAAACAGCAACCACCACCTACGCCTGCAATCTAAAAAGTTTAACCATATATATAGCTTACCTTCAAGAGATTTATTAAGATATAAAATTAAGATATGTTTAGAAGTTAGTTAGGACAATAAATCAGTCTGAATTCGTCAACCTATGGCCAAATCAAGGGTCATAGGTGTGTTAAGACTTATGATCAATCAAACAACGCCTGTGTTGGTCAATGAAAAATATTGTCATTGAATTTACTTTCACAGGCAACTAAATAAGAACTTTACTTAAAACTTTCCAGAACTGAATTTGATAGTTCATTTACAGGGAAGCAAACACACCCTTGCTATCGACACCTCACTAGTACAAGCAGTAGAACAAGCCACACGATCGAAATTGTCTCTATAAATGCTGGAAATCTAGAGTTACTAGACTAGAAACCTTCCTAGACGAATCTCCACATTCAATGGCCAAATAGATGCAGCATTATTGCATTCTGAGCATGCATTCGGTTCTCCGCCTGTGGAAAAACAATGGAGTTGGGAGCCTCAATTACTCCTTCAGTCACTTCTACACCCCTTTCAGCCGGTAAGCAATGCATGAACCAAGCGTTTGGCCCGGCCAATTTCATCATGGTTTCGTTAACCTACATCACAAACAAGGGGTAACTTAGATCCATGGAATTAGAACCGTAAGAACTGAACTTCTAAAAGGGTAAGAATGGGACAGCTGAACCGACTTGTAATAAGCCCAGAAAGTTACTAGAAAAATGGGCATACAGCATTTTATACGTTTGCATGCAAGAGAAACTTCAATTGAGAACAAGGATCGCGGGATCGGAATCAGTCCCTGAATCGGTGGGGACCGATCCGATCTGGATCGACCCTTAAAAAAACCCTAAAACACAAAAAAATAACTGAATAAGGAGGTAGATCGGATTCCGGGCCGATCTACCTCATTTTGGGGCGATTTCGGGCCCAAAAGTGGCCCGGAATCGCCGCCACGGCGGCAGCTTGCCGCCATGACGTCTTGCCCGCCCTATCGGGTGGGGAAGACGGCCTTACCAGGTCCATCCGGTGACCTCTCAACCAGTAGGGTTTATACCCTATCTGTTTGCGTATCGGGTCCATGGGACCCGATACGCTTAAAATTGCCGGATCCATCGCTACCGGGACCCGATGGACCCGGTAGCTTCATCTTCCCCGCCCGATAGGGTGGGGAAGAGGGCCACCACGGCAGGATGGCCGCCGCGGCGGTCTGTGGGCCGATTCCGACGAGGGAATCGTCAGAATCGATCCAGAATCGACCAAATCGGTCAATTCCGGTACCGATTCCACCTACAAACACCGATCCAGACCGATCTTCGGTCCAGATCGGTAGTTCCGCCGGGAATCGGATCGGAGGGGTCCGATCCGATCCAAGAATCGGCTGATCCCAATCTGGATCAGCCGATTCTGCAATCCATGATTGAGAAGAATAAGTTCTATTGATAGACCTTTTCTCCCAATTTCGGTGTCTCTAATTGAAACCATAAAACATCTTTCAGTTAACTCAATGGAGTTGTATCTTTCTTTTAACTATGGAAGGAAGTTTGTCCTATGGGTTGTCACACCCGTCAAATGACAAACCACAATGAGATTTAATCGCCCAATCAGATACCACAATGGCCTGGCCAATCCATCATGGCAGGTTGGCCTGTATCAGTCGTACCAGCACATCAGCCAATATGGTCAACCCACATTTGCAAAAAAGCCTAAGCATTAGAGAATCTTGAGCTCAACTATTAATCGATCATAAGCAAAGGGGAGAGCTAGATAAAATGTCCTTCAAATTTCTCATCGGGCAACAAAGTGCTAAAAAATGGCATCCAAGAAGGGTAAAGGGTGAGGGGTGAGAAAAATTCATAGATCCTATCAATATTGCAGATTTAGATATTATTTATAAGAAAGACTAGAAAGAAACATCAAAACACAACCTGAACATCGAATATCAAACCTCAGATGAAACATGTTTAAAAAAGTAATGATAATTCGGATGAAGATTGAGAGAAATTTTATCACAATGCCCCCACCTCACAAAAATCACAAATACAACATCATTGACATTTTCCAATGTGATTCAACAGCAGAAAACAGTACATGCATGTTACAGTCATGGTTCGCCGGGTCAGCCAACCTGCTCCGAGCCCAAAATAGGGTTGCCAATGGTAAGTCCATTGGCAACGGGGGGAGCTCCAGGACCTAACTGCACAGGTTGATCTACGATTTGTGGGTACCCATTTATTATAGATAACAATATATCACAATCATTTGTACTATTACATATAGTTAAGATTTGTGATTATAAATATATGATGCATGCATATACCTTAAAAAATTGTTTCTTTACCCTCTTACTTGAGATTAGCTCTTTCCCAACATAAACCAATACAATATAATAAAAAAAAATCATATTTACTTATATACACACATAAACACATAAAAATTATGTTATAATTAAATTTATGTATATATTTTTATGTATACACATAGTTGTCAAGGCGCCCGCCTAGGCGGCAAGGCGCCTTTCCAAGGGCGCCTTGCCAGGGCGCCTTGTCTGGGGCCAAAAAGGCGCCCAAGGCGCCCGCCAAGGCGCCCAAGGCGCCCAAGCAAGGCGCCTTGGGTATTTTTACATCATTAAAAAAAGTTTTTGAGGGATTTTTCTCCCTTGATACCCCTCACAAGGGACACTTATTTAATGATAGTTTGAATATATTAATATATTGTATTATCACTTATACTATCATCATTGTTTTCAAGGCGTCGCCTAGGCGACGCCTAGGCGTCGCCTAGGCGACAAGGCGCCCCAGAGGGGGCAAGGCGATGGGCGCCTAGGCGCCCATTGCCTTAAATAACTATTTTATTTATTTTAATAATAAATAATGCTAATTAAGTGTCAATATCATATAAATAAGTTGTTTTAGAGTAAAAACAACTAGTTTTAATAGTTAATTTGACTGTAAATTAACATTTTGATGAAATAATAGCTAGGGTTAAATGATTTCTTAAGTGTTTACTAATAGATGATATAATTTAAATAGTAAAATTAACTAATTTGTCAAGTTACTTAGTCTATGTAACTATGCACTTCTCACATTATTGATTGATTTTCATGGTGTCAAAATTATTTTACATCATTTTTTACATATATCTTTGTTATTTTATCTATTTTACTATATAAAACAAGGCGTCGCCTAACGCCTCGCCTTATCGCCAAGGCGCCAAGGCGGTACTATGTCGCCTTGATCGCCTTGGCCGCCTTGACAACTATGACTATCATACATATTTAAGATTTATGATTATAAACATATATTATATACTTAATTAAGTTCTTTTTCAACTCTTTCCTCTCTCTCTCTCTTTGCCTCACTTATACTATTACATACCTTTTTGGGTTCGGGGGGCTTCGCCTCCCTGACAACCCCCCACAAGGGGCGCGGCCCCCTTGACCCCCGCGACCTGACCGGTCGATCCGCGACTACTCTGCGCCCCCCCATTTAATAATATTATAACAATATTTTACCATCACTTATACTATTGCACATATATAATTTTATAATCATAAATGAGTTATATACTTAAATTTTATAAATATTTATTTAACTTTATTCTCTTTCACACACATCATATTTACTTATGTGCATTGATAAAACACTCATATTCAATTATAACATAACAAATATAATTATATTTATGTTTTTTTATATATAACAACCTCCCAACTCAGCCTTCCTTGAATACCGCCTTGACCGCCTAGGCGACGCCTAAGCGGCCGCCTTGTCGCATAAGCGGAATCGGTACCCTTCAATGCCTTGGGCGCCTTGTCGCCTTGACAACTATGTGTATACATAAAAATATATGGTATTAACCATGGTTCGCCGGGTCGCGACCCGGACCCGACCGGGTCGGTTTTGGGGCCGACCGACCCGGTCACGACCCCAAGACCCCGACCCCATTTTGAATTTTTTATTATTATTTTTTGCGACCCGGGCCGACCCCGTCCCGACCCGGGTCGCGACCCCGGCCGACCCGGGTCGGTTTGGCCCCAAACCAACCCGGTCCCGACTCCCGACCCCACCTTCCTTGGTATTAACATCTAATTATATATATTTTGCATATGTATATATACATACATCTAACACTACTACCTTGACCGCCTAGGCAACACCTAATCGGTCATCTTATCGCCTAAGCGGTTTTGGCATCCTTTAATACCTTGGGCACCTTGTCACCTTGACAACTATGCATATCACCAAGAGAGATATGGAATGATCCAACAATCATATGGAATATCATTCAATACTTCCATATAATCCACATATGATAGGTACGGTTGATCTTTTAGATATTATCCTAAGATGATTATACAAGATAGTGATGAGTATAATTAGTATGTGTACATGTTTAATGTCTCATGTTCTTCTCAAATATCGTAGGAAAAGTAAATGTATAATGTAACATTTAAATGAAAATTAAATGAAATATTTTTCTAGACATATTCCCCAATTTTTCAAAATTTTTGGATATTTTTCTTGTTTTTACGTATTTTTATGCATTTTTTACCGACATAGCTTTCCTTAGTATGAAATATGGAATTCAAAATCAAGAAATGGACACACGAGAGCAACTAACAAAAAATAGAATAGAGAGAACCAAAAACAATAATTTAGACATCATCAACAGCAACGATAACAAGGACAAAATTGGGATCAATAATTGTATTTTAAAAGTTTTGTTGTTATTAACATATTATAAATTAGTTCATTTAATTTTATGTATTTTTCAGTGTTAAATTGATGCTATTACTCTAATTCTTTTAAATTTATGTAATCTTTTTATGTTGCTAATTTCTGCAAGCTTAAAATTCTTATTTTTGTTATCAATTTGTTGATCATTTGTTACTTTTTAGTCATTCATAGATGTTGAATTATCTATACTTTTAGGTTTGAATTGTCTCCCCGAAGTACATATTATTAAGTTGTTCAAAATTCATGTTGTTAAAGTACTATATTTTTCTAGTTTTAAATTGACATTGTTGATCTATTTTGTTTTAAATTGATTCTTACAAAAAAATTTTAACTCTTTTATGATGGTTGTATTTTTGTTATTTTATACCTCAATTTTATATTTATGATTTATCAATATCTCATATACATACATATATAAAATAATAAATATAAATATGTATTAAAAATATACTTCGCTTCAAGAGCCTAAGACACTCACCTCAAGCACTTGAGGCAAGGCGAGCCCCTCCTCGCCCTTAGCGTCTCGTGTCTCGGATAACATATGTTCCATACCAAACCCATACCACATCTGCTGGGAGCAGACTGATCTACTTATGTTCCTCAATCTGGCCCTTCTTGTAATAGACTGTTGTCTTACAAGAGGATGCCACGTTTATATCCCTGGAAATACAATGTTTCAAAGATGGATGGCTATGCTTAAGAAATACATACAGGACATATGGCTTCCAGCCAACTATGTAAAGAAAAAAATTTCGATCACGTTGCAAAATCTCAATTACAGTCAAGATAGGTGATTGGTCCAACTAAATAAAATAATCACTCCTTACTCATAGAAAAGCACTGAAACTGTAATGTTCCCCAACAAATGTTTTGAAAAACATAATGCACCAGATTCAATGCAGATAAAGACCACAAATGCCAGGTAGACAAGAATAGGAGATCCCAGAGTATGTAAGCACCTTTTGCAGCACAAAGGCCACAATCCATATAAATTATGGTAAAAGATAAATGAGACTACAGAAAAGCCACTCCTTTTCCTAAAATAAAAAGAAATGGGAGCATGGCAAGTTTACCACCAAAATTATGGTACAATTCCTTTTTCATTCATTGTGATTCTTAATGCACGAAAAGTACCCACCTAATAAAGATGGTGATAGCATGAAAGATTTTTATCATTCCTAATCTTCTTTACTTGGAAAGTACTTGTTATCATTAGGAAAGAAAAGATATCCTTTTCCTCTTATACTGATTCCTGAAAACATATTCCTTTTTGCTCTCATGAGTATTCCTTGTACATAGAAATACCACAAAAATGAAATTAGTATGAGTATAGAAAAAATGAATCAAAGAATAAACGTGATTATGTTTGTATCATTCTCTTCAAAATATAAAAGGATCCACTAAGGTGGTTATTGAATTTAAAATGAATGTAATTTCCAAAATGACTGAATTATAAGATCTTGGAAGCCGTATCTTTAGCATTTGACTCCAATCAATCCAAACCCAGAGTCCCTTGGGAGCTATTTCACTTGAACATTGGCTTTTAATGGGACCTCATTCTTCTGTAACTCTTGTTCGATTAGATTCTGCATGAGCTACCACAAATCTAAAAATGAAAAATCTAATGTTTCCCATTTAATAATAGCCCATGCCCGTGCCAATCAAAAATTAATAGTCTTCCAGGAGTTAATTGTATAACGTGAAGTCTCCACAATTGTTAAATCCATTTCAGAATTCAATCTCCACTTTGATCTGTCATAAACTAATACTCAGAAATCAAATATTTCTGCCCTAAAAACAAATTTACAGAGATTTAAAGAAAAGTAATTGTTCTTCAGATGGCTGGATGATTCCCTCTCAAATATGACACAACTGATAAATTCTTGGTTTGCAGGAGTCTCAATATGACACATTTCTCCTTTGCTTGAACAGAGCTATAAATATCTTTGATTTTTTTGTACTTCTTACCTTTATACCAGAAATCTGTATCTCTGCTTTTCGTCCAGCATCCATAGTCATCTTTAAAGTAATCCTAACTAAAGATGCTACTAAATCTCCAACTAATTACTCACATATAAAACTCCTAATTTACTAAGTGTCCATTTGGATCCGGGTAAAAGTGAAAATATTTGAAAACATTTTACGTGAAGTTTCTTTTACATGGTAAAGAAAATACAAATCCTTCATTTGGTACACTTGAAGATAATTTTCTCAACATATCTATAATTCTTTAGTTACTTAGAAAGATTACTATTAATACTTGTAAATAATTTTTTAAAAATATTTAATATGTAATATATTATTTGATCTATATAAAAATAATTTTCTAAAAACATTTTCAAACAATCAACTATTTTTATTTTTTCATTTGAATTGTAAAACTCAATTAAAGTAACTTGTGCATGCAATGACATAAATCTTAAATGCAATGTTTCTTTCAATAATTAAGTTCATTGAAATGTCAAATGACTCAAATATATACTTTAAATAAAATATTTTCTTATTCAAATAAGTCTAGATGTGTGTATAAATTTATCATCAAGGTCAAACCAGCCCTTCCACAGAAACCAGCATGTGCGCTGATCCATGGGGATGCCAAAATCATGATTGTAAGGAGTCAACGCATCTGTTGTGTTGACTTCATATTTACGTGCGAACAATTGAATGGCTTTGAGTATTTTTTCAGGGAAAGTGGCTACATTCACCATATTTTCAGGTAAACAAACAGCCCCTGAATGAAAGCAAAAAAGATTGAAGTGGTAACTAGCTGCCCAGTCTTGGTGCAGTTAAAAAAGAAAACTGATTTACAGAACCTAGAAAGTAAAATCATCCTCCACCGCATGAGTATCTCAATGACAAACAAATTATGTTTATCATAAACATCCCAAATCCAAACATTCCTATAGACACCAAGGTTTGCAAGAATGGCCCATCCGGTCAGAAGCAATACCTCACAATCAGATTCCTGAGGGCCGGCCTAGATCTGGTCATATCAACCTCGAACAGTCAATTCTGGACACGCATCGGCTGATTCCTGTTTCTCGTAGGGAGCTGAGAGCGGAGGGCCGGTCAGCGGCTGCCTCTGTGTTGTCCTAGCCCTATTTTGAGCATGGAAGACAAAAGGTCCACCGGTCTCTCATTCAGATTATGGGCCCACGTAAATGAGACCTGCAACTTATGTTGCAGATCCCACTCCATAAGGTTTGTATTTGTATATCCCCCGGTCTCTCATTCAGATTATGGGCCCACGTAAATGAGACCTGCAACTTATGTTGCAGATCCCACTCCATAAGGTTTGTATTTGTATATCCCCCCCTTATAAGTTGTGGATCCACGACTTATCAACTTATTGGGTCTGTGGGATCTAAATGGCCGGACCTACAGACCTCATAATCCCTGCTCGAAATGAGATGAGAGGCAGGGGAAGGCAGCCAATTGCCCCTCAGATCCTGCAGGATCCGATCCTATAGAAGCTCATCGCTGAACAATCTGACCCACATCAGCATCAGCAGATCAGTCAATCTTGGGTTATGAGATCCTATACAGGATCTCCCGTGGCTGATATTGGAGAAACTCACGACTCAGAAATCCTTGATAGCCACAAGAGTGATAACATAAAAACATATTTTTCTTAATACCAAAATGAGCAGACCAATGCCCGACAAAGCCCATTGTTGTAAGAATATGCCTTTCTTAGCATAGTACAAAGTGCAACCAATGGTCAAGAAAACAAATGCTTTGGATACCATGTACAGCACATTCTATTGACCTCATGTTAAAAGATATTGAGAAGAACACTTGTCAACAACCTTATTAGTCAAGGTCAAATAATCACATCATTCATTTAATTATGGTTCGCCGGGTCGGGACCCGGGTTGCGACCTGATTTTGTGCCCGACTGCCTCGGTCACGACCCGGCTGGTTGGGCCACGGAGTCACGTGACCCGGCGACCGGGTCGCATGACCCAGCCTGCAACGATCTGCTGAGCATTATGACCGTTGCCAGGGGGGCTTCAGCACCCCCCCCCCTTACAGCCCTTTGGGGACTATTTAAAGCCCCCAAGGAGTTCTTCCTCTTCACCTCTTGCTCAATGCTCTTTGCTCTCTTGCTCTCAATTTTTGCTCTAAACTTTGTGCTCTTTTCTTGTTCAATTATTTAATTAATTCATTAGTTAATTTATTATTTCATTAAGTATACTTGAAACTTGAAAGTTTAGTTACTTAGTTCATTAGTTACTCAATTAGTTCATTCTTCTAAATATTTATTTAATCAAACAATTCATTATTTAATTAATTAGTTAGATATTTAGTTAGTTCTTTACTTAAGTAGTTATTTAAATATATAATTAGTTAGGTAATTAGTTAATTACTTAGATAATTAGTTACTCACTTATATAATTATGAATTTACTAACATAATTACTTTTTAAAATAGTTAATTAGTTACTTGATTACTTAATTAGTTGATAAAAAATATCTTCTCCAAACCACACAATCCAAACTTTCGGCATGACCCAGAATGATTCGACTTCGGCACATTGCAACTTGATCTCTATGGCAGAGAGAAAAGTGCAATGTAAATATTGTGACAAAATTATATTCGGTAGTATTTATCTTTTGAAATTTCATCTTGCAGGCATAAAGGACAATGTTGCACCTTGCACATGGACTTCACCGGAGGTTAAAGTCCAATTTCGTAAGCACTTACGAGCGATGGAACGAACGAAAGAAATTTCGAAATGGCATAAAGAGACCATTCGAACATAATTGCCACAATTGGTGAGACATTCTATTTACATTTATGGGACCGGACAAGATCGATTGAATATTCGTCGAGACCAAGACTTCGATGACGGTACAATTGTATTATTCATAAAAGTAGTTAATTCTCTTATTTAATTTATTATTAAGTAGTTAAACATTTTTTAAATAGATGACCTCTTCTGAACAATGGAAACAAGTCGAAGATCCTTGGCCAACAAAGACATATCGACGCACCGTTCGAATGATAGGTCAAGAGTCGGAAAGTGGAAGCAGTCTAGGAAGTGGAAGAGGATCCAACAACCAACTGGAAGATAAGATTCATGATTCTATCCAAGACGACAACCCGACAATGGGTCCCGTAGATCCCATTATCACCAGACCACGATAATGCCAAAGCACGATCACAATAGTAAAGAAGAATTTCAAGTTGTGTAAGAAAAAAATTAACCGAGCAACGGCAAGATAATTCTTCCACCACAACATATCGACAAATGCTGTGAGAGGATCATACTATGAGAACATGATTGACATGATCTCAAACATCAAGAGAGGAGAGCCTAGGCCAAACTCAAAAGAGATATACAATGTATATCTCACTATGGAGATGTAACATATAAAGAAGTATGTGAGTTCATTTGAAAGAATTTGGGATGAAAGAGGTTGCACATTAGTGACCGAAAAATGGACCGGAAAGTAAAGTTGTTTATAGTAGTACATTTATAAATATTCTTTTTAGTTTAACTTACTTAATGTCTTATTTTTAACAAATATAACTAAGAAGATGATCAATTTCCTAGTGTACTATCGAGTTAGCACGGTGTTTTAGAAGTCGGTTGACACATCGGGACAGGTAAAAAATGACAAGTATCTTTATGATTTGATAGATGGAGTTAACGAAGAGATAGGAGAGGGCCGGGTAGTCCAAATAGTCATACATAACGCGGTCATATAAATTGGCCGAACAAATGTTAATGGTCAAAAGAATAAAGTTGTATCAGACATTTTATTCCGTCCACTCTTTAGACTTGATGTTGGAGGAAATATGCAAGGATTCTCAAATAGATAAGGTAGTTAAGCTAGCATAGTTTATAAATAGGGTAGTTAAGCTAGCATAGTTTATTTCTTCTTTCATTTATAATCATAATGTTATCTTTAGCCTTATGAGGGAACATACCAAGGGCCGAGAGTTGCCACGGCCTGGTGCAACCCAATTTGCCTTCCACTACATTTCATTAGAAAGCTTGTTGGGTCAAAGAAGATCTCTAACTCAGATGGTAATATCACTGGGATGGGATAGTTAGATAGCTAGATGTAGTCCTTCGGATAAAAGAAAAGAGAAAAAAGTAGAAGAGACAATAGAGTGTAGAGATTTTTGGAAGGTTGTAAAGAAAACCTTAAACATCGTCCAACCCATAGTGAAGATACTTAAGATAGATGATGGAGATAAGAAAGCAGACATGGGAGACTTATACGATGTAATTGAGAGAGCGAAGGAAAAAATCTCGAAAATAGTGTCCAACTTCGCCAAGTGGTGGGACATCATAGATTGTCACTGGGAACGTACATTGCATCAACCCATACATGCAGTAGGTATATTTGCTTAGTCATTTACTTTCTTTATATTTCAGATACATATAAGTTGTTTACTAATATTATTTCTCTCGTACGTTACTTTTTCAACCAACGGTATTGCTACAATCCATATTTTAAGGCAACGAACGAGCTGTTAAATGACATGAAGTGCGTCATCTGACAGATGCTCGGTGACAACAACCGGACTATTATCACCCACAACAACATGTACGATTACAAAATGTGGGCATTTCACTTTGGAACAAGCTATGATGCTACTAAGTTCGGGTACATAGCATTCTTTTTCATCAATTAGTTAGTTAATCAAAATGTACGATATAATTTTGTAATACATTCAATTTAAACAACTGATTGGTGGATAGACGATGGTAAAGTACTAGGGTACGAAGACTTGGCAGATGTAGCCATCAGGGTCTTAAGCCAAACCACTTTGACTTTAGGTTGTGAGAGAAATTGATCTACATTCAGCTTGATTCACGCTAAACAAAGGAACATGTTGATATCATAGAGACTTGAAAATCTCGTGTTGTCACTACAACATGAGGTTAAAGTTGAAGAATTTAAAGAGAATGAAGAAAAATCAGATGGAACAAAGAAGCTGGATATCACAAGCGGCGGGATGTCAGATCGAGGAGCCGTCCATTAAAGAAGATGACATCAATTTGGATCAAATATTCTATGAGAAGAATTTCTTGAAAACTTGGGTCAACGATCGAGAAGGGTTGAAAGAACCGAAGTTCAACTCAGAAGACCGACAATAGACTGAAGGAGTGCTCAATAATGTCCCTCTACTCGAAGAATTCCAGATCCCTCCCTCCCTCCCTAGCAAAGAGAAAGATGAACGGAGAAAAAATTAATTGAGGTATGCAAAATAGAAGAAAAGGTAAACAAGTTATGACTGATTCTCTTAATACTGCATATGCTAATACAATTGAAGACGATCGAGAAGACACGACAGAGCCAAACATCCGAGTGCAGTACCAAACTTTCATAGATTCTTCTTCAAAAAGTAGCAGTGATGATGGAGTTGGATACGAGGGTGGCACTGCTTCACAAAGACAATGGTCTCCGGAGTTGGGTATATTTCCTACAACTACAACGGCTCAACGCTTTACCGATGAGCAGCAATACACCCATGCAACCCAAGGCAATGATCATAATGCAAGGCTGCAACGTGGATAAGGTCAACATACACAGCGAGCTGAGAACAATACCACGATGTCTCCAATTATGCATATGTTCATCACAATGCACTTGGTTCCCTACAAATGGCCAAGAACATTATAGAATGAATTATGTGGATTCATCAAACACTTCGATCTAATCGACCTATGGCTACGATAGCTATGGTGATTCTTTTGGATCTAGTATGGTTGCCCGAGGGAGTGACAAATATAATCATCATGTATACATGTACCAAACTATGTAATCAACCCGAATGTCATAGGGAAAATACATAAACTACATAGAAAATATAAATTATGTCATATTAGAATAAAGTTGATAAATTATTTATTTAAATCATAGCACTTTTTCTGATTTTTCTATATTTTTTGAGTTTTTTTGCATTTTTATTAACATTTTTTGAATTTTTCAAAAAAATAAAATATAGGTCGCAACCTAGTCAGACCGGGTCAGCCTAGGGGCCGACAGACCCAGTCGCGACTCCCGACCCCGCCAACCTTGCATATAATATAGTCATCGTTATTTGCTTCACATTATAAGGATACACATATGGGCATGAGTTAATTAAGCATGATCTCACTCGATTTGTCACAAACTTCACTGTCTTGAAGAGTAAAGTAAACATAGACATACATTGGGTCATTTTATTCATTCAGTTGGTCATACAGATTACATGAGTGAGTTACACAACAAACCAGATCAGTTCGAGATGTTGGCCAAGATGGAGCATCTAATGGTGAATTCTCAGTCTTGGAGAGGATTCATAGCTATTTGAGCACCATAGAACCCCTTGTTCAATTATTAAGATTGGTGGATTCTAATAATTAGAACACCAAGCATTAAGATTGTTTCATGATTTATAATATCAAATCACTGAAATTTTGGAAGACTTATGTTGCTTCCACGTTCTGTTATTCCTTGGTATAACTAAGTGATGGATTCAAGTAAACAATAAAAATTAATATGGGCATGATTTAATTAAGCATGATCTCACTAGATTTGTCACAAACTTCACTGTCTTGCAGAGTAAAGTAAACATAGACATACATTGGGTCATTTTATTCATTCAGTTGGTCATACAGATTACATGAGTGAGTTACACAACAAACCAGATCAGTTAGAGATGTTGGCCAAGATGGAGCATCTAATGGTGAATTCTTAGTCTTGGAGAGGATTCATAGCTATTTGAGCACCATAGAATCCCTTGTTCAATTATTAAGATTGGTGGATTCTAATAATTAGAACACCAAGCATTAAGATTGTTTCATGATTTATAATATCAAATCACTGAAATTTTGGAAGACTTATGTTGCTTCCACGTTCTGTTATTCCTTGGTATAACTAAGTGATGGATTCAAGTAAACAATAGAAATTAATAGAATCTATTAACTACTATTGATGTTCTTATCTTAAGTCAAAAAACAAGTTCTTCACAATGTGAGAAGAATCAGAATACAATTAGTCTGATCCACAAGAACAGAAATAAGTTGCCAGTTGCAAGATTGAAGAAGTTGGTGTCTTATCATTACAACACAAAGTTTAAGAATTAGAAATATAAAATAACGTCTTTATTGCCTAAACAAAGATTCTCAAAATTTGTTGGTGGATCATATCAAGCTAGGGAAAAAGCTGAGAAAGAACCATCTACTATTGACTTGGAACATTTATTCCAAGAAGAGTATCCATGGGCAGCTTGGATGGAATATACGAATAGGAGCCCGTCTCTCTTTGTTTTCAAGGTGTCACCTAGGCGCCCGCTCATTAACAAAGTGATGAGCAAAGGCAAGTAGCACATTATTTCCTTATTTTTTTGAATTCAGAAATAAATAATACTTATTAATTATCAATATCACGTACTTGAATGATTATGAAGTAAAAATAACTAGTTTTAATAGTTATTTTGATAGAATAACACTTAGGATTAAGTAATTTCATAGATATATATATTAATTGTTAATACAAATCAAGTGCCAACATCAACATAATTTAATAGTTCAAATTAGTATTCATGTTATTTCGCATATTTAATTATTTACTTGCATATTATTAATTATTTACTTGCATATTTATTTTGCATTTTATCAAGTGCCAACATCAACATATATTATTATTTACTTGCATATATATACATGTTGGCATAACTATTTATTACTTTGTATGTATTTTTTCACTCATGTTTATTATTTTAACAATTTTACTATCGAAAAAAACGTCACCTAATACCTTGCCTTATCGCCTAAGCAACAAGGCTACTATGTCACCTTGATCACCATGAAAACTATGTCACCTCCAGAGTTTGAGATAAATGATCGTGATTGGGCTGAAGGTAGACACAAAACTTCAAGAGCATACGTAGCATGTAGTTTTACACCTCCAACTTCTTCAAAAGAGAAGATAAAATCCAATACCAATCTATGTAGTCAAAAGGCAAGGTGCATGAGGCAAGGGAGAGGCCACCTCACCCCAAGCACCCTAAGCGACCGGCTTAGGCCCTAGAGACGAATGTAGAGGATTGAACTTTGAAGGGCTCATCGAATGCCAAAGAAGTTGTTGTCTCTCTTACTAAGTAGGAAAGACAAGAAAATAGGACCCTTAACATGTCTTGTATCTGCTTAACTTTCAAACCGGATTAGTTCGGTTAACTGGAAGTTAAGCAGATCACGGGACCCGTAATAGGCCCCATCTTCCCCGCTCAATAGGGGCTTGCGGTGAAGGGGGTCCTCTGATGCTCCACACAACCACCAGCATCCACCAATGGCCATTGAAAGATCTATTTGGCCTCTGGTAAGTCCCCAAGCCTCTCTAGGAGGCATTTAAGGCACTAGAGATGCCTAAAATAGCCACCTTGTCCATTGTGGCGAAGGGGGTCGATCGTCTAGGTGACCTGGCCCAAAGCAAGATGTTTTATGCCAGTCTAGCATCGTCGCCTAGGCGAGCAAGGCAATCGCCTCTGAACAAAGGTACCGATCACTTTACACGAGGGCTTAAAAGTTTTAAAAAAGGTGTATCATTGTGAGATTGGGACTATTTCACGAGCCTAAGAAGAAGAAATTGCAAAGAGAAGAAAATTGGAAGTCAAGAAAAGATTTGAGTCCAAATGATAGTATGCAAGTACCTTCTTCATCTAATAGAAGATTAGATGTAGTTGTTGACACACCAAGATGTGCAGGTGTAGGTGTTGGTACAAATGCAGGTGCAACTCCTACAAACTCAAAAAGTCAACACAGAGCAACAAAGCATGATTCTAAAGAGGACCAACATCAAGTTTCTAGTAGTCGTCAACATTAGACTCAATGGAGGTTTTATGAAGACTATTCAAGATAATCTCATCCAAAGTCATTCTCACTTGAGTCGCATGTTCCACCCACACATCTAGACATAGATAGAGCTTAGCAAAATATTTTGGATATAAATATGGGCTCATTATGCCTTCACATTCACATTAGACATGCAAGATCAAGAAAACGAGGAGTTATATGATATCTATCATAGCTTTTGATAATCAAAAGGTTATACACTCGTGCTTACATACCATTTATACTTCGAAATTTAAGAAAGTCATATTGCTACCATTCAAATTGGTATGTGTACACGTGCTTGGATGTTCCCTATTTTTACATTATTTTTCATGATTTTTCCTGATTTTATTGATTTCTTTTTGACTGTTTAAAACTATAAACCAATCTGGCCAATTCCAAATCCGTTTTCGGTATGGTGAATCAACAAATTTGGCCAATCCAATCTGGATTGGAATTAGAATCGGGCCTAACTGATCCAGGACCAAGATTCCAATTCCACTTTCTTTGGGCAACTCCAGCCGAATATAATAACAATAGACTAGGATGGCAAATGGGTCGGATTTGATAGCGGTATTACATGTTTCTGATTTCAATTCTCATAAGAATTGAGCGATTCCGATTCCAATTAAATCAGAATCATGACATTCCGATTTTGCTCTGATTCCAATTCTGTTAACATAAGTGGAATAATATGATAATTTTAAAAATCTATAATAGATATTATTTTTTATTAAAAATAAAAAAATAAATCTTATTTTACTATTAATTTTTTAATATAATATATTTTTATTTTTATTTTTATTTTTATAAATCATACTTCTAATAATATATATACCTTTTATTTATTATAATATTATTTTTTCGTAGATATTGATTTTTTATCGAAATCATATAAACGTATATAGAATTGATTGTTTCTTATTATGATTATAACTTATCAGATCCAAAAATATGTTTCGAATCCATTAATTTTTATTGAAACCAATGAGAATATTGAAATATTGATTCCGTTTACACTCCTACAACAGACCGTACAAAACAAGAAAATAACATAAGTTCATCTAGAAGAAAACAACATCAAAGACCAATAGGAGCAGAACTTTGCAGGATAAATAATATCTATCTAGCCATAATTTTACCTGAAAACCTTTGAATTTTTCCTTCCTATATGAAGCCTCGTCCTTCTGTCCCATGCTTGCCCACACATCAGAATAGACAACATCTGCTTTTCTAACAGCTACCAGAGGATCATGAATTATTTCTATATTGCTGATACCAGTGCTCCTTGCCTTCTCAACAGTATCTTTGTCAGGCTCAAAACCTTCCGGACAGGCACATACAAAATGAAGAGGGATGATAGATGCCAGGAGAAGCCAAGAATGAACAATGTTGTTGCCATCTCCAACATAGACTACCTGGCATGTTTACAGAAAGTCAGCTTAGTGGAGTTTGAAAGGACCAGAAGTATTTTAGTGAGAAAATTTGGCTAACCTAACCTTGAGACCATCCAATCGCCCAATATGTTCAATAATAGTAAGTGCATCAGCCATTATTTGGCATGGATGATTATAGTCTGTCAGACCATTGATAACTGGCACCAAAGAATATTTTGCCAAATCAAGTATATCCTGTAGAAAAATGAATCAGAAACAAGAAGTCATTCAGAGCAAACAACAGTATATCTTAAACATCAACAGAGGCAAAGCAAGTAAATCCATGTATAAGCCCTTCATAGAATACCTCTAATACATAAGGATACTGTGGCGAAAAAGGAAAAACATTTCAAAATGCCATAAAGTAAAAGAAAAAATGAAAAGAAGAATAAGCATATTCATTCCAGATTGGATTTAGTGAGCCAAGTCAACTTCTTGCCACCACAATAGCTTTGCCAAAAGCTACTTAGTATCCCCAGATGGTTCAAGGATTTGAAACCAGGATTTGAGGGAATCAGCCCGACTCAGAGATAAAATGAATTGCCCAACTCCCTTGGCCAGAAGTCAAGGCCAAGGACCATCCATGCTGGGCTGAGATCGACCGATCTCAACACATATCAGAATGGTGTCGCAGGTTAAAATGGATGGGCCAATCATACTTCAATCCATGGCCTACCTAATCTGATCCTCCATAGCCAACAAACTACTGGGCTCTCATCATTAATGTCAGATACGAACTGGCATTGAACTGGACATCTTGAGGATCAGGTCACAACTAAAATGATCAGCAGAGCAGAACTGACCAAGTTGAAGGCGCATATTAACAAACTCAAGGGTAAAAATGTCAGATCATAAGACAAATCCCTAAATCCATGCACATGTAAGATGGTCAGGAGTTAACCCCAGAATTTATATAACTCAAATATGCAACCAAAAGGTCCAAAACAATCAAATGATTCACACGTCTCTTAGGAAATGTGTCAACCTTGGGTAAGTGCAGCCCAATCAAGTCTATGGATTGAGATACATCCAGCCCATTTGTGCCCATATTCAGGCCTTCCATCAACCAGATTAAGGTCTGCTTTTGTCCCAATCAAAGATTGACTCGGCTTATCTATAGACCCATGAACAGAAAAATCAAAGACTACTTCAGGCACAATTCAGAGGGCTGAATCATTGTCCACTTTTAGACCCATTAACTGAAGCAGGACAAAGTAAGAAAAAAAACATAAAAAAACTAAAAATGAACTAAAGTAACCAAACCAAGACAAACTGGGTCAGACTAGGGCTGTAAACGGATACGGATAAAATCCGGATTCGTTCCGAGATCATATCCGTTTAGGCGGATAATATCCGATTTTAGATATCCGTCGGAGCGGATATCCGGATATGGATATTATCCGAATGTTAATCAGAGCGGACACGGAAATACCCGCTCCTCTCCTTTTAAGATCCGCTCCGAATTCATCTTTGATAATATATGCATAATATATATAATTATATATTTAAAATCATTATATTTACAAATATGATTAAATATTCTCTATTATATATTAGTATACTAAGCTAATGTTAATAAATATATCATAAATTTTATATTTTATATTTTTATTTCTATCTATTTGTATATGTTGGCGTCAATTTTTCTCAAAAGGAAATCAGCAAAGAAAAATGGGCTGGTTCAGCCCTCAATTGGGCAAATCAGGCCCTCCATGGGCCCATCAGCCCAAATTCTAGCTGACCAGCCTTTGTTTCCATTTAAATAATTATTTTATGGCCCTCCTTGAAATCCACCTACGTACAGCCCATGGGAAGAGAGAAGTGGGCTGTGGTCAAGGCCAATTGGCCAAGTCAACAGGCCCAGCTGACTTGTCCAGCTCAGCCGCCACCTCAGCAGGTCCCACCGCCCTGTCCACATCAGCATCCACCTCATCTTTGACCAATAAATGACATGGGGAAACCCAAAAGGCAGGTCAACATGGGAGAACACAAGGATTAATGCATGGCCATTAAGTCTTCTATGGGAGAACTCAAAGGTCTGGTCAAGGCCAATTAAAACAGTCTTGGAGAAGCCAATGGCCATCTTACGTGAATGACCAGTCCCTTGGCCTCCCCTCTCATCCCTATAAGAAGACCATATGCACCCAAGGCCAGAAGGGGCTGCTTCAGACGCCGGGAGGCTGCCAAACTGCCGCCTGCACCCTGCCACCTGCTGCACCTGCGCCTGCACCTGCTGCTAGGAGAAAGAGGGGAGAATGCTGCTGCTGCCACCTGCTGCCAACCGTGCTCTGTCCCCTGCTACAGAAACTGGTCTGCGGTCAAAAGAGGAAAAGGGGAGAAGAAGAAGACAAGGTAAGAAGAGATCGTGGGAATGTCCATGTAGCCCTTTAAAGGGCCTTCTTTCCATCGATTCTACCAGCCATCTCCTGCCCTTATCCACTTGCACAACATGCCCCATTTCAGTCCATTCAAACCCCCTAGATTGGACTGTAATCCCCTTGGGCCGAACCCATAAATCTGGCCCTTTCTGGCCCTTGTCCGGAGAAAAAAAACAGTCCCCTTGTGACCCGGTTTCAGCCCCAATCAAGGCCCAAAAGAGCCCAATTTAGGCCTATCAGACCCCCACACAGCCCCAAAACAGGTCCCTGAATCAGACCTCAACCAGGTCCTGTTCAGTCTCCAAACCAGACCCCCTACACAGGCCTTGTCCGGTCCCAAAATCAGACCCCTACACAGGTCATGTCTCAGCCTCTACTGCCCACACTCCAGGCCGCTGCAGCAGGGGAGAAAACTCCCAAAGCAGGTTCTGCAGAGGTCCAATGAAGCGGTGGACAGCAGCCAGAAAGTGGGCCGACTTGAAGGTGACAGCCCGGCCCCCTTGGAAACCGTACGACGGGCCATGGGCTTAGCCGGGTGGCCTTCCAAGTCGGTCCGGTCAGGCAGCTCCAGAAGTGCAGCAGCTCCCAACAGGCCCTTCCGGCCCAAACAGTACAAGACAGGCTCCGGCGGGCCTATGAAGATTGAAGGCCGGCTCGGAACGCCGATGAAATTGAACCGGCCTCCATGGCCTTGTTCCAAAAATGAACAAATAAAAAATCCAGAATGCGAAAGCAATATTAAATTAAGGACTCCACCCTTCGCGGGGACTCCAACCTTGGACGACTCCCCCCGGGTACGTCCCGGGATGTCGATCCGGACGGTGGCGCGGGCATGCTCCCATAGCCAGCGGTTCCTTCCCCCAATATGGCTAAGGTAAGGCTGGCTATTTTGGATGGGTAAATTTTCACTAAGTTGGAAAAATGGCCGGCATGCCATCGTAATGCCAAATTTTTTTCCAAAATAGTGGAGATAAACCTATATTGGGGGAAGGATCAATCATATTGCACACCGATGTACTTCACCCCATCTTTCAATGAAATAAAGCTTTGATGTTCATATTGATGCATGAAACCGGGCATTCAAAGTGACCCGATGGGTCGGAGGCGATGCAAACCGCCAAACTAAATTAAAACCATTTCAAAATCAATCTGAAAATTCAAACCGAAAATTAAAATAGAGAATCAAATCTGAAAGTCAAAAAATCAGAACTAAACAAAAATCTGAAATTCAACTCATTCCGGTTCAACAAACAACCGATCTTCAACAAGATTGAACCAGTTTTGAAACAAATCAAACCGAAATCAGATTTCAAACAAAAAAATCCGCCATCACAAAAAAACAGGTTTCAATTAAATCTGCAACCAAAAAAATTCAGATTTGAACAATCCTTCAAAACAGATTCTAACTGACTTCAAAAATCTGATTTTTGGTAATCTGAAAATCCACTTAAAATTCACTAAACTTCCTCCCAAAAGGAATCAAATAAACAACATTCCAAACACTCAAAACGTGGATCAAAACCAACTCAAAATCAGAAAATTCAGAAATCAGAAAAATAAAAATCAATCAAATCAAAAATTCAAACATGCTTAAAACACTTTAAGCACAACAAAATCAAAATCAAAACAGGTTCAAAACAACTCAAACTGGTCAAATCAAATCAAAAGCCAAACAACAAATCAATCAAACAAATTGATTCAAACTCCAAAACTCAAAACCGACTTTCAAGTCGATCCAAAAATCAACCAACAAACAAATAAAAACAAACCCGAACAAATCGGTTTGCATCTCATCAGACCCAAAAGGCCGCTGCCCTTTTGAGTTCTTTACTTTTTGTGGATGTGCATGTCTCCAAAAACAAGTTGTCGCGACGGTTAATCAAAGGCGTTCGAGCCGTTGCTCGATGTAAGTTAACGCCGGATACTCGCACCATCCGGCGGAGAAGGGTCAAAAATGAAATTTTCAAAGAACCCGAACCTCGGTTCTAATATTTTTAAAACTATCACCGGACTACCTAATATTTTAGGATATCACATATTTTCCTAGAAAAGTCCGGAGATGTCTTTCTTTCTAAAGAACAGACGCAGAAAAAAGAGGTTCACACAGTATATTATTAAATATATTAATTAAATAATAATTAATTAACAATCCGAAGTGGATATTATTCGTATCCGCTCCGAATCCAAAGATTATCCTACTTATAATATCCGATCTGTGATCGTATCTGATTTGGACCGGATACGGATTATCCAAATAGCTAAACGGAGCGGATACGGAAACATCATATCCGCTCCGTTTACAGCCCTAGTCCAGACCGAGTTTAAACCGGCCTGAATCAGGGCTGGATTGGCTGAAACCGGTCTAGACCGACCTGAACTGTCTAAAATCAGGTCTGGACCAGGTTAAACACAGCTGAACTGGTCAGAGCCATGTGAATCAACCTGAATTCCATCTGCCTGGTTCAAGCAATCGGACATTGGGGCCAGGGTGTCATGGGACGACGTACACTTGAACAGTGTAGGCAACTGTTCGGGCTTTCTAACCTTTGGAACCAGGGTGGGGGCACATCGAGTTGATCACATCGACAGTGGTAACTTGACAACTTGACAACTTGTGAAGGTGACAGCATGTGAGGGGCAGGGGCAGGACAGACGATGCTGTAGGCAACATGATGGCTTCACGGCAATGTGAAGATTACGTGATGCTAACTGGGATTGATGAAATGGAGCAGGCTTTGCTGCACAAGGAGAAAGAAGAGGTGTTCATCATTGTTCACATAATCGGCCGATTCTTGGATCGAATACCACTAGCTGGACAACCAATCTAAGATCGATTCCCAGAGGAATCGGCTAGGATCCAGGACCGATTCTCCTCTATCGGATCAAGAATTGGCCGATTCCCCAGGAAACAAGAAATATTTGAATCGGGTCTGATTCCAAACCCCATTCCGATCCGATTTCCCCTCAATAAAAAGAAAAATCGGGTGATCCAGCCTCCCCCTGATTTCCCCTCCCTCCAATGGCCCCCTCCTGATCTAGAGCTCCCCTTGTTACGGCAACCCCCTCCACCGTCTCCTCCGACCTCCCCTCTGGGGAACATCAATCCCCCCCACCAAGGTGAGTTTTCCCCTCTTTTTCCCCCTCCCCTCCTCTCTCTCTCTCCGCTATCCTTCTCCCTCCAAATTCCCCTTCACCCTGGATGGTTGGCCTTAAATCTAAGGGGAGATTTCCCCCCAAATCTGGGGTTCCCTAGGAGAATTCTAACACATCCCTGGGGAGGGAGGGGATTAATCCCAAAGGGGGTGACAGTGTTGCAAGCACCCAGAGGAATGACTTGTTCAGTTTTTTTCTACCCACAGTCAACCCTTGGGAGCTGAAATTGGATCTTCGTTCGGACTGTTCAATTATCTCCCCACTATTAGATATATTTATTCAACATGAACTATATTTTTTGTCTATGTAGAAAAAATGTTGGACAAGGAGCACAGTGCCCCTGTACATCATGACATTGGATGGCAATAAGGACATATGTTAGATGTTGACAAGAAGATGGTGTAAGCGTAAATGGTGTAGGAAATAAATGAATAGAGGTATCTACCATTTTAAACAACACATTAGTGGAATGAGTGGAAATGTTAAAAAAGTGTGACAATGTACCAATAGAGTTGAGAGAAGAGATAAGAGCATATTTAATTGGGAGAACACAACAAGGGATATACAAATTGAGCAGAGTCGACATGCACGAAGAGTTGCTTGGACATCGAGACACAAACCTCATGTTTGAAAGTCAAAAAAAAAATAACATCACATACCCATGTTGAGAGATGTCTTCATCAAGTTTAAATGATCAAAAGGAGACACAAGTAAAAAGAATAATGCATGCAAGTAAGGCTCAAACCCGCAAAAAGAAGGATAGGAAAAAAGGGCAGGAGGATCTATTGCTAAACGTTCAAATTTGGAAGACATTGGGCCTACACATCAATCAAGCTAGTGAGTTTCATCGATCATGGTCAGTTCGACCGACGGATACATCTATGTATAAGCAAAATGATAGAGGTCAAAGGACGATTAAGTAGTAGGTCTTAGAAAGAAGTGAAAGCTACAACAAGGGCTGCAAAGAAGGCAGTCAAACATATTTGTAAATGATTTTTTCATGCATATATAAAAACTTAACTTTTTTTAAATTTGCAGGTGTATATTCTTTCTCGTTGATGCAAGTGTCTCAACCCATGCGGCCATCAATCCATACTTTCAGACAATGATTGATGCTATTGATGAGGTTGGACCAGAATTAAAAGTCCCGACTTTGAAATACATCTATGAGGGCGGGTTGAATGCAGGGGTCGAAGTGTTGACCTCATTGGTAGATAGATTCAAAACAATATAGAAGGAAAGAGGTTGCATTGTAATGTGCGGTGGATGGACAAGAATCACAAAAAGATCAATAGTCAACTCTCTTATCTACTCTTTTGAGGACACCATCTTGAAAATTATAAATGCATCAAGCCAGATAAAAAATATTGACTATTTATTTAGTCTCATGAACAATTTTGTCGAGGAAATAGGTGAAGACAATATTGTGCAGTTTGTCATCAACAATGAAACATCTTATAAGACTATAGAGAAGAAGTTGATGGAGGCCAAACCACACTTATTTTAGGTCTCAAGTGTTGCACAATCCATAGATTTGAGTTAGAAGACATTAAGAATGAGCTATCTATCATGTCCTTAGTGATTCAAAAATAATTGGTTCCATATTTTATATATGACATCCTAGACTCCTACACATAATGAGAGGACATACCGATAGTCACGATCTACCACAACCTGGACCCACCAGACTTGCCACACAATTTCTTACATTAGAGAGTTTGCATAAATACCGCAATGACTTGAAAAGGATTATATTGTCATCCTAGTACATCGATTACATGACTAAGCTACGATCCAATATACAACAGTTTGATATCCTAGCGAAGATAGAACATCTAATTGAAGACAATCGATGATAGGATAGAATTCAATATTACTTGTCTATAATAGAACCACTCGCACAAGTGTTGAAATTGATTGTTTTGAATTTTAAAAGTCATATAAGGTATCTGTATGATGCAATAGATAAAGTAAAGATGAAAATCAAAAGGAAACATCTAAAGAGTTATAAGAAATGGTGAAAGATTAGTTACAACATAAGAAACAAGACACTTCACTATGATATCCATGCAGCAACAGATATTTATTTATTGTTGTATTTCATTTAAATATTATACTAATATACTAATAGTTGTATAAATATTTTGGCTAAATATTTCTTGAGCCCAAAGATGCAAATCAACGGACAAGTGCGAAATGATGCAAAGGTTGTGTAGTACGTTGGCAGTGATACAATATTTGTAAAGGAATCAACATGATAGAACAGAAGCCAAAATTAAAGTGAGTTGTTATTACTTATTTAATTTAAACAAGTATGCAATTATGTAGAAAATGACTTATTTGTATTTCATATCGTATTTCAGATGACGTTATATAAGCATAGAATTTAAGTGTACAGTGATCCTGAGCTACGGTATTCATATAACAAGATTTCTTCTGATATGTCAATGACAACTTAGTGTATGTTAAAGTGTTTTTGCAGCTGAGTAGAAGATTCAACTAAACAACAAAAGTGGATGGAATTCACCAACCACTATTGTAGTACGAATATTTAGTTAAAGTACTATTTATTGCAATGTACAAGGAACTTGAGCACCTTTAGCATGATACACACAAAAAGAAAAAATAGTCCGAAGAGTGAAAGATTGAAAAAACTAGTATTTTGCCATTACAATGTGCAATTAAGAATCAAGAACATTAAGAACCAGTAAAAAATTTCTAAAGAAAGGTTCGTAAGATTTGCAGTTGATCTTTACAAACAAAGACCCAATGCAGGTGGTCAAAAATTGTCACAGAGGAGTGTTGACTTGAAATACCGCTTCTAAGAAAAACACCCACGTTCAACATAGATGGATGACAAGGATGCCAAACCAACTCCAGAGTTCAACCCCAATAATCGTGCGGGGGGCCAAAGGAGAGTTTGATAGTGTAATCAATGATGATGAACAAATGTAAAAAGTATAAGATACTCAAATTTCTTATACAACTCCAGTTCAAGATCCACTCAAACAACTCTAGAGCTAGCTCTAGGCACAGCTACAGGTATAGCTCCTCATGCCGTTTCAAGTGCTGGTCATTTTACTACTTAGAAGAGTTAATAGAATAGTGGAAATTTGCAAAATTCAAAACATTGAAAAATGTCTACCAGCACAAAATTAGACATAGTACACAAGAAGAAGTGGGGAAGAAGAGGAAACTAGTTGCCATGAAGAGTTCATTCCACCTACACAATAGCAAGATGTAGGTGGTTCAGGAGGAGGAGGTGGTGGAGGTGGAGGTGGAGGTGATGGTAGAGGTGGAGGAAAAGGTGGTTCTGGATCTAACAATGTACATATCAGTGGAGTAGGTCCTAGTTAGTGATTTAGATCACATACAACATTCAAGTGAGTCTTCATCTGAATCAAATAAATTTATTTGATGAGTATGCGGCAACAAGTTATCCAAAACGACTTCAGGCTTGGAGCCATCTTATCCACCCACACCTCAAACATACTATAGTGTATATGCTTTTTTTATTAAATGGTCAAATCATTATTTTCATATAAATACGGTCCAAATATGACTGATATGTCATAATGGAGCATCTAGAAGAATCAGGATAACAAGGACTATGAAGGTCAATACCATAGATATTGATGATACAAAAGTATCTTTTGTATTGGATATGAATTTTACCATTTTCTTTGTATATTGAAATGAATATTGGTGTTATTTTATATACATTTGTATTAATCTATCATAGTAACATGAAAATGTGTTAGATGTCACATTTATATTTTTAACAATTTTTTAGGGTTTCCACATTTTTTAAAATTTATCATGATTTTTCTTATTTTTGAGAAATAATCTGGATCCCGACAGATTCTAGATCATATTCCTCCTAGAGAATAAGGCTGGATCAGACCAATCCGAACGGATCGGATTGACACTAGCCGATCCTAACCCTGATTCCAATCTGATGAACCTTGGTGGTGATAGCAAGCCTAGTCGGCGGATCTGGTGAGAAAAGAGGGGTGGACCGGTGGAGAAGCAGTCTTGCGAAGCTGCTGGTGGAGGGGGAATATGAAGGGAAAGGAAACAAAAAGGATCCGAGGTGGCACTGTTAATACGGAGTTGTACACAACTGCTCCATGGCACCGGCGGTAGTGTTGCTGAAGGTTTCAGGTTGACACTGAGATGCAGGCATGGCAGCAATGATCCAGGAGCTTCATGATCAGGAAGGCCTCGATTGTGTCTCGTTGGGAGATGGCTCTGAGGAAGACAGCTCGTGACATCAACAAGATGCACTTCCTATGCTTCACCTGCATTGATGGTTCAGTTGACGTCATGTTGGCTCATGTTGGGCTCTGGGATCACCAGAATGAAATAGGATCTTGCAGGCAGCTGCCGTCCAGCAGGTGATGTTGCATAGCAGATCAGTGTGAGGACTGCACAAATTTGGGAGTCACATGAATGGGAACAGAAGTTCAAATTGTCTCTATCCAGAAGCCACCTTGCATCGCTGTAGGGGGTGCTGCACCATTTATGGAACAAGAGGAGGCAGGAGCCAATGGATGCAGCGGGGAAGAAGAGAAGGTATGAGGGCCGATAGGGGAGGGACAGAAGGCCGCCTCGGCAAACTAGGGATAGAGAAGACACCAAATGCTTCCAAAAATTTCTCTGTTCCTTCATTACTGGGATACATGAGGGGCTCTTTTATAGAGTCGACATTGCACAATTTGACCCCCAATCAAAAATATTTATAAGCATGCCCTCCTTGACAAAATAAAACTAAAAACCCAAAAAATCCACATTAATCTACCATCATTGACAGCCCAACTTGGGAGTTCTATAGCATGTTACCAAGACTGCCAGAAGCCCATTAAAGATCAGACTCATGGCCTGTCAATGGGCTCATGAACAAAGGCCCACTAATTGCCCAATTAAGAAGCAGTTTTGCAGGCTATTTCATAAGTTTTATAGGCTATTCTCTTGCATATATTTTGTCCGGGAACAGAAGTCCTGTATGTTATGATCTATCCGCATGACGGATCCTCTGTCTCATCCTTTTCATGTACCATTTTATATATATGATGAATGAATTGCTATCATCCTTTGTAGCGGGATGCCTTCAAAAAAATGGTGCTTTTAATCAGACTTTTCTCCATTGTATTGGGTAAGTACACTGTTACATAAGAAGTGAACCGTAACTGTTTAATTATGTTCACTTATGGCTTGATATATTCCTGAAGAATGTTTCAATATGCCAATCAAGGTAGGCGGGGTTGGGGGCCAGGAGTGGGTCTGTTGGGCCCCAACCAACACGGGTCGTCCGGGGTTGGAACCCAGGTAGCCTCGAGTCAGGTCCAAGCCTAATGAGATCTTGGATCCTAGGATAATTTAAAATAATATATACAAATTTCTCATATCAAAAATATTAAAATGAAAAAAAAGTATTCATATTCAAAACTTATATTTTAAAGACAATTTTCATCCTCTTGACCTTGCGTCTTCCAAGATAGCTATCCAAATTTTATATGCAAATTTGTGTTCTGGTGTTATTTTCACCAAATATTTCTATTTTCTAATCAAATAGGAATGTTTGGTGAAAATGGTACCATAACCCAAATTTACATATAAAACTTAATTAGTGTAGTTCAATAAAGAGAACTAATGTAAGATCTATTGAGTCCTATAGAAAAAAAAAAAATTTCAAACCCAAAAGGAAGACCGTAGTTCAATGCACTAGAAATTGTCTTTTTTTCCCCGTTGAAATTTCTATTTTCCTACAGATAAACCCTAGGAGTGATGGCGAAGTGAGGGGAATGAGATAATAACAAGGGACAAGATGTGGGAAGTGGGACCCTTAGGAGGCCTAAACCCCTTGGAGGCCTAACATAGACCCCCAAGGGGTCCCAAGGCCCCCAACGGCCTAGCCCAACTGAGTCTTGAGACCCCGGGCCCAAATCAAATCGTGTCAGGTACCTGGAGTAGAGACCAGGCTGATTGGCCAGAAAACCGACCAGGTCGGGCTCTGGTCATGACCCCATCCGACCCAACTTTCCTTGATGCCTATACATGCGTCTATCATGTTTTATGTTGTGATGATTTGACCTAGAGCTGCATGGAGTGGTTGTTTAATGCTGATGAAATTTGTGCGTCAACCCTCATCCAAAGGAGGGGAAGCAAGGGAAGATGAGACAATTTGTGATGAAATGGTAGTCGCCCATGAAAAGGGACCAAGGGTACGTCTAGGCTCTATTTTTGAGTCTTCTAGACACAGTGTCGCCTAAGTGCTTGGTCTAATGGGTTTTGACGTGGGATGTTTAAAATGGATATTAGTGTCTTGAAACCGTGACCACATCCATTTGACTGATGGTCAGCTGGTTGGTTGTTTCCAATGTTTGACGAGCTTACATCAGGGTGACCCACTACTCATCTTTCTGTCTTGGCTAGTCAAAATATGTATTCATTTTGGAAGAAGGCATCTAGTAACGGACTAATAGGTTATAAGGCGGGTCAGTATGATGCTTACGTCACACACATTCAATATGCAGATTACACACTGCTTTCAGGAAAAAAATTAACTTCAATAAAAGTGACATGGTGGGCATCAATCTAATAAAAGAAGAGATATCTCTCATTTCTTGGGAGTTCATGTTGATCATGTTCCCATCAAATATCTAAGACCGTCTCTTTCTGTTGAATCTCTTAAAAAAGTAGGATAGAAACCTGGTGTTGAGAAAGTATAAAAGACTGGAAAGCCAAGCATCTATCGGCAAGTGGGAGGTGAGTGCTGGTGTCCTCTGTTTTATCGAGAATTTGCCCTCTTTTATTTATCTCTATTTCATGTTCCCAAGAACAGTTGCAAAAGATTGGAAACTTAAAAGGTGGCATCTGATCAGGTGGGAGAATGCTTACGACTGCATAGTGAGGGGTTTGAATCACTTCAAAAGCATCAATTTATATCATTTTCAAAAAATGGCCCCAAAAATTGGATTCAAATAGGTCTTTTATGTGGTCATTGGTGGTCAGGAATAAATATTGGTCATCTTAAAGTGGATGGGTCATTGCCATTACTCCAACACGATGGTCAAGTGTGGAAAGACATTTTCCTACATTGATATTTTCAAATATGCTTCTCATATTCAGATACAGAATGAAAGAAGAATGAGATTCTGGAAGAACCATACATGTCATGATGACAAGACACCCAAAACATTTATAGGTGTCATTTCCGTATAAACAACAAAGTGGCCACTTGGGTGTCCCTAAGCGGTAGACTTGTATCTAAGTACTACATATATACATGCATACATATATAAATAAATATATATACACACACTATATATATAGATAGAGGGGGCGTTAGGAAAAATAAGTATTAGACTTTAAGTATACACTTACAATTTAAAATCTCAAACATATATGATACTATAAGTAAAAAAAAAATCCCAATATAATTTCACTATCATTAAATAAGAATTTATTTTTAAACTAACACACTTTAAATTATTAATTGTAAAACTAACAATTTTAATTTTGAAATTAACACACTTCATTGGGAATCCGACTTATGAGGCTGAAAATCTGACTTAAGTAGCACATAAAAGTCAGATTTCTCAAGTGGGGACGTAAATTTGTAATCCAACTTCACTAAAGTTACAGTAGCGTAGCGGTTAAGTACCCTTAAGTGGGACAAATGAAAAGCCTAGGTTCAAATCTTCCAAATGAAAGCCCGGTATCCCCCACAAGGCAACCAAGCTTCTTGCCTACCGAGTGCCAACGGCGGCAGCCGCAAGGATTCACAACGAGTGCTGGGAGCCTGGGCCTGCTCCTGCTGGCACCTGGCAGCGTCACCGTCCCGTCGTAGGCTCACAACGAAGCCTAAGTGTCACAATCGTGCAAGAACTAGAACTAGAAGACGCCTCAATTGTTTTGGTCCCTCCCAATCGACTCGTCCGGGTAGTCAACGAGACATCGTCTCCGCGGCGATCACAGAGCTCCAGCCTCTGTTGGGATGGTGCGCGACCAGCTCGACAGCTCCTCCAATCTCCACGATCTCTCCGTCCATCAAATAACCTAGCTCACGGCGTCTCTTGGCGGAGTTCCAGGTAATGGCTCGAAACCTAGAGGCTCTTCTTCTCGACTCTCCCGCCCTTGGACCTTAGCTTGGTGTGAATAGTTATGGCGACCTATTGTGGGACGAGGTAGACACAACCAAGTATTTTGGTGCCTACGACTCTGCCACCAATCGACGACGTTGGCGCAGCTTCGCCCTTTGGCATCCCCTATTTCGGCAGTGCCATCAATCACAATTTATATTCCTCCAAATGGGTGACATGTCCTCTCAAAAGATGGTGGAAACTTTTGGTGCAGATTCTTTTGTTCGATTTTCGATCTCTCTTTTCTCTAGCCCCTTCAGGCTTTCGCCTTTTTGACTGGACATGACTATATGAGGTCTTGCTTCTTCATCGATCGCATGTCTAATTGTCCGAGTCTAATTTCTCTTTCATGCTGAAGCCCTAGATCTATGCACACACCTTGTAACCATTAGCGTTGGAGTATTTCATGACATAATCTGAGACTGATCTTTGTCCACCATTTGTTTGCCTTTGTTTATTTAATTCGAGCTCATTTATCTCAAATTAGGTGTCAAGTGGTGACTAATGAGAGGGAAGAAAGAAGTGAAGAAAACTTGAGAAATCTATTGCTACAAAGAGAGTTGGGAATTGTACGAGACAAGTCGTTTGATTATCATGTTCATCAACTTCCTTCAGATCAAGTCCTGTGATGTGTCCATCGGCCACCTCTGCAACTTCTCCTTAAATCAAGTCCTATGCCCTGTGCTACAGCCTGCCGATCTCTTCTAAAAATATTTTAATACGTAAGTTGTACATGTAAAAATGAGATGTATTCATTACAAATACATACAAATACAATCTAATTTAATTTGCTTTGTTCAGAATTGCATATACATAATGCATGTTTTATAGATTGAATTGAACATGTTTCAACAATCTTCTTGGATGCATTCTTTTATTTTTATTCTTTATACGTAAGATTATTTTTTTAATTTGTGATGTATTCTTTTATGTTATCATAGATGGCTCAACCGAGTGATAATCTTATGACAATAGTTATGGAGACTAATCTTGATCCTAACACATCCACTGTGGTAAATGCTGAATCTTTAAGAACCTTGAGGCGTAAAAATATAAAAAAAGAGCTAAAGTGTGGAAACATTTCACTTTGCTTGAGAAAGATGAAAATAGACGAGAAATGTAAATGCAACTATTGTGGATTTATTTATAATTGTGATCCTCGGCTATGTGGCACTAGCACTCATAGAACATATTTGACTTTGAGATACAAAAGGTATTCTCTTAGCATGGCTAATGCCCAGATTCAGGGTCAATCTCATCTTATTTTTCATCATTCTAGAAGTAATGATAGAATTAAAAATACAAATACAAGTCTCACACATTGAAGTTTTGATCAAGATCTCATTAGAAAAGTTTTAGCCAAAATGATTATCACCAATGAGCTTCCTTTTAGAGTTGTTGAAGCTGAAAGTTTTAAACACTTTGTCAATATTGCCCAACCTTGATTTCTTATTCCATCGAGGATCACAGTTGTTAGAGATTATTATTCATTATTTGTAGATGAGAGACAAAAGTTGAAGAAATTTTTAACAATAAATTGTAAGAGAATTTATCGAATAATTGATACATGAACTTCTATGCAAAGAATTAACTATATGTGTGTGACAGGCTGACAGCACATTTCATCGATAATGGTTAGAAATTGAATAAAAGAATTCTAAATTTTTGACCAATTTCTAGTCACAAAGATGAAATAATTGGAAAAGCTATTGAAAAATGCTTGAATATATGGGAAATTAAGAAGGTTATGACCATTACCATTGATAATGCATCTTCAAATGATACTGCTATTGCATATTTGAAAAGAAGAGTTGTCAATTGAGAGTGATGCATTTTAAAAGGTGATTTTCTTCATATTAGGTGTGTTGCACATATTATGAATTTAATTGTAAATGATAGTTTAAAATTAGCAAATGACTTAATTGCTTTGTGCTCAATGCAATAAGATATGTAAGACAATCTCCATCTCGTTTACAAAAGTTCAAAGCTTGTGTTGATGAAGAAAAAATACAATGTAAGAACGTATTATGTTTAGATATTCCAATTAGGTGGAACTAGGGGTGTCAATGGGCTGGGCCGGGCCAGACCCAAAGTCGGCCCAATACAGGTCCAGTTCAAAATAGAACGGGCTGCCCCGGCCTGGCCCATATTATATTTTGGCCCGGCCCGCATAAAATTTAAATTTGGCCCGGCCCAACCCGATCTTTCTAATATAAAAATCATATAAAATTCAGAATGAAAAAAAGTATAAATATGATAAAAAACTAAATTTCTACCAAATCAAAATAATTGAATGGTCTGAAAATTGCATGTAAATGCAAGAACCAAAAGATTTGAAGTTAATAAAATCTAGAAATTTTCACAAAACAAAATCTTTGTGATGGGAACCGAATCGGGACACAAGAACCGATTCATGTTAATAATTGAATCGGGATGCAAGAACCGATTATTAGAATTCAATTTCGTGTAAATTTTGATTTTAGATTGATTTTAGGTCCATTTGAATAATTTTCTAAGTTTTAGAATTTTTTCTAAGATGTCTAGTCTTTTTCCCATTATTTTAGGCATTTTAGAGTCGTTAGTTTCAATTTCTAGTTTTAAAATGAATTTCTTTTACATTTTAATTGGAGGCAGCTGTTCGACCCTATAAATAGGACCTGAACTCCTATGTACAGGATATGATATGTTGAAAAATAATGAAGTGTGCTTTTCCTTTGGATTTCCGGTTTTGCCCTCTCTTCACTTAACTCCTCCTGCGGTCGTCTTCTCTCTCCCCGATGGCTATCCGACGCGATTCGGCGCTGGTCCCTTCTTTCCCCTTCGCGATGGCGTAACCCTAGCGACGGCTTCACCTCTTCGATCCGCCTCCTCCCATGGTGATTTTCGGCAAGCTGCCGTGGAAGAAGCTCTTCCTCCCGGCTCCTTCCTAGTTCTCTTCAGTTTGGTCGGCATCGGATCTTCTTCCCGGCGGAATCTTCTTTGTCCGCTGCTGTTTGGGACAACTGTGGCTCGTTGAAATGGTTTTCTTCCTCTACGTTCCTCGCTATTATCTTCTTCCTACGGCTTCGGATGATCGATTTCTAGTCGGAGAACCAGTTCCAGTTGATCTTCACTCCGAAGTGAACTCGTTGGTGAAGGAACAGAAAGGGAAATTTCAAACAAGCTTCGGTTGGCTCCAGATCCGATCAGATCCAGTCCGTTCAGCTCCAATAAGGGTTTCTTCTTTCTGGTTCGAATATTTCTGGCTTCCGAATGGTAAACCCTAATTGTTCAACGTCTTTTTTGTGGTTTCTACCATTACAACTGATGATGAGGACGTCATGTGAGTACTTGAATACTGTCTTATCAATCCCGTCCTGAAGTTTTATCGTCCATTGAGAGTTCATCTAGCTTCATACGGGAGTTGCCCGGATTTATCGTTCGTCGGTAGCCTCTACGCTCGGTTTCGATTATCTTTTTAAGGATTGTAGAAGCTTACATTAAATTTTCTTCATCTGATGCAATTACTAGACGGGAACATATTCGAGACCGGTCCCTCTCCGCCGCTCGGTTCTAGTTGCGGTCGATCCGTGACACTATCTTGAATTCCGTCCGAATGCCGGACCGATTTTCTACACATACTTTCGATCGATCGGGAGCCTACGCAAATGGCATCTTTCAGATCCGTGCCTACATTTCTAAACGAGGAAGAATAATTCGAGCCGAAAGCGTAATCGTGCTAATCCGATCCGGTTGTAGATTACGTAATAAGATCCATAACTCCCGGATCGCATATCAATAAACTCGATCGTGGATGAGTTCATATCCGAGGTCGAGTTGCTGGCTACGATGACTCATACTATGTATTTCTGAGCCCTTGTCTCTCCCAAAGGTTACCATATTGCTGCTGCGACTATTTCATTTGTTGAGTTGCATAACTTTCCTGAATTTCAGCATTTTGAGTTTATTGTGGACATATACTGCTGATGCCTGTTAGTTTTAACACCTGTTGGGATTTTGGAATTATCGCTGGATTTCTGCTTTTGTTTGGCAATTTATCTGCTGGTTATATCTGGGTTATTATTTTCTTTCTGAATCCCTGGAATCATGGGACCCCCGGTCCCGTCCCGCATCAATTGGACATATTTTGGGCTTTCTTTTACTTGTGTCCTTACGAGGACAAGTTTGTAAATAGAAAATTAGATGGTCTTTTCTTTAATTAAATGTCTCCTCCCTTCTATAAAAGAAGGACCCATGTACATACGAAATACAGAGTGAATATAGAGGAATTTTTGGAAGGAGCCTTCGGGCTGTGTTCTCCTGCACAGGGAGGCTGCGGCCCCCATCTTCTCCTCCATCCCCGGCGTCGGTACGCCATTCTTCCCCTTCACCTCCTGCAGGTGGCCGGCATTCCTCTCCTCCTCCGACAATCGGCTGCGGGCCTTCTTCTTCCATCCTCCAGCACCGGCGAGGTCGCCGTCTTCTTCCTCCTCATCCTCCGGCCTCCGAGCCGTTCTTCTCTTCTTCCCCCTTCTCGGTTCGACACCAACAGGTCGACAAACCCCTCCGACGCCGAGGTCGAGACCGTCGGCTCCACCATTCCCCTTCTTCTGCTTCGTATGTGCGCTGCGGCCTCCGGACGTCGGCTCCGTGCGTCCGCGCGAAGACGACGACAGAGAAGTAGAAGGAGAAGAAGCGGAAGACGAGGCAGGGGCTCGGGAGGGGCAGATCCGGCGATCCCCGGATCTGTACCCCCCCCCTTCCCTGCGGCTGCCTCCCACCGCCGTCCCCTCCTCCGTCGACCGCGAAGGAGCCGGCCGGACAACGCCACGACCTCTTCCTCCTGCTCCCCGCGAGGTTAGGTTTTCGTCCGGACGGGATGAAGACGACGATGACGCTGCCCCTCCCTCCGCGCGGCCTGCTCCGCTGCCTACCTGCCTGTGCCCAACGGATACGACGGCGACGAGGGCGATGCTAACGGGCGCACTGCCTGCGCTCGCCGGCGTGTGCTCCCTGCTCCCCCCTGCATCGCCAGCCCCGTGCGCACCTGCCGAAGACGACGCGGACACCGCTCGCCCTCGCCCGCCTGCGAGGCTTTTGTCGCGGCTCGCGATTTCACGGGACCGCCGTGATGTCGCCACGGCGACGGGAAGTCGACGGCGAGGCGGAAGCCACGCGACCCCCCAGCCTTCGCCCGCGCACGGCCACGACCCCCTTCCCCTCCGTCCCACGCGCGAGCAAGCGCTCGCGGTCGCGACCAGCCGGTCCGCAGCCCAGACCGGTTCAACCGAGGTCCATACCCGGTTCATGCCGGTTCATCCCGGTTCGGGCACTGAACCGGCCGGTTCAGGCCGGTTCACCTTGTTCTGGTCCGGTTTGGACAGGTTCGGGCCATCTTGAGCCCGGTTCGGCCCGGTTCGGGCCTGTTTCGGCCGGTTCGAAGCCGGTTTGCTCCATTTTGGGCTCGTTTAGGTGCTTTAGCGGCGGTTAGCGGCGGTTAGCACCGGTTAGCGCCGGTTTATTTCGTTTTCGGTCCGTTTAGCCCGGTCTAGCCGGTTTGTCCCGCATCACTTTGAATACAAAAAATAATCAAAAAATTAGAGAAGCTCTAGAGATCTGAAAATTGCTAAATTATGAAAACCGTCAAAAAAGCAGAATGTTGCTAAATTCTTAAAAACAACAAATTTGCAAAGAACCAAAATTTGCTATGATGATGCCAAAGTGAGATACATCAATATAAGTAGATAGAGATGGCTGAGAATTATAAGATATCCAGCAAAGAACCAAAATGCCTGAAGCTAGAAGAACTTTTGGGACATTTCTTCTCGCATAGAAAAAAAGGGAGAAATAAATTGTTCTAAGATAAGTTTACCAATGTTGTTCCCCCTTCATGTGCTTTCAGATGGTAAACTCAATTATAGAAGAAACTCTTTCTTTGTTTATTACATAACAAAGGAGTTCAAAATTCAGAATATCATGGTTAAAAAAATACACCGAGAGTCTTTTATTTACTTGAAGATGATCACCTTGTAGGGTGTAAAAAAAATACCGCTACAAATCCAGCTTAATGATTGAATTGAAATTTAAAAACAGCAAGAAGACGGTTGTAAACTAAAGAGAGCACATCAAGAAAACAAACCAGTGTAACCAACTCTAAGTATCACAAGAAATCAAAATCCAGTAAAAGCATAGTACAAATAAGAAGGAAAACTAGAAGGATTCAAACCTTGTCGGTGCCTGGAACGATTCTCTGCAGGGTGGACAGGTGAGAGTTAATCCTCTCTCTGCGCCTCCTCTCAACCTCGCTATGGCTCTTCAGCACCATGGCGACCTTGGCTTCCACTGACATCTCCTTAACTGGCACCTCAGGATCACCCACCAGCTCCCCTTCTCCTCCTTCAAAATCCATAGAGGGCCCAAAGGCCCCAAAGTCCACATCCTTAGAGAAGCTATGAAAAATTTGGAAATTCCCTGAAGGAGGAGGCTGCGCAGGAGGGCGGTGTTGTTGTCGGTGAAGACCTCGTTGCCGATGGTGAATGCGGAGATGTTGGTGCCGGGTATAAAGGGAGCGAGTTTCGTCTTTGACCCAGGCCAGGGCCTTGTCAGGTCCGAGAGCTTGGGGAGGCAAGCATCGGGGATGCCGACGACGAAGTCGACGCTGGTGCCGAAGAAGGCACAAAGGACGGAGGGGTCTTATTCGCTGCGAGTGGAGAAGATGCACCGAGATCGTGGAGGGAAGAGCAGATGCCGCTTGCCTTAGAGAGCAAGTGGATGTAGATCGACGGCAACTGCACGAACACTCGATCGAGGGTCTCGGCAACAGCGAGGAGCGTCGAGGCGATCTCTACGTGCGTCGTGCGAGCCAGCACCCTCGCTTCGAAGCCCTGGACCCTATTGCAGCTCGGCACTCTCGCTCAGCCCGCCGTCGACCCGAAAGATATCCATCTTGGGCCCGCGGGCCACATCGACTGACCCGATACAAGGTCCAGCACCAGCCCGGCCCGTGAGCCCGCGGGTGAGCCCGGTTCGTTGACAACCCTAGGTGGAACTCTATTTATCTTATGCTTGACACGCCTCAAAATTTTCAAAGAGCATTTAAACGATTCGAGGAGCAAAATCCATCTTTTATAATGACATTTCTAATGGAGAAGGATTAGAGTATCTCGCGATGAAGATTAGTCAAAAGTTGGAAACTTAACAAAATTGTTGGAGAGCTTTTATGATCTGACTTTAAGAGTTTCTGATTCATTTTATGTAATTTCTAACTTATATTTTCATGAAATCAATGGGGTTGATTGTATTTTAAAAGATTGGTGTGATGGTGATAACATTGGGTTTCGTGGCATGACTTTTAAAATGAAGTAAAAATGTGACAAATATGGGGGCAATCCAGAAAAAATAAATATGCTGATTTTTATTGCGGTTGTACTTGATTCTCGATATAAAATTGAGTTTGTAGAGTTTGGTCTTTCACAAATACATGAGTATGACAAAGCATTGGCTACGAAGAAACGGTTAAAAATAACTCTCAATTCTTTATTTAAAGAATACAAAAATGCAAACTTACTTTCAAGCGGGCAACCGAGACCAATTGAAAATTCTTATATGGGAAATTCTACTTCAACTACAAATGTTAAAGAACCAATAAAAACAGTCCAAAATATGAAATCTCTAATGAAGTCTAAATTCAAACAACAACAAGCAGAAAGGGAAAGTGAAGATGCAAAATTGAAATTAGATAAATATTTGGATGAAGATATGGAAGAAGATGATGACTCTTTTGATATTTTAGTTTGGTGAAAAATTAACGCTTCAAGATTTCCTATTCTTTCACAAGTGGCACGTGATATTTAAGCAATTCCCATTTTCACAATTGCATCAAAGTCGACATTTAGCATGAGAAGACGTGTGCTTGATCCATTTAGGAGTTTATTATCTCATAAAATTGAAGAGGCACTTATTTGCACTCAAGATTGGTTTAGAGCATCAAAAGAGATGTTAAGTGTTGAAGAAAAATTAGATATGATTGAATAACTAGACAAAGGTAAGATCTTTTCTCTCTACTTTTTTGTTGATAAGATTTTACATCCAACTTAATAACTTATTGCATTGTTTTATTAATTTAGATCATGCAACTATCAAATTGGCCCTAAATGTGATTGATATTTGATATGGACATTAGATGGAGTAAGGTTTGTCATATATATTTTATTTTTTCCAATTTGTAAAGTTCAAGTTGTATCTTACTTCTTTTTGTGTGAATAGGTTTGAAATTTTGGTGGTGGCATGGTACATACATTTTTTAAAGAAACACTAATGTGATTGAAATTTGATATGGGCATCGGATGGAGTAAGATTTATGTCATGTATTTATTTCTACTAATTTATAAAGTTAATGTTCTATCTTATTTAATACCAAATGCCATATTGTTTCAGAATTTCAATAATCTTTTAATTTTATTCTTTCAAGTTAGTATCGATCGCTTTTAGAGTTTCACATCTCTTGTTTCAACAGGTCTTGAACTATAAATTCCTTCGGTTACAATATTTTTTTGAAATCAATGCTGCCCAGCCATCCATCAATATTTTTTTGAACTGCTTCAGCAGGTCTTGAACTGCATATGTTTTCAATTTCACTGTGTCGTCAACCATCCATGTACCTTATCTTGCTTGCCAACGTCTTTTCTCTGCTCTCTGATTAGTTTCTCTGCAATATTGCAGGTAGGTCAAATTAGTGTATGTTATTTATTTTTAATAGAAATATGCAACTTCTTTACTTCGGTGGGGACCATTGCCATGTTTGTTATATTATATCTTGACTCCATGTTCTTTTCTCATTTTTCATATTAAGTATATTTTTTATGATGGAGTTATCTAATTCTCTTTTTATTTAAGATAATGGCAAATGAATTTATGATACAACGTATTACTCAAGGTTCTGCATACTACACTCAACATGGATTGGCGAGTTATATAGGTTCTTACTTTTGTTATCAGTATAAAAGGTGAAAGAATATTATAAAATTTGACTAACAAAGACCAACATATCGGTTTGTGTCATGTATTTATTTCTACTAATTTGTAAAGTTAATGTTCTTATATTTTGTTTTTGATGAATAGGTTTGAACTTTGGTGGTAGCATGGAGCATGCATCTTTCAAGAATCTCTTACTATGATTGATATTTAACATGTGAATGGTGTAAGATTTGCCCTATGTATTTTATTTCTCTTAATCTCTAAAGGTTCTATCTTGTGTTTTCAAATAGGTTTTGAACCGTGCTATGTTGCATACATTCTTGAAGGAAGGCTATATTTCATATGGATGGTGCATGCAGTAAGACTTGTCATATATAAATGTATTGATTTTATTTCAAAAAAATTGTAAAATTAAGATTCTTTTTTTTAATAAACAGATTTTGAATCTTGATCGTGACATGATATGGATGCATGAAGTTTTGAAAGACTAGTGTGGTTGATATATGGTAAAAAATATATATGAGCGTTGATTATCTTTCAAGCTATACTTTTTTGGAGATTACTGTATGAACATGTGTTCTAAGTTTATAAATCAACATTGTTAGTTTTTTACTATAGATATTATGTATAACTTCAATTCTTAATGGATATCAGGATATGGTTGAATTAATTGGCCTAACCTTAGATAGTTGTTGTATCTTTTATGTTCAATGTGTTAAAGTCTTTATTGACCCTTAGTATTCTACAATTATTAGAATTGTTAAAGAAATACATGGCAGACTCCACTTTTCATGTTATTTCTAAGTCAGGAATTTATCCTTGAAGAAGAAGAAACAAGCTTTCAAAGTATACCGGAGGAATTTAAAAGTAAGTGATCTTCCTCTAAATTTTTTTAACATAAATATTTCTATGATATCATCATGAAAATGATTTAAGGGTTTTCTTAACAGAGAACTTTTGTCTCTGTAAGCATTCTATGAGAAAGTAATAAAGTTCATTTCGACCTAAATTTTTACATCATATGGTCCTCATTGGTATATTTTCCACATATGGAGTTATTATTGAACTCAACATTACAGAAATTTTGTGGAGTTCAAAATATCATGGGTACTATTTAAAAATTAAATATAGTAGAACCGATAAGTAGATCTCATATTATATCCAAATCAAAGACAAAACCAAATCAAATGGTTTGATTTGGTTTCAAACAATTTAAGTTTGGTTTGGTTTGGTTTCGATTAAAACAATAGGCATAAACCAAACCAAACCGTGAACAGTCCTAGCGTCTAGTGGTAAACTAACTCCCCATTCCCCAAACTTCGCTTTTTTAGAAGTTCAAAACCTGAGACGGCACCCAGTGGTGAGCTAACTCCCTAGACTTAGTCTTTTTTTAAAATATGAAGCCTGAGACAACGTCTAGTGGTGGACTAACTTTTCAGACTTAATTTTTTTTTAGGTGTGAAGACTGAGACAACGTCCAGTGGTGGGCTAACTCCCCAAACTTAGTTTTTTTTAGGTTTGAAACCTGAGGTAGCACTCAATGGTAGACTAACTCTCCAAACTTAGTCTATTTTGTTGTGTCCAAGGCCCGATGAGCCAATTCATGTCTCAACGGCGTAATGGGCCGGTCTTCAAGTCCTTGGGCCAGAAAAGCTTGCTTAAGCTTCAAAGGCAAGCATGACATGCTTTGCAACTTGCGTGACTTAGCTTTTTTTATGTGTCATTTCTCCTCCTTGTTGCAGCAATGGGCTGTGCAAACCTCAGAGGGAGCTAAAATGATGTTGTTTTGGTGTTGTTTAAGAGAGCTATCAAATTACTACACAAAGGGCAAATTTGTGACCAATCAAGCTAAGGGGCCAACAAAGCATGGTTCGTAGAATCGGTCGATCCGGATAGGGATCGGCCGATTCTCGAATCGGATCGATAGTCACCGATCCGATTCCGGAACAAACAAGCGATCTAGCTGGGAGTCCTGGCTGTGTTGGTCGGAATCGTTAGGATCGGTCGATCCCGGACCGATCCACCCGGATCGATCCGGGAATCAGTCGATCCGGACCGATTAGCCGGAAAATCGGAAGACCCGGAATCGATCCGATTTCATAATCGATTCCGGACCGGTCCGGAATCGATCCTCCCCCCAGAAGCCCTCTTCTTGGACCTGCAGTGCCAGTGCAGGGGTTTAATTCTCCCATTGGGGGGATTATTTCACCCCCCAATGGGGGTTGAATTGCACCCCCGAAGGGATGCTAATCACCCCTTCGGGGGTGTTGAACAGTCACCCCCGAAGGGGTGACTGTTCAAACAGACCCCCCCTTGGGCGGGGGGGTTAAATATAAATTCCCCCATTGGGGGGGTTATTTCACCCCCGATGGGGGTTGAATTGCACCCCCTAGGAGTGCTAATCACCCCTTCGGGGGTGTTGAACAGTCACCCCCCAAACAGACCCCCCCTTGGGCAGGGGGGGTTAAATTTAAATTCCCCCATTGGGGGGATTATTTCAGCCCCAGGCCCCCAATGGGGGTTGAATTGCACCCCTGAAGGGGTGCTAATGATCCCTTCGGAGGTGTTGAACAGTTGAACAGTCATCCCCGAAGGGGTGATTGTTCAAACAGACCCCCCCATTGGGCAAGGGGATTTAAATTTTAATCCCCCATTGGGGGGATTATTTCACCCCCCAATGGGGGTTGAATTGCACTTGGGCCTGGGGGTTGGAGGTGAATTTAATTGGCCTAATATTGTGTATGATTTTATGTAGTGTAGATAAGATGTCAGACAAGAAGCATGGCACCAGCCCCACGGAATTTCATGACATTGGATGGCAACATGGTCATCTCCTTAATTCAGAGAAGAAGAGAGTTAGATGCAAGTGGTGCCAGAAAGATATGAATGGAGGTGTGTATCGGCTAAAGCAACATATAGCCGGGATGGGTGGCAATGTAAAGAAGTGTGATAAAGTACCGACTGAGCTTAGGGAGGAGATGAGGGGTTATTTAACTGGAAGGGCATCACAGAGGGAGGTGAGAATTGGTTAGAGACAAGACCTACATGACAAGTTGCTAGGTCGAAGAGATGTCGATCTTATGGCCGGAAAGAGTAAGAAAGGCAAAGTACCAGCACATGAAAGGGTCCAAGTTGATTCTTCATCTTCATTAGATGAGGAAGAGGATCAGGTCAGGAGAGCTGTACACGAGAGTAGGGCTCAGGCCCGTGAGGATGAGAAACGAAGACGAGGAGCAGGAGGTTCGGCTGCCAGATGTTCTGATGTGGGGGCGGGCACACGCCCTGTTCGACAGCCTGAATTCCAGAGGACACATTCTGTTCGGCCGACGGGAGACACCGCCATGTATAGGGAGAGCGGCGGAGGTCAGAGAGGTATAAAACAAGCATTTTAAGGGGTGAAGGCCTCAACTGGGGCAGCAAAGAAAGCCCTAAAGCATATGGTTAAGTTCTTTCTACATGCAGGTAAATCTTTGATGAAGATGTGGTTAGCATTTGATTGTTGATATGAAGTTGTTGTTATACATTTCTATTAACAACGATCTCTTCTTATCTTGTTTTTGAATTTGTAGATGTCCTGGCACATGCAGTCACGAGTCCATATTTCCAAACTATGGTTGATGCGATTGGTGAGGCCGGGCCGGGGTTGAAAACCCCCACATCAAAGTACATATATGAGACAGGCTTGGATGAGGAGGTTGATGAGTTGACCTCAAGGATAGATGGATTCAAAACCATCTAGAAGGAGAGGGGCTGAACTGTAATGTGCGATGGATGGATTGGAATCACAAGGAGGTCACTTATAAACTTCCTTGTGTATTATTCTGAGGGTACCGTATTCCATAAGTCTGTTGATGCATCAGGTCAGGTGAAGAATGCGGACTACCTATTTGACTTGATGAACACTGTGGTGGACGAGATAGGGGAAGCCAACATTGTGCAGTTGTGTGAACCTCTTTTTACGCGTCTGTTCTTTAGAAAGAAAGACATTTGTCGCTACCCCGGACCTTTTTTAGGAAAATATGTGATATCTTAAAAATATTAAGTAGTCCAATGATAGTTAAAAAGTAATAGAACCGAGGTTCGGGTTCTTTGAAAATTTCATTTTTTGACCCTTCTCCGCCGGATGGTGCGAGCATCCGGCGTTAGCTTACATCGAGCAATGGCTCGAACGCCTTTGATTAACCATCGCGGCAACCTGTGTTTGGAGACATGCACATCCACGAAAAAGTAAAGAACTCAAAAGGGCAGCGGCCTTTTGGGTCCGATGAGATGCAAACCGGTTTGGTTCGGGCTTGTTTTATTTGTTTGTTGGTTGACTTGAAAGTCGGTTGTGTTGATTTTGGATTTTTGAATCAATTTGTTTGATTGATTTGTTTTTTTTGTTTGTTTCCGTTTGGTTTGACCAGTTTGGATTGTTTTCATTTCAATTGTGAGGTTTTGATTTGATTATTTTTGTTGTTGTTCACAATCTGAATTTTGGTTTAGTTAACAATCTGGATTTTCTGTTTTTTTATGTTGGTTTTGATCCACTTGGATATTCTAAGTGTTGTTTATTTAATCTCCCCGAGGGTTTGATTTATTCGGGCAGGGTTATGTGAATTTTAAATGAATTTCCAGATTATCAAAAAAAAACCTGATTTTGGATGTGTTTACAGATTTGTCTTAAATCTGACATTTCCATGTTTTAGATGTAACCAAGATCTGATTTTCACTTAAGGACTGATTTGGGATTCCGCCGAGCCACAAAGGGGCTAGAGTGAAAGGATTAAGCTGGGCCGAAATGGGCCTGCACAAAGGGCTGATTTGGAATCGGTTCTAGGACCTGAACATGGGCTGAGTAAGGGCAGCTTCGGACCTGCTTAAGAGGTCTGTTCAGGTGGCTTTGAGCGGACCGATTGGGACCTGTGCAGGGGTGTTCTGGATGGGGCCGCAGAGGGTCTGTTTTGCTGCAGGTTTTTTTAGGAGCAGGTTTTTGGGTCTGCTTAGGGGGGGGGGCTACAGATAGACCGAGCAGGTCTGTTTTAGGACTTAAACAGGAGGTGTTCGGTGCCTGTAGATGGGCTGGCTCGAGTTACAAAGGGACCGGCCTAGGACCTGTGTAGGGGTCTGATTTAGGAGACCAAACAGGGTCTGGTTGGGACCTGGTTTAAAGGGCGGACAGGGCCTGTGCAGGGGTCTTATTTGGAGACCGAACAGGACCTGGTTGGGGTCTGATTTGGAGACCGAAAGGGGCTTAAGCAGGGATCTACATGTGTGGCAGGATAATCCCATTTCAGAACCCGATCTGTTTTCTTATTTCCAGATTGCTTGAAGCTGGTTTCGTTTGTTTTAAGCTTATTTCAATTCTTATTTTTGTTGGAAGTTTAATTTAAAATCGAACGATTGGTTTATGTCGAAACCAAGATAAGTTCAAGTTGAATTTCAGATTTATTTAAGTTCTGTTTTTGGCTTGAATTTGCAGATTTTGTTTTCTGTTTTTTGGTTTTCTGTTTGAATTTCCAGATTTTTTTAGGGATGATTTTATTTTTTTTTTGGTTTGGCGGTTTGCATCGCCTCCGACCCATCGGGCCACCATTGGGCACCCGGAATCAAACATCTTAAGTCGACATCGGAGTCGCTTCATTTCATTGAAGGTGAAGTACATCGGAGTACAATGAGTGGTGATCCTTCCACCAACTTAGGTTCTTCACCGACTTAAAAAAATTTCGGCATTACAACGACATGCCGACAAGTTTCTAACTTGGCGAAGATTATCCGTCCAACAAGGCTAGTCGGTGACTCAGCCAAAATTGGGGGAAGGATCAACAGCTACGGGAGCTTGCCCGCGCCCTCGTCCGGATCGACATCCCAGGACGTACCCGGGGGAACTGTCCATTTCTTTTTAGTTTTATTTCTGTTTTTTTTATTTTAAAAGGCCACTCGGGCCAGTTTTGAGTTCCATCGGCGTTCAAAGCCGGTCTTCGGTCTTCTTAGGCCGGAAGGGCCTGTCTTGGACTATTCTTGGACCGGAAGGACCTATCTTGGGCTTGTGCGCCTCCCTCCGTCTTGGTGGTAGGGTAAGGACCCGCCCGGACAAAATAATCGGCCCGTCGTACGGATTCCGAGAGGGTCCGGGACATCGCCACTACCCACCATTGCTGAAAATGGCAGACTTTGTAGCTTGACCGGCTGCTGTTTGCCTTCTTTCTGGTATGCCGCAAAGGGGCTGGAAATTGGCCACCTGGGGGCTGCTGGATGGGCCGGACAGAGGGAGAGAAAGACAAGGGGAGGGGTGCCCTTAGAGGGCTACATATTTACAGAATATCAACCCACATGTCCTTCTTCTTCTCCTCCTTTTCTTCTTCTGGCCGCAAACAGCTCCCTGCAGCAGGTGCGCAAAGAGGGCAGCAGAGGGGCAGCAGCAGCAGCAGCAAGAGGTGGCGTCAGTAGCAGCAGGAGGCAGCAAGGGGCAGTGGAGATCCCAGCAGCCTGTCGGCCTCTCTCCTCTCCTCTCCTCCTCTTCTTCTCCTTGGTCGCAGGCAGCAGGTGGCAGCAAGGGCAGCAGGATGGAGAGGCAGCCTGTCGGCATCCAAAGGCAGTCCTCCTTTCCTTGGCGTGCCCTCCTCTTTTTATAGGAGATGGGGGGGGGGGAGATCAGAGGTCACCTTGAAGCCAACGTGGGATGGCTCTTAAGTTCTCCCATGCTGTTTTAATCCTCCTGATTTTAATTCCTTGACTGCCTGGGCTTCCTCGCGCCATTAACCAGTCAATGGGTGACCTGGCAGGTGCGGCAGAGGCTTGCTGAGGTGGCAGGCAGGCCCGTGTGGCATGTTCAAACTAGGCCGCAAGTGGTCTTAAAGATGGGTCACAGTCTGGCCACAACATGGGCCTGAATTGGGCCAGTAGGAGACTACGGCCCAGCCTTTGCTGTGGGCTGCGCACAGGCTTCTTACATGGGCCAATTTCACTGGTTTATGGGCCAGCTGGTGGTTGCGGACCCAAATTGTTGTGGGCTGTGCGCTGGGCCTGAACTTAGGATGAAATTTGCCCAATTTTAAGATAGAATCATGGGCTTCTGATTGGATATATATGGGCCCCTGATTGGGCCCAACTTGGCTGAATTGTGGGCTGTCCGGCCTGCTCCTAGGCCTGCCCCATTGTCCTTTTTAAAAAAAAAAAAATTGGATGCCAACAAATACCCCCCACGGATGATTTCTTGGAAACGAATGTTGACAAGGAGTCGTCCGTGTAGTTGGCGGCTGACTTGTCCTGCTTGAATCTTGTCCGAATCGAGAAGGGCTTGGGCCCTCGGAGATGAACAATCTCAGCCATTGATTTGCCTGACTTACGGGGGCTCGGCTTCAAGTCTTTCGACATGGTCGATGCAGACTTGTCGCCGCATCCCGTTCATCCAATCTCTTTTTTTTTTGAACTTTTCTGCTTTTTTTTTGTTTTACTGACCCGACTGCTTATTTTTAGGTTTTCACCCGAGTCAGCCTCCTTGATATTCTGCCTACATGCCTCCGGAGAGGTTTTCATGTAGCAGAGTTGCCTGATTTTGCTTAGAGTGCCTTTTTCAGGTTTTCGCTCTAGCAAGACTTTCTTTTTCTTTGACACTTTTGCTCTTGGTCGGTTGCTATTTGGGCGATCGGCCAAGCCCGTCGGGCACCTTTCTTTTCAGCCCACTTTTTTTGTTATTTTTTTGTGTGGGGAATCAAAGCTTTCCTCAAGCTGTATGCACCATTGGATTTGACTACGTATGAATTTCAACGTAGTCGGCACGGAATGTGGGGCTTTCTGTGAGTATGGATTTCAACCTGATGTCAGAAAATTCAAAGGTAATCTTAACCAAATCTTAACGGAAGAAGGCCCGCCGAGTATGGGTTTCAACTCGAAAACAGGGGATCATTCTGTATGGATTTTCTTGTTAGGTGAATTTCAACTCGCAGTCAGGAAAGTCCTATTGTGGCGTTTGATCAAGCATGGATTTCAACCTGGTCAGTGGCATGAGGACAAAGCATGTTTGATATGACCAATGGCTCGGAGGCTCTTTGTAGACCGTCGCGGGCCGGAGCGGCCGTCCCGGTATGGCTTGACAGCTGTAGAGACCGAAAGGTTGGAACGGTGGGGACTTTGAATGGCATCAAAAAATGAAAGATATTTCAATGACAAAAGTTTTTTTTTTTAGGAATCGTCAAGATTGGAGGAATCACGTTGATGTGAAGTTTTTTGTGGCACCATCAAGATCGGGATGATCAAGATGGCATAAAATTTGTGAACTATCTTTACCGGAATGGTTAAGATGGTATGAAGTTATGCTTGCTCTTTTTTTCTTATCCATTCTTCTGGGCCAGCCCGTTGCTGAAAATGGGCCGGTCTTTCTCCCCTATTTTTTCTTCCTTTCTTTCTGTGTTTTTCTTTTTTTCATTCATTTTTTTGGTCCAATCTGTCACAAAGTTAAGGCGGATTATGTTTTTGGATTGACCTCTCCCTTTTTTTGACTATTTTTTTATTTTTTGATTGATTTTTTATTTGGGCCAATTCATTGCTGAAAATGGGCTGGTCCTTCTCTCTCTCTCTTTTTTTGATTTTATTATTTTTTTATTTTGGTTTTCTCTCTTTTTTTGGGTCCTCTACCTTTTCTCTTTTTTATTCATTTTTTTGCTACAGTTTTCTATTTTCTCGCCATTTATTTATTTATTATTTTTTTGCTTTGTCTTTTGATTTGATGATTTTTCCTTTTTTCCACCGGTTCTCCTTTTTCTCACACCAGTTCTATTTTTTTCTTTTTTTTTTTTATCGGTTTCTCTCCCCCCTTTTTCACTTACCGTTTTTTCTTTTCCTTCCTCCCGCAGGCTCGTGTTCATCGCGAGGGGTGGCCCCCGCGACCGTTACTCCCGCTGGACTCCTGCGTTGCGAACGGTCCGCCACGACCTTCTTCCTGCGCTCGCCGTGTGCCCGGGTGGAGGTGCCGCGTCCGCCTGCTCCGTCGGGGACATCCGCTACGCCGGCCTATTGCACTGCGGCCTTGCGCCCCGCACGTTGGTCCCGCCGCGGCTCTCGGGCGCGTCTACGGGCTCCATCGGGGGCATCCGCTGCATCCGCCAGTCCCGTCGGGGACCTCCGCCGTGCTAGCCAGCGCCGCCTCTGTCTCCCGCCAGTCCCGTCGGCCCCACCAGGGCTCCACACCGCACCTGCCAGTCCCGTCGGGGGCTGCTGCCGTGCCTGCTTGGTGTGGCGCCTACGTGGTCATGTGGGGGACTTGCTTGGCATTTGACTGGCACTGTAGGGCCTTGTTGACCATGCCAAAGCTCCCTGCTGTGGTCGCAGGGGCCTTTGGTCGCCACGGCTGGGCGTTGGGGCTGTGAGCATGGATTGCAGAATCGGTGGAATCGGTCCGATTCCGACTGATTCCGGAATCCATGCTCACAGGCGGAAGGACCGATTCCGAGAAGAATTCCGCGGAATCGGTATGAATCGCCTGGAATCGGCCGATTCCGACCGATTCATGTGGAATCCGACCGATTCCGTCAGAAGACCGGGTCAATTGGCTCGGTTCGATTCCCGGTTCGATTCTGGACCGGGAATCGAACCGATTCCGGCCCTTTTAGGGCCAGAAATCGACCCGCGGCGATCGATTCTGTCGATCCCGCGGTGGCAGAAGCTCGATCCGGCGATTACGGCGCGATTCCGGCGCGATTCCGGCCTCGATCCCAGCTGCCAGCATCGATTCCGGGCCGATTACGTCGATTCCAGCAAGGATTCCACCGATTCCGGCGATTCCAAGCAACGTCTTCAAGGGATTCCGCCGATCCGAGGATTCCGCCTATCCAAACTCGGATCGGCCTCGAATCAACCTCTTCTTCGATCTTTATAAGGTTTTTGGTAAGATTTCTTCGCCGAAAACTTCGTACGTCCATTTTTACGCGTTTCCGACGAGTCTGAGCGTCGTTAAACGTTGTGATTTCCGACCGAACAAGTCCGTCCAAGTTTTGAACTATCCGTTTAAGTCCATTTTGCACGGGAAAAATTCCGGATATCTCGTACGTTAATTTACGACCATTTCCGGCAAATACGTGACCCTTTAAACATACCGAATGGTGTGTTACTTGGGTTGTTTGCTTCCCGAACAGCGTCTAAATCAATTTTTATGTTATCTAATCATGTTTATTGCATTGTTTACAATTTTTGCAGATATAAGCAATGGCCGATCAAGGTGATGCAGCACCAGCACGTGCTTCCGACGTGGGTTGGGAACACGGGCACATGGTAGACCCAGTCAGGAAGAGGGTACAGTACAAATGGTGTGGGAATGAGATGAACGGGGGGGTGTTCCGGCTGAAACAACATATTGCCGGAACAGGTGGGAATGTCAAGAAATGTAACAAGATGCCCAGGGAGAAGAGTGAGGAGATGAGAGGCTACATGACAGGTAGAGCCTCTCAACGGGCTGTTAGGATCGAGCAGAGGGAGGAGTTGCACGACGAGCTACTCCAGAGGAGGAGGGACCACGATTTGCCTATCTCGAAAGGGAAAGGCAAGTGGAAGGCACCAGCTGAGCCGGAGCCAGAGAGCGAAGACGAGTCCACAAACTCCGAGCTTAGACGTGCTAGGCACACTAGCAAGCGTGCATTTGCTGAGGAGGAGGACAGGAGGAGGGGAGTAGGAGGGTCTGGGTCCAGTGTTGACCCAGCTTTGGGCAATCAGCATCGGCCCGCCCTACCTCGGGCTGGGACCGAGAGACTGACCCCAGGACACAGGAGCCACACCGCCGTTCTACTTCTACCAGCACTCGATTTACACCGAGTGACGAGTATTTATTTAAGAAACAGAATGCTGGGCAGATGGGGATTAAACAGGCAATGAAAGGGGTGAAGGCAACAGGAACGGCTGCAAAGAGAGCCGTTCGCCACATTGTGAAATGATTTTTACATGCGGGTATTACTTTTAGAATTAAAATTGACATTATGTGTTTTATTTACTTAAACTTAATTTTAGCCTGATCCCAATTTTTTTTAACTTGATGTAGGCATCCCAAAGACATGCAACACCGGCCCCTACTTACAGACGATGGTGGATGCCGTGGGTGAGGCTAGACCGGGTTTGCAAGCCCCGGGCAGCAGACATATATACGGCGCTGGCCTGGATGAGGAGGTCCAGGAGTTGAAGGAGTGGATGAATGGTTTTAAGTTGGTGTGGAAGGAGAGGGGTTGCACAGTTATGTGCGATGGGTGGACAGGTATCACCAAGAGGAGTATGATAAACTTCTTAGTGTACTGTTCTGAGGGGACAACATTCTTGAAGTCGGTAGATGCTTCTGGGAAGATAAAAAATGCCGACTTCCTTTTTTCTACGATGGATGCGGTGGTGGAGGAGATCGGGGAGGACAATGTGGTTCAGGTTGTCACTGACAACGAACCATCATATAAGGCGGCTGAGAGGAAGTTGATGGAGAAGAGGAAGCACATCTTCTGGGTGCCCTGTGCAGCACATTCCATTGATCTCATATTAGAGGATATAGGCAAGGAGGAGAATGTATCCACACTTGTCAAGCAGGCGCAACGATCACATCATTTATTTATTCGCATCCCCGCTTGCTACATATCATGAGATCACACACAGGAGGGCACGATCTTGTTAGGCCCGGTCCGACTCGATTTGCTACGAATTTCATTGCGTTGGAGAGTCTACACCGGCACAGGCATGCATTGGTTAGGTTCACACAGTCCGAGGAGTATTATAACTATATGGTGGACAACCAGCATGACAAAAAAGATCAGTTGGAGATTCTTGTCAGGTCTGAGAAGCAGATCACTGACAAGAGGTTTTGGGAGAGGATTGCTTACTACTTGGCAATCATTGAGCCACTGGTAGTTGTCTTGAGGTTGGTAGACTCAGATGACAAGGACCAGATGGGCACGTTGTATGATGCCATGGACCGGGCAAAGCTGAAAATAAAATAAAAAAATCACATAGGTTACAAAAAGTGGTGGAAGATCATAGATGACCGATGGGACAAGACCTTGCACCACGATGTCCATGCTGCAGGTAACTTGGTTAAAAAATTATTTTTGCTGAATAATTGTCTTATTCACAGTGTTAACTAATAAAATCTTGCAGGATATTTTTTGAACCCCCGCATCCAATATGGAGGACAGGTGGTGAACGACAACGAGGTGTTGCGGGGTACACTTTGTGTTATTCAGCGTCTGTGCTGATTTCAGCAGGACAGGATAGAGGCTGAGATAGAAGTAAGTTAGAGTTCATTCAATACCTTGGAGTAGCCTTACCAGGCAACTAATGTTTTTTTTTATAAAATTTTCAGATGCAGAAGTATAAGATGAGGGTCGGCGTATACTCAGATGCTGATCTGAAATATTCAGTTGACAAAGTGTCACTTGGTATAGTAATAGCTTGATGAAGATTTTATTTTCTTTTCATATAAGTTATGGTAGATGATGGGCTAATTGTTTACCTTTTCTCTTGTTTTTTCTTGCAGCTGAGTGGTGGGTTCAGGTGAACACCAGGAGTGAATGGAATCCACTTGCTGCCATCGGTATCAGGATACTCAGCCAGAGCACCAGTTCCTCCCATTGTGAGAGGAACTGGAGTACATTCAACCTGATACATACGAAAATGAGGAACAGGTTGACCTCAGACCGGCTGGAGAAGCTGGTCTTCTGTCATTACAACATGAGGCTGCGCATAAAGAACATCAAGGATCGACAGAAGATCAGCGAGGAGCGATTTGCACGCTTCGCAGGTGGTCCATACGAGCAGAGGCATTCCTCCGCCACACCACCACCCGAGGAGGTGGACATGGATCAGATATTCCAGGAGCATGCACTTGCCTCCTGGATAGAGGAGAGGGAAGCCAGGGATCATGCAGCTGAGTTTAATCCCGATGACCGTGCATGGGCTGAAGGAGAGTTGGATGGTGTTGAAGCCGAGGAGGATACTCCACCTCCACCTCCATCTACTTCTCAGGCTCAGGCAGGGCCTTCTTCTGCCCCAGCCAAGGATCGCCGGATCGGGATCGGATCCTGGATCGGTGGGGTCCGATCCGATCCGGATCGGATCGGATCGGACCGATCCAGGCCGATTCTCTTGGAGCCAGACCGATCCAGAATCGGTCTGGATCGTTTTTTTTTTTTGCTTTTCGAAAAAATATGGAAAAATCGCCAAAAAATCAATAAAAATACATAGGACTCAGGAAAAATGTGAAAAAAAATATAGGGAACACTCATTCATATAACAAATTAACAATCAATCATATAGAACACATCATATCCAATCACGCGATAGAACACATCACGCATCAAATAAGATACATATTTTTACCAAACAAACAATCATACCCAACTCCACAAATCGTACAACACATATTCTTCTTACCACTCATATTACATTGCGTGAAATAAACAAAGAAATACATTATACATATGCATCACCACCAACTATGGTAACGTCCGGAGTAGGATGGATGCGGATCTAGATCTCTCCGTCTGGTCATTACGATTTTCTCGCAAATCTCCGTTGATTAGGGTCGGTCATAATTGGCCCGTATCCATAAGAAATTAAAGGCGGGCCGTGTCGGTAAACTCATAAACTCCACGATCGGTCGGAGGTGGAGGTAAAAAAGATGGTGGAGGTGGATAGCCAGGCTGTTGTCCGAGGCGAGGCTGCGGATAGGAAGATGCAAAATCGTCGAAAACATTCAACCTCGTCCACCGTCCGCCGCCCTTGCCACTCGAATACGAGTGTCTTTTATCACTCAAATCATTTGGACCTGCTTCACTCTTCCGAGCACTACTAGTAGAGCCACCCTCACCGCACCTCGAGGCCGAGGCGCCGCCTCCACCCATGCCGCCGCCACCCCCACCTCCACCTCCACCCCCCTACTGTTGTTGTTGTGTGGGTGGCATAACTTCTTCTTAATCCCCATCTGATGACGGTGGCTGAGTGGCCTCGGTGTTCAGGAGATGATTTCGCCGCTTGATACTTATCTTCTTCCTCTTCGATGTAGGATCTCCTTGACTTGCTGCTTGTGAAGGTAAGCATACTTTCTTTAAAGCCCTAAATAATCCACCAGTCTTCTTGGTGGTGGTGGTGGTAGAAGGACCCGAAACTGGAATCCGAGCAGGAGCTGTAGCGGCCGGGGGCGGAGCTGGATGTCTCTCTGGAGAAGCTGTAGTCGGGGTGGATCGGGAAGTGGAGCCGTGCACGGAACTTGACTTTCTTCAACTTCTGCATGTCTTCGTCCTCACCAACAACGCTCGTCAAGCTCTCCTTCGGCCCGTGATCCGTCGTTCGGGTCGAACTCGGCTCTCCCTCGGCATCCTTGTCTTCCACCCGTGCCGCAGTGGATGTTCTTCTTGGAATAGATATTCCAAGTCCACATCCGCCTGGGACAAGCCCTGAGTAGCTTGGGCCTGTGCTCTTTCTTGGTACAATCCACCTGCAAACTGTGCAAATCTCTGCTCTGATGTCTTATGCCTATCTTTGATATTCTTTATCCTCGGCCTCGTATTGTAATGGCGGTAGACAAGCTTCTCGATCTTTACGTCTTCAACCTATTTCTCCTCTTCGTATGAATAAGGTTGAAGGTGCCGCAATTTCTCTCGCACGGGATGACGATGTGCTCCGACTTAGCACCCGAATTGCAACGGCGGCGAGTGGATTCCATCCGATTCCGTTTGTCACCATAATCCACCACTCACCGTAATTGTAAAGAAGACAATTACATGCATCGATAACGTTATGTAAAAAAAAATCAATTAACCAAAGAGTCATTAATTCGGTAAAGATATTACTGTGGGGGACCCTATCACGCGAGTACCGCAAATGCGGATCCCCGTACACCCCAATCTTGTGCTGTATGAAGTCATCCGAAAACACAAACTAAAACAATTATCTTCTCTTCGAGATAAAGTAAAAAGTTTAATTAATATGAAACGTCTTACTTACTTCAACCTCAGCGCACGTACTGTCTTCTTGGGTTTTCCATAGTCGTTTAATTACAGATAGTGTGCCTGATAATACTTCACCATCATTACATACTTGGCCACCATCTCGTATCCTTGGGTTCGAAGTACCCCGTAACAACATTATTACTCCATTAGTTTAAAGACAGTGGGGGTAATACACAAAATATAACTTGTAATCATTAGCGTATTACACTACTAAATTATACGTGCGCATGAATGTCGTGGTGTAGGGTTTTGTCCCATCCGTTGTCAATCACCTTCCACCACTTTTGTAACCACTTGGGATGCTTCTCTTTAATTTTCAACTTAGCTTTATCCATAGCATCATACAGGTACCCCATCCGATTTTTGTCATTTGAATCCACCAACCTAAGTACACACCAAAGGTTCTATGACGGACAAATAGTACCGCACCTTCTCCCACCACTTTGTTATCTTCTATCGGTACTCCATCTTTAGCGGTATCTCATACCGATCCAAGGAGCTCTGTATGTATCCATGTACTCCCGATAAGCGATGGAGAGAATGAACCTTTTTAAACTAGCCTTGTACCTGTATAGGCTCTCTAATGCAATAAAATGAGTGGCAAGTCTTGTGGGACCCGGTCTGATCAAATCCTGACCATCAGTGTGGTGCCTCATAATATGTAAAGGTCGTGGATGGCCGTAGATAAATGAGGTGATAAGTTGTCCTTGGTTGACCAAGGACTTGACATTAAGATCCCTACCAATATCTTCTAACATCGGGTCAATAGAATGTGCCGCACGGGGCACCCAAAATAAGTGAGGTCGAGCCTCCATTAGCCTTCTTTCACCGTGACCTTATATGAGGCCTCATTGTGCATGACAAACCGCACAATGTTGGCCTCCCCTATCTCATCCACCACATTGTTCATCAAGCCCGAATAGGTAATCTGCATTTTTCACCTGGCCCGATGCATCAACCGACTTCGAAATACGGTGCCCTCGTAACAATACACAAGGAAGTTTATAAGTGACCTCCTTGTGATTCCGGTCCATCCATCGCACATTACGGTGCACCCCTCTCCTTCCGGATGGTTTTGAATCCATCTATCCACGAGGTCAACTCATCGACCTCCTCATCCAAGCCTGTTTCATATATATACTTTGATGTAGGGGCTTTCAACCCCGGCCCGGCCTCACCAATCGCATCAACCATAGTCTGGAAATATGGACTGGTGGTTGCATGTGCCGGGACACCTACAAATTCAAAAACAAGATAAGGGAAAAGAGAGGGTTGTTAATAATAGCTAAGCTAATAAGAAATTCATATCGACAAGCAAATGCTAACCACAACTTCAACAAATCTTTACTGCGTACGTAGAAAGAACTTGACCATATGCTTAAGGGCTTTCTTACGCCCCGCCGATGCCTTCACCCCTTTAAATGCTTGTTTTATACCCTCTCGACCTGCGCCACTCTCCCTATACATGGCGGTGTCTCCGGTCGGCATCGGTCGAACGAGAATGTGTCCTCCGAATTTCGTGCTCTCGAACGGCCTCGTCCCCGCCCCCACATCGATCGTCTAAGCCGAACCTCCTCCTCCTCGTCTTCGTTCCTCATTTTCACGGGCCTGAGCTCTACTCTCGTGAACGACTCTCCTAACTCCGGGCCTCTTCCTCATCCGATGAAGATGAAGAATCAACTTGGACCCTTTCACGTGCCGGCCCTTTCCCTTTCTTGCTCTTTCCGGCCATAAGATCGGCGTCTCTCCGACCTAGCAACTCGTCGTAGGTCTTGTCTCGACCAATTCTCACATCCCTCTCGCGATGCCCTTCCGATTATATATGCCCTCATCTCCTCCCTCGGCTCGGCGGTACTTTATCACACTTCTTTACATTGCCACCCGTCCCGGCTATATGTTGCTTCGAGCCGATACACACCTCCATTCATCTCTTTTTGGCACCACTCGCATCTAACTCTCTTCTTATTCGAATCAAGGAGATGGCCGTATTTGCCATCCAATGTCACGAAATTCTCGCGGGTCCGGTGCCATGCTCCTCGTCCGACATCTTATCTACAACACAAAACCATACACAATATTAAAGCCAAGCAATTCCCCCCCCCACCTGGGGGAACCCTAAAAACGATCACCCCTTCGGGTGTGTCGAACACCCCGAAGGGGTGCTAATCACCCCTTCGGGGTGCAATTCCACCCCCATCGGGGGTGAAATAATCCCCCGATGGGGAGATTTTACGCCGCAGCCCCCCCCCCACCTGGGGGGGGGGTAAAAACAGTCACCCGGGGGTGATCGAACACCCCGAAGGGGTGCTAATCACCCCTTCGGGGGTGCAATTCCACCCCCATCGGGGGTGAAATAATCCCCCCGATGGGGGGATTTTACGCCGCAGCCTCCCCACCTGGGGGGGATCAAAAATGTCACCCCCGAGGGGTGATCGTCGAACACCCCGAAGGGGTGCTAATCACCCCTTCGGGGTGCGATTCCACCCCCATCGGGGGTGAAATAATCCCCCCAACGGGGGGATTTTATGCCGCAGCCCCCCACCTGGGGGGATCAGAAGCCACCCCGAGGGGGTGATCGTTCAACACCCCGAAGGGGTGCTAATCACCCCTTCGGGGGTGCGATTCCACCCCCATGGGGGGTGAAATAATCCCCCCGATGGGGGATCCCACGCCGCCGGCCGGGGGCCAAGGCCCGTGGGGGGGGGGGGGGGGGAGGGAAAGGAGATCGAAAACCCCCCCTTACAAACCTTGTCTTTGTTTAGGGTGGATCGCCCCTCTCCAAGGTGGATCGCCCCTCCCCAAGCCTTGAATAGGCTGGATCGCCCCTCCAAATGCTGGATCGCCGGATACTGAAGCCCTAGATCTCCAAGGCGCCTTGGGGGGAAGGAGAAGAAGCCGAAGGAGGCAAGTGGGGGGGAGAATCGGTCCGGATCGACCCCAAATCGGAGGTGATCGGACCTTAAAACAGGACCGGATCGATCCCGGAATCGGTTCGATTCCGGGTCTTCCGGTTTTCCGGCGAATCGGTCCGGATCGACCGATTTTGGGATCGATCCGGGTGGATCGGTCCGGGATCGGACGATCCTATCGATTCCGGCCGATCCAGCCGGGACTCCCGGCTGGATCGCTAATTCCGATAGGAATCGGATCGGTAGGTACCGATCCGATCCAAGAATCGGTCGATCCCGATCCGGATTGACCGATTCTGCAATCCATGGCCCCAGCAGCTATGGAGTAACCACCTGCAGCTTTAGCCCCAGCTCCAGCTCCAGCTCCAATCCCAGCACCCGCTACCCAGCCCATTCGCAGTCCAGGAAAAACGAAAACAAAAGTGACTGCACGGAAAATGGGAGGATTTGCAAAGTTGAAAAAAACTTTAGGTTCTGGACCTTCTTGTACTTCAGAGACGGCTGAAGAGGTGAAGAGAAGGAAGCTAGAGGTCAGGCGTCCTGTCAGCCCAGATGACAGCACGCAGGCTCCTTCTCACTCCTCAGGTGATGATGGCGAGGAGTGCATACCAGCGACGCAACCACCATCAGCAGCTGAGTCTTCTGATTCACGGCATCCAAAGCCGTATTACACGCTGGATTCGGATACACATGATTCTTATATACAGGAGCCACAGTATCCAGCATTTGGCCAGGCTGACCAGCAGTGGATTACACCACTAGCTCCACCATCCTCTGCTTACGTCCCGATCGTCCACTAGTCCGATCCGTACAACCTTGATAGCATGGCATCGGCATTATTTTCATATGGATATGGTCCCGGACAGTATACAAGACTGAGCACGAGGGAGGAGCATCAAGCGCAGCAGGGAGAGGAGGAAGACCCATATTTATATCCTAGATTTTGGTAGTAGATTGATATGATGTAAATTTATTTATTTTTCATGATGTATCATCTCTTCGATTTTTGAATCAATGGAATTGGAATGTGTACTTAACTTCAAGTCTTCAATTGGAGTTCACTAGTATTTATTCGATGTGGTCCCGTAGATGAATGCATTGGTTATTTTTAAAAAAATTTCTAACTCATTTCCTATTTTTTTGAATTTTTTATGATTTTTTTGAATTTTTTTGACGAAAAAAAAATCAAAAAAAAAATCGATTCCGGGCCGATCTGGAATCGATTCCCTTCCCATCAATCGGCCGATTCCGGCCGATTCCTGGAATCAACCGATTCCGATTCTGATTCCGATTCCGATTCCGGAATCCTTGGCTGTGAGTGCGCCGTTCAACAGTAGCGCAGGGACTTCGCGCTTCTTCGGAATCGGGCCCAACCGGGGCTCGTCAAGGCCTGCTTTCTGCTTTGCTACAGGTACGACTTCCCTCTCAGCACACATTCAAGTTCTGTTTGCTTCTTCGAGCTTTCTGGATGCCTTTTCTGATCTGATTTTTTTTCTTTTTTTTGCCTAATTTTTAATATTTTTTTTGATGATTTTTCTGTTTAGCATTCTCTCAGATTTTTCATATGGCTGACCGAGTCAATGTTGACCGGCCACCTGGGCAAGGCCCGATTTCAGCGTCGAGCGGACTCGACCGGCCTCGCTCCGGTCATCATCAGTTCAGTCATGCTGCGGCCGAGCCACTGGGAGCTTTTGTTACCACCGGACCTGTGGAGATCGGCAGGATTTGTCATTTCGATGGGCGCTTTCTTTATGATCGATCGGGGGGCTACCCGATTGACTTCCCGTCAAAGCAAAAGCTACTGGACTTCATTCGTCTTCCTAGCCCCATGCCGAGACTTGCCGGTGACCAGATTTCGCCTGAGGAGAAACATTATTTCGAATGTGCCATCCTTCAGGGGCGTGACTTGCTGAGGGGTGTTGCAGAACTGTCTTTCCCTGCCTTGGGAGTAGAGCGTCCGAACTCACAGTTCCCTAGCCACCACTCGATGGGGCTGATCGGGAATTTGCTGGATGCCCATTGCACTGTTCGGGATTTCAAACCTGGCCTCTGGAGGCTGGATCGACAGTGTAATTCAGCAGCTAGCTCAGAGAGGCAGGGTCCGTTTCTGTCGCCAGGGACCCCTCGCTTCAGCGGTGAGGGGTATGACGGACGTTGCTTGCTTGACGACTTCCTGTCACTGGACACTGTTAGTAGGTATGGGAAGCTCTCTGTGCAGGGTTCTCACCGGGCCAGACTTGGTGCCTACGAATGGCTGGAATACGTCCTGGCCAACTTCTCTGTTTGTTTGGAACGAGTTGGGCTGAGGTCAGCGGTCGAGGTTGCATTGTACGGCTACCCTCGTCGAGAGGGCTACATCCAGGTTTTGGCCGAGCGCTTCAACAGGAGATGGAACACCTTCGTTACTGCTCAGGGCGAGATTTCTCTGGACTTGTGGGGTCTCCATATGATTTCTGGATTACCGATCCAGGGAGCTCCTTACGAGGAGGTCGTCCTGGACGACCTTCACCACTGTCAAACAGGCTCTTCTGGTGACTATGTTCTATCTTACCGTCACCGTTTTCTTGTGAAGGTCTGGCGTGACTTGGCAGAGGCTGGCAAGAAGATTGCGCCTGGAGATTCTTTTCGAGTGAGCGCAGACTCTTGGCTGCACTTCTTTTATGGTGGTCCGTATTATTACCAACACACCTTTGCTCGTCCGAGCAAAGGGCGTCCTAGTGTTTCTTTGCCGAGGCCTTCTCCTGCCACAGGTTTTGCTGAATTTGAGGTTCCTAGAGAAACAGAGGACCCCTGGGGCTTGGGGGAAGTGACCCACCTGGCCGTTTATCTGGCATTCTGGCTCTCAACGTTCGCCGTTCCTTTTGGAGATTCTGATTGTGTTCGTGTTGGTGCCATCTACCCAGCTTGTCGACTGGCATGTGGCAAGCAACTGGCTATTGCTCCAGCGGCCCTGGCGGCCATCTACCATTCTTTCGGCGCCCTAGCTTCACACCCGTCACCTCGTGATTGTATCGTGGTGATGGTGACTCATTATGTTTGTGCCTGGGCAACTTCCTTGTTTGACTGGGTGCCCTCTTCCAGCAGTGCCACCGCGAACCAGGCTTTGATGGGCAGGCTTATTGACAAACCTGGCTTGCGTTTTCAACATGATCAGACGAGAGAAAGACGTGCCCTACATCTGCTTCCGAAGGCTGGTGCCTCTGCTTTGGCATTTGATCATTGCTCCAGGGGGTACCGCCCACACACCGCCGTGGAACGAGCAGGGAAACTGGAGTGGATTGACCCCCTTGCAGGTGGCTATTCAGAAAGGGCTGGCTGTGAGTGGTGTTTGGCTACTCGAGCCAGTGTACTAGTGTTTCGCCAGAGAGGACAGACTATACTGGAGCCATACTTCCCTCACCGTTTTGGGAGGTCCTTTGGTTACGACCAGAGTGTGCCTCCTAACGCGGATTTTGACATTCCTGACCGGGTTTACACGGCTTTGGACCACCACTTGGTTGCTGCAGAGTGGTGGAATTTCTTTTTCAGGAGCCATCAGGGCGACACCGTGATCATCCCCCCTCTGAGGGCGGTTGGTGAGTTTGATACCACATATGGCAACTGGTGGGTCCATCACAGTAGCAATTTCAGGAGGCCGCCTGTAGATCTGGCCGAGGCAGAGCTGAAGCGGTTGACACTGAAGGATCGGGCTCCCCCTGACGTGAGTTTCACTTTCCTGGACACCCACTACAGAGATCTGAGGGATCCAGTGCTTGAGCGCCAGGAGAGATGGGCTCGGGCTTGCCTCCGTCTCTGGCTTCGAGTCCTTATAGCGGGGCGGTTGATCTCCTGTCCGAGCCTCTCCGTGCTTCGTACCGGGCCCAGCAACTGGCTTCTCCACGTCCAGTTGATTGGTACGGGGCGATGGTGGTTGACTGCACTTGTCGTACATCTGTTCCCTCCGAAGAGTTGCTACAGCACCATAACCGCTCCTTTGTCTGGAGGCGGCATCTTTCTGCTTTGGTACGGTCCTGGGGGTCATTGGCGTGTGCCTTGCTGGTAGAGCAAGCCTACTACTTCGGAGACATCCGATTAGCCATGCTCCAGGCTGCTCGGGAAGTGGGCCGGGACGCCGGTCTATTGGTTTCCATTCTGCCTGACAACTCTTCGGCAGGTAATTGATATTAAGAATCAATTTTTGGTTCGTCTTTCCATGTATTGCCACTTTTCTTATAATACTCGTCTAATGATATGTCCTATCTGCAGAGGTTAGCCCGACTGTCGAGCCCGACCGCACTGTCCGGCAGTCGGGATTCTTTCCGGGTGTATCACGCTCTTGGAAAAGAGCCCGGGTGGAGGAGGAGACCTCCACCCCTGCTTCGGGTCAGTCTCGCTTTTAAAATTTCGCTTTCTTTGGCCTCAACTTGCTGCGGCTGACTCCTCTTCTTTGTAGATCCGCCGGCTTTCGCCCAGAAAAGCACCGAGGCCGTGGCTGATCCTCCCGTAGCCGGTGAAGGGATGCCTTCCCCACCTGTTGAGCTTGACACCCTGGGAGATGTTGGAGCGCCACAGCCTGTCGTAGCGCCCTCGGGAGAGAAAGCTACCTCTCCGGTTCGAGCAGAAGAACCAGCTAAGATACGGGTTTCCACACCGGACCCTCCTCTGATGCGGTCACCTTCGCCGATGCAGGTTGATGCTGTGACCTCTTCGGGCTCTGGTGAGCTGGCTCCTCCAAATCATGCTCCGTCTTTAAGGTGCATTCACCTCTATGTTTTAACACTTCGACCTTGGCTTGTAGGGAGTCCTTCCACGAAAACTGCTTTGGTTCCCCTTTCCGGGCGACTGATTATTCAGGCGCTGCTGGCTGCACCTCCTTGTCCTGTTGCTATCGAGGCGGTGACTTGTACGCCTCACCTGGCAGACGCCTCCCGGGCTGGGGTCTCGGCGCTGGCAATCATGGATGTTGAGCCCAACATAGGGACCATTTCTCCAATAGCGGTAGCTCTTTACGAAGTCATTTCCTGCTTTTCTGTAGGCTTTGATTATGCTTGCCCTGAAGTTGCTGCGCTATTCTTTTCATGTTTCACCGGAGGGGGGGCACGAGGGTGCCGTTCCTTTGGCTCTGCCAGTCACTTCTTCTCCTCTGCCTGAGATGACGGGTTCAGAGAGTGGCGTTCTTCTCCCGGAGCTAGGGCTAACCTGGCCTGACCAACTGGAGGGAGGCCGGCGGGTCTCCGCGGTCTTCGAGGAGAGCTTCCTTAGCTCATTGGGGGCCCTGGCGGGCTCGTTTGCTGACCCGGGGAGCCTTCGAGAGGAGCTGCGGTCCACCACCTTCCACTTTCACCTGATGGGTGGCTCCATGGCTCGATGGATTCCTGCGGTGGAGGGCTTGTGGGGTGAATTTTGCACCCGTTGGCTTGAGGAGTAGCGACGCGTCAGGTGGATGACGATCTTCCTCTCGTAGTTCGAGGCGGCTTCCGCTCAGTTGCGGCTCGTTGACGAGGCCTCTGCGTTGTCCGGCATAACCCTGCAGCAGCTCCAGGGCGACATTTCTTCGGCTCAGGCCCAAATCGGGCGTTTGCAGGCAGAGTTAGCTGCGGTGACGTCGGCTCATGAGCTCTTAGTGGGGTGGCTGGATTCCGTTTTGCAGGAGCAAGATTCTTTAGTCCGCGAGGGGCAGGCACTTCGAGCACGGTTGGCGGAGCTAGATCGAGAGCGCTGGTTGACCCTCTTGGTGGGCCGCCGTAGTTCTTTTGCTGCTTCTTTCTTTTGTCAAACTCCCAGGGCCTGTCCTGAGAAGTCTTTTATTATGTGTAATGTTTCCCAGCTCAAAATAAAATAATGAATTCTCTGTTCTGCTCTGGTCTTCGGGATGTTGTTTTACGAGAAACAAGCGTGGAAACACTCGGGCATTCGGCCATCTTTCTTTTTCTTTGAGTTCGGAGGTGAGGGTAAACAAATATGTCCAATCGATCGGAAAACAAGGGCTCGGAGGGCCGTATCGTTCAACCGACCAAAACGACGTGAAGAAAGAAAGTAGTCTTCCTTGTCACCTCAGTTATGGCATTTCCCAGCTTCCTTCTGTTGCTAGGCAGGGGAGCTTTATGGAAGTCGGTTCATCATAGGCGACTTGTACCCCCTCCCGGATAAAACGGAGAGATCTGTTCATCGATTCTTTTATTTTATTTTTTGACTAGCCCAATCGCCTGTTTCCAGGTTTTCGGTCAGACCAGCCCCCCTTGGAATTTTGCCTACACGCCTCTGAAGTGGTTTTCGTGTAGTGGGGTAGCCTAGTTTTGCCTGGAATGCTTTCCATTGTTCTTGTTTCACATCCCAGCTAGGCTTTTATCTTTTTCTTCTTTTTTTTAAATTTTTTTGAGGGAATAGGGTAAAGAATGGGATAAGAGTATGCGGAGTCAAAGTGCAGCCGCAGACATTATTTTGAAGTCCAACAATAGGAGGTGGACTTCTCCCGGTCCTTGATAAATGACCTGGTATGGGGAATTTTAAAGGAAAAAGGCGGGACCAATCCAAGCACATAGCGTGACTTGGCATGACGGTTTTTTTGTTTAGTGAACCAGTCCGAGTTGCGGAAGGCAAACCGGCTCGAGGGTTCCCATGGAAGGTGACCAATCCAAGCGCGGAAGGTGCCTTGGCGTGAGGGTCATTTTTTGTTTTGAACCAGTCCGAGTGCAGAAGACATATCGGCACGAGGGTTCCAATGGAGATGACCAATCAAAGCACATAGCGCGACTTGGCATGAGGGTTTTTTTGAACCAGTCCGAGTTGCGGAAGGCAAACCTGCTCGAGGGTTCCCGTGGAAGGTGACCAATCCAAGCGCGGAAGGCACCTTGGCATGAGGGTCATTTTTTGTTTTGAACCAATCTGAGTGCAGAAGGCAAATCGGCACGAGGGTTCCAATAGAGATGACCAATCCAAGTGTAGAAGGCGACTTGGCGTGAGGGTCATTTTTTGTTTTGAACCAGTCCGAGTGCAGAAGGCAAATCGGCAAGAGGGTTCCAATGGAGATGACCAATCCAAGCGCAGAAGACGACTTGGCGTGAGGGTCATTTTGTTTGAACCAGTCCGAGTTGCAGAAGGCAAATCGGCACGAGGGTTCCAACAGAGATGATCAATCCAAGCACAGAAGGCGACTTGGCGTGAGGGTCATTTTGTTTGAACCAGTCCGAGTGCAGAAGGCAAATCGGCACGAGAGTTCCAAAGGGAGATGACCAATCCAAGCGCAGAAGATGACTTGGCGTGAGGGTCATTTTATTTTTGAACCAATCCGAGTGCAGAAGGCAAATCGGCACGAGGGTTCCAAAGGGAGATAACCAATCCAAGTGTAGAAGGCGACTTGGCGTGAGGGTCATTTTATTTTGAACCAGTCCGAGTTGCAGAAGGCAAATCGGCACGAGGGTTCCAAAGGGAGATGACCAATCCAAGCGCAGAAGGCGACTTGGCGTGAGGGTCATTTTATTTTGAACAAGTCCGAGTGCAAAAGGCAAATCGGCACGAGGGTTCCAATGGAGATGACCAATCCAAGCGTAGAAGGCGACTTGGCGTGAGTCATTTTATTTTGAACCAGTCCGAGTGCAGAAGGCAAATCGGCACGAGGGTTCCAAAGGGAGATGACCAATCCAAGCGCAGAAGGCGACTTGGCGTGAGTGTCATTTTATTTTTGAACCAGTCCGAGTGCAGAAGGCAAATCAGCACGAGGGTTCCAAAGGGAGATGACCAATCCAAGCGCAGAAGGCGACTTGGCGTAAAGGTCATTTTGTTTGAACTAGTCCGAGTTGCAGAAGGCAAATCGGCACGAGGGTTCCAAAGGGAGATGACCAATCCAAGCGCAGAAGGCGACTTGGCGTGAGAGTCATTTTATTTTGGTTTTGTGTTTGTTTGTTTTTTTTATCGGCCCGAGTGCTCTTGTAAAGAGTTTTCACCCGGGTCGACCCCCTTTGAATTTTACCTGTGCGCCTCTTTGCGGGGTTTTCACACAGCCGGGGTTATCCGATTCTGCCAGAGGCGCCCTTTTGGGTTTTCACCTCTGCCGGATTTTTTCTCGACACTTTTGCCCTTGGTTAGCTTTTTATGCTATGCAAGCCAAGGCTGTCTTTCATTCATTTTTATTTTTTTTTTACATTTCCCGGCTGCCGCCACCAATGTCGTGGAATCCCCTTTGTTGTCGACAACTGTATAGGCACCTCCTTCAAAGACTTGATGGATCACAAAGGGACCCAACCAATTTGGTAGGAACTTGTTTTTAGGTCGACCTGCCATGGCGTCTTTTTGTTTTACCATGACAAGGTCGCTCTTCTGGAATGCTCTTTCCTTGACCAACTTGTCGTAGGCACGGGTCATCCTGGCTTGGTAGGCTTTGAGGCGCGTGTAGGCCTCGAGTCTGCTACCCTCCAGCCTTTCAAGCTCCATAAATCTTCTGTGTGCTTCATTAGGCTCACCGGAGGCGAGACCGTGATGAACAGCTACCCTATAAGAGGCCAATTCTATCTCTACCGGATAACAGCTTCACTTCCATAGACTATGGAGAAAAGGGAACATCCCGTAGGGGTCTTGTACACTGTGCGGTACGCCCACAATGCCTCCCGCATCTTGTCATCCCAGCTTCGTTTCTTTCATCCGACCATTTTGACCAGGAGTTTGCACAACGTTTTGTTGAATGCTTCTGCTAAACCATTGGCCTGGGGATTGTAGACGGTGGATGTCCTCCAATCAATGCGGAATATAACCGCCATTTTGTAGACTGTATGATTCTTGAACGGGGTACCATTGTCGGAGAGGATCCGACTGGGGACACCATACCTGTAGATAATGTTCTGCCTGACGAAGCGTGACACGACTTCGCCGGTGACTTCTCGAGCTGCAATGGCCTCGGCCCACCTGGAGAAGTAATATGTTGCTGCAAGGATAAACTTGCACCCCTTAGAGGATGGCTTGAAGGGTCCGACTATGTCCATACCCCATTCGGCGAAAGGCCAGGTCGGAGTAGTTGGATGGAGTTGAGTGTGCGGACGCCGTGGGATAGTACCAAAAGCTTGACACTGGGGGCATGCTCAGGCAAACTTGTCACAATCGGTGAACATGGTTGGCCAAAAGTAACCTTTAAGCTTGATAGCAATTTTCATCTTGGGTCCTGATTGGTGGGCGCCGCATAGACCGCTGTGGACTTCTCTCATGATCTGGATGGCTTCCTGTATGGAGACACACATGGCTAAGACTGCTCTTTCTTTCTCTGGCATCATCCGGTACAACTCTCCACCAATGATTTGGTAAGAAACCTCTCTTCTTGCCATTTGCACCCGCTGGGCGCGTTCTTCCGGCACAATGCCATTTTTGAAGTCGATGATCGGCTGGCGTCAATCCGGCTTAAAGGGCCCTTGAGCATCTTCAATCGTGTTTGCTTCTAGAATAGCTTCTTTGTCTTCGGGTTACTTCCTCCCTGGCAGAAGACGCCTGTGCTTTACAATAATTTCAAGTATACCCTTAGGTGGTAGCTTGATGGCAGAGGCCAACTTGGCCAGTGCATCGGCTTGGGAATTTTGCCCTCGCCGGACGTATTCTATACTGAAGATATAGAACTTTTGTGACAAATGGGTGGCCTTCGTGTAGAATGGCATCAACTCCGGCTTGCGGACCTCGAAGACACCCAACATTTGTCGGATGACTAGCATGGAGTCCCCGAACACCTGTATACATTGAATACCCATCTGAAGGGCAACTTGGAGACCGACGACAGGCGCCTCATACTCGGCCTCGTTGTTGGTGTAGATTCCCGTGAGGGAACAAGATTCATGGAGATCCCCGCCATCAGGGCTAAGAAGTACGACTCCCGCGCCTGCCCTGCTTTCGGTTTTCCCTGACATATTATTCTCAGTTCTGGCCGCCCCGTCGAAGAAGAGCTGCCAAGGCTTGATACGGATTTGTTGAACTTCTTGTGCCGAGTCGTGTAGCGTCTCCTCGTCCCGAAGTTGGAAGTTGAGAGGAGTTGGCTGGAACGAGATGGGCTGCAAGAAAATCAGACATACCTTGGCCTTTGATTGCCCTGCGAGGGACATATTTGATGTCGTATTCCATAAGCATCAGTGCCCACTTCCCCAGTCGCCCGGTTGGCACGGGCTGCTTCAGCTTATGCTTTAGAGGGTCAACCTTGGATATGAGGTTAACCTCGTGTGCTAGCAGATAATGTCTCAGCTTCTTGGCGGCAAGGACAAGGGCCAAACATGTCTTCTCCATAGGAGAGTATTTATGCTCGGGCCCGACCAATCTTCTACCCAAGTAGTACAAGGGCTGCTCCTTCCCTTCAACATTTTCTTGGGCGAACATTGCCCCCAAAGAGTCTTCCGTAGCTGTGACATAAAGAATCAATGGTTGGCCTCGAACTAGTGCCCCCAGGACAGGGGGGTTGAGGAGATACTGCTTCAAGCCGTCAAGGGCAGCTTGACATTCATCATCCCATCGGAATGAGACTCCTTTCTTTGCAAGTCTGGAGAAACGCTGACATCTCCCAGACAGATTGGCGATGAAGCGCCGAATATAAGTCAATTTCCCCTGTAGGGATCTCAGCTCTTTCATGTTTTGAGGAGGCAAATCTTGGATTGCTTCAATCTTCTTCGGATCAATTTCGATCCCCCTGTAGCGGACTATAAAGCCCAGGAACTTGCCACAGGAAACGCCGAAGGCGCACTTCATTGGATTCATCTTTAAGTTGTACTGTTGAAGTCTCTCAAAGACCTTCCTCAAGTGGAATAAATGGTCCTGTCGAGACTTAGTTTTGACTACCAAGTCGTCAACATAACATTCGACCATGTCGTGAAGCATAGTGTCGAAAATCTTTGTCATTGCCCTCTGGTAGGTGGCACCTGCATTCTTTAAGCCGAAAGGCATCCTCTTGTAGTTGAATACACCCTTGGGTGTTCGGAAGACTGTGAAAACTTTGTCTTGGGCAAACATCAGGATTTGATTGTAACCTGATGATCCGTCCATGAAGGATAGCGCTTCATGCCCCATGGTTATGTCAACAATATTCTCGGGGATTGGCAGGGGGAAGTTGTCTTTAGGGCATGCCTGATTGAGGTCCCTGTAGTCGATGCAGACCCTGATCTGTCCATTCTTTTTCTTGACGGGGACGATGTTTGCTAACCAGACAGGGTAGATACATGGCTCGATGAAGTCTACCTCCCTGAGCTTGTCCACTTCAGCATTCACTTTGATTTCTAGCTCTGACAGCATTCACCGTTGTGCCTGTTTCACCGGCCTGACGTTGGGTAGGATGGTCAAATTATAGACTGCCACATCTGGGTTCAATCCTGGAATTTCTTTATAGGTCCAGGCAAAGCAGCGCTTGAACTCCTGGAGCAGGGCTTGGTATTGGGTCCTTTCCTCCTCAGTCAGTAGGGCACTAACAAAGGTTGGCTGCGGATCCTGCTCCGTGCCAAGGTTGATCTCGAGCAGGTCATCAACTGTCGCCTGGCCGCCGTCTTCAATCTGCTCCGGAGCTGGTCATAGATCGACAAACTCGGGGAGTACTATAAGCTCAACTGCTGACTCGAAGTCGCTGTCCGGACTCGGAGTCAGGCGCTCGTCTTCCTGGCAAGGTTCCTCGGGGGTGGAATTTAGGATCCCGGACTCCCTCTCATCTCCTTGTGCACTCACCATATTCACTGTATAGTGGACCGGTGCCTCGTAGTCTGAATCATAGGCCACGCCGGGGTGCTTGCTGGTAGATTTGTGGTTTCCTTGCGGGTAACACATATCGTGGAAGGCGCGGGCCTTTTTCCAGGATTGCTTCTGAGGAATACCCATCTTCTGGTACATTTGAATGATTTCGGGGGCTATGCCCGGGGAGGGTTGGATGGTGACTGAATAAGAGTCGGAATGCTCGTGCCAGTCGAGCTCATCCCGGACTCGCTTCTGGGTAGGCTTAACCCCATGCATAATATGATCAAGCTCGTTAGGGTAACGAACCCGAAATATGGAGAGTTTCTCAACTATCTGGAGTTCTCGCTCCCCTGCTAGCCATAGGAAACCGTGGGGCATGCCAATACTCTCCTCAATCTCTCTCGTGATGGAGTTGGCATTGTAGATGGCCGGTCTGGTCCCTTTCCTGTATGACTGTGTCTTCGGGCTTTTAGTCTTCAAGGAGAGTTTGAACATCCGAGCTATGATCTGATCGACTTCGATTTCTGGCTCTACGGGGCTCTCTTCTCCCATCTTCTCTTTGCCTTTGTTCACTGAGGGCTTTATCGGCCCGGTCTGGAAGTATGGTATGGCATCAGCCAAGTGGCATTCTGTAACTTCAAATGGGGCTTGGTCAGCTTCGACTCTACACTACTCACCATCCTTGGAATATTTAACAAACTAATGCAATGTTGATGGCACAACACCGTTGGCATGGATCCATAGGCATCCCAAGAGCGCCTTATATGTGGTGTCGGCATCAATAATATAAAAGGGGGTTTTAGAAACCAGCCCTCCGACATCTAGCTCCACCTCCACTCGCCCAAGTGCTTCTTCTGAATCTTGACTGAACCCGGAGTTAGTGACTCCAGGGGCTTTCTATAGGTAAGGTGCTAAGAACAGTGCTCTAAATGTCTTTATCGGCATTAGGTTGCACGCCAAACCGGCATCAATCATGATGCGGTTCATTTCATGTCCGTTGACGGACCCTTTCATGAACAAAGCCCGGTTGTGGAACGAGGCTGGAAAGACCATGTCTTCCTCCATGAAGGTTACGGGAGGAATCTGGGTACCTTGAATTTCGGTGACTTGCGCCTCATAGGTTTCGGGCTGCTGCATTACAACAATCAATGCCTCCCGAAGTTCTTTACTGACAGAGAGGGCCTCCCAGACACTGATGCGCACTGGGAGACGTCTGATTTTCGCCAGCAGCTTATCATCTACCTTTCGCTTGGCCTCCGGTAATGACAGAGGCGGAGTGGAATAAGGTAGGTCTGCAGTGACAAAGAGCTGCGAAGGGCTTGGGCCCTCGTCTTCGTCTTGAAGCGGCACTGGCTGTGGTTGGCTCTGTTGTGCTTCTTCCTGGGCTTCGGTGTCTCTCTGGGCATCGGCCTGCACAATGGGCGGCGCGGTGCTGGGGCTAGGGAGATCCCGGATGTTGACCGAGTTACCCCTGTGTGGCTGCTGGTGCGGAGGCTGCCTGACAATGGGAGCGGGTACGGGACCAGGCTCCTCATCCCTGAGATAGATGACTCGACCAGGATTGGACTTCTGCCCCACTCGCTGGTTCTTCTTGTTCTCCTTCCTCCGGTAGACAAGTTCGGCACGCGGGCTTGGCCTCAAAAGGCGTTATTTGTTATAGGAGCCCGAGGGAGCGAAATTCACCATATTGTAGGAGAACACTTGGTAGTGGTTCCTAAGTGCCTCCAAGTCAGGTTCATGTTCATCTGGTCCCCATAACTCGGACACTTGGGCTTCGGCGGCCCCGTCACCAGTGGTGACCCTCTGTTCAAGAACGTCGAGGCGGCGAGCTAAGTCATGGTACTTGATCCATTCCGCCCAGGAAGTGAATTCCATCAGTGTCGAGAGGCCCACGGGTTGCTTCGGGGCACATCCCTCCAACTGGCTTCTCATCTTTTGTAGCTTCTGGCGACCCGTTTGCTGTCGGAGCCATGCTTTAGCCTCAATATTCATTTGAATTAGCTCCTGGGGGAGCCTCTTGTAACAGGGAAAATAACCTGGCCTAGAGGGTCTGTGAGAGATATCTCTAGCTCCAGTCTTCTTGACGGCTCCAGTCTTCGAGGCGATGTTGACAACGCAGGAGGAGCCAGCCGGCTCTATTCTGACATGAGGTCGTGGCGGGAAGACCGAGTAGCGGCCTATTCTTAAGACTTTGCCCCTAATCAACTCTTCCAAGCTCTTCTTTACAGCACGGCAATCTTCAACGGCATGGGAGTAGGTATGATGATACCCACACCCTTCCCTGGAAAAGGACATAATATGGTACTCCTTCCCTGGGCATGGCTCAATCAAACCCTCTCTGGCGGCCTTCTCGAATAGTTGCCGAGTCATCGACTGGGGGAAGGAGTAACACGTGTAGGTGTAATATCGCCGGCGCTTCCTTTGGGGAGACCCTGGTGGACGTCTCTCTGACACTGTACGGGAGTGGTCAGAGGGGGCTTCAGATTCAACACCACGCCTACGGTATTCGCTGTGATTGTTTTGCAGATCTTGGGGTCGCTCATCTGTTTGCCGCGATCCTGCGACTGATGACTCAGAGGGCCGTGGGGGCTGCCGTGGCCAACAAACTTCCTTAAAAGTAACCTTGCCAGTCAGGATGTCGGGGAGATTAGCCAAGGTTGCAGTGATATCGGCCTCCAGGCGGGCGCATCAGGCCTGGAATCCCTCCAGCATTGCAACGACATTGGAGGCCATTTGGTGTGCCGAAGGGCGCAGAGCTGGTTCTTGCCATAGACGAGGTCCGTGGGGAGACGATCGTTGCCTGGGGAGCTACTGGGGCTGTGCCGATCAAGGGCGCGGAGACTGTGTTCGCGTTACTTAATAACGTGGTGTCCTAGGGCGCTTAGGCCCGGAGCCTGGATGACGACAATACACCACGTTGACGGCGAGGTTTGCTTGCTGACGGGCACCTTGATGCGGCTGGGACGGCTAGACTAGCCGATTGCCCAGGTTAAAGACTTTGTCCTGTATCATCTTTTCCGTCAGGTCCTTGAACTGGTAGCAGTCCTCGATGACGTGCCCCAACAGTCAGTGGTAGGGGCAGTAGTTGACTTCATTACTCCTTTTGGCATCGTCAGGGCGCCGGTTGACAGACAGGCTGATGAGGTCGTTCTGCATACAGACCTTGAAGAGCTTGCGCGTGTAATCTCTGGTGAAGGAGTAGGGCTTCTGGGTGCGCTCCTCCCACGTCGGTCTTGGAGGAACAGTGACGGGCTTCCGAGGAGGGGGCGCTGCGGCGGCTCTCTCACTTCCCCTGTTAACATTTTTAGAGGGTGAGGCAACATCAATGGTGTTTACCTCTCTGGAAGCTGGTTGTTTGTCTTTGGACGGCCTCGAGCGGGCGTTGGCGGTCGACGGATGGCTGTAGTAGAAATGCTCGATGTCGGCCACCGTGATGTTGAGGTCGTCGAAGGTCTGGATCCTGGTACCCAGCACTTTCTTCTGGATGTCGGGCCGGAGTCCTCTCTTGCACAAAGCCACCGTTGACAGACAGGCTGATGAGGTCGTTCTGCATACAGACCTTGAAGAGCTTGCGCGTGTAATCTCTGGTGAAGGAGTAGGGCTTCTGGGTGCGCTCCTCCCACGTCGGTCTTGGAGGAACAGTGACGGGCTTCCGAGGAGGGGGCGATGCGGCGGCTCTCTCACTTCCCCTGTTAACATTTTTAGAGGGTGAGGCAACATCAATGGTGTTTACCTCTCTGGAAGCTGGTTGTTTGTCTTTGGATGGCCTCGAGCGGGCGTTGGCGGTCGACGGATGGCTGTAGTAGAAATGCTCGATGTCGGCCACCGTGATGTTGAGGTCGTCGAAGGTCTGGATCCTGGTACCCAGCACTTTCTTCTGGATGTCGGGCCGGAGTCCTCTCTTGCACAAAGCCACCGCCTCCTTGGCGAGGGGTGGGTTGGCGCACTTCATGCAGACATCGCGCCATCGCCGGATGTAGTCAACGGCTGTCTCGTTGCGTCCCTGCGTCATGGTTGCGAGCTCGACCAACGTGTGTGGCCACTCGGAGAAGCTGAATCGTTCAACAAACTTCCGCTGCATATCGACCCAGTCGGCGACGGAGTTCGGCTTGAGCTTCGAGTACCATTCGAAGGCTGTCCCGGTAAGGGTGGTGGAGAAATACGTTAGGAGGTATGACTCATTGTAAGCCAAATTTCCTATGTTAGTGAAGTACAATGCCAAATGTTCTTTCGGGGACCCGCGCCTGTCGAACTTGGAGCATTTTGGAATCTTGGAAACGTCCTGCGGGAGCCGGACATACTGATGGTGCAGTGGGTACGGGACCTGGTAGAGACCCATGACGTTATGGCCCTCATTATGCTGAGCGAGGCATGTGGCAATCAGCTGATCGATAATTGCCCGCTGAGCTTGGTCCAAAAGTTCCTGCGGAGGCGGCGGGGGAGGTTGATAGCGTCGCCCCACGAAGGTAACATCGTGGACCGGTGGTCTCGGGACCAGCGGTTGGGGCATGACTGGAAGGGGCGGCAGTGCCGATGTGTCCACCCGAGCCATATGTGGATCCCCGGAGGCCTCATCTTCCTCCAACTCGTAGACCTGCTGGGGGCGTAGGAATCCGACGTTGGCTATAAGGGCCCTCAGCCGCTGATTCTCCCTCTAGAGATCTTCCATTGTAAGCACGGGAGGCGCGTCATCTGGCTGTTCCTGGTGGACAGGCTCGTTATCATCTTTTTGGGCCCTCTCGGTGGCTGCGGCCGATTCTTGGGCTGTATCAGCACGGGTTAGGGGCTTCGCTCAAACGGCGGTCCGGGATGCCTCAGGCGCGTCCTCGGGCAAGTTACCCTTGGACGTCGTGTAGCAAACAAAACCCCACTGTGTCGGAACCCTGTTGTTAAGAGGATACCCCACGGGAGGTGGGGCCTTCAATGGAATGCCGTTGTAGTGCCGACAGTTGTTGTTAAGTCTTCCGGGGCAGTGCCCCCATTCCCTACTATGGGCAGAATATACCCCTTGTATAGAGGGCAGAGGGAGGAGTCCGTGTCAAACTGGTCGGGCAGACCCGAACTGCGGAGCTAGCGGGGCCAGATCGGGCCTTCGGAAGACGGGGTAGGTAGAAGGCCGTCTCTTTTAACAAAGCGGGGCGCCACAGCAGGCCTCCCTGTGGTGGCGAGGATAGGGCGTCTCAGAGCCGGACGAGCGGTCCCAGTGTGGGAGTGCACACCGTGAATATTGGGGCGAACAACTCGCCATTCTTTCCTTGTTGGAGTCTCAGGGTGACGCGGCATCTGGTTCCTTATACGGGGAAGGTGCCCCCCGTGATTGAGGCCGGCCGGAGTCAGGCGGGCGCCAGAAAGTCTCCCTCCATCATGGACGGCCAGCGGCCTGACGGCAAGGGACAGGTCCTCAATTCGGTCATTTCTCCTGAGGAGGGTCAATGCTGAAAACTTGTTGTGGAGCGACAGTACTCCCAGTGACGACATCGGCAGCATGTCCTTCTTAAAGTCAGCCGGGGTCTTGACGACGCTGACCGGTCGTTTGGAATTCCAGAAACACTTGAGATTCCCGATGTCAAGGGCACGGCGGAAGCCATAGCGGCGCCGGGCTTGCCGAGTAGTAGTCGGCCCAAGAGTGGGACCCGCAGCGGGGGTGCCCCCACTCGGAACAAGTTGTGCCGGCGGCGGCGGCGGCAGTGGCAGTGGCGCCTCAGTTGGTGGAGCGGCAACAAGCTTGACCGACTCTTGTTCCGTGGCCAGTACCTAGAGCAGTGGATGCATGACTCCGGATTCCGCGATTAGCTTTTCCGACATTGCCCCGAGCTGGTCGGGGTACAACACAGTCATTGAGAAGCCTCTGAAGGTGATGGCAGGCGTGACAGAGCCGACGCATCGCTGTTCGATGTAGGCTTGGGAATAGCGAACTCCGCTACCAATTTCCACGAGTCCTGTTGAAAACGAAAACAACTCGATCAAATGCAGAAGTGTTTTGTTTTTGGTTTTCTTTAGAATTGAAGATAGTGGATGTACACATCTCCAGGTTGCCACGACGGAAAGATGAAAGGAAAGAAGGGTCCCATCGAGCGTGCCATTTGTGTGAACCTCTTTTTACGCGTCTGTTCTTTAGAAAGAAAGACATTTGTCGCTACCCCGGACCTTCTTTAGAAAAATAGGTGATATCCTAAAAATATTATGTAGTCCAATGATAGTTTAAAAGTAATAGAATCAAGATTCGGGTTCTTTGAAAATTTTATTTTTTGACCCTTCTCCGCCGGATGGTGCGAGCATCCGGCGTTAGCTTACATCGAGCAACGGCTCGAACACCTTTGATTAATCGTCGCGACAACCTGTGTTCGGAGACATGCACATCCATGAAAAAGTAAAGAACTCAAAATGGCAGTGGCCTTTTGGGTCCGATGAGATGCAAACCGGTTTGGTTCGGGTTTGTTTTATTTATTTGTTGGTTGACTTGAAAGTCGATTGTGTTGATTTTGGATTTTTGAATCAATTTGTTTGATTGATTTTTTTTTTTTCGGTTTGGTTTGACCACTTTGGGTTGTTTTCATTTCAATTGTGAGGTTTTGATTTGATTGATTTTTGTTGTTGTTCACAATCTGAATTTTGGTTTAGTTAACAATCTGGATTTTCTGTTTTTTTATGTTGGTTTTGATCCACTTGGATATTTTAAGTGTTGTTTATTTGATCTCCCTGAGGGTTTGATTTATTCAGGCAGGGTTATGTGAATTTTAAATGAATTTCCAGATTATCAAAAAAAAAACCTGAATTTGGATGTGTTTACAGATTTGTCTTAAATATGGCATTTCCATGTTTTAGATGTAACCGAGATCTGATTTTCACTTAATGACTGATTTGGGATTCCGCCGAGCCACAAAGGGGCTGGAGTGAATGGATCAAGGTGGGCCGAAATGGGCCTGCACAAAGGGCTGATTTGGAATCGGTTCTAGGACCTGAACATGGGCTGAGCAAGGGCAGCTTCGGACCTCCTTAAGGGGTCTGTTCAGGTGGCTTTGAGGGGACCGATTGGGACCTATGTAGGGGTGTTCTGGATGGGGCCGCAGAGGGGCTGTTCTCCTACATGTTTTTTTAGGAGCAGGTTTTTGGGTCTGCTTAGGGGGGCCAGCAGGTGTGTCGAGTTGAGTCTCAAAGGGACCTATTATGGGTACCTACAGGTGGGCCTGCAGGTGGCCGAAAATGGGCCTGGATATGGGCTGAACATAAACCGGTTGTAGGATGTCTACAGATAGACCGAGCAGGTCTGTTTTAGGACTTAAACAGGAGGTGTTCGGTGCCTGCAGATGGGCTGGCTCGAGTTACAAAGGGACCGGCCTAGGACCTGTGTAGGGGTCTGATTTGGGAGACCAAACAGGGCCTGGTTGGGACCTGGTTTAAAGGGCGGACAGGGCCTGTGCAGGGGTCTGATTTGGAGACCGAACAGGACCTGGTTGGGGTCTGATTTGGAGACCGAAAGGGGGGCTTAAGCAAGGATCTGCATGTGTGGCAGGATAATCCCATTTCAGAACCCGATCTGTTTTCTTATTTCCAGATTGCTTGAAGCTGGTTTCCTACAGGGGTACCTACAGGTGGGCCTGCAGGTGGCCGAAAATAGGCCTGGATATGGGCTGAACAAGAACCGGTTGTAGGATGTCTACAGATAGACCGAGCAGGTCTGTTTTAGGACTTAAACAGGAGGTGTTCGGTGCCTGCAGATGGGCTGGCTCGAGTTACAAAGGGACCGGCCTAGGACCTGTGTAGGCGTCTGATTTGGGAGACCAAACAGGGCCTGGTTGGGACCTGGTTTAAAGGGCGGACAGGGCCTGTGCAGGGGTCTTATTTGGAGACCGAACAAGACCTGGTTGGGGTCTGATTTGGAGACCGAAAGGGGCTTAAGCAGGGATCTTCATGTGTGGCAGGATAATCCCATTTCAGAACCCGATCTGTTTTCTTATTTCCAGATTGCTTGAAGCTGGTTTCGTTTGTTTTAAGTTTATTTCAATTCTGATTTTTGTTGGAAGTTTAATTTAAAATCGAACGATCGGTTTCTGTCGAAACCAAGGTAAGTTCAAGTTGAATTTCAGATTTATTTAAGTTTGGTTTTTGGCTTGAATTTGCAGATTTTGTTTTCTGTTTTTTGGTTTTCTGTTTGAATTTCCAGATTTAGTTTGGGATGATTTTTATTTTTTTTTGGTTTGGCGATTTGCATCGCCTCCGACCCATCGGGCCACCATTGGGCACGTGGAATCAAACATCTTAAGTCGACATCGGAGTCGCTTCATTTCATTGAAGGTGAAGTACATCGGAGTACAATGAGTGGTGATCCTTCCACCAACTTAGGTTCTTCACCGACTTAAAAAAATTTCGGCATTACAACGGCATGCCGACAAGTTTCTAACTTGGCGAAGTTTATCCGTCCAACAAGGCTAGTCGGTGACTCAGCCAAAATTGGGAGAAGGATCAACAGCTACGGGAGCTTGCCTGCGCCCTCGTCCGGATCGACATCCCAGGACGTACCCGGGGGAGCCGTCCATTTCTTTTTAGTTTTATTTCTGTTTTTTTTATTTTAAAAGGCCACGCAGGCCGATTTTGAGTTCCATCGGCGTTCAAAGCCGGTCTTCGGTCTTCTTGGGCCGGAAGGGCCTGTTTTGGACTATTCTTAGGCCGGAAGGAACTATCTTGGACTTGTGCGCCTCCCTCCGTCTTGATGGTAGGGTAAGGACCCGCCCGGACAAAACAATCGGCCCGTCGTACATCCGAGAGGGTCCGGGACATCGCCCCTACCCACCATTGCTGAAAATGGCAGACTTGTGTAGCTTGGCCGGCTGCTGCAGACCTGCTTCTCTTTTGAAGCTCCACGGATCGGTGTCTCCTCCGGAAGGCCACAAGGGGGGCTGCTGGAAGGGGACTCCAAACTCCTTTCTTTTGAAGCAAACAGGACCTGTTTGGGGCTATTGGGCCGGAAGGACCTATCTTGGGCTTGTGCGCCTCCCTCCGTCTTGGTGGTAGGGTAAGGACCCGCCCAGACAAAACAAACGGCCCGTCGTACGGATTCCGAGAGGGTCCGGGACATCCCCCTACCCACCATTGCTGAAAACAGCAGACTTTGTAGCTTGATCGACTGTTGTTTGCCTTCTTTTTGGTATGCCGCAAAGGGGCTAGAAATTGGCCACCAGGGGGCTGCTGGATGGGCCGAACAGAGGAAGAGAAAGACAAGGGGAGGGGTACCCTTAGAGGGCTACATATTTATAGAATATCAACCCACCTGTCCTTCTTCTTCTCCTCCTTTTCTTCTTCTGGCCGCAAACAGCTCCCTGCAACAGGTGCGCAAAGAGGGCAGCAGAGGGGCAACAGCAGCAGCAGCAAGAGGTGGCATCAGTAGCAGCAGGAGGCAGCAAGGGGCAGTGGAGATCCCACCAGCCTGTCGGCCTCTCTCCTCTCCTCCTCTTCTTCTTCTTCTTCTCCTTGGTCACAGGCAGCAGGTGGCAGCAAGGGCAGCAGGATGGAGAGGCAGCCTATCGGCGTCCAAAGGCAGTCCTTTCCTTGGCGCGTCCTCCTCTTTTTATAGGAGATGGGGGCGAGATCAGAGGTCACCTTGAAGCCAACGTGGGATGGCTCTTGAGTTCTCCCATGCTGTTTTAATCCTCTTAATTTTAATTCCTTGACTGCCTGGGCTTCCTCACGCCATTAACCAGTCAATGGGTGACCTGGCAGGTGCGGCAGAGGCTTGCTGAGGTGGCAGGCAGGCCAGTGTGGCATGTTCACACTAGGCCGCAGGTGGTCTTAAAGATGGGCCGTAGTCTGGCCACAACATGGGCCTGAATTGGGCCAGTAGGAGACTACGGCCCAGCCTTTGCTGTGGGCTGCGCACAGGCTTCTTACATGGGCCAATTTCACTGGTTTATGGGCCAGCTGGAGGCTGCGGACCCAAATTGCTGTAGGTTGTGTGCTGGGCCTGAACTTAGGATGAAATTTGCCTAATTTTAAGATAGAATCATGGGCTTCTGATTGGACATATATGGGCCCCTGATTGGGCCCAATTTGGCTGAACTGTAGGCTGTCCGGCCTGCTCCTAGGCCTGCCCCATTGTCCTTTTTTTGTTTGTAAAAATTGGACACCAACAGCAGTTTGTCATAGACAATGAGACATCATATAAGGCTGCAAGAAAGAAGCTCATGGAGGCTCGACCTCACTTGTTTTGGGTGCCCTGTGTGGCACATTCTATTGACTTGATGTTGGAAGACATTGGTGGGGATCCTAATGTCAAGTCCTTGGTCAACCAAGGATAGCTGACCACCTCATTTATCTATGGTCATCCATAACTTTTACATATCATGAGGCAACACACCGATGGTCATGATTTGATCAAACCGGGTCTCACCAAATTTGCCACCCATTTTATTGTTTTGGAGAGTCTTTACAGGTACAAGGCTAGTTTGAAAAGGTTCATCCTCTCCACTGCTTAATAGAAGTACATGGATACATACAGGAGCTCCTTGGATCAGTATGAGGTACTGCTAAAGATAGAGCAGCTGATAGAAGACAATAGGTGGTGGGAGAAGGTGTAATACTACTTGTCTGTCATAGAGACTTTGGTACAGGTACTTAGGTTGGTGGATTCAAATGATAAAAATCAGATAGGGTACTATATGATGCTATGGATAAAGCTAAATTGAAGATTAAAGAGAAGCATCCCAAGGGTTACAAAAAGTGGTGGAAAGTGATTGACAACAGATGGGACAAAACCCTACACCACGACATTTATACTGCAGGTATACTTTAGTAGTGTAATTTGATTGTATTACAACTTATATTCTGTGTATTACCCCCACTGTCTTTATACTAATGGAGTATTAATGCCGTTACAGGGTACTTCCTAAACCCGAGGATACAATATGGTGGCCAAGTATGCAATGATGGTGAGGTATTATCAGGCATACTATCTGTAATTAAGCGGCTCTGTAAAACTCAAGAAGACAGAACCTGCGCTGAGGTTGAAGTAAGTAATACGTTTAATATCTTTTAAACTTAGAACTTTATCTCAAGAAGAGAAGATAACTGATTTATTTTGGATTTTCAGATGACTTCATACAGGCACAAGATTGGGGTGTACGGGGATCCTGATTTGCAGTACTCACATGATAGGGTCCCCCCTAGTAATTTGCTTACCCGAATTAAAGTCTTTTTGCTTACCTGAATTTTTTAAATCAGTTACTGATGTATGTAATTGTCTTCTTTACAATTACAGCTGAGTGGTGGATTATGGTGACCAACAGAACTGGAAGGAATCCACTCGCATCCGTTGCAATTCGGGTGCTAAGTCAGAGCACTTCCTCATCCCAGTGCGAGAGAAATTAGAGCACCTTCAACCTTATTCACACGAAGAGGAGAAATAGGTTGAAGACAGAAAGATTGGAGAAGCTTGTCTATTGCCATTACAATATAAGGCTGAGAATCAAGAATATCAAAGATAGGCAGAAGACATCCGAGCAAAGATTTACACAGTTTGCAGATGAATTGTACCAAGAAAGAGCCCAAGCCCAAGCTACTCAGGGCTTGTCCCAGGGGGATGTGGACTTGGAATATCTATTCCAAAAAGAACATCCCCTTGCAGCATGGGTGGAAGACAAGGACGTTGAGGGAGAGCCAGAGTTCGACCCGAATGAATGATCATGAGCCGAAGGAGAGCTTGACAACGTCGTTGGTGAGGATGAAGACATGCAGGAAGGTCAAGAAAATCAAGTTCCGTGCACAGCTCCACTTCCTGATCCACCCCGGCCTACAGCTTCTCCAGAGAGACATCCAGCTCCCCCCTCCCCCCCCCCCCCGCCGCTACAGCTCCAGCTCGGATTCAGTTGCAGGTCCATCTACCACCACCACCACCAAGAAGAATGGTGGATTATTCAGGGCTTTAAAGAAAGTTTGCTTACCTTCATAATAAAGTAGTCAGAGATCCTACATTGAAGAGGAAGAAGACATGTATCAAACGGCGACATCATCTCCTTGACACCGAGACCACTCAGCCACCTTCATCAGATGAGGATGAAGAAGAATTTGTCCCACCCACAAAATAACAGTGTACAGGGGGTGGAGGTGGAGGTGGAGGTGGAGGTGGAGGTGGAGGTGGAGGTGGCAGCATAGGTGGAGGTGGCGCCTCAGGTGAGGGTCGCACTACTAGTAGTGCACGCACGAGTGGAGCAAGTCCAGATGATTTGAGTGACAAAAGACACTCATGTTCGAGTGGCAGGGGCAGCAGACGTTGGACGAGGATGAATATTTTTGACGAGTTCGCATCTTCCTATCCAGAGCCTGTCTCAGATACTGAGTCTTGCTATCCACCATCTTTTCCAGCTCCACCTCCGACTGATCATGGAGTTTATGAGTTTAGCGACATGACCCAGTCTTTATTTTCCTATGGATACGGGCCAATTATGACTGACCCAAATCAATGGAGATTTCAAGACAATCAGGATGACCAAGCAAGCTAGTCTGATGAGCCAAACAGGGGCTGACATGGGCTCTGTTTGGCTGCTGCACAGGTGGAAAAAAATGGAGCCAATTGGATGACCAAAAGGAGAAGCTGAAGGGGCTATTCATAGGGCCAACAAAGAGATCAAACAATGACTGATTGAGGGCTTGCTGGAATGACCAAACAAAGGGCTGCTTGGCTACCGTTTCGGGGCCTGATCAAGGGAGGCCGAGGGGTATTGTTTATGTGGTTTGATAGGGGGCACACAAAGGGGCTCTTGACAGGCTTTCTCCAAGGCAAATTAGGAACAGACAAGGTCCTGTTTATGGGGTCGACAGGGACCTATCTAGGTGACTGGACAATGGCCAAGCAAAAGGCAACACAAAGGGGCTGATCATGTGGCCAGAATGAAGGCTGAACATGGGTTTATCAAGGAGACTTTGGATGCTGCAGATTTTGGCATGCGCATGGGGTTAGAAAGAGGCTGATTTCGGCCATGAGAGGAGATGGGGAAAAGAAGAGAAGATTGAAGGGTACATGATGCACATTTTCCTTACCTTTTCTCTTGTATTCCTCCTCGTTTTTGGGCACAGGTGCTGCTGCAGGTACTACTGCAAGTGCAACCGAAAGAAGGAAGACAGGCTACAACTGCTGTTGTTGATGGAAGAAGCTTCTTCTTCTCCTCCTTTTGGCACAAGGGGTATTGTAGGGGGAAGAAGAAGACGCCTAGGTGTCTTGCTGCCTTCTTCCTCCTTCACCTGGTGCAAAGAGGGAAGGCAGCCAGAGGAAGAGGAAAGTCTGCTGTTGTTGAAGAGGAGGCTGGTGCAGATCCTGCTGGAGGAGGAAGAAGAACAGGCTGCTGCTGTTGAAGGATGTTGCTCCTACTGTTGCTGTCGATGGAAGGAGGAGGAAGCCTTCTTGCTTCTGTTGGCATTGGAAGGAGAAGAGAGGGAGGGTGGATGGCGCGCTGGAGAGAGGAAGAGAGCTGGCTGACTGTGCACAATCTGATGGGTGAAGAGAGAGAGCTGCACACCAGCCTTTTTGTTAGCCAAGTCTCCCTTATGGGGAGTCTAAAGGATCAGATATGAGGGAGATAAAAGTAAGGAGTCCTAGTGTAAGAAGAGGTCGTGTAGGAAGAGTTCTATCCAAGAGGGAGTTTGTTGAGGGGTGAATGTGCGCACACACCAGGTGAGGAGAGTTGGCTGCGCATGTAAGGGTGTGCGCATACAACTGATCAGGTGAGGAGAGAAGTTGGCACACTTGAATGTGCTCTCCCAATCACCCATTGGTCGGGGAGTCCAGGGGATAAAACGGATAGGAGATAAGCTAAGATAGGATAAGGGTAAGAGTCCGATCTCATGAAGAAGTCTTCCCCCGGAAGAATTTCAATCGGAGAAGTCCGGACAAAGTAACATACACAACATTGGGCTGTTGGCGCACCAACCAAGACAGAGGAATGAGGGTTGGCTAACTTGGGTTAATCTTTATCCAGGTTTGATAAAAAATGTTCCTGATTCAATAGTAATCGTTAATTTTGATCGGAATCAATTAAATAAATCTTAAATTCATCAGAAAAATCTGAAATATGTTCCGATAGCTGTTGATCTTGTGCTCCATCAAGATGTATAGTCAATATCTCCTAAATTGTATCAAAACTCTGATTTTATCGATCTCCCCAATCGATGTGATCTTGGGTGTCAATAATTTCGAAAATTGCAACTACATGCAATTAAATTCTCCCGTTGGCCAAATTTTATTTTTGATGCATCAATATTTGCAAGACTAAAGTCATGGACTAGGAAATTAAAATATTCAACCTGTAGGCCGATCTGGAAATTGATCAGACCATTATGCCCGTGAGGTGACAGGGTACAGACTTTGTCTTTTCTGAATAACTTCTCAACCAACGGTCAGATTTCTGATCCGTCTCGAGCGTTGTTCAACTCTGTCTTGTACTGACAATGTGGTGAGGTCAGTTATTTACGATAGAGTCCTTATTTGTCCCGATAGGTCGAAGGACAAAATGGTCATTTTGACTTTCTAGTGTCCGTTTTCCATGTTTTAGGCACCGTTGCGAAGTTCTCAATCGGAGCTATACAATGAGTTCATTATCTTGGTCATTTGGGGCCTTTTAAGCCATGTCGAGGTATTTCCAAAACTTTTTTAAACCATTTGGTCCTTGTTTTACCGAACTTGGGTCAGACTTCAGCATTGCTCAAATCTGAGTTGAGCGAGTTGAACGAAAAAAATTGGCACAAACAAATACCCCCCACAGGTGGGCAGTGTCTTGGAAACGGGAGTCGAGGAGGGCCCGCCCGTGTACGTTGGCGTTCGGCTTCTGCTTTTTCCAATGTGTAGTGTAAGCTAATTCTTCAACCTGGATGTCTATGGATCAAGAAGGGCTTGGGCCATCAAAAGTGACCGATCTTCATTTTCTTTCTGTTTTGCTACCTGTCCCCATTCATCAAGCTCCAACTTTTCCTACCTGGCACCTTTGATAATGCCAACACTTGCATGGCTCTCAACATGCCAGTTTTTTGAATGAGCCATTCTTTTGTTTTGTGTTAGCCTTTTTCTGTTTCTTTCCTTCTTTTTTCTAATCCGATTGTCTTTTTGCAAAATTTTCACCCTAACCAACTCCCTTGATCATTTGCTTACACACTTCCAGAGAGATTTTCATATAGTTAGATCATCTGATTTTGCCTAAAACGCCCTTTCAGGTTTTCACTCTATCCAGATTTTTTTTATCTTCTCTTTTTTTTCTATCTTTTTTCTTTATCCCCTTTTTTCTCTCTTTCTTCTTTTTTTGTGTAGGGAATTGAGATTTCTCTAAAACTGTATGCAAGAATAATGAAACAGGTCAAAATTGGAGGCAATTCAACACGAGAGTCCGAGGATAAAACATCGGCTGGGCCAAATCGGATCCAACATAAGGGTCTCGTTGAAAAGGTAGTGGCTGACTAAATGAAGGATAAAATGTATAAGTCCAAATGCAAGAAGCAACTCGGCACGAGGGTTTTGATAAAAGTATAAAACCAACATAAAGGGGTTTTGAAAAGGATAAGATCAATCTAAGTACAAAAGGTAGCTTGGCATGAGGATCTGATAAGGGTTATGAAACCAATACAAAAGGGGTTTCAGATAAGTGAGAGTGGAGAAACTGGCACAAAGGGGGTTCCTCAAAAGGATAAGATCAATCCAAGTGCGGAAGGCAACTTGACATGAGGGACTTATCAAGGTTTATGAAACCAACATAAAAGGGGTTCCGAAGAGGGTAAGTGGAGAAACCGGCACAAAGAGGGTTCCTCAAAAGGATAAGACCAATCCAAGTGTAGAGGGAAGCTTGGCATAAAGGCCTGATCCTGAAACCAATACAAAGGGGTTTCAATTAAGATAAATGGAGAAACCAGCACAAAGGGGTTCCTCAAAAGGAAAAGACCATTCCAAGTGTGGAGGACAACTTAGCATGAGGGCCTGATTCTGAAACCAACACAAAGTGGGTTTCAATTAAGGTAAAACCAATTCAAGTGTGGGAGACAACTTGGCATGGGAGTCTGATAAAGGTTTATGAAACCAACACAAAGGAGATTTCAATAAAGATGAGACCAATCCAAGCGCGGGAGATGGTTTGGCATGACGGTTGGAGAAGGGGTGTGAAACCAATGCAAAGAAGGTTTTAAGCTTGCCTACGAGACAAAGTTTGAGGACTGCAAAGGGTCCAATAGGGGGCCTTAAAGGGGCCGTCCTTCTGAAAAGTCTGCATGAAGGGCAGGAACAAATGTCTCAAAGGGGCAAGCAAGGAGCCTCAAGGGGGCTGATTTGAGACGATCTACACAATGGGCAAGAATAAAAGGCCATAAAGGGAAAAAAAGAGAGCCTCAAAATTGTTGAATTTGAGAAGATGTGCACAAAGGGCAAGAACAAAAGGTCACAAAGGGGCACATCGGGGCCTCAAAGGGGCTAACCTTGAGAAGATCTACACAAAGGGCATGAACATAAATAAAAGGCCACAAAGGAGCACAGGGGAGCCAAAAAAAGCTAACCTTGGAAAACAAACTTCAAGGCTGGAAAGGAAGGATGTTGGCTGTTATCTTCGGGGAGGGGGGATGGATCTTTTCAAAGACTATTTCACAAAACATGTCACTTTACTTATTCTATATTCTCGGGGTCCCCAAAGGCATCTGTCATAAATTACAGAGTATTAGGGCATGGTTATTCTGGAATGGCCATAACACCAACAAAGGTCCTTGTCTTATCAAATGGAACCATGTTTGTAGACCACCTAAGTAGGGGGGGAGTAGATCTCGTCCCTCTTGGTGCCATCAATGATACTCTGCTATCCAAATGGTTGTGGAAGTTAAATATTAATAGAAACTCCTTATGGGTCAAGATTGTTTGCTCTAAATATAACATTGGTATAGATAGAACATAAATTAAAGGCTTCTAAGATAGCAATATATTGTCCAGCATTTGGCGAGGAATTCTTCACAATTGGGATGTCTTTTCTTTAGCAACTATTATTAATGTTGGGGGCAGAAAGAGAACCTCCTTTTGGATGGACGTTTGGGTCGACAATGTCGCTTTTGGTAACAAGTTTCCAAATCTTTTTAGTTTGTCTACTATTCCTAAAGTAAGGGTTAGTGATTTATGGGATGAGAAATATAAGTGGTGCATCACCTTTAGATGAAATCGTAAAATGAAAGATCTATGACTTTGTTTCTCTACTTGTAATTATTGAGGACCGTAGGTAATTGGTCAATGAAGAGAACAAATTACTATCGCTTCCTACCAGCAACTCAGTTTTTTTGGTGAAATCAACTTTAAAATGGCTGATCTTTGATGGAGTAGAGTATCCTTGACATCATGTGGTATGGAGGCCGCCCTTCTCTATTGAAATTAAGATTTTCTTATGAAAGATCAGTCAACTTCATCTGCCTACTATGAGCCATTTGCATAAATTGTTTCCTACAATGTCAACTTGCAGCATTTTGTGGTCTTAAAGAGAAATTTTGGATCACCTTTTTCTTTAAATGTGTCATCAATAACTTCTCATCGTGAGTCATCTTCAAGTGCTGAAAGATTACGTGGGTTGAACCTACTGATACCATATCCTTTGTGATTGCTTATAAGGTGTTTGGGAGTTCTTTTAATTTCGATACAATCTTTTTTTTGAAATCAAGATCATCTTATCTTTCGATTTTGAATTTAAAATCAAAAAAGTAAAATTTTTTCTGTTTGATAAAACTGTCACAATTTTTAAAATTTGCAGAATAGTGTTTGCATATGATTTTAAATTCAAAACTGAAAATCACACATATTATAAATCTCAATACAAAACTTACCTCAATAAGCTGTGTATCAATCCTTCCTCAATAACAAATTTTTCCCGCAAGAAAAACAGAAGCGTCGTGAACCTTGCTTGTGTGCGTCAAAACTTGCGATGCGCGGCTATTGTTCGGTTCCTTGCCTTCTGTCCATGGCCATCTCAATGATTCTCTCTCTTTCCCCAATCTCTCCTTCTTCGATTCCACCGCCATGCTGGAGACCCAAGCAGCTGGCTTCCCCAACCGACAGCGGCAACACCAGCAGCAGCCGCCGTCCCACAAACTGGACTTGGCAACACCGCGGCGGCAGCCGCAAGTTGCTGCCACGGGCCCGCATCAGAGCCGTACAAGACCCCCCGCGCTGGAAGACGTCCCCGCTTGCCTGGGCCATCGCTGCCACCTGCACCGTCGCGTGGGTACTGGTCATCCTGGGCAGTGCCGCCATGGTCATGGTCTACCTCATCTTCCGCACGCGAAGCACCGGCTGGACATCTCCAGCGCCACTCTCAACGGCGCCTACTTCGACACCGTCACCCTGCTCAACACCAACCTCACCCTCCTCGCCAACTTCACCCTACAAGGTTGTCGTCTTCTTCACCTACCTGGCAGTGGAGCTCTACTACAGCGACACCCTCATCACGCCTCCTTCCCCAGCGCAAGCGGTTTTGGTCGACCGTATGTTCCGCCCGTGTCTATCTTGAAAACAAAATAGGTACTTCCCTGTTTTGTTTTCAAAAGAGAGTTACAAAGGAGGATGCAACTATTAAAAGAAAGAAAGAAAGAAAGAAAAAATGTAACCAAACGTGACACCTCTTCCATTTTTAAAATTTATGTCAAAAGTGGAGAAAAAACTGTATCCAAACAGGCCATTAGCTAGGGATGAACACGTGGTCTGCTGACAGTTCAGTGTGGAATCTTGTGTTCCCGGCTATACTTTGGGTTATTTGGTGCGTGAGAAATAAACATATCTTTGAGGGAGACTTCATGAATCCAAACCAGACCTTGCACTTCATGATGACTCATGTTAAGGACTGGCTTCTGGCTTCCTCAGGATTTTCCAAGGATCCTAATATTATTGGGGACAGATTTATCTGTTTCAGATTCTTTTTCCTTTAGTTAACTCTTTTCTTCTACCATCTCGGTAGAAGATTGATGTACTTCTTTTGAGTTCTGTTCTTTCCTTTCCTTTGTTGTGTTGACCTTAGATCTTTTATTCTCTATATAGTAATGAAATATATGGTCATTTTGACTGTTATTTCAAAAAAACAAAGACATTCCTCTATAGCAATGTAATTGTCCAAGACATATCTCCCAGATATGAATGTTAACTGATTGGAACTAATTATGTTGTCCATGACCTTTTTTTAGCTATTTGCTAAGAATGTTCGACCCCTAGTCCCATCGTGATTCCAATCTCTGGGTTGATTCACTCATTTAGTTGAACCGGCATCGACCTGTTAGCAACAAAATGAAGCAAGCTTGGCCCAGCTAACCTGGCTGGTTTAGCCAACAAAACCAGTACAAGAATCAAAAGTTTTGGATCTTAAGTTATAGTGTTGCATTGCAGGTCGCACGGGTCCTCCTCAGGTCCTGACGGACCAGCTTCCTCACTCGACTTTCGTGCTCCCCAATCTAACCACACTTCCTCCCAACCAATCACCAAATGTTTAAAAGATACCTCTAAAATAGGGTGAACCATTGAGTACCAATACTTTGGACCAAGTGAAATTTAAGGCTACTTTTACGTTCAATTCTCATGCCGCTCCACTTGCCTCCGTCATCTTCTCTAGCACCAGCCAAATTGCTCTCACCGCTACTCCATCTGTCGGGATCACCAAGGTTTTGGGCTCCTCCCGCCAAATACAAAAGTCTACAGACCCATTGGCGCATCTCAGCTTCAGCGAAGGGTATTGCCGGATCTGAATACAATTTGCAACTGCAGTACAAAAGATTCCAGCGAGTCCCTGACCGATTGAACCAATCTCCCAACCCAATTAACTAACACCTCAACCTCCTTTTCCAATCCCAGATACATGGTAGGCCAGATAGGACTCCTTTACCACCTCTAACGTCTAACCCCATCTCTGGCCTCCATGAGAAGGAAATGACACCACCTCCACCCAAGTCAAAAGAACAGTTAAACACCACCAAGTGCCATTGGATGAAGCATAAGTTCCTAACTGAGAAAGCATCTCCCCTGCTTTGCAAATCCACCACCTCCTCCCCTCTGGCCACAAGCAATGAAGAACATTCTGAAGTTCCTTTTATTGGAGCCAGTTTGCTTTCAAGCTCACTAACTTGGGCCAACAATCGACATAGACCCTTCCAGCCACCTTGTTCTCAAGGAGTTCTCCCTGGTTCTTGACAAAACCATCATGTTTTAGCATCAACATTTCGGGAATAGCTTTCCCAGCAAAGCTTCCCCTAATTCTCTCCTCCTTCGATACTTGTCCACCCTCTTTCCTTCTTGAATCCTTACACAACTGGCAGCTTCTATGAATAATTATGTTTCACCTCAAGCAGATAATCCCGTTCCAGCACTCTGCCACCCAATGGGTCCCTCCCAAACGCCTAGCACATTTATCAGCAAGGATCCTTCTAAGTCCCTCATGTTCTCCCTTGTTCTACTTCTCCTTCACCCTCCAAATGGCCTTCTTCCTTTTCACCACCATAGTCCAACTGATGGGAACCGAATCGGGACACAAGAACCGATTCATGTTAATAATTGAATCGGGATGCAATAACCGATTATTAGAATTCAATCTTCATGTAAATTTTGATTTTAGATTGATTTTAGGTCCATTTGAATAATTTTCTAAGTTTTAGGAATTTTTTTTAAGATGTCTAGACAATTTTCATTAATTTTAGGCATTTTAGAAGTCTGAATTTCATTTTTTCTGGTTTTAAAACAGTGCTTTTCTGTCCTTTTGTCTTCACGGTAACCGGTTGGTCCTATAAATAGGACCCAAGTCCCTTATGTACATGATATGAGATGACGAATATATTTTGGATGCATTGTGCGGTTTCCGGTTTTGCCCCTCTCCTCACTTAAACCCCGCGGCGGGTCTTCTCTCTCCCCGATAGCTATTCGGCACTGAGTTTCCTCCCTCCCCTTCGCGATGGCGTAACCCTAGCGACGGCTTCTCTTCTTCGATCTGCCTCCTCCCGCGGTGATCTCGGCAAGCTTCTGTGGAAGAACCTCCTCCTCCCGGTTTCTTCTTCCTAAGCTTCTTCAGTTCGGTCGACATCGGATCTCCTTTCCGGCGGAATCTGCTTTGTCCGCTGTTTGGGACAATTGTGGTTGCTGAAATGGGTTTCTTCCTCTACGTTCCTGCTATTATCTTCTTCCTACGGCTTCGGATGGTCGATTTCTAGTTGGAGAACCAGGTTCCGGTTGATCTTCACCCCGAAGTGAACTCGTTGGTGATGGAACAGAAAGGGAAATTTCAAACAAGCTTCGGTTGGCTCCAGATCCGACCAGATCCAATCCGTTCAGCTCCGATAAGGATTTCTTCTTTCTGGTTCAAATATTTCTGGCTTCCGAACGGTAAACCCTAACTGTTCAACGTCTCTTTGTGGTTTCTACCATTACAACTGATGATGTGGACATCATGTGAGTACCTGAATGCTGTCTTCTCAATCCCGTCCTGAAGTTTTATCATCCATTGAGAGTTCATCTAGCTTCATACGGGAGTTGCCCGGATTTTTACTGTTCCGTTGGTAGCCTCTACAGTTCGGTTTGGATTATCTTTTTAAAGATTGAAGAAGCTTACATTAAATTTCTTCATCTGGTTGCAACACATGAGATGGAATATATTCGAGACTGGTCCTCTCCAGTCAGTTTGGTTCTGGCTGAGGTTAATCTGTGACACTATCTTGATTTCCGTCTGAATACTGGTCTGATTTTTTTCTACAAATATTTGATTGATTGGAGCCTACGGTAAATGGCATCTTTCGACCGTGCCTACATTTCGAATGGGGAAGAATAATTCGAAATTTGTATGCGTATTGTCCGATCGAGATCCGGTTGTAGATGACGGAATAAGATCCGTAACTCCCGGATCAGCACATCAATAAACTCGATCAGGGATGAGTTCATATCTGAGGTCGAGTTAGGGCTATGATGATTCATACTATGTATTTCTGAGCCCTTGTCCCTCCCAAAGGTTACCATATTGCGGCTGCGACTATTTCATTTGTTGAACTGCATAATTTTCCTGAATTTCAGCATTTTGGGTTTATTGTGGACATATACTGCTGATGCTTGTTAGTTTTAACACCTGTTGGTATTTTGGAATTATCGCTGGATTTCTGCTCCTGTTTGGCAATTTATATGCTGGTTATATCTGGGTTATTTTTTTCTTTCTGAATCCCTGAAATCATGGGACCCCCGGTCCCGTCCCGCATCAATTTGGAATCAAGATAGTGTCACAGATTAACCTCAGCCAGAACCAAACTGACTGGAGAGGACCGGTCTCGAATATATTCCATCTCATGTGTAGCAACCAGATGAAGAAATTTAATGTAAGCTTCTTCAATCTTTAAAAAGATAATCCAAACCGAACTGTAGAGGCTATCAACGGAACAGTAAAAATCCGGGCAACTCCCGTATGAAGCTAGATGAACTCTCAATGGATGATAAAACTTCAGGACGGGATTGAGAAGACAGTATTCAGGTACTCACATGATGTCCACATCATCAGTTGTAATGGTAGAAACCACAAAGAGACGTTGAACAGTTAGGGTTTACCGTTCGGAAGCCAGAAATATTTGAACCAGAAAGAAGAAATCATTATCGGAGCTGAACGGACTGGATCTGGTCGGATCTGGAGCCAACCGAAGCTTGTTTGAAATTTCCCTTTCTGTTCCGTCACCAACGAGTTCACTTCGGGGTGAAGATCAACCGGAACCTGGTTCTCCAACTAGAAATCGACCATCCGAAGCCGTAGGAAGAAGATAATAGCAGGAACGTAGAGGAAGAAACCCATTTCAGCAACCACAGTTGTCCCAAACAGCAGCAGACAAAGCAGATTCCGCCGGAAAGGAGATCCGATGTCGACCGAACTGAAGAAGCTTAGGAAGAAGAAACCGGGAGGAGGAGGTTCTTCCACAGAAGCATGCCGAGATCACCGCGGGAGGAGGCAGATCGAAGAAGAGAAGCCGTCGCTAGGGTTACGCCATCGCGAAGGGGAGGGAAGAAACTCAGCGCCGAATAGCTATCGGGGAGAGAGAAGACCCGCCGCGGGGTTTAAGTGAGGAGAGGGGCAAAACCGGAAACCGCACAATGCATCCAAAATATATTCGTCATCTCATATCATGTACATAAGGGACTTGGGTCCTATTTATAGGACCAACCGGTTACCGTGAAGACAAAAGGACAGAAAAGCACTGTTTTAAAACCAGAAAAAATGAAATTCAGACTTCTAAAATGCCTAAAATTAATGAAAATTGTCTAGACATCTTAAAAAAAATTCCTAAAACTTAGAAAATTATTCAAATGGACCTAAAATCAATCTAAAATCAAAATTTACATGAAAATTGAATTCTAATAATCGGTTCTTGCATCCCGATTCAATTATTAACATGAATCGGTTCTTGTGTCCCGATTCGGTTCCCATCATTCTCCCCTAGTTGAGGAAAACTCGAGGAACGATGCCGATGTAGCCGGGAGAATATAGAAGAAATACCAATTGAATTCACCAAACCGACTGCCGAAGGTAACCCAAACTGTATCATACATACAGCTAGGGTTCAAATCTGGAATTTCTGACATATGTATCATATGTGGGACTGTTGTCAACTCGGAAAAGTGTTCAACTGATGGATCAGAAATCCCATTAAGTACCAGATCAGAAATTGACATACTCAGCCATGTCTCAATAGCTATGTCAACCTCCATTTCGGCTATACACTGCTGTTCAGACATCAGATTGGCAATATACTCAATCATTTGTTCAGCCAATTCGGTTTCCAAGGACTGTTCAGCCACATACTGTTTCCAGGGCCGAGGCGGGCGGGACAGCGCATCCCGAGCGCGGGCGTCTTCGCCGTCTTCGTCGTCCGTCCGGAGGGGAACCGCGCGCAGGCGGCGTAGCAGGGGGAGCGGAGGGAGCAGGCGATGGCGATGGTGGTCGAAGCTCTGGCATTTCCTTCTTCCTCTTTTCTCCTTCGTCTTTTCATGGTTGCCTCGGGGAAGAAGGAGACCGCGAGAGGGGAGGGAACCGACGCACGGCTGCGCGATTCCGAGAGGGCATCGGGGCTTCGGCGGCAGGGACGGGAGAGCCCGGAAGAAGCTTTGCGATGACAAGGGAAAGGGGGAGGTCGGATCCGGGGATTGCCGGATCTGCCTTCCCCTCCCTCCCGTTCCTTCTCTGCCTTCTTCTTCTTCCTACGCCGTATCCACGCGAATGGAGTTGGAGGAGTTGGATCCGGCCCTGTCGTAGCCTTGGAAGGAAGCTATCGGAGAGCTTCTGTGAGGGCAGATCCGGCGGGACATCACCGTCTTCCAATTGCGTGATGAACCGAGAAGGGGAAGAGAGGATGAATGGCACGGAGGCCAGAGGATGAGGAGGGGGAAATGTGATCGGCTACCTTCCGGATTTGGAGGGTGGAAGGGGGAAGACCCTACTGGTCGATCGGGGAAGACAGGGGAAGAAGATGGGGGCCGCAGCCTCGCGGGACCGCCGCGATGCCGCCACGGCATCAAACGGTGACGGGTGGGATGTTGCCACGCGACCACCCGGCGTTTTCACGAGCGGGCGCCACAACCCCCCCCCCCGATGCTCGCGGCCGGCGCCGGTTCGCCCAGTCGCCGGTTCGCGGCCCAGACCAGCCGGTCGGCCGGTTCGGGCCGGTTCAGTGCCTGAACCGCCCGGTTCAGGCCGGTTCAGGGTGTTTTGAGCCGGTTTAACCCGGTTCAGTCCATATTGGGCCCGGTTCGGACCTGTTTGGACCGGTTTGGGTCGGTTTAGGCTTATTTTGGGTCCGTTTAGGTTGTTTAACGGCGGTTAGCGCCGGTTTACTTCGTTTTTGTTCGGTTTAGCCCGGCCTAGCTGGTTTGTCCCGCATCACCAACCAGCTAAAGGCACGTTATAAGAAGAACAGCAGAGAGAGTGACCACTAGCAAGGACAGCTGGTCTTGCAAAGCAATGCTAGATGATCATCCTGACCAGCTCCCCTTCCCCCCACTGCTATTGCTGGAGAATCTCTCTCCTCCGATCTTTGCTCCTAGGTGCTGTTCTGGACAGCTTATGTTTTTTTATTTTTCGAATAGCTGATCCACACCAATCCTGGATAGGATTTTCTTCCCTTGGACCAGCCAATCTTATCCCACTCTGGAATCCCAACTCATAAATCCTTGGCTGGATAGCTACCAGTACACATTTATGATGATTCAAAGCATATTAGATAGTCATGCAACAAAGGCTACGTTTACATTATCTGAGGGTTACAAGCATCAAACAATAGCTTTTAGAAGCCATCATATAGACGTTGAACATATATGCCTACCACCTGAAAGCTGTCCTCTTATACAAGGCCAGAATAAAAGAAATAGATTAATCACTCTGCCTGGTACGATGGGAAAGGATGAATAAGGGAGCTCTTTAAAGGGGGAGAGATTGTTGACCGGGCCACCAGGGACGGTGGACAACTGCCAAGCAGCCTTGCAGAGGAAGGTCATCGTGGAGGCAGTAAATGCTGTCAAGCATGGAAGTGTGTCCTGACAGGGGTCAAGTAGCCAAATATCCACAATGTTTGGTAGTAATCTTCACCTCCCTCGGGCAAACCCTGCAGCTTTGGGTGCTTAATGCCAAGGTGCTGAAAGTGCTTAGTGCAAGCCACCTAGCAGCAAAGGCAACTAAGGCATTCTAAGGCAAGTTGGCTGAGTCAAGGCACGTAGCCAGTGGTATAAAAAATTTACTATAATTTTAATCCTGCCAATTATTTAACAAAAAGGCCACAACATCCTTAAGCCATCAACTTAAGCACTCAAGACAAGGCAAGATCAACTGTAAAACTAAGAAAAAACTTATTCTATCAAGTTCTCCCATGAAAAAACCCATTAAAAATTTCACCCCAAGTAGTCAAGAAGGGAATTTTGCCCATCCTCACTTCAACTGTCTTGATTGAAATGAAAAAAAAGGCCAATAGAAGGCCATAAATCGACAATCATGGTGGTTAACAAGCCAAAAGAAGAAAAGCACGTAGAAGATAATCTTAATAAAAACTGAACGTCTTGGATCACAAAGAAGGCAACATGGCAAGGAACTGAACATCAACATACCAGATAATTGAAGTCCCAGAGAGAAGACAAAAAACTGCATGACAGTATACCTGGTGAGCAAATACCCGTGCCATTATGATGTCGTTATACCTAGAAAGCACACGGGCTACATCTCGTGTTTCCTCTCGCTTGCCCATTTGTATATCATCTGGTCCCAAGTATATGGCATGCCCCCCCAGCAAGAAGAACCCAGTTTCAAAAGAAACTCGTGTTCTCATGGATGGCTTTGTAAATATCATAGCCATTGTTTTCCCTTTAAATGGCTGGAATGATCTATCTCCAGATTTTAGCAGAGCCTTGACCTCTGCTGCATGACTCAAGATCTTCATTATAGTATCCTTGTCAAAATCATTAATATGCAAGAAATCCTTATGGTCCTCCTTTGCTGAAAATAGATGTGGGTGTTCAGGTTTACATGCCATAATGTCTGACAAATATAAAATGCAGTAGAAAATAGCACTGACAACTTCAAGCAAATAATTACCAAAAGATAATTGTGGCTCTTCTTTGATTGGCATTACACTAGTAAGGAATATAAAAGCACGTAAAGAACAAGAGAACACCTCTTTTTCTGTTAAGATATTTAACATCAATCGCACCAAGTAAAATGGTTGCATTAATTGACGCTGGTATGTGCAACCCAAAGTACAACATGCTTAACACTCAGACTTTAGTTCGCAAAGTTTTAGCTTTATCTTTGCACTTAATCCTCTCTGCATCCTATCTGTAGAAGGATCCTTTCCAGTCATGCAAACAGTAAAGTTCAGACTTCCACTGCTTCCCTGGAAGGGAAATTTCGTCATGTTAAGGTTGATGCTTAAAGCCTTAATAAAGTAATATATCCAACTCCAAGCAGCCGCTTTAGAAAGAAGTGGACAGATCTGAATGTTGAGACGTCGTTGTCAGCGGAAACAAAGATGAGCAAAAGTGACACGATAACCAAAGGAGCGGATAAATTGCACGCATGTGAATCAACATTTCTCGTCGTTGTTACCATATTGATCATCTAAACGGAACGACACATGCAAAACAGCAAAAGCGCTGGATAAGTGAAGGTGGATGGCTCTTGTACCACATTATTCGACACCGCAGATGTGAGAAAGTTGCGGGAACCAAAGTAAACAGAAACAAACAGAAAAGGGGGGACATAACAGAAGGGTTTCTTACTTTAGGAGAGAACGTGGACAGCGAAGAGCAACGAGGAAGAAGAGTATCTTCAAACGAGAACCTACGACTCACATTTCGCTTCGGTGGAATGCAGAATGGAGGGAGACGACATGGCTGAGACACAGCAGGTGAGGCGGCGACGCGACAGCTGGTTGCGCCCGACGAGATGCGCAGAGGTGGCGGAGAGCGGGGATGCAGAAAAGACCGAGGCAGTAGCAGATGGTTCTACCCCGTAGAGCAAGCATGCACCCGATATCGTCGCCGCCGCCGTCGCCGCCGCCGCCATCGCTTCCGTTCGCTGCTGATTGACCGCCGCAGTAGGGATCACTGTGAACACAGCCGAGACCACGGAGGCACTACAGAAGTACCGGTGTGCACGCGTTCGATTTTGAGCGGAGTGCCAACACTGATTTGATAGAATCATAATTAATTGTATATATTGTTATTTACTATATTTTAGTTTAACCATTTTATCTAATTTAATTGTATTAAAAAATTTCAAAACTTGACAAATTTATTCAAACCAAATCAAACATGTCACGCTCTGTCTTTTTTTTTGGGACACGTTGGCCCAGTAGCCAGGACAAGGCGCAGCGTAGCGCCGGTCGAGGAGCGCTCGATCCCCACTGGATCACCTTCCCCCATGGGGAGGTGGTCCCGGCGTCCACCGCCGAGATCGAGCCCTCGCCACCCCCCCCCCCCGCGGGGGTGGCATTGTGCCAACCGAGCCACGCTCGGTCGGCAAACATGTCACGCTCTGTCGCACACATGAACTGAATATATCTAGTCATTCAGTCATAAAGAAATAATTTTCCAAAATCAAATCTAACGAAGAAAATAGAAAAGATAATAATGAATTGATAGTCAAATAATTATAATCAAATTAAAATATATAATCTAAAGTATTTAATTATATAGTAGAATCTATCCAATAATAGTTTTGATTATCATTACAAATTTTGATTATTTATTTATTATCTAGTTATGATAAATTTATTGATAGCACCTCTCTTCGAGTGTATCAAATTTTGTTTTTGGTATATGCAAAATGTGTCATACAATTTTTGTATTCTTCAAATATTAGTTACTTCTAACAGAAATATTTTATCAACTAATTCATGTAGAGTTAATTTTTTTTCTAATAAGGTTGAGAAATTGCTTCTTCTTTGAGTCTTTTCTTTTCTGAATATATTTTTTCACAAAATAAAGAATTTGATTATGATATTTATTTAATTGATCACATCAATTTATTTTTAATTTTTTCTGAAGTTTTATTCTTTGATTCTGGAAATAATTATTGTAGTTCATATATATGACAATAAGCATTATCTTCTATTTATATAATATATTCTTCCATCTTTCGAATTGGCAATATTCATGATTACTTTGGAGACCTCCAGAAGTCTCCCATATATTATTGAGAGTTTCATAAGTTTTTTTGTTAATTTATTATTGCATTTGTAAGAGCTTCAACCTTGTGGTGTTTAATGGATGACATGTTGATTTTGTATTTTTGACATGTCAATAATCATATTACCTTCAACAAAGTTAATATTAATTTTTAGGTCTTCTATATTTACTAGAGTAACATATTGAGTTGAGATCTTTTTTTGGGTACATTCATATTATTTGAGGATGAACCTTGTTTATTATAATTGTCATATGAATCACTTGGGTTCTTCATAGCTGTTTCAAAAAAAATATTTTACATTCTACAATGGTTAAGATAAATAGAAAACAACAACATTTTAATATTCATATAAAAATGTATTATATAACTACAATTTTTAAATTATATGAACCATCTTATTTTTCTATTATTTTGATCTATTTTATATAATGAAACAATCCTTTATTATCAGTATTAATACTAAAGTTGGATGGGAGTAACCAATGTTTGAACTTTTTAACGGTTTTAATATTGTTAGACATTTATTTTCGTATGTTGAGTAATTTGTTTCAATTTTGTTAAATTTTCTAGATGTATATACTACGGCATCTTTTTCTTTTCCTATTGTTATTATTTTTGTCCAATAGTGTTAACTAACATAACATATATTGCTAATTTATTAGATTCCGTTGAAATAATTATTTCCAAAACTTTTGTAATGATTGATTTTATATATTGAATATCATTATTTCCTTCTCCCCTTAATGATATTTTAACTTTGTTCATTCCCCCACCTTAAAACTACTTTATTTTTTTCATATTTTTTATTTTTTGAATTTATTTTATTTTGTAAACTTTTATTAATTTACTTAATCGAGGAATATATTTTATTCTATAATTAATAATTTCAATAATATCTTGTAATTATTTTATGATTTTTTATTTTAGATATAATATGAATTTTTAATTTTATTGATTCTTGATCAATAATTTTTTATAAGTATTGTATTTTTTACATAATTCTATTTTCTTTAGTAATAGAATAATACCATATTTTATGAGAAGTTCTCTAGCTATTTTTTAGGTGTTGAATGTGTTGATCATAATTTTCATAAAAGATCAAGATATCATATATATACAGTTAAAAATGTTAAACATTGAAATGAGTCTTAGTAAAATCAAATATTAAACATATATAAAGTAATATCACAAATACGCATAATGTTACAAGAAAAATAATCATAATCAAATAAGTTAAAAGTAATTTTTTTTGGTTTCTAAGTCAAATCCTCTTTTTTAATTTGGTGAAAAGCAAACCTATACGTTAATATAACTAATTAACTAATTTAACAATATTTTAACTTTCTAGGTAGATACTAACACTGAGACTCAATTGACATAACCTGATATACATGAGTTTTAATTATCTGGTTAATCTATTGTCATTCTTTAGCCAATACATGCGAGATTTCTCCTAAATTTCTTAACAAATGTATAAAGAACCTACACTACATGTTATGTTATTTATGAGTATCTTTCTTTTCACAACACATATTCTCAAAGGAATTCGACGTCTTATCCTCACACAGAGATGCAAACGAGTCGAGTCGAGCCGAGTAGTATGGTGTTAAAGCTCAGCTCATTTATTTTACACGAGTTTGAGTTCGAGCTCGTGTTTTAGCGAATATGTGGAACCCTTGTTCAAACATGGTTTGTTTATTAATCGAGCCGAGTCAAGCTCGAACTCGAGTAGTAGTTAACTAAAATTCAATTCACATTTAAACTTAAGCTATATACAAACACGTTTATAAACTCAAAATCAATGAAAAGTCATTTGTGAAACTCTAGATTTAGTTAATTTATGAAACTCAATCTAAGTTTAAACTTAAATTTAAATTATTTAATATATTTAAGTGATAATATATAATTATTAATACTCAAATTTAATTTTTAAAAATAAAATAAAATAAAATATTTAATCGAGCTGTTCGCGAGCTTATCGAGCCGAGTAGGAGTCTGTTCAAACTCGGCTCGTTTAATGAGTCGAGCTTTATGTTTTGTTCAAGTTTGTTTGATTAACATAATAAATGAGCCGAGTCAAGTTTTTATCAAGCCGAGTCAAGTTTTTATTACCGAATGTATTGGTTCTTTTGCACACCTATCCTCACATATCATTGTACCATATCTAACATATATAAAAATAAAGACTTTTAAATTCTAGGTCTCAATACAGATCTAAATTTTTCTTCTAATCCCATCCTTACAAAATTAATTTTAAAATCCCAATACCATTAGGAATAAAGTTTCATGGTCCACTCCGTTATCTCCCTAACTCCACCTACCTTATTCCCCAATTAACCCCTCCAAAAGAGGTAAACCCTAGTCGATCTTACCCATGACTGCAGCCCACAACCAACCTCCTCCTTTGCCGAAGAAGATGTCTTTTGTGCCTCCGCCTTCACCATCGTTCTCCTTTGCCCAAGAAGTTCTATCTCCTTCACCCGTCATTCTTCTCTGCCCAATCTGCAATAGTACAATAGAGGGCACTTTGAAATAGGGGTGTCAGTAGGCTTGGCCTGGCCCGACCCGAAGTCGGCCCGTTTACGGCTCGATTCAAATTGTATTGGGTCGGCCCAGCTCGGCCCGTACTATATTGTTGGCCCGATCCACAAAAAATAATAATTTGGCCTGATCCGACTCGGCCCGGCCCAACTTTTTATTTTATAAATATATAACTATTAAATATAATAAATTTAATTATTTAAAATAATATTATAAAATCAATAATAACTTATTTTAAATATATTTTTAATAAGTAAAATTGATATTTTTAGTTAAATTGTAAGAAGATTTTTAACTCACTTTAGCTTATTTTGACCCACTTTGACCCATACATCGGCATAGTTAAAGTTAAATAAAAATATATGAATAATGCAACATTATATATTTTCTACTTCTTCTTTTTATTTTATCAATAGATGAATATTTTCTATTCACTCTTATAATTCGATAGAATTTTAAAATACTTTAAATATTTCACCTTGAGAATTTAAGGAAAGTCTTTATTTTTCTTGCTCCTTGGGATAGATTTATGTGACGAAAATTTATGATTGTTTGAATAACTCTCTAAAATTATCTCAACCTAAAAGAAGAAAATATATTTCTATGATAAAGAGAAATTTTCTCTTTTGTTTTATTTTTTTTTTGTTATGCACATCTCAAACTAAGGAGATACAAGTACGTCTTTCTCTCTTCGCTAATTACGCAAAAAATATTATTTAATAATTTATAATATTCTGTATCGCATCATAAGCTACTAATTTATCAACACATAATAATTTATGTAAAATGTAAATATTAAATATATACTAAACTATGTATTAATATTTTAATCATGTATCTAATAAAAGTCCAAAATATGTGACTCTATTCATGTAATAAACTACATATCCTTATTTTAATTTTTATAAATAATTAATATACCTTAATGATTAATATGTTGCCTACGGACCAGCCCAATTGGTTGACAACCCTAGGTACAAGGGGGTCCATGGTTGTTTTCTGTCACCGGAAGTATCACACTACAAAGACTGGGGCTTCAGCTCATCCACCCCTCCTTTGGAGTTCAGCCCGCGTGTAGCCCGTGGACTGACCCAACAAAACCCGTGGGTTAATTTTTTTAGGCCCGAAACATAGCCCAGGTCTGACTCTGCGGCCAGCTCTACCCATGACAGCCCTACTTTGAAAACTTTGCCGTCTTTTTCCTTCACTCAAGGAGAAATAGAGCAATAGAGGGCATTTTCTCCTTCGCCATCAATCTCATTTTGCCCAAGGACAGAACAATGCGATGGAGGGCCTCCTTCTCCTTCACTGTCATTCTCCTTCACCCAACAAAAATAATGCAATGGAGGATAAACAACTATCATCATCAATTTTATATATCGTCATCCTTGTTGTTCGTAGAAGCTCTCCTTCATTGTCCTTTTTCTCTATTGTTCTCCTTACGTGTCTTCTCAGACCCTGACATTCATCTCCCCGGCACCGATGATAGAGGGCTTATCGTAGGAGTGTCAATAGGCCGAGCTTGGGCTGGCCCGACCCAAGCCCACTTAAGCCCAAATACATAGAACCCAAGCCCAAGCCCACATAGAAAGCCCAACAGGCTTAGATTGTGTAAATGGGCTTTAGCCCGCCAAAGCCCGTTAGCCCAACGGGTTTGAGTCTTGTAAAGTAGTCATAAATAGATAATTCTACAAAAATCATAAAATTAATAAAAATGTGAAAAGTTTTTAAAATCACAAAGAGATTATAAAATCATCCGTAAATTTCATAATTCAACTAAATATAAAATCTAAAAAAATAGAACACCTATCAATTAGTGAATTGTCATAATTTAAGAAATAAAAACAATACAATCTAACCATCTCTTTAACAACCAAACTAAGCTCATTTATCCTTTACAACTCGAAATCACCATGATAGATAACATGTAGTCATGAACACCCAAATTGGCACAGCCAAAATTATGGTTACGAAGGGTTATGAAGTAAGGAATGCCTGAGATTGATTGCTATAAGATGAATAAGATCAGCCAGCACAAAATGATTAGATGAGTGAACTGCTATAAAATGATTTCTATCGTTGGGTGACTTACCACCGCGCCGTGCAACTGTTCGAGGAAATGCCAAGCTGGGTTGGCACTGACAAGAATAGTAAAATAATGCAAAGGAGAAAAAATATATATGCCTTTCTCCCGAGTTTGTCACTACAACTGAAAGACTGGAAATCAAATCAATGAGAATAAATGGAGCTTTCTCCATGTCACTTTTTGCGCATTGAAGATTTGCATTCGATTGCTCAAAGTCAATCTCGCCACCGGCTTCCATTCTTTCAATGACGGCTCGCAATGAAGTCGATTCCTACAAACGACAATCGATGAAGGGAGTGATTACGGGAAAACATATAGATGCGCGAAGCACTGAAGCCCACTCTGGAAGAAGCCAAGTAGGTTGCAGCCATCCCGCATCGTCCAAGAAGTGCATTCCGAGACCAAATGCATAATTCGGTCTCCTCCCCGGTGTTCGACTTGGTGACATTTAAAGAGGAAAGCTCGAATAGCTTCTGCCATCCTTCTAGTAGGACATGGCAGTAAAACCATGGAAAATTTCAAGCGCAAAGTTTCAGATGATTCGAGTAGTATCTGGACAATAAAGGGATGTGCCGTGCAGCGGTTACCGAAGTGATTGATGGCATTTAATTTCCTAATTTCCTACTCGACAACCCGAGGAAAGATAAAAGCGAGGTGCCCGGCGCCATCAGATCGTCGTGGCAAGGCCGCTTTACCTCCGGATCTGAGCAACCAGGGTCGGAGTCCGGCAGTCCAGCCATCGACAGGAACGAAGGTGGATCCAGCATCTGCCGCAATAGCGGCAGCAGCCACCTTCCACGAGAAAGCTCGGGCCTCCCGCCGGCGCTCGGCTATCTCCAGCGGCTCCTCCCTCGCGCTCTCCACAGTCATCTCGTCGGCGATCTAGCTCTCTCCCCTTCTCTATGAAAGGAGTGATTACAGGAAATCAAATCACAGAAGTGGAAGATTAGGGTGACCGTGCTGGGGCTCGCGGGCGCCGTCGAGGCGCTGACGGAGTGACGGTGACGGGCTTTAGACGGGCCAGCGGGCCTAGATCGACAGCCAGTCAATAAATAAAAAATGAGAACTAGGGGGTGGTTTGGTTGCATGATAATTTGTTGTACTCTTTCGTGATAAAAAATTATATTAAAATAAAAAATGAACCAACTCATGACATAAAATTATCATGTTTGGAGGAATATGATTATAAAAAAGAGGAACTACCATATATGATCAAACAAAGTGGGGGACCACAAGAAAAAAGAAAGAGGCGAAACCCTCTTTTTTTGTTCAAGAAGAAAATCACTTTCAAAACATAAAATTGTCATGGTTACCAAACACCTCTTTTAACCAGTTTTCTTACAATTTTTAAAAATTAAAATAAAAATTTCCATTATCATGCAACCAAACACCCCATAGGCTTTTATTAAAACCTGCTTCCTTTTTTCGAGGGCTTTGAGCCCAGTCCATGATGGACTTTCTAATGGGCTAACGGGCTCGGCCCGTTCATTTGACACCCCTGACTTATCGTAGTAATTTGTTTGCTCATGAGAATGCCAAATTTGAGTCCCTCTTGATCTGCTTGTTAGTGCGCCAATTGATGTTTTCTTACTCTTAGTAGCTGCTTGGAGAGAGCACTTCGGTGGGATATAGTCGACAACACGGGTTAGTAGAGCATCTCTTCTCAAACCCCATCATTCATCTCCCCAGCACCGACGACAAAGGGCATATCTCAATAAGTTGTTTGCTTGTGAGAATGCCAACTTCGAGTCCCTCTTGATTTGTTCATTCGTGCTTGAATTGACATTTTCATACTCTTATGGGGTGTTTGGTTGCATGATAATGGAGACTTTTATTTTAATTTTTAAAAATTGTAAGAAAATTTGTTAAAAAAGGTGTTTGGCAACTTTGACAATTTTATATTTTGAAAGTGATTTTCTTCTTAAGCAAAAAAAGAGGGTTTCACCTCTTTCTTTTTTCTTGTGGTCCCCCACTTTGTTTGGTCATGAATGATAATTACACTTTTTTTTATCACATCCCTCCAAACATGATAATTTTATCATGGTTGTCAAACACCTCTTTTAACAAGTTTTCTTATAATTTTTAAAAATAAAAATAAAAATCTCAATTATCATACAACCAAACACCCCATTAGCATTTACTTGGAGAGAGCCTTTCAGTGGGATCACATCGGCAACGTAGAGGTTAGTAGAGCATCTCTTCTCAAACCCCGACATTCATCTCCCTAGAACTAGTGACAAAGGGCTTATCTTGGCAAGTTGTTTGCTCGTGAGAATGCCAACTCCAAGTCCCACTTGATCTACTTATTCATACTCATATTAGCATTTTCTTACTCCCAGAAGCTGCTTGGAGAGAGTTCTACAATGGGTTCTTATCGACGATGCAGGGTTAGTAGATCTTTGGGTACTTTCTACTGGACTTTTCTCAGTGACACAGAGGTTAGTAGAATATCTTGTAAATACATCATAATTTATTTCAACCTACGACATTTGCGTTCCACGTTTATGACACTGAAGGCTATCGTAAACATGTTATGTTTACGATACTTTTGTTGCATATTTACCAAGTTTCTCTATAATACATCCAAAAGATAGAGTGCCTCGACATTTAGGCTGTGTTTATGAAATTAAATAACTTTTTAATTCATATTTCATTTTTAATTTAGATAGAGATTGCTATGAATCAAATGTCTAGATTTTTCATGTACAATAATGAAGTGTACGTGCTACATCCCAGAGTGGAAAAAATAGTACAATGAAGTTGGTGAATGAAGAAGTCATTAATATGACAATAGACTTGCATGTGATGCCTGGATGCAAAGTAATGAATTTAGAAGTAAATATATCTTCATCCGATGGAGGTATACCTTTAAGGTTAGTGTAATCATTCTTCATTCTTATTTTGTCATAGATTGTATTTTTCATCATTCTTCATTCTTTAAATTAATGTAGAATATATGGTGAATAATCATCTATTTCTAACAATGTATTATGTGTGGACACTCGAAATAGATTTGGATCTCCTTCGCCCTACGTTTTCTTTGAAGACTCGGTGAATGGGATGTTAGTGGTCGCCTAGAGCCAAAGATTCCAAAATAAAATAGAATAAAAAGAAATAAAATGGAGAATAAAAATGACAGTTGTACTTTTAAAAGCGGGGAGATTATTGGTTCTAACTTCTCCTCTCTTGACCGGTCGAAAGAGGAGAGTTTTAAAGAATTCCTTTTCTTCGATCCGGTTGAACCTCCACCTTGGCCGGGTTTACCTAAAAATGTCCATAAGAAAATACAGAAATGAGTGAAAGTGTTATTAGTTCTAGTGAAAGCATAACATCATGTTCAAATTTGAATTTAACCATGCAAAAGGAAAGAAACTAACCGGATTATGATTAAATCCCAACCATTATTTTGATAGGTTTTAAAGGCATATGAAGACGTAAATGTGTAACCTAATGCATGCTAAATGTCATGATAATGGAAGTTAGAATGATAGAGGAGAGTAAAGAATCGATCGAAGGGGTAAACTCAACATAATGGTGCAAAACGGGGGTCTGCCCCTACTAGGGCACTAGCTGCAGGTGCCCCGTTGGTGGAATGCGTTGACTAGCATTAAAGTGCCCCCTGATGGGGGCACTAGGGACTAGTTCTGATGAATTTTCTTCCCTTCTTTGCAGTGTTTCCCCGGAGTGTAGGATGACCATCGAGATGCAAAGGGAATTTCTTCAAACAACCAATACACAAGATAAGCTGGTAGGAAGGTGATTTGGCACTATATGTAAGGGAAATAGCTCATAGAAGCTCTCAAAGTCAAAAAAAAATATTTTAGAAGAAGAAAATTGTGAGTTTTCGAGTTTTTGAGGAAGTGTTTTGGGATGATTTAAGGGCTTGGGGAGGTGTTGTGATGCCTTGGATGCGTAGTGGTGGATGAGAGGGAGTGGGTGATGAGCTTGGAACCTCTTTAATCTTCCAAATATAGGTTCTTTTATAGCTAAAAGAAGGACACTTTGGAAAGATTCAAAAAACTGTTGCACACAACAAAGCACTCCCTGGTGGGGCGCCAGCATCATAAGGCTTGTCTTTTCAACATGATAGCTAATAGAGGGGTTATATCGACTATTGAGTCAATTTGACCAGAAGGCAATAAGGCCCTTGGTGCCTTGGTTATAGGGCGCTTTGACCCCAGTCAAAGCCCCCCTTGTCTAGCTCAGAATTTGTTGAAAGCTTTGATTTTGATTCCACCGAGAGGATACTCAAATGTTCTTTATGAAAACAAAAATATAAGCTCTTAGAGTAGATTGAAATTGCATGTTTATAACTTGTCTCATAATGGCATCGGCTTTGTACGAGAATATCATGAATGAAGCGTAGGCGAATGTAGTGAAGCAAAGTGAGGTGCATTGTAATGAAGTGGTAATGGACCAAAAAGTGTAAAGAATCGTCCATCAAAATTTGGTGTAGCGGAATGAACGATTCCTATGCATTTTTTATAATCTGTCTCAATCAGAACCGAATGATGAAAACTAAAAATCTATCAAATCGGGTTCAAATATACTTGATAGGGATTCATATAATCTCATAGAGATGAAAGAGATGAGTTTTTTAAGCTCGTCAAACCATTCAAATGTTAAGTCTTCAGCAGTATCTACACGAACTTCATTCATAGTAGGTTCTCCCTTCGCACTGGCCTTGAGAACTGTTCCCGAACAGAGCTCCATCGCCTATGAATGCCTTCTAGAGAGAGAAGGTTGGGCGGAGGCTGACGATGTGGTTAACACCCTGGCTTGATAGAGTTTGGTTAAAATCATTAGTATTTATAGAGAATTTTAAAATTTTTCATAAAAATCTAAAATCTTCATAAATTGCCTCCATTTGATTTTTCTTATACCCGATCCACCGCTATACTAGACCATCTAAACGGTGATCCATAAGTCAATATTCAAAGCACAAGTTTCACACAACAAAGCATCTTTAGTGACTCAGGTCAAAGGTCCAACTATGCAACCGTGATGATAGAAAATCCTGATTGACAGTTCGGTAAGATACCATTCAAGGTTTTTAATTTGGCCAGTTCAGTGAACTCATTCAACTAACGGGCACCTGTATGTGTATCTCAGTGTTTCCACACTAATGACCAATGAAATCGGTCATCTTCATCATATGAGAAGATATCACATACACTAGTCTATCTGGATTCTTGATGTCCTGTCTCAAGTATCCTATGACTAGGAACATTAAGATCAAATACCTCTAGATGATCATTCTCATTATCATGATCTCATCATGATTTAATCATTATTATATTTGATCAATGATTTCATTATGATATTCACATTTAATAAGAGCTTGTAATGAAGAAATTGCCTAATTATTTGAATGAGATATTTCTAGAAATGTCAAATTATATCATATATATAGCTTGTAGGGCATACATTTCTATAAAAAAGGTAATGCCAAGGTGTAGATTTAGACACGCTCTTATTGGCTTAGTTGAGCATATTAAAACCATATCAGACTCCGAGATCATCCTTTATCTCATCGAAACCTTCCCTTGGTTGATTGGTTAAAGAGGAAAAAGTATTGGAAGCAAATGACTAATATCCCACGTGGGGGAAAGTTATCATTGGCCAGAACCTGAATTGCATGGTGTGCTGAGCTCGGTAGAAATGCAGTAAATTGAGAAAAGTAAAGAGGAGACATCCAATCAACCAAGGTTGGGTTCTTAAAATTCATAGGGTTTACTCAGAAATACTGATTTAGTTCATAATGGAATAATTTCATGTTTTGATGAAATCATTGCCAAACCATGGTGGAAACTGATTTTTTGAAAAATCAAGACTCTCCTCTAGGGGCTATAAAAGACCATCTTTAAAAGGTTCATGGTGGGATTGGAATGAGGTTATGGCACGAGTAGGAAGCAGAGAATGATTATGGTGGGATGATGCATGATGATGTATGAAATAATGCATATTGGATTTAAAGAAATATAAATAAATATACGAGAATAGTTGAAGATATAGGTTGAATGTGATGGGTCAGGATATTCGAGGAGAAATCATCATCCTCACATAACCAACTTTGGCCTATCCGCAAGCCTATTGGGTGACTGAGTCTTCACTGATTTTGTTAGAGGGGTTCTCAGACTTAGTGTCTCTAGGTTTGGGGTTTTCAACAACTCTAACATTATTTATTTTGATACATGCAGTTTGTAGCTCATGGAGGTTTTTAGGGCTCTCAGTGTCTCATTCATAGGATGTCAGACATCCTATGAATAGGGTGTTGGGTGCCCTATTGGTTGGGCTCCAGGCACCCTACTGATTGGGGGGGGGGCGTTGGGTGCCCTATTGGTAGGGCGCCCTACAAGTGGGGCACCTATGACATCCGCATGGCTGATTCTTCTTGCTCTTTCCCAGTGTTATTTTGGAGGTCTATAAGATGGGGGGGGTCCCCCCTCTTCCCCTTTATGCTCAACTTGCTCGATGAAGAGTTTTGCTGATGTCCCCTATCATATTCGGAATCAGGTGGCCATGGGGGTGGTAGTATGCTCCTCATCCTTTTTTGAGCCTTCTTGTTCTTATCTTTTCCTGAAGCCTCATTATGTTGTTTCTGTAAGGAATCGTCCATAAAAAATTGATATAGTGGAAGCGACGATTCCTATGGGTTCATTTACAATCTGTCTCAATCGGAACCGAACGACGAAAACCGAAAACTGATCAAATAGGGTTTGAATATACCTGATAAGAAATCCCATGGAGAGGAAGAAGATGAGATTCTCAAGCTCTTCAAACCGTTCAAGTGTCCTATCTCCAGCAGTATCCACATGAACTTCATCCACAGCAGGTTCTCCCTTCGCGCCGGCCTCGAAAACTCTTCCCAAACGGAGCTCCATCGACCATGGACACCTTTCAGAGAGAGGAGGGGGTAGGGAGGAGACTAGGGACGTGGTTTCACCCATGGCTTGATGGGGTTTGGCTAAAACCATTAGTATTTAAAAAGAATTATGGAATTTTTCATAAAAACCCAAAATATCTATAAATTACGTCCTTGCCCCTGTACTTGTGGATAAGTCCTTTTGTGTGTGACCCACTAGGCTCAATAGCCTATTTGGTTGAGGCCTAAAAAAATAGAACAATTATATTTAATTTAATTAAATCTGTTATCCAATAACAGATTAATCGGCCTACCAATCATGAAGGGTACAAGCCACATCGCATGATCCCAAATGGCCATAAGGATAATCTTATCTCCATTGAGCCTTTCCATCATCAGTTACCGTATAGATATAACTCTCATCCATCCAATGTCCCGGTCGAAAAGGAGTACGATATCGACTGTCAACTCTTTAGTGTACCGACTCTATAGGATCCTGTACTCAGAATTGGATCATTTGGAAAACTCTTTTTTCAATTATACTATCTACCCTGGCCATGGATTTAGAGTACTATCCCATATGACATTCACTCTCACTTACCGAGAGTGGACGATCCCATATTGTTCGCTCAATTGCCTCCATCGGGTTTTCCTTGTGCCCGATCCATCGCTATACTGGACCATCTATACTGCGATGCATAAGACAATAGTCAAAACACAAGTTTCACCCAACAAGGCTTCTTTGGCGACTCAGGTCAAAGGTCCAAGCATGCAACCGTGATGATAGAAAACCTTGATTGATAGTTCGGTAAGAAACTATTCAGGGTTCCTAATTCGGTCAGTTCAGTGAACTCATTCAACTAATGAGCACCTGTATGTGCAGTGTCTCCACATTAATGACCAATGAGATCGGTCATCCTCATCACGTGAGAAGACATCACATACACTAAGTCTATCTGGATCCTTGATGTCCCATCTCAAGTATCCTAGGACTAGGAACATTTAGATCAAATACCTCTAGATGATCAATCTCATTATCATGATCTCATCATGATTTAATCATCATTGTATTTGATCAAGGACTTTATTATAATATTCGCATCTAATAAGAGCTTATAATGAAGATTTGCCTAATTAATTGAATAAGATATATCTAGAAATGTCAAATCATATCATATATGATTGGCTTGTAGGGCATACATTTCTATCAATCTCCCACTTGCACTAAAGCCAATCACCCATCTGGCTGATCCGTATTAGCTCGAGGTGAAGTTCAAACACTCTTTAAGTAACTGCTTCAGTTAGTGGATCTGCAATGTTATTAACGGTAGATACTCTATCTTTAATTATATCTCTATAAGCTGCAATATATTTGATTGTATGGTATCGCCACAGAAGTTCTAAACTTCTGATGAGACATCGGCTCTACCCCATTGTTTTCTCAAAAACAATGGTACTTTCAAAAAAAATTGGGACAATCCCATACCTTAGATGAGAATCTTCATTTAGACTACTTCTCAAGTAGTGTGCAACCACTATGTACACTTGTTTACATATGTTGTAGAATTTACAGTGTTCTATCGCATAGAACTCTTCCAGTTCACTGCACCACTATTATTCTAATTTAATATCAAACTAATTTGATTAGAAGCTTGTGTTTGTAAAACAACAAGACTTCAAGACTTATCCTCTAGTGTATAGATATACACTCTTAGTGCTTCTCAAGTACCAAATGATATATCTTTAAACTATCCAGTGACTCTCACCTGGATCTTCTTGATGAATGTTCGTAACACTTAGAGCATTTGTCACATCATGTACATAGCATCACATAAATGATAGACCCTATGACAATGGCATAAGGGCTCTATCAATGTGATCTCTTTATCTCTCAAGAAGTCTTCAAAGACATCACTTTAGAGAGATTAACTCCATACTGTCGACTCCGAAAACGGGTTTCGGATCGGCACCTCAAAATAAGGTGAAAGATGGAATAGGGGGAAAAAAGGGGAGTGAATTGAAAACACTCGGAAAGCGGTAAAATGTCCTCACCTCGGTCCCACACTCACATTGATCCCCGAACTTTCATCTCATGGCGTCGCTCAAGCACCGGAGATGGTTCGGGTCATGCGGGAGGAGAGTGAGGAGGAGATGAAATTGAAACATGAAAGATGTGGTCACCAGGAGCCGCGGGCTCCACTTTATGGGATGTAACTTAAGAGATGAGTTGAATTGACCGTGTACCTTAGCGTGGGAGATCGGGATATGGGTTCAACCTTCTTCTTCTTCGGCCGACCGATGAAGAAGAGTCTCCAACCAATGCTAGCTTGTTCAACCTGTGCAACTAGAACAATAAACCAAGTGAAGAAAATAATTAGAACTATGGGAAGTGTAGTAACTGTAGTAAGAAGATGAGAAAGAAGCAATTGGAATCGAACTCACTGGATTGGGGAGAGTCCTAACCCCTTTTTTGTGTATTTTTGATTATGTAAAAATGATGTAAATGAAATAAAAGATGCTTTAAAACAATAAATAAACTGAGTTAAGGTAGTTGAGAAAGCTTATGGAACGGATCGGCTTGAGTTGAAGCCGAGTTGGTTGAAGAAGGCCGGTTCGGGTAGCCTTTGCACCCTTCTAGCGCGACTTTGGTGCAGAGGATGCTACGGACGACCCTGATGTTAAAATCGAGTGCCTTTTGTTGGTGTAGACAGAGGACTCAGAGAGGAAGAGTTTTTATGTTGATGATTTCTCCGAAATCCACCTGTAGAAGTCTGTAAAAATTCTTAAAGTGGGCGGATATAGAAAACAGAACCTGGATGCGCGCCCTTGGTGCAGCAATTGCCACGAACGAACGGCAAGTCAGAATTGAGTGCCATCAATTGGAGATGAAAGAGGACGAATTGAGGCCATCAATTGAGGCCGTCAATTGAGTGCAAGTCTATGTTAAAGACTTTTGCAGAAAAAGTCCCGGATTTTCTGCAGAAGTTGATGAAGATGGTTGTTGTAGAATGCCCGGATCGAGCCTTCTCCTTCACTTCGGGATCGATCTCTCGATGTCGGATCGCCTTTGGACGTCGGGACGGCTTTGGAGAAAAGCTTGGATGACCTCTAGATGAGCTAGGCACTGGGGATTAACCTTGGGTCATTGAGAATGACCCTCAATTTATAGGAGAAGGAAGCCGGTGCAAAATTTGGAAACTGGAATGACCGCGCCTCCGCTTTTCAAAGGAGACGAGGGCGCGGTCTGCGCGCCCCCCAGTTTCAAAGAAATTGGGGGCGCGGTACGCGTCTCATTGCTAAAATCTGTTGGAAACTTCCGTAAATAGCTAAAAATCGACTTGATATACGTAACGCGCCCCTGAACCGGGGGCGCAGTAGAAATAATCGAAAATTTTCGACGGAAACCTTCCAAAAATTAGGTTTAAAAGGTGCTAATCGAGGTAATTTGCGATTTAAAGAAACTGACGGCGCCCCCGCTTTTCAAAGGAACCGGGGGCGCGCAGGACGTGCCCCCGGTTTGAGGGCGCGCCCCCGGGTTGAGGGCGCGCAGAGCGCGCCCTCCCCTTTCAAGCGGAGTGGGGGCGCGGTACACTCTCTCTCCTACGTGCGTGTTCCGCGAGCCGTATCTTGCAAACGGGATGTCCGATTCGACTCCCGTTTGTCCCGTTGGAAAGAGGGCCTTCAACCTCACCTCCTGAAGTCGGTAAACCAGCTGGCATGACAGCCGAGATGTTCGCATGGGGCTTTCCACCGGTTTACCCTCTCGCGGAAAGTCGAAACCCGGGGCGAAGATCCGAAAGAGCATGGTTCCGGTCAAGAAATCTCGGGTCAACTCGGGATGAGTTAAAATGATGACCGAACAAGTCCGGTACGATTGGAAAACCCGAAGTCATCGAAAAATCTGAGGTTAACCGGGTAAACATGAATCGAAAGCCGTAAAAGCCGCGAAACCATAAAATTGACTGAACCGGACGTATGGCCATGATTGATGAAAATATTCGGCTAGAATTGACCCGGATAACACGAAAAGACCCGGTGATGACTGGAAAGGCCTAACGCGTGGTCCGGGATAGCCGTGTCAGTACAGATCGAAAAAACCATAACGAAAGTCGTCATTGACCAACGCCTACCAAAATGACTTCTCGGAAACCCTGAATGTTACGGAACACATGCGGGACTCCCGAGACCTTCAATTATGGACCATTCAAGGTCGGTCATCGAGCAGGATTCGTGTTTTTACAGTTCACGCGCGGCTCTCGCTTGAAGGTTTCTGCATCATTCCGGAAACCATCTGTCCATTCTCAACTTGCAAGGGGCTTCACCAATGTCCTTAGCTCATCTCTACGAGATAATCCGGATTAGATAACGGTCAAATAAAGGATATCGCCTATGGAATAAGAGTCTGGGGCTCCGAATCAAGCCAATTTGGCGTGTCTACAGCTTGCCTCGCCTTGATGTCGGCTTTGCAAGGGAATGACATGTAGCGGAGCGAAGTGAAACGTAGAGAAAGCGTAGCGAGGCGAGATGGATCGTAGTGGAATGTAGTGGAGTGAAATGGTGATGAACTGAAAAGGTGGCATCAAGGTGTAGATATAGACACGCTCAACGACCAGATTCGGCAAGACGAATCTCCTCAAGTCTCTTGGTTAACAGCCATGTTTCATCAAGTCTTCCTATGTTCGATTGGTAAAAGATGTGCCATTGGCACGAGAGAAGAATAGCCAACCCCCAACGCGGTGGGGAGTCCCCGAAACATGGGTTCGTAGGTTCATCATCAGCCGATAACCCGATCTTTGCGGTGTTCCTGTACTGTGATGGGCTAAAATTTAAAAAGAGATTTGTTTGAAAAAGTAAAAGAATACCAATCGAGCACATTCAGGCTCTTAGTTTCATTTAACTCTTCCAAGAGACAAGATTTGATTTGGAATGGAATTATCTCAGATTCCGACAGGCAAATGTTTAAGCATAAACCGTGAAGATAGTGACGGTGCAAGTTCTGATCAAATAGAAGGCCCTTGGTGGGAAGAATTGGTTGCCATGTTGGGATGAATAGCAAAGAAGTGTTGTAATGGTCACAGTTGTGATAGGAATGAAATAATTGGTGGCACAAGGTGACTACCGAACACGGTGGGATTCATAGACACAGTGGGATATTAGAAAGGTTGGTGGGACTAGAAAACAAGGTGGGTTTAGAGAACACAGTGGGATTCAGAATGATCGGAATTAGGATAAATGGTTTTAAGATTAGGGTGAGAAGGTGAAGATTAAGAAATGATGTATGCAATGCAATTAACGCTACATGATGCATGCTGGGCTCAAGAAAATAAGACAAAACTTGTATAACAAATAGTTGAAGATATAGATTGTCTATGAGGTCAAGATACCCATTCGGAAACCATCGTCCCTCACAGCACAACTTTGGCTTATCCGTGAGCATTGGAGATGACCCGACCGTCGTAGATTTTTATGAATGGGATCTCGGGTCAAGTCTTCTCCGTACTCATGGTATTCAACAAATAATGCATAAGATAGTAATACACGACTAGTGACATATATGCTAGTCGGCAAGTTATGGGGGTTTCCCATGTCCATTCTTCTGTTTCCGCGAGTAATTCCTGTCTTTCATCAAAATGTTAGTTCCGAATGGACAATGATGTCCACTCGACCTAAATAAAGACAAAACATAGATATACAATTTTTTTTTCTGATTTTTATGGTTTTTTCTGAATTTTCTAGAGTTTTTTTGAAGAATTTTTAAAGATTTTGACCGAACGTGCCCCGAACCGGGGGCGCGGCCTGTGCGCCCTCAGTTGGGAGGCGCGGCCAGCGCGCCCTGGGTTTGGGGGCGCGGCCTACGCGCCCCCACTTCGGGGGCGCGTTCGATCCTAGTTTCTTGTTTTGACCGGATCCAAATCCGATTCAAATCGGGACCGATTTTCCCTACATAAACACCTCTTAGGACGACCATATCGTCCTACCAACACCCAGGATGGTTCCTCCTTTGAAAAAGCAGTGTGTTGGCTCGGTTCGAGGTATTTCAAGCGTCCCGGGTCATCTGAAGTCCAGAATCGGCGCCGACTTGGTAAGTTCGCTGCCAATTTTAGCTTTCAGCCACTCTCTTCTTCTTTTTTCTTAAAGAATTTTCTCTTACCTCCTGTTTGGGTGTAGGATTACCCAAACTTCCCTGGGCCTCGCCGGTATTGCTCTCCTCCCTGGCTTTCCGGCTTGCTTGACATCCTCGGCTTGTTGGTCAGAGCGATTCTTCGAGATTGGGGCTTAACCGGGCTCTTGATCCATGCCAAGCAATATTCAGGCTACTCCCTTGACTTCGGTTTGATGGGAGCTCTTGTTGAGTTGTGGCACCCCGACACTCACACGTTCGTGTTCGGCAGCTTTGAGTGTACAGTTCTCCTTGAAGAGGCGGAGCTCCTTCTCGGCCTCCCTCAGACTAAGAAGGGAGAAACTGAAGGTATGTTCATCCCTTCAGGACCCCTCTCTTGCTTGGAATTCCTGCAGGATTTTGTCGAGGCTCGGCATATCAGCACCTTGTTGGTCGGCAAGTGAATTAGTGTTCCCAAGTTGGTGGCTTGGACAATCTCTCTTCTGACGGCTCCTGGTCTGGACGAGGACCAGATTCTGCGAGGTGCAAAGGGTTTCGCGGCTTGCCTTGCCGCGGTGTTCTTGTTTCCTGCGGAGGATGGTTTCCTGGAGGTTGATCAACTTTCGTGCATCCGCGGCATCTGGAGCGATGCGCAGTTGGGGCCTTCATTTCTTGGCTTCTTGTACTGCGGACTGTCCGCAGCTTGCGTGGGCCGTCCTCCCTTCGGCAGTGCGCTTCTACTAGCTTGCTGGGCCGATCTTCACTTTAAGTTCGATCCAGCCGGTGAGGTGGCCACCAGGTCGCAGCTCTTCCGCCGTAGCCCCTTCTTCCCATATGCCGATGCCCTTGGCTTCTGCGAGAGAGTCGCCAACAGGTGTGCATCGGTGAAGAAGAGGCCAGAGTGGCGTGCTCACTTTGCCTCCATGAACCGTTCCAGCTTCTTGCACTCTTCTGTTGCCCTGATGCAGAAGGACTTCCAGGTGTGCTTTGTGCCTGGCGTTAATCTCCGCCTGGTTACAGGTTCGTCCTTTGTATTGTACAACGCTCACCGTTGCCACTCCCAGATCGGCTTGCGTCGGTACAAGTTGCCCAAGCTGTCCCACCTGCCACCTATCAAGGGAAGGCAGCTTGGCTCTGCGGATGACGAGGAGGAGGCGATCTCAGTCATTGCCTTGTGGGAGACGAGTCGGGTGTGCCGCCCAGGCCTCCTGATCAAGGAGGACCCTGACCAGAAGCGCCACTTCATCTCCGCGTTGAAGCTTTTGCTTGCTTGAGGGTCTTCTTTTCCTGTTTTAACTTGTCAGACATGTTGTTTTTTATTTTGAATAAATAATGATTTTTTATAGCAAATTTGAGTGAAAATTCAATAAAAATTTACCTTGTTTCAGAAAAATGCAAGACAGATGTTGAAAATTATGATGAATATGCCTTGTTATTTTTCAACACCTTGAATATATTTTAATATGAAACAAGATATTTTTGAAAGGTTTTAACATGCCTTTTTTATTTAGGTAATTTTTCAGAGCAAACCGTGAGTCTGATGAATTTTCTTTCGGTGACTCCTTGATCGGCTCGATTTTCTGAACAACATGGTGCTTTCTGAAATTTTTGCCATTTTTATCAATTTTGGTCTTGAAAAATACATTTTTATCTATTTCTGACTAATAAATGCATATAATTTTCTCATGACCGCTGAAAAATGTTAGCTAGTGATGATAAAAAGCATGAATATGTCTAGCTAATTTAGGAATTGAGACATTCAATGTTATGTGAAAAGTGGGATTTTTGGTGAGAATTTAAAGAGAATTTTTCTTCACAAAATTATTTTGAGCAAACCGTGCATCAGATCGGGATTCTTTCGGTGGCGTTGCGATCAGCTCGATTTTGTGAACCTTGGGTGATATTTTCAAATTTCTCCAATTTCTCCCAATTTTACTCTCTATAAATACCCCCTGGGGGTAAGAATATCTCATTTCCACCTGTACACCATCTCTCCTCGCGCCAGAAGCTCCAGAGCTCCAACTCAGATCCGGAGTCCTAAGCGCCGTCAAAGGTTAGTGCCCCTGTTACAAAAAATGTAGATCGGGTTATTCTCTTCGATTTGGTTCAAGTTTCACGCGATTCCGAGTTGATTCGACGACGTTATCGTGAAAATAAGGATCAAGTAGGTGAGAGGGTGCGGTCAACGCAAAACGTTGACCGCGGCCTCGGACCGGGGGTGCGTAGACCACGCCCCCGATTTGGGGACGCGCAGACCGCGCCCCCAAGAGGAGGGCGCAGTCTGAGCGCCCTCTCTCTCCTCACCGGACAGGGGCGCGCTCAGCGCGCCCCTATTATGAGGACACGCTCAGCGCGCCCTCAAATGGAGGGCGCGCTCGGCTGAAAGGGCGCGGTCTGCGCATTCGGCTGACTTTTTTTTTATGAATGAAATAAATAAAAAAAATGTTTGATGTCAACTTCTTTTTTGGCACAAATGCTGAGACGTGTTCGCCGCCATGACTCCAATTCCGAGGAGCCCGAGCTCCCGGCAGTCCGAGAGGTACGTTTTCTTTTCCTGCACTTAATGATTAGCTCCTTTGCATTTTGGCAATAAAAATTGAGTGAACTAATGAAATGAATTTCTTGCAGGCCCGGATAAAATCTCGGATCTCGTGGGACCTGGTGCATGCTGCCTACCTCGGACTACCGGACTTCCAGCAGGTTCGGTTAGAGGAGATGTGGTTTGGGCCCATCCTCCGGGTGACTCCATTTTGGGAGGACCTACCACTGGTGCAGGTCCTCCGCGAGTCCTGGGACCCAGACTCCTTTGTGTTTTTGTTCCCATGGGGGCACATGGTGCCCTCCTTAGAGGATGTTGCACACATCACCGGTCTTCGTGTTTACGGTAGGCCGGTGGTGTGTGCCACCTCTTCTGACTATTCGCGGGAGTTCCGGGCCCTCTTCGCATATGAGCCCGAGTTCAACCCGGAGGATGGCCTACGCACCATCGTCAGACTAGAGGCTGGTGAGATGGTAGGCTTGGTGGATGCCGAGCGTGTCCGTGGCGAGAGCCAGGACAGCTTTTTCTGCCGCATGGTCGGCCAGGCTGCAGCGGCATTTACCGGATTACCTGGCTCCTTGGAGGCGGACGTAGACTTGCGCCGTTTCCTCCTCTTCTTCTTCGGGCGCCTTCTGTTGGGCTCGAAGACGGGACCGCATCCATCTGCGGTTCCTCGCTTTGCTTGCTGACCTGGAGCAGGTTGGCACGCACGCGTGGGGATAAGCGATGCTCACCCATCTGTTCTGTGGCCTCCAGCCTGAGACAGGTTCCGTTTAAGTCGCCGGCTTCTCTCCTTTTCTCCAGGTGACTTTTAGCAGCTTTCCTTTCCTGTACACTTGTATTGCTCTGCTTTGTTCTGACGAGTTGTGCCTTTTACAGGTCTGGAGCTACCTCTACTTCCCCCTGGGTCGGGCACAGCAGTCCTACCCCGACCTCCTCCCTCTGATGGCTCGTTGGGAGCCCATCCGCCCTACTGGGGGCCATCGCAGCCAGCTGGCTTCGATTCGTACACAGATTCTCCGCTTTCCTCACACTGAGGTATGTCTTTCAATTTTGTGTATAGATACTTTCCTGTTGAAATAATAATCGTGATTTTGCTTCCCACAGGTGTGTTGGAGGCCATATCTCATAACCGACGACCATCTCCAGCCCTGGATTGTCCATGCTGGTCGTGTCTTCGGCCGCGATCTTCATCTTCTGTGTGTCAATGAGCTGGTGCCAATGTGGCTTCGGTTCTCGGCACGCGCCTTCGGTCTGGAGCAGGACTGGTTGGAGCCTCCTCCTCCTCTTCCCCTAGTTTGTGCCCGTACCAGGCGCCTACTCCTTCCCGTGGACTGGGTGGAGAGGTACCACGCCTCGATCACTTTGTGGTATGAAGGCGGCGAGGTAGTTATTGGCTGGGCAGAGGACAGCCGAGACTACCTTCACCAATACGCGGAGGCATACGGTCACCTGTTTGTTCCAGAGGGTCAGGTAAATGCTTCCTACTTTCCTTCAATTCTGTGTTGTTGTTCTCTTATGACCTTCGTGCCATTTCAGGAGGCTCGGGCTCTACTTCTACGCCAACAGCTGGAGATTGTCGATCTTCGGCAGGAGGTGGCCACTCTTCGTGGCATGCTGGAGACTGAGGTAGACACTGCCTTTGACCTTCATTTGTATTTTCAACATTTGCTTGCCTTGCTCTGATGTGTTTTTCTTCTGTTCACAGCGGAAGGCTCGTGCCGATTGTTCACCTTCTTCTTTGTCTAGGGAAGAGGTGGCTGAGCTCCGCCAGCATCTTAGTAAGGCGAGAGAGGCCCTGATGACCAAGGAGGCAGAGGTATCTTTCATTGTTCTCTATTTTGGTTGTTGTCTTTTCTCGGTTCATATTCTTCCTCTTTTTCCAGGTTGCCGAGCTTCAGAGTAGCTTGTCCTCCCGTATCCAGTCCTTGGAGTCCGAGGTGGAGACATTACGGTCTGCCCCAGCCGATCTTCGTTCCCAGATGATTGTCTCGGATCTCCGCCTTCAGCATGAGAGAGCCATGCGCGAGATGGAGCACCAGCCTAGCCAGGCCATGCAATCTCTGGAGCAGATGCACCTGCAGGCGCAGGTTCGTTTGTCGGCAGCAGAGGCGACATTGCAGGTTTACCGCCAGGGCATCCCTCCACAGCCGAGCTAGGATCGTACCCACCAGAGCAGCTCCCATCGGAGTGGTACGCACCGGAGTGGCGGCGCTGCTCGTAGCCGGGGTCACCACGGGCAGAGCCAGCAGGGACAGAGTGGCCAGAGCCAGAGCCATGAGCATGGTGCTTCTGCGTTCTTGGCCACTTCTTCAGAGCGTCGCCGCAATGAGGCGGCCGCAGCAGCTTTGGCGAACACGGCTACCATGGTCATTCTCTTGGAGAGGGTAGCAGCGCATTGATATCTGTAGCAGGCTTAGCTTTTATGATGTTGTAGCTGCTTTTCTTCTTTGTTGTAGCACTTGATGGCTTAATCAGATCTTCATCTGTTTGCTTCAGTGTTTGTTTGATCTGTTTGCGAGATTATCACCCCTCCTTGACTTGTGTTTCTTTTCTGAAATACTTAATAGAAGGGTTAAATTTGCTCTATGGCTTACCCCCTTGCCTATTGTTGTCTTGCCTTGCTTATATGTCAAGGGGGGTAGCCTTATTAACCAGGTAGAATGCACAAAATGACAAACAAGGTAAAAGTTAAGAGAGCTTACCTGCTATGGTGAGACTCACTCCCTTCTTGATCTCAGAATCCTGAAACACTTAATGAAGGGGATTAAATCTTCACCATGGCTTATCCCTTTGCCTATTGCTGTCTGCCTTGACTTATGTCAAAAAGAGGAGCCTTCTTAACAAGGTGTAATAACCTAAACGACCGAAATGAAATGGTTAAGAGAACTTACCTGTCGTTGAGAGAACCTTCTCCTTTTATTTTAAAGTCTCTGAAAACACTTGATAAAAGAGGATTAGATCTTCACAATGACTCATCCCTTTGCCTATTATGGCCAAGTTCGACTTAGGTCAAAGGGAGGAGCCCTCTTAATGGGGTGATAATGAAGGTAAATATGCAATGCGGAAATGAAACATGCAAGACATAAAGATAAACATGAATGCTAGCAAAGGAAAAAATCAAGGTTATGCCAAGCTAAATGATGCATTTTTTTAGAAAATATTCAATTTTTTATTTTATTTTTTTAAAAATATTTAATTTTTTTTGAAAAATATTCATTTTTTTAGGTTTTTGAAAATATTTGATTTTTTTGTATTTTTGAAAATAGTAATTTTTTTTGGATTTATGTGAATATTCTTTTTTTTTTGGATTTTTGTGGAGAATGTGTCGGTATTGAGACCATTCATCGATCTTTGAGTGTTGATCAAGATTCAAGCAATAAGCACCACGTGTGAATAGGGTTCCCTACCTAGAATCTTTCTTGCCCTCTTTTCTTGATCGGTTCGAATTCCTCCTGAGTTTGGATAGTTCACCCTACCCTAGGGTTTTAAGATAGAAGAATAATATAGGAAGTCTTTGATAGGATTTGGGGATGTCGAGGAGGGTTTCTCTACTCATGCCCAAATTGCCCGTTGGGGTTCGGCCTCTTCGGGTTTTTTCTACATGTGGCACTTACTTAGACAAGTTTTTGACCTGTGGGGTCATTGCCCATCTTTTGATGCCTTCTTTCATTTTCTACTCTTCCGGGTACTCATTCAGATAGGCCCATATTTGTTTATACCTGTGGGGTTCATTGCCCATCTTTTGGCACCCTTTTGCACCCTGTGAGACGGCCTCCTACTAAGGCGGCGGGCATTTTTGATACTATCCTCTTCTAGTCCCCTTCACCTATCTTGGACCGAATAGAAGAGGATGGGGTAAGGTTTCTTTTCCGCCTTCAGGGTTCTGCCTTGCCTCTCTCGAGTGTTGGGCTATCCAGATTCTGGGATCGGGAGGTGTTGTGTGTGCAAGGTGATGCCTACCTTTGACTTCTAGCTAACACCCTTGGATCGATGACTTAATATCATACCAGAAATTCTCCATTTTCTTTTCTAAGGAAAATATTTTTTGAGGTAGACGCCGTTCCATGGATGGTTCAATTTTTCTCCATCGGCGTTGGTTAGCTCATATGCATTACCTAGATATTTTTCAGTTATGACAAAAGGCCCTTCCCAGTTAGGTTGCAACTTGGAGCGGGGACCACCCGGCTTAACGAATATGCGTTTTACTACCATCTCACCGATTTCGAACTTTCTCTCTACCACCCTCTTTTGATAAAACCTTTTCAATCGGTTCTGATAAGTCTGGGCATGCTTAGAGGCGGCCAACCTTCTTTCATCTAGGAGTTCAAGTTGTGCAAGGAGAGATTCTCGCCTCTCATCGATAGGGATGTCCCTATCGAGTTGAAGTCGGAGTGATGGAAGGTGTACTTCGTACGGGACCACCGCTTCCATCCCATATGCGAGAGCATACGGGGTTTGACCAGTAGGGGTCCGTACAGAAGTACGATAAGCCCATATGGCATCTACAAGCTTATCTGGTCAATCTGCGAACTTGCTAGACTTACAGGTTTTCTTGATGATTTTAATCAAAGTTTTGTTGGTGGCTTCTGCTTGACCATTGCCTTGCGGGTAATAAGGAGATGAATGATGCAATGCAATGCGGTACCTGTTGCAAAGATCACGCAGATCTTGAGAGAGAAATTGCGGTCCGTTGTCGGTGATAATGTCGCTGGGTATCTCGAACTCGGCGATGATGTTGCATTTGATGAAGCAGCACATAGTTGATGCCTTGATCTCCACGAACGCTTCCGCTTCTACCCACTTGGTGAAGTACTCTGTTGCCGTCAAGATGAATGATTTGGAACGGATTTCAGAGTTAAGATCACTTAGAGGGCCAATGATGTCGAAAGCCCACATGGCGAAGGGCCATGGGGCATGAATCGGATGAAGGGAAGATGCGGGAGAATGGATCTTGTCGGCATGGAGTTGGCAAGAATGACAGTGCCAGACAAAGATGGAGCAATCCTCTTCTAGGGTTGGCCAATAATACCCATGCCTGATGATTTTCTTGGCAAGAGCTTGAGCATTAACATGGCCCCCACAGACCCCGGAATGTGCTTCCTTAAGCACCAATTCTGCCTCTTCTTCATCAACGCATCTAAGCAAGATTCCGCTCAAGCTCCTCTTGTAGAGCACCCCTCCTAGGATGATATACCTCTGGGATACTCTCCTGATGGCCTTCTTTTCTCTTGCATTTGATCTAGGTGGATATGTCTGATCTTGACAATACCTTGCGATCTCATCAAACCAAGGCCTCTCACCTTCATCTAACTCTTCCAACTCGACTAGAGAAACTTCCTCTTTCTGTTCTAGATATTCCTTCTTGCCAAATCTCTCCTTGATCTTTAGAAATTGACCATCCTTAATCTCCGGATAAGGATAGGGCATCGACCTTCTACGGACATGGATAGGCCGCACCTGTCTACCTAGCGGGACTGATAGAGATGAAGCTAAGGAGGCTAGGGCATCAGCAAGGATGTTCTGAGCTCGAGGAACATGGACAAAAGTGAGTTTGGAAAAGAGTTTGATGTAGTAAGAGGTGAGTTCTTGGTAAGGTTTGAGGTTTGGATGAGAAGTTCGGTACTTGGTTAGGACTTGGCGAAGGATTAGTTGGCTATCACCTATCACCCTCAATTTCGTGGCACCATAGAAATGAGCGGCCTCCAGCCCGGCTAGTAAGGCTTCATATTCAACTATATTGTTGGTTGATGGGAAGTCAAGCTGAAATGCCTGTGGAATGGTGACAGCCTCGGGTGATAGAAGGACGATTCCTATTCCCTTACCGTGTGAATTCAGAGCCCCGTCAAAATATAATGTCCAAAGGTGGGAAGATCGGATCAACATTAGTTCGTCATCCAGGAGCTCCGATTGGACCGGGTCAAAGAGGGGTATAGGGTGATGGGCTAGATGTTCGGCAATGGCATAGCCCCTAATCGCATTCTGGGGGACATATGTGATATTAAACTGGGAAAGGAAGCTCTGCCAACGACCTAACCGATCAGTTAGAACAGTTTTCTCCAGAAGGAATTTGATGGGATTGATGCGGGCAATAAGGTTGACCTCATGAGCTAAGAAATAGTGTTTAAGCTTCTGAACTACCCAGACTAGTGCAACACAGGTCTTCTCCACTACAGTATACTTCTTCTCACATGGATCAAAAATCTTTGACAAGTAGTAAGTTGCCCTCTCTTTCCCTTCTTCATCCACTTGTTCAAGGACTGCTCCAAGAGAATTCTCCAAATTCGAGATATACAAAACTAAGGGCCTGCCAGGGACTGGTGGTCTAAGCATAGGGGGACTAGCCAGGTATCTTTTCAATCCATCAAATGCATCCTGGCACTTCGAATCCCATTTGAACTCGGCCCCCTCCTTGGTCAAATCATAGAAAGGTTTACACCTTTGGGAATGTTGTGAGATGAACCGGCGGACAAACTGTAGCCTCCCGATTAATCCTCGAAGTTCCTTCATATTTCTTGGAGGAGGCATACCAATGATTGCTTTGGCCTTGTTTGGGTCGATCTCTATGCTCCTTTGCTCACTATGAATCCCAACAATTTTCCTAAGGATACTCCAAACATACATTTCTTTGGGTTCATTTTCAATTTATATTCCCTAGCCCTTTGCAAGACCTTTCTTAACACTTCCGAATGATCTTCTCGGCTTTTAGACTTAATGACCAGGTCGTCCACGTACACCTCTACAAGGGTATGCATCATGTCATGGAAGATAGCCATCATGGCCCTCGGATAGGTAGCACCAGCATTCTTCAGTCCAAAGGGCATGACAACATAGCAGTAGGTTCCCCAAGGTGTAGTGAACGAGGTCTTCTCCTGGTCCTCTTCAGCCAACCGGATTTGGTTATAACCCGAATAGCCATCCATGAATGACAACATCTCGAATCCAACAGTGTTATCAACCAGTACATCAATATGAGGTAGAGGAAAGTCATCTTTAGGACACGCTCGGTTTAAGTCCCTGAAGTCTATACAAATCCAAACTCGTCCATCCTTTTTCATTACAGGGACTATGTTTGCCACCCATTGCGAATAAAGGACGACCTTAATGAATCTTGCTTGATGTAACTTGTCGACCTCTTCTTTCATCTTAAGTGCAACATTAGGGTGGAATCTCCTTAATTTTTGTTTGACCGGGGTACCTCCAGGTTTCAAAGTTAGACGATGTTCAACCAAAGAGTTGTCTAACCCTGGCATGTCTTCGTATGTCCATGCGAACGTGTCCTTATATTCCTCCAAAATTTTAATTAAACTCTGTTCCTCAGTGGGAGTGAGGTTTGCACTTAGAAGGACTGTCTTGGGATCTTCTGGTGTTCCAAGATTCAGTTCTTTTGTCGGTTCATCCACCGTGGCTGATGGTTCTTCAAATCTTTTAAGTCCAAATGCATACGCATCAGCCAAGTCCTCAATTCCATCCTCGAAATCAGGATCTTTTTCTGATAAAACCTCATAAATTCCCAGTGTATGATCTACATTGAATTCATCCTGATATTGGATTTTATCAAGCTAGATAGCATTTTCCAAAAACCTTGGCAGCCTTGCACAATCCTTACATTTTTGAGCTATTTGTTGGAGATACCTCTCTGGAATACGTTTACCTCGAATTTTCTTCTTTCCTATCCTAACTACTCCTAAAGAAGACGGAATTGAAAAGGTGGTATCCACAGTGGGTGAAGGATCGAGTAGATCGATCAGTGAGTCAGGGAAGAGGGGTCCCTGGTTGGGAGAACCCTCCGAGACAAGTAGAGACGTCTCCTTAACGGAAAACTGAGTTTGCGAGAAGATGTTTTTTATTTTGGTGTTTTCAATAACAGAAAGAAAATGAGCCGGTGGGACTCGAGCAGAAGTAGAAAGCTTAAGCAAATGAGAGAAAAATGGGCTCGCGGGCCCGAGGATGACAAGAAATGGGCAGATAGGCCCAAAGCTAGTGAAAAGATCTAAGGGGCACGTGGGCCCAAATGGTGGGCACGTGGGCCCAAAGCAAGAAAATAAATCTAAAGGGCACGTGGGCCCGATTGGTGGGCACGCGGGCCCAAGGTTGTTGAATTGGAATGGGCATAGAAGCCCAGTGGAGTAAGAAGATTTGAATGGGCTCTCAGGCCCAGTGATCAGTTCAGGTGGCCATTTTGGCCCAGAAGTAGGAATTGGGCTAGATAGCCCATCAAGTGAATCCAAGAGGGACAGAGTGAGGATTTTAAAATACGTGACCGTAGGATACGGCTCACGCGGGATGTTGTTTGGAGGTGGGTTCGAGTGGACAAGTTGTTTAGAGATGGACTTGCCCTCGACTGGTTCTTCCTCCTCTATGAACAACCAAGCCAAAGATGAACTCAGGTTGTCCACTTCCTCCTCTTGCTTTGTTGCCTTTTTCCTCTTGACTGGTTCTTCTTCTTTGTCCCTGGCCATCATCATGGTCTCCCCTTTGATAAAGAATTTTTGGAGTCCCATGGCATTTTTTGGCCGGTAGACCATCCGCGGAGTGAAAATGGACTCATAGCCAAGCCCGTGTCTCTTTGGTCTTTGTACGGCTTTAATGGGGTGCATAGCCCCCTGCAGCTCCTTTCCCAACCCCTTTCCTGGCTGATAGCCCATCCCTTTCATCATCCACCATGCAACTATTTCTGGAGGCGTCGTCAACACCATGACCTCAGGTAGCTCTGTAGTTGAAACCAACGGCTGGACAAATTTTGATATTGGTAGTGCAGAAGTGGGGTCATCCACGTCATTCATAATGGGTATGTTGGTTATTTTAATCACCTGGCCCTTGTATGGGAACTTCAGACATTGATGATTAGTGGAGGCAACAGCTCCTATTGCCTCAAGATATGGACGTCCCAAGATAGCTTTGAATGTAGGGTCCAGTTCTAGAACATGAAACTCGGCGGTGACAGCACACGGCCTGAGCCCTACTTCCAACGTAAACACCCCTCGTGCCGGCTTCCGGGAGTTGTCATAGGCTGTCACTGTGACGGAAGAAGGCTCAATTTATTCATCGGAGATGCCGCAAAGTTGCAATGTTTCTGGCGGCATGACATTTATCGACGCTCCGGTGTCAATCAAGCAAGATTTTGGGTTTAGGGTTTAGCGAGATTTAATCTCCAAGACTCGTATGACTACTGCGACACGCAAGGCATACTTTCTGATCTCTGGCCGTGCCAACTCCTCCTGTGTAAATGTGAGTGCCGGATGTTTACTCCTCGGGGTGAGGACAGTAATGATCTTCTCGGGCGGGAGGTCCTCATTGACCAGGACCCGCCGCAAATATTGTTGTAGGATGTCTTGATGGTTCTTTGACCTCTTAATCTGCTCTAGGATTGAAATCCGTGCCAGCATTTTGTCCAGATGCTTCAATAGGTCATATGCCGTGCCGGGCAACGGTTCTTCCACTACCTCCTCCTCTGCCTGTTCCTGTGGCTGCATCGCGACCTGGGGGAAGACCCTTTGGAACATCCTCCCTCTACGAAGTACCGGTGCCAGTGTGGTAGTGGGAAGTGGTGATGATGGTGATGGTAGGGTTGGTTGGTAGGTTGAGGAGCTCGTGGTAGGTAGGGGTGGTGAGGATCAGATGATGAGAGGTCGTGGATTGGTGGAGGCCGGTATGTTGGGTGATGGTTGGGGTGTTGGTGGTGACGGTCTAATGATGAGGGGTCGTGGAGTGGTGGAGGCCGGTATGTTGGGTGATGGTTGGGGTGTTGGTGGTGATGGTCTAATGATGAGGAGTCGTGGGGTGGTGGCGGCGGTGGGTTGGGTGATGTCTGGGTGTTGGTGGCGGTCTAATGATTAGACGCCGCGGAGGATTAGTGGTGGTTGGTAGGTTAGGTGATGGTTGCGGTGCTGGTTGGGATGTTGGTGGCAGTCTAATGATTAGGCGCCGTGGAGGGTTGATGGTTGTTGAGGGCAGTGGTGTTTGGGGAGTTTGTGGGCTGGGGGAAGCTCTTGGTATGGAGAGTATGGTGCGGTTTGTAGGTGGGGTTGGTCTGGCGGGCATGGAGGCGATTTAATCCTCGACCTGCCAACCCTGGGAATGGTGGGTTGACTCCTCGATGGTGGAGTGGACAAGGCCAAGTCATTGGTTTGGTGGTGCTTGTGCCAATGCTTGTACGGGTGCATGTACCGGGAGCGGATCTTGGACTATGCCCAGGCCGGGCTGCTGTTGTGGTTGCTGTCGCCGTGGTTGATTCTGACGTGCCTTCATTGCTTGAATAGATTATCCCATCTGTCCCCAGTCAATGTTCCCCTGATCATTAAGGTCATGAATGTAATCTTTAAACTGGAAACAGACATCCACCGTGTGCCCAGGATACCGATGATAAGCACAGTACTTTGTTGTGTCAACATTTGCCGGCCATCCTTCTCTCTCCTTTGGAAGTTCCAACTGCTGTTCAGCTATCAATGCATTGAAAATATCGGTGAGGGGGAATGGCAGTTGAGGATAGTATTCTCTCTTAGGTCCCCCCTCCTAGGTCGTTTGGCTGGTGGTGGCACTTGGTTGTAAGCTTGTTGTTGTGGTTGTGGTCGGTTGTATGCAGGTTGTTGTTGAGGCGCTCGGTTGTAGGCATTTGGTTGCTGGGGCGCTCGATTGTAGGTGGGTTGCTATGGTGGTGCTCGGTTGTATGCAATTTGCTGCTGGGGCTGAGGAGCTGGGCGGTATTGTTGGTTGGGTGGCGGGTTACGGTATTGGTTTTGGCGATACCCACCTTGGTTACCCATGGCATTGATGCTCTCATTGTTTACTACCCCTTCGGTGGTGGGTCCTACAGGTGTAGGCTTTCTAGTGTTACGGGGCTTAGTGTCGAACGGGTTGATCATGGATGCGTCCTTAAAGTGGGCTTGGAGGTAGCGGGCGCTATCACACAACTCACTTATGGTTGTTGGGTGGTGCATGATCAGGAGGTTGCAAAGATTGGGCGTGGTGTTCCCGACAAGCATCCTCACCTGCTCCCCCTCTGAGATGGTATCCACTAGCCTCTCAGCCATTCCTCTCCACCGATCAGCAAATCTGGCAAAGTCCTCATCCGGCCTCATCTTTTTGGCAATTAAATAAGTTATCAAGCAGGTTGGCCCCACCCGATCTTTGTACCTCTGTAGAAACTTCGCCTTGACAATGTTGAAATCTGCCGCCTCAATGGAATCAAGAGAATAGAACCAGTCCATGGTGGATCCCTCCAGTGACCGACGGAACAGAAAGGCAAGGGCTTTGCGGTCATTTTTCCAGAATGCGGAGTCATAGAGAAAGCTCTTTAGATGGTTGAAAGGATTACCAGTCCCGTTGTAACGTTGAAAGACTGGTATCTCTGAAGAAGGAAGGTGTAGAACTGGGAAGGATGGGACAGAGATTTCAGGGATGGCTTTAGAATCGAGGCGATGCCTCATCTCTTCAAAGCGCTCATCCATCTGGTTAAGTTTGTTATTTAATGCCTGGGTGAGGCTGGATTCCTGAGCCATGGGAGTAAAGTGCTTAGGTGATTGGGCTGGAAGAGGTAGGTTGGAAACATGAACTGGCATAGAATTAAATGAATGCCCCACAACGGGGTGAGTGGAGACACGACATGGTTGCCCAGGAGAAGAGATGATTTGGGGCCTGACTGTCGGTTGGGGTGGTGAGGGGGCTTGATTTTCTTCAATCGGATCTTGATTGGCGGGCATCTTGCCCTTAGTGGCAGATTGGATAATTGCAAAGGTTTCGGGATCAAGGTGAAGAGATAAATCCTTGAGAGCTTGTTCTATACTATGTGAGGCGGATTGGTGAGTGGGATCTTGGACCTCAGGTTCCATCACAGCATTAACATGGCCATCTGATTGGACCATGGGTTGTTGAAGCTCGTAGTGACCCGTCTCGTACTCCTCTTCTTGGCCGTAGTAGTCCGACATCCCGACGTGTCTTCCGGACCTTAGTGTCATGGGCATCCTGTCAAAATTTCTTACAAAATGGTTGAAAGAAAGCAAATGAAATGTGTAATTGCAAAGAGAATTTTGTTTGGTTATGATTGTTTGTTTGATTTGATTTGGTTTCACTTTAGTTGTTTGGCAAGCAAGTTGAACACAAAAGCTAAAAGGGATTTTTTTAGGTGTTTTGAAAGAAGAAGAATTTTTTGGTTGTTTTCAATTGTTGTGAGCAAGCAAGTTATGCAAACAAGGTTTTAAAATGACTACTCGACAATTTTTAGGTTGAAACCTTAGATTAGATAGATTGTTAGCAATTGTTCACTCAAGTAGGTATTGTTCCTATTGCTTCAATCTTCAAGACCTAAGGTTGTCACTCAATCACCACGAGTAGGTACTTGGGTTCTTCGGGTTTTGGGAAGTGGTACAATCGGCCCAATCGTGCGGAGAGGAATACTCCACGGATGGGGACTTACGGAGGCCTTGATGGAAACAACCAAATCAACTAGGAAGGAGTATCCCATAAGAGAGGTTAGAATCCACCAAGAAGGTGTTTGTAGGGTGAAGGTGTGTTAGGAGAGAGAGCCCCCGCCTCAAATGTCCTACAGATCGGAGCAAGTCCGGTACCCGATGCAAAAGCTAATGCAAAAATGAAAAATGGAGGTAGGAGGAGAAGAAGCAATCAATATGCAAACATGAATGAAAGCTATTAAATAAATCAAGCAAGTAAATGTGATCAAGACAAGTAATGATAAAGTAAAATAAGTAACTAGCAACTAGCAACTAGCAAATAAAAGGTGGTTTGCGCGGGAACCGGCTTGTGGTGGAGTGTCCAAGTGGGGACAAATCTGAAGTAAAGGTAAAAGGATGGTCCACACGGGGACCTATTTTAAAATAAAGTTGGTTCACGCGGGAACTGAGCTAGAAAAGAAAGGTGGTTCACGCGGGAACCGGTTTTTGAAGGAAGATGGGTGGTTAATGCGGGAACCGGTTTGTTTAGATGGAAAAAGAAAAGGAGGCCCATGCGGGGCCAATCTAAAGTAGTGCAAAAGGGTGGTCCATGCGGGGACCGATCTGAAAGTGGATTGGTTCACGCGGGAACCGGTTTAGAAAAGGGGTTGGTTCACGCGGGAACCAGTTTTTTTGTGAAGAAAGGGGTGGTTCACGTGGGAACCGGTGTAAGAGTTGACAAAATAGAAGGTGGGCCACGTGGGGCCAATCTAAAGGTGCTGTAAAGAGGTGGTCCGTGCTGGGACCGATCTGAAAATAAGTTGGTTCACGCGGGAACCGAGTTGGAAAAGAAAGGTGGTTCACGCTGGAACCGGTTTACAAGAAGAAAAGTAGTTCACGCGGGAACCGGGTTGAAATTAAAGACTAGAAAATTAAGTCCACATGGGGGAAAATCTTAAGGAAAGATTAAAAAGCAAGTTTAAAGGCAAATTGTCATGGAAAAAGTAAAGGACAAGCCGGTTCACGCGGGAACCAAGTTGGAAAACAACTAGTTGCACGGTTGGATCAAGCTAGCACGGTTGAAGACATTGGTTGTCCCACCGTGGTCGCCAAAAAGCTATAGACTCCGAAAACGGGTTCTGCATCGGCACCTCAAAATAAGGTGAAAGATGGAATAGGGGGAAAAAAGGGGAGTGAATTGAAAACACTCGGAAAGCGGTAAAATGTCCTCACCTCGGTCCCACACTCACATTGATCCCCGAACTTTCATCTCACGGCGTCGCTCGAGCACCGGAGATGGTTCGGGTCATGTGGGAGGAGAGTGAGGAGGAGATGAAATTAAAACATGAAAGATGTGGTCGCCAGGAGCCGCGGGCTCCGCTTTATGGGATGTAAATTAAGAGATGAGTTGAATTGACCGTGTACCTTAGCGTGGGAGATCGGGATATGGGTTCAACCTTCTTCTTCTTCGGCCGGCCGATGAAGAAGAGTCTCCAACCAATGCTAGCTTATTCAACCTGTGCAACTAGAACAATAAACCAAGTGAATAAAATAATTAGAACTATGGGAAGTGTAGTAACTGTAGTAAGAAGATGAGAAAGAAGCAATTAGAATCGAACTCACTGGATTGGGGCGAGTCCTAACCCCTTTTTTGTGTATTTTTGATTATGTAAAAATGATGTAAATGAAATAAAAGATGCTTTAAAACAATAAATAAACTGAGTTAGGGTAGTTGAGAAAGCTTATGGAACGGATCGGCTTGAGTTGAAGCCGAGTTGGTTGAAGAAGGCCGGTTCGGGTATCCTTTGCACCCTTCTAGCGCAACTTTGGTGCAGAGGATGCTACGGACGACCCCGATGTTAGAATCGAGTGCCGTTTGTTGGCATAGACAGAGGACTCAGAGTGGAAGAGTTCCTATGTTTATGATTTCTCCGAAATTCTCCTGTAGAAGTCTGTAAAAATTCTGAAAGTGCTCGGATATAGAAAACAGAACCTGGATGTGCGCCCTTGGTGCAGAAATCTCCACGAACGAACGGAAAGTCAGAATTTAGTGCCGTCAATTGGAGATGAAAGAGGACGAAGAAAGAAACATCTTCTATGTTGAAGTATTTTGTAGCAAAAATCCCAGATTTTCTGCATAAGTCGATGAAGATGGTTGATGTAGAATGCCCGGATCGAGCTTTCTCCTTCACTTCGGGATCGATCTCTCCATGTCGGATCGCCTTTGGACGTCGGGACGGCTTTGGAGAAGAGCTTGGATGACCTCTGGACGAGCTAGGCACGGGGGATTAACCTTGGGTCATTGAGAATGGCCCCCAATTTATAGGGGAAGGAAGCCGGTGCAAAATTTGGAAACTGGACCGACCGCGCCCCCGCTTTTCAAAGGAGACAAGGGAGCGCAGGGCGCGCCCTCAAAACAAGGGCGCGTAGGGCGCGCCCTCACCTCGGGGGCGCGGTCTACGCGCTCCCCAGTTTCAAAGAAACCGGGGGCGCGGTACGCGTTTCATTGCTAAAATCCATCGGAAACTTCCGGAAATTGCTAAAAATCGACTTGATATACTTAACGCGCCTCCGAACCGGGGGTGCGGTACAAATAATCAAAAATTTTTGACGGAAAGCTTCCAAAAATCAGGTTTAGAAGGTGTTAATCGTGGTAATTTGCGATTTAAAGAAACTGACCGCGCCCCCGCTTTTCAAAGGAACCGGGGGCGCGCAGGACTTGCCCCCGGTTTGAGGGCGCGCAGGGCGCGCCCCCGGGTTGAGGGCGCGCAGAGCGCACCCTCCCCTTTCAAGCGGAGTGGGGGTGCGGTACACTCTCTCTCCTGCGCGCGTGTTCCGCGAGCCATATCTTGCAAACGGGATGTCCGATTCGTCTCCCGTTTGTCCCGTTAGAAAGAGGGCCTTCAAACGCACCTCCTCAAGTCGGTAAACCAGCTGGCATGACTCCCGAGATGTTCGCACGGGGCTTTCTACCGGTTTACCATCTCGCTGAAAGCCGAAACCCGGGGCGAAGATCCGAAAGAGCACGGTTCCAGTCGAGAAATCTCGGGTCAACTCAGGATGACTTAAAATGATGACCGAACAAGTCCGGTATGATCGGAAAACCCAAAGTCATCGAAAAATCTGAGATTAACCCGGTAAACATGAATCGAAAGCCGTAAAAGCCGTGAAACCCTAAAATTGACCGAACTGGACGTATGGCCATGATTAATGAAAATATTCGGCTAGAATCGACCCAGATAACCCGAAAAGACCCGGTGATGACCGGAAAGGCCTAACGCGTGGTCCGGGATAGCCGTGTCAGTACAGATCGAAAAAGCCATAACAAAAGCCGTCATTGACCAACGCCTACCAAAATGACTTCTCGGAAACCCTGAATGTTACGGAACACATACGGGACTCCCGAGACCTTCAATTATGGACCATTCAAGGTCGGTCATCGAGCAGGCTTCGTGTTTTTACAGTTCATGCGCGGCTCTCGCTTGAAGGTTTCGGCATCATTCCGGAAACCATCGGTCCATTCTCAACTTGCAAGGGGCTCCACCAATGTCCTTAGCTCATCTCCACGAGATAATGCGGATCAGATAACGGTCAAATAAGGGATATCGCCTATGGAATAAGAGTCTGGGGTTTCGAATCAAGCCAATTTGGTGTGTCTACACATACCATGTAAGTAAGAAACCTATCTTGGAGTTTATCATGTCAAACCCTTTGACTATGGTGAGTACGTACATTAACTGGGCATTGCTTTTAGATCTTTCTCCCTAGATCTCAAAACCCAAATTGTGTTTGGAGAATTAATTTGATAGCTAGGCTCACTTATGATAGCATACCTACTTCATTCTTAATGAGTAATCTGTCATCAACATATAATGTCAAGAAAGTAATGGCACTCCCACTTATCTTCTTGAATACACAAGGCTCGTCTCCGTTCTTAACAAAGTTATAAGATTTAATCTCATTAAACCTTATATATGATCTATGTGAAGCTTTACTTTAGTCCATAAATGAATTTAATACACACTCTTCTTGGATGTTATTAGGACTTGATTCCCATTAGTTGTATCACATACACCTGTTCCTCAAAATACTTTAGAGGAACACGATCTTAACATCCAATTAGCTTATCTTATAATCATAGTGTGTAATAATCAAAATCTGAATGGATTAATCCATGGAATAGGTAAAAGATCTCATCATAGTCAACCATTTGACTTCGATGATATTCTTTTCAACTATTCTCACCTTTGAATGTCCCTACCTTCTAATCCACTCGAATCTATTCTTTAGTGATCCATTTATTCCTTATGGATACTATACCCTTAGGTGGATCTATCAAGTTCTAAACTTGATTAGAATAGATGAAGTTTATATTGGATTTTATTGTCTCTTCCCATTTATGAATCAATATCTCATATTGGTTCTATATAGACCTTAGAATCAATATCCTTATTATCTTATGCCTCATTTCATCTATCAGAGATATGTCCCACATATCTCTTAGGTTGAATGGACACAAGAATAGATCTATTAATACTTGGAATGACCAATAAAACTAGAGGCAATCCGTACAACTCGGGTTGATGACCGAAAATGATGGGATGAACTTGATAAACTCAAAAAGATACCTGGAATAGTCAGGGACAGCCAGGAGAACTCAAAATGATTGGAAAAGCAGGCGGAAACCTGTACAACTCGAGTTGACGACCGAAAATAATGGGACAAATTTGGTATCCCCTGGGCCCCTTGGCACTAATCAGGATAACTTGACGGCAACCGAGAAACTCTAACAGTAAGCAAAAAATGTATGATGACTCGACGAAAGGACACGATACAATGGTCCTCGTTCGGTAAACACAGATTCGACTAGGGATCAGTAACTCATTCTCGGATTTCCAGTAAGCTCCTCAGCTCATCCAAAAGGGTGGTTCAACTTAATTTTTAATGGTTTAAAAGGGATGTTGCCAATGGAATAAGGGTTTAAGCTCCAAATAAGGCCAAATTGGCATGTCTACAACTTGCCTCGTCTTGTTGTTGGCCTTGCAAGAGAATGGTATGTAGCAAAGTGAAGTGAAATGTAAAGAAGCATAGTGAAATGAAGTGGATTATAATGTAATGCAGTGGAGCGAAATAGCGTTGGACTGGAAAGGTGGCATCAAGGTGTAGATATAGACACACTCATCGACTAAATTTTGTAAATAGAATCTTCTTAAGTTTCTTGGATTACTGCCATGTTTCGTCAAGCCTTCTTACATTCAATTGGTAAAAGATGTGCCATGGGCACGAGAAAAGAGTAGCCAACCCCCAACGTGGTGAGGAGTCCCTGAATCATGGGTTCATGGGTTCATCATCAGCCAGTAACCCGATCTTTGTGGTGTTCATGTATTGTGATGGGCTAAGGTTTTAAAAGAGATCTGTTTTGCAAAATAAAAGAATACCAATCAAGCATATTCAAGCTCTCCGATTTGTTTAAGTTTTCCAAGAAACATGATTTGATTTATAATAGAATGGTCTCAGATTCCAAAAGGCAAATGCATCGGTGTAAGAATGATAATTAAACAGGTACCCATGGTGGGATAAGGTGACTTCCACGATGGGTTGAATAGAAAGAAAGTATTGCAATGGCCACGGTGGGATAGAAATGAAAGATGTTGAAAGACACAAGGTGATTACGATAGGTGATGGTCATGGTGGGATTAATGAACATGGTGAGATATTGAAAAGATCAGAATTGGGATAAATGATAGGATGAAGAGACCTGGTGAGATTCAGAGGATGTGATGATCATAGAGGAATGCAAAGATGATAAGTAAGAATGCAATGGAACTAATGCAAAACTACATGATGGATGCTGGGCTTAAAAAGTCCAAAATTATCTAAAAGATAGTTGAAGATATTTATTGAACCTCGGAGGTTAGGATACCCAATCGGGAACCATCATCCCTCAATATTTAATTTTGGCTTATCCATGAGCATGAAGAATGACCTGACCATTGTGGATTTTGATGAAGGGGATCTCAGGTCTGGTTTTCTTAGCACTCACGGTCTTCAACATCAATGCATAAATAAATAGTAATGCGCCTAATATATGCTAAGAGAAGAAATGATAATGATGAGTTTGCGGTGTGATGACGCATTCTTACAAAAGTGTTCACATGCCCAGATGAGGACACAAAGCAAAAATTCCTCAGCAAAGTTGAGGCCGAGGTTACGATGACACCTTCTCCTAAGAATCCTTAGGGGAGGGAAGTGGCTAGCATCACCGTTAAAGTATTGTAAAAGGTTCCTCGGCAAAGTTAAGGCCGAGATTATGATGACACCTCCTCCTATGAATCCTTAGGGGAGGGAAGTGGTGAGCATTGCCTTGTTCTGTAAAATTCTCTGGTGAGCATTGCCTTGTTGTGCAAAATTCTCTAGGTTTGTTCTACGTGTCTGAAACACTCAGAAAAAGAGATTAGAATGACAATATGGCTTATCCCCTTGCAAGGTGCGGTATGCCTTGACCTTTGTCAAGGGGTAATAGCCTTCTTAAGAGTGTAAAAATATAGCAGGAATTTTGCAGTAAACATGAATGTAAATATGAAAATTTAAATCAAAGATGGTGATAAAAATTTTGTTGGAGTTTGAAAAAAGTTTTTGAAAATATTCCATTTGGGGAACTTTGAAAACATTCAACTTTTCAGAATTTTGAAAATAAATTTTTTTGAAAATTTTCAAATGTTTATTTGGAATTTTCTAAATATTCATTTTTTTAATTCGAAAATATTCAATTTTTTAGATTATTTTAAAAATATTCATTTTTTAAATTTTTTTTGAAAATATTTAATCATTTTTTGGAGTTTTTGAAAATATTAAATTTTTTTGGGAGAGAAAAATTAATATTTACAAAAGTCCTCATCACTTTGGTAGTTATTCTAGGTTTGTTGGTAGATACTATGTGCAAAATGAGGTTCCTTACTAAGAATCTTTTTGACCTTCAACCTTTGATTGGCCAAGGCTTAGCTTTGATTTTCTTGGTCCACCCATACCCTGGGGATTAAGAATGAAGAATTGATAAGGAAGTCCTTGATAGGCTTTGGAGATGTCGAGAGGGATTTTTCTACTTGCACCCAATTGCTCGTTGGGGTTTGGCCTCTTCGGGTCTTTTATTCTTTATTGACAAACCTATTTTTGTGGCACACATTTGGATAGGTGCTTTGACCTATGGGGTCATTGCCCTTATTTTGATGCCTTTTTTCATTTTTATATTTTTTTGGGTACTCATTCAGACATGCCCATATTTTTTTAAACTTGTGAAGTTCATTGCCCATCTTTTGGCACCCTTTTTTTTGAGAAGTTGGGCCTTTTGAGATGGCCTCCTACTAAGGTGGTGGATTTTTTTGATACTCTCCTCCTCTAATCCCTTTCATTTATCTTGGATTGAATAGAAGAGAACAGGGTAAGAGTTTTCCTTCCATCTCTAGGCCTTACCTAGCTTCTCTCAAGTGCCAGGTCATCCAGATTCTAGGATTGGGATGTGTTGTGTGTGGGATGGTATCCTCCCTCAAATCCTAGAGAACAACCTAGGACATGTGGACTCAAGTCATACCGATAGTTCTCTCCATTTTTGAGGTAGATTACATTCCATGGGTGAATCAATTGTAAACATGCCTTGCAATGTAAAAAAATTATTTTGATAAAACAAAAAGTAGTTATAAATACTGTCAATCACAAATTTTCTCTTAGTTATGCCTTGCATGTTTGAATAAAAATGCGGGACTTAAAAATATTTCAAAAAAAAAATTTTCTTTGCAAATGACAAGATGATGATGAATGAAAATTCATGTAATACCTGAGAGGATAAGAGGTTCATTGTCGATGATGATGTTACTTGTACTGGTCTTACCTTACCTTGCCTTACCTAGTTGCTTCCACTTTTGATATGCTCCATATTGCATTGGATCAAAGATTCAGAGTCATATGATAGAGAAGAAGCTGCGAGAAGTTGGATTTGGCATGGCAGAGTCAAGATTAATGATGTAGAAGGGCAAAGATTGTGGTATCACCCAGGAAATTTCTCTACCCTTGATTTTTATTGAAAAATAAAATTTATAAAAATAAAAAGAATTTAAAAAGGGAAGAAACAGGCTCGAAAATAAGAGTGGGTTAAAATGGGTTCTTGGGCCCATAAATTGAGAGTAGGCTTGAAGACCCAAGAATGGTTGGAATTAAAGGGCACGCAGGTCCAAGAGTTGAATGTGGGCCAGAGGGCCTAGTTGATGTTGATGGGCATGAGAACCCGATTGAAGGTGTTGGGCTCGAGGGCCCGATTAAAGGTGATGGGCTCAAGGGCCTGATTAAAGATGATGGGCTCAAGGGCCCGATTAAAGGTTGAACTTGTGGGACCCAATGGAAAGAGTGGGCATGTGGACCCGATTTAGATGGTTGAGTGGGCTCGTGGCCACCATTGAAAGGTATGGATGTGTGAACCTGAATTTGAAGAAGCAGGGGCACGGTGGCTCGATTTCAAAGAAGTTTGGGCATGAGGGCCCGATTGTGAAGGAGTGGGGGCATGTGGGCCCGAAGTTGAAGGAGTGTGGGCATGTGTGCCCAAGACTGATAGAAGGTGGGCATGTGGGCATAATTTAGATGGAATTTGGGCACATTGGCCCGGTTGCAGAAAAACGTGGACATGTGAGCCCGGTTGAGATGAATTGTGGTCCTGATTTATAAAAATTAAGGGCACGTGGGCCCGATTTGGGAGAATTGTGGGCACATGGGGCCCGATTGAAGGAAAGGGGCACGTGGGCCCGGTTAGGGAAAAGGGGCGCATAGGCCTGGTTTAAGGAAAGGGGCACATGGACCTAGTTGATGAAAAGGGGTGCATAGGCCCGGTTAAAGAAAAGGGGCACATGAGCCTAGTGGGATAAAGAGGGCACATTGGCCCAGTTGATGGAAAGGGTCATGTGGGCCTAGTTGATGGAAAGGGGCACATGGGCCCAGTTGATGGAAAGGGGCATAAGAGCCTGAAAAAGGAGCATAAGGGCCTGATTGAATGAAAGGGGCATAAGAGCCCGATTGTAGAAGAGGGGCATGAGGGCCCAATAGAGTGGAATGGAGTATGGGAGGTGGATCTAAGATTGAAGAATTGGGGGACCATGGGCCCATTCGATGGTGGTTGTGAAGAGAACAAGGTCCTGGCCCTAAGATAGATGAATTGTAGGCCCATGGGCCTGATTGTTGATTGTGGGGAGAATGTGATATAGGTCATGTCCCTAAGCTTGATGCTATGAGATTTACTTACCTAGCTGGAGGGGGTCCCAGTATCCCTTTGCTAAGGTCTATGCCCTTCTGGAGGCTTGCTGATTCTTTTCTCATTTCGTTGACCAATTCTATCCTCTTATTTTTCAGTTCAAGGGTCAATTCTGTCTGCCCAACTTTAGGAATTAATTTCAATGATTGCAATGGTTGATCCTCTCTTGGTTTATGGTCTGCATGCTCTGATGATAATCCTAATTCTTCTAAATATAGAAGGGTCAATTGCGGCCCTTGATTGTGGAGGCCCAGAGATAATTATCTATTCCCCATTTCATTGACCTATTCAATCTCTCCATTTTTTAGTGTAGGGGTCTGATCATCTTTAGGGATCAACTCTAATGATTGTACTAACTGAACCACCTCTTGTAAATCTTTGCCTAGTCCTTCATTAGATTGACAATCGGCTAAACTTGTAGTTTCTTCATCTAAGCTCCCTACAGTAGGCTTCTCCTCAGGATATTCTAGGGAAGAAGAAATGCCTAGTCTAGGGGATTCTGGAAATAATACAGAAGGGTTCAGTTTGGCCTCCCCTATTGGCTGACTTGGATCTTAAGAAATAGCAATGACATGCTGAGGGGTATAAATTGATTTCTCTACTAGGGTAGGAGCTTGAAGGGTCGAAGTGACTAAATCATCTGCCATAGTAGGAGCAGGGAAGATTAGATTTATTGGTTCCTCTGCCAAGATAGAAACATGAATAGTGGGAGGGATTGGTTCCTCTACTGGGCTAGGAGCTTGAAGGGTCGAAGTGACTAAATCATCCATTGCAGCAGGAGCAAGAGTAGTAGGAGTGCTTGGTTCTTCTACTGAGGCAAGGACAATAAAATAAATGACTGGTTGTGGTACAACCAACTGAGGAGGAGCCCTATGTTGCGGGATTGATTGAGGAGCCGATGTATGTTTGATCGGCTCAAGAATAAAGGGTTGAGTAGTTGGCCAAGGAGCCGTTGGTGAAGTTGGTTGCGGGGCCAAGGCTTGTGTGGTTGGCCGAGGAGAGGTTGGTAAAGTAGATTGAGAAGCCAAGATCCAAATGATTGGTTGAGGGGCCATCGGTGAAATAGGCTGAGAAGCCAAGAGTCTGATGATTGGACAAGAAGCCTTTAGAAAAGTTGGTGAGGTTGAAGGCTGGGAAGCCAGTTCTGATGATGTAATTGCACGATTAGAAAGGGGATCTTGATTACATGTAGTTGGTTATGCCATTGACATGGGTTGCATGACCGGCTGAGGTTGGGGCATCGGTGGCCTAATCAACTGGCATCGAGGAGTCAACGATGAAGATGATCTGGATGGGGTTGGGGAGGGCTCCTAGGTTTGTGCATAGCATCAATGCTCCTCTTAGCCATGGGGCTCAATTTATCATGATATTGCATTAATTCAACGTATTCTTTTGCTTCCCCAATTATTGAATATCCTAGTCCATATCATTGCAAGAATTTTGCCTTGACAATTTCGAAATCCCATGCTTCTATTGGTCCTAGTGAAATAAACCACTCTCGAGCTGTATCATCTAATGATCGCCTAAAAGGAAAAGCAAGGGCCTTTCGATCATTTAGTGATCGAGATGATTTGCTCAAGAAATCATTGACATGGGTAAAGGGGTTACCTGAGCCATTGCAGCGATGGTAGGTTGGCATTTATGATGGGGGATGTAGATGCTATGGATGAGAAATTCAAGGGTTTCTTGATCCCTAGTAACGGGTGGAAAGGAGTACATCGGGGGGTGTGCTCGTTGCACCTGTATGGAAGGAAGTGGGTTGGTGTGCAATTTGATGAATGTCCAACAATGGGGTAAGTAGGTGAAGTAATGCGGCAGGACTCTCCAAGCCGAACCGCTGATTGGGGAGGTGAGGCAGCTCGGTTGACATTGGTTGGACCTTGATTAGCAGGCATCTTGCCCTTTACTAGAGATTGTATGAATGACAAAGTCTTGGGATCGAGATGAAAAGATAGTTCCTTAAAGAGTTTCTCCACACTGCATGGAGTGGACTGATGGGCAACCCCTTGCACTTTGGGTTCCATAGCAGCATTGACATGGCTCTTAAGTTATTTTTGAAGCTTATAGACCTGCCCCATACTCCTATTGCTTGAAGTAGTCTGACATCCCGATGTGTCTTCTAGACTTTAGCATCACGGGCATCTGTCAAACTTTCTAAAGAGATGGTTGAAAGAGAGCAAGTGGAACACACAATTGAAATTTTTTTTGTTATATTTTGTTTTGTTTGATTTTTTTTGTTTCAATTTTGTTGTTGTCAATCAAGTTGTACACAAAATTAAAGAGACCTTTTTCTTTGTTTAGGTGTTTTGAGAGAAGAAATTTTGTTGTTTTCAATTTTGATGAGCAAGCAAGTTGTGCAAACAAGTTTTTAGAATGACTACTCGACAATTTTTGGGTTCACACCTTAGATTATATGAATTATTAGCAATTGTCCACTCAAGTGGGTATTGTCCCTATTGCTCCAATTTTCAAGACCTAAGGTTATCACACAATCACCATGAGTAGGTACTTGGGTTCTTCAGGGTTTTGGGGAGAATGGTACAACCAACCCAATATTGTGGAGAGGAATACTCCACGGATGGGGACTTATGGAGTCTTTGATGGAAACAACCAAATCAACTAGGAAGGGCTATTCAGAAGAAAGAATAGAATGCACCAAGAAAGTGTTTGGAGGGTGAGGGTGTGTTGGGAGAGAGAGTTCCTACCTTGAATGCCCTATGGATCGAAACAAGTCCCGTACCCGATGAAAAAGCTAATGCAAAAGTAAAAATAGAGGGTAAGCGGAGAAGAAGCAATCAATATGTGCAAACGTGAAATGAAATTAAGCTATTAAATAAACAAAACATGAGTCATGCAAGCAACTATAGTGCAAAACAAGTAACTATAAACTAGTAACTAAAAGATGGTTCTCATGGGAACCAATTTATGAATGAGTGTCCACAAGGGGATAGATCTAAAGTGGAAGGAAAAAGGGTGGTCTACGTGAGGACCGATCTGAAAATAGAGTGGCTCACACGGGAGCCAAGTTTTGGAAAGGTGGGTGTTTCATGTGAGAGCCGGTTTTTTGAAGGGAAGGGGTGGTTCACACGGAAACCAGTTTGTTTGGTTGGAAAAGGAAAGGAAGGTCACGTGGGGACAATTTAAAAGTGGTGCAAAGGGGTGTTCCATGTGGGGACCGATTTGAAAGTGGGTTGGTTCACGTGAAACCAGTTTAGAAAAGGGGGTTAGTTCACGCCGGAACCAGTTTTTAGGAAGAAAAGGGTGGTTTACAAAGGAACCGGTGTAGAAGTTGACAAAAAGGAAAGAGGGCCACGTGGGGCCAATCTGAGGGTATTGAAATGGGGTGGTCCACGTGGGAACTGGGTTGAGAAAGAGGGTTGGTTCACGCGGGAACCAGCTTTTAAGAAGAATAGGGTGGTTCACATGGGAACCAGTCTTGACATTAAAAGAAAACAAATCAGATCCACATGGGGACAATCTTAAAAGGAAAGGTAAACAACAAGCTTTTAAGGTAAATGAGCATGAGAAAGGTGAAAGATGAGCCAGTTCGCACGGGAACCAAATCATAACACAACTAGTTGCACGGATGAATCACGCTAGCATGGTTGAAAACATTAGCCATCCCACCATGGTAGCCCAAAGCTGTTGACTCTGAAAATGTGTTTGTCATTATCCGGATCATCACATCAAGAGGGGATGAGAAAGAAGGAAGGAAAATATGGAAAACTCTCACATCGGTCCCACACTCACATTGATCCCTGAACTTTCATCTCTCGGTGTTGCTTGAGAACCGAAGAGACGGTTCAGGTTATGTGGGAGGAGAATGAAGATGAAATAAAAAAACTTAAAGTATGTTAGAAACAAGATGATGTGGTCACTAGGAGCCACAGGTTCCGCTTTACGTAATAGAAAAAAAAGAAAGTGACCGTGTACCTTAGTGTGGGAAATAGGTGTGTGAGTTCAATCTTCACCTTCTTCAGCCGGCCGATGAAGAAGAGTCTCCAATTGATGCTAGCTTGATATATCTATGCAACTAGTAAACAAATAAGACAAAACGATAGGTGAAAGAAGAATTAGAATTGAGTGAAGTGTAGTAACTATAAAAATGATAACATAAAATGGCAATTGGAAACAAACTCACCGGATTCGGAGTTAGCCCTAACCCCTTTTTTTGGGTTTTTTTTATGATATATGAAATGTTGCAAAACTAACCAAAAATGATGCTGAAATATGAACTAAATGATATGAATGAAGAGCTAGCAAAGATAATATAGATGATTAAAGATAACACAACCCAAGCAAAGTGGCAACCGGGTTGGACATATTCAACGTAGACTACGTGGCTCTGATGTAGAGAATGCAATGGACAACACTGATGTCGGAATCGAGTGCCATTTGTTTAAAAATCAAGAAGACTCACTGAGGGTGGTTTAATATGCATACAAGTTTACTTGAATTCTTTTATAAGTGGTATGAATTTACCAGATAGTTCTGCCGTTGGAAATTGAAGATCCAAGAACCACCAGCGCGATGTTGATGCAAGATTTGCCTCAAGCACCACATATGTCCAAATTAAATGATTCTTGTTGGGAATAGAAGCTAAGTTACCGGGGAACAATTTGTATGAATAAGTTTAAAGCTGGATCCACCTGGAATTGTATGAAAATTGATGAAGAAAATGATGGCAGAGAAAGGGTAGATTCTTGATTGGTTTGCGCAATGCCAGTTTAGAAGCTGCTAAGAGCCAAGGCGATGTTGGAATTGATCTCCGTTTATTGTATATGAAATATAACTTGATGAAGGACACTTGTTTTGAAGAAAGCTAGGTTGGAAAATGATCAGAGAGATCTGTAGAATCCAATTATAAGCAAAGCAGCACGTCGAAGCATAGATCAACTTCTTTTTTACTTCGGGATGATCTTCGGACACTAGGATGAAGAGAGAACGATTTAGAGAGGTTGGGACTGTAACTTCTGGTTTATCCTCCCAGTGGCTCTGAAGGCCTGGATGATGATCCAAAACTCAGAAAAGCTGACGACAATGCGAAAAACTTCGAAATGTCCTAGAAGGTTAGTGGAAACCCGTACAACTCGGGTTGACAACCGGAAATGATGGGAAGAATCTGGAAAGCTTGGAAAGGTGCTTGGAAGAGCCAAGGATGACCCAGAATACTCGAAATGGCCTGAAAAGTTGGCAGCAATCCATACAACTCAGTTTGATGACAAAAAAACGGGAAGAACCCAAAAAACTCAGAGAGATGCTCGAAAGAGTCGAGGATGACTCAGAGAGCTCATAATGACCAAAAAGCCTGCCAGCAACCCGTAAAACTCGGGTTAATGACTAGAAACGATGGGAGGAACCCAAAAAAGTCGAAAAGATACTCGGAAGATTCGGGGATGACTTGGAATACTTGGAATGACTAGTAAAGCTAGCAGTAACTCGTACAACTCGGATTGATGACCAAAATGATAGGAGGAACCTGGTAAGCTTGGAAAGATACTCGAAATAGTCGGGGACAGACCATAGAACTCGGAATGACTGTAAAAGCCAGTGGCAACCGGTACAACTCGGGTTGATGATCGAAAATAATGGGATAAATCCGGTATGCCCTAGGTCCCCCAACACTAATCGGGATGACCTGATGGCAACCGAGAAACTCTAACGGTAAGCAAAAAATGTACGATGACTCAACGAAAGGACACGACACAATGGTCCTCGCTCGGCAAACACATATTTGACCAGGGATCAGTAACTCATCCTTAGATTTCCAATAAGCTCCTCATCTCTTCCAAAAGGGTGGTTCAACTTGATTTTTACTAGTCTAAAAGAGATGTTGCCAATGGAATATGGGTTTAAGCTGCAAATAAGGCCAAATTGGCATGTCTACACCCCCTTTGGCTACACCCCTCCTCTTTCTTCCCACTCGTTACCACACTCTCAAAAACTCCCCTGTTGCACCCCCTCCAGCATACCTGCCCCTGTGGATCCCCCTCCCACTTGTCCCATCATGTTTCAGATAGAAATGTATGCCTTACATGCCAATCATATATGATATGATTTGATATTTCTGGAACTATCTCATTCAATTAATTAAGAAAATATTTATTACTAGCTTTTATTAGATGTGTACATCATAATGAAATCCTTGATCACATGCATTGATGATTGAATCATGATAAGATCATGATAATGAGATCAATCATCTAGATGTATGTGATCTAAATGTTCCTAGTCATAGGATCCTTGAGATGGGACATCAAGGATCTGTATAGACTAGTATGTGTGATGTCTTCTCATATGATGATGATAACCGATCTCATTGGTCACTAGTGTGAAGACACTAAGATTCACATACAGGTACTCATTAATCGAATGAGTTCATTGAACTGACCGAATTAAAAACCCTTAATGGTATCTTATCGAACTATCTATCAGGATTTTCTATTGTCACGGTTGGATGGTTAGACATTTGACCTGAGTCGCCAAAGATGCCTTGTTGGGTGGAACTTGTGCTTTGACCATGGACTTTTGAATCACCATTTAGATGGTCCAATACAACAATGGATACTAGGAAAACCCAATGGAAGTAATTGAATGTGTTAGAGTGAATGTGTTAGAAGATAAAACTCTAATCCTTGGCCAGGGTAGAAAGGATAATTAGAAAATGTGTTTTTCAATTGATCCAATTATGAGTACAAGATCCTATAGAGTTAGTTTACAAAAGAGTTGACAGTCGATGCTATACTTCTTTCTGACCAGTACATTGAATGGATGAGTATTTATATCCATGTGGTAACTAATGATGTAAATGCTCAATGGAAATAAGATTATCTTCATAGCCATTTGGGAACATGGGATGTGACTCGTACCCTTCATGATCAGTAGGCTAATTAATCTATTATCAGATAATGAATTTAATTAAATTAAATATAATTTTTCTATTTTATTTAGGTCTCAACCAAATAGGCTATTGGGCCTAGTTATTCATACACATAAGGACTTATCCATAAGTATGGGGGCAAGTGCATAATTTATGAAGATTTTGAGATTTTGTAAAATTTTTTAAATTTCATATAAATACTAACGGTTACAACCAAACACCATCAAGCAAAGAGTGAAAACTAAGTCCTCAGTGTCCTCCCTACCTCCTCCTTTCTCTAAAAGGTGTTTATGGTAGATGGAGCTCTGTTTAGAAACAATTCTCGAGGTTGACGCGAAGGGAGAACCTGATGGGGATAAAGTTAGTGTGGATACCACTGGAGACTAGACACTTGAATGGTTTGAAGAGCTTTAGAAGTTTTTCTTATTCATCTCCATTCGATTATATGAATCCCTATCAGGTATATTCAAATCCATTTTAATCGATTTTCGATTTTCATCATTCGGTTTTAATTTGTATAAGTTCTACATGAACCGATAGGAATCATCACTTCTGATGCACCAAATTTTGTAAGATGATTCCTTAAAGTGGAATTAAAGCTAGGTTCAAGTTTTAGTCGAAACCGATGTCGAATTGATGTTATTTCATGTAATTTGTGTTCCCAAATATGTGGAAGCATCTATTTTTTCAAGGTCACCATAATATGTAAGTGATTCAGATAAGAGATTGGTTGGCTTAGGTAGAATCTCATGATATAGGGCTTTCCTATGTTTCAAACCATTTGAAATTTGGAGCTCTATAGAGTCTAAGAGAAGCTCCAAATTTTGGTGTTTTTGTCCTGCCCAAACACACCCGGATTCGGGGATTTTGTGAAATCTCCGACCATAGAAAAATTGAAGCTTGAGAAGGCTTCAGAAGATGTGTAATGATATTACCTAACATTTCCCATGATTCCTTGCATATAACAGTGGCGGAGGAAGAGAATTTGAGATTTTCCAATGAACTATGGTTCTGTTGGGTTTAGCGTTGCCGCCCTGTTTCTCCCTAATTTCTTATCAATATAGAATTTTTCTATGAAGGGATATGTACATATTTGGAAATTTCATTTGATGAAGATTCCATATTGTATTTTTGAAAAATTTTGTTTTCTAGGATAAGGCTACTTCTTCTAGATGAATAGTGCCATTGGGGGAGGGGGTGGCCACGCGCCCGTGGGCACACTTGCGCAGTGCACCAGTGTGGTGGTGCACGGGTGGTGCATTGAGTGTGGCCCTCCAGGTGGAACAATGAGCCATATTTGTTTAAATAGATATTTAAATGGTTTAAATATCTAGTAAAAATCTGAAAATTGACTTAAAATTCCATAAAATTTCTAAAAACTTCTAGAATATTATTTGACGTGTATTAAAGTGTTTAATGGCATGTTAGATGATGTTAATCCTTATTTACATAGATTCATTTATAGTTAAGCTTTTTTAAGGTTTAACTTAATTAATTAGTGTCTTAATTAATTTATGTAAAATGGTATTTTATTGAGTAGAAATTAGGACATTAATTTATGACTTTGCATAGTACTAGGAATGCATAAATGTTCTAGATAGTCTAGATGTGCTTGTATGATTCATATAAATTGTTTATATGTTGTTTTCATGCTATTTATTTCATTAAAATTCGACATGCATGATATTGGAATTTCAAAAATACAAGGTATAATGTTATGCTGACATATATGATATACCTCATATAATTATCACATATATGCTCTATGTTCGTGTTATGAATGTTAGTGTATGTATGGAGGTGATCGTGGACTTAAATGTGCTTGGCTTGTGATTACTTATTTAATTGTGTTGGTCGTGTTGGTAAATGGTGCATACATGTGCCTCCTATCTATCTATACAATCTGATTGTACATTTTAACTCTCTCCATTAATGTACTCCCCTTGGTTAAAACCAAGGTTTCTTATAAAGTTTTGTACATTTGTAGGTTTGTGTACCTTTAAGCCACTTGTAATAGTTAGAAGCCAGTTCGTGGAAGGTTGAAGAGCGAGACAACTTCGTAAAGCACCATTCTGAAGTGGGAGCATGCCAACTCTAGCTTTGGAAGTAAGGATTTTCACCTATAGGGGTACCTTGGGCGTATGCTTTGGGTTAAGTCCATGATCACTTGTTCTTTTGCATATTTGATATGTGGATGTTTGCTACAGGTTATACTTTATATATATGATATTCTAAAGGTATTATATATCTTGCACATATTATTGATGAGACTAAAATAAAATCCCTCCTTGTTTTAAATTAGGTCGATAAACATGAAACATTATGAATGACTCATGTAGTCTTCCATTGTTATGGTCTTGATGAGTAAATATTAAATTGGATGGGTTTGTTGTGCTACGACAAGGCCTATTCAGTAAGAGATTGGTGATCATGGTTAAGGCATTAGCTAAACTTTGGGATAGACCATTTGTATGACTTTGTTGTGCTACCACAAGAGCTGTGTGAAGAATCCATTCTCATAATGTAACAAGTGGGTTTGACCTAACTAGAGTATATGGTTTCTTGTGCTACCACAAGGTTAGAACTCTAGAGGCTAAATGACTAAGAGCTATAAGAGTTACAATTGGCAATAGTTGCCTGCCTATCAAATATGGGGTGATTTGTTGTACTACCACAAGGTCATCACCATAAGTTAGTAGGATCTAAGTCTCCACTAGGATTTCATCATGATATCCCGTCTTTGCAAAATGAGGGTTATGTAAATTTGTCAAAAATTAGTGGGAGCATAAATTAGGATGAAAGACAATATCTTAATTTTAATGAATATCTACAATGCTATATTAATAAAATTATATCTTAGTTGTAGAATATGATGATAAACCCCCAATAGTAAGGCATACTAGATGTCAAATAGTTTTAATGGCTCACACTTCTTGGATAGGTTTAGAACTAAGAGAATTATACTCATAATTGACCAATTAACTAACCTACTTGAGAAGTAGGTGTCTCCTATACTATTTGATGATTTGAGAGAAGAGAAGTTCTTATCTCATAAAATAGTATAGAGAAGATGTATTGATTGCCTTATAATAGATGTTAACCTCTATGAGATAAAAAGTATAGAGGCAACATGGATAGAGGGATATGAGATCCATCATGGATCTTGGTGATGAGCTATTTAAGGGCATGTTAGAACAACGATACATCTTAAATACTTCTTGTTGGTGAAACCAATAGAAATAAGTAAGGTCATTAGATATAAATAGAAGAAAATAGTTAAAAGTCAGAGAAGGATGTCAAGATAATAAGAGCCTAAATGTGACATAGGATAATTCTTCTACTATCATTGTGATGATAAGTGGAAGAGGAAGTGCAAAGGGTATTGCACATAATGTAAAGGTGGAGCTTGAGAAGCTTCATACATCTATGTCATTGAAATTTACTTGTCTTAAATATACACACTTAATAGTATTAGATACTATATGTGTATATCATAGTATTAGATACTATGGATGCATTTAATGAAATGAAATACTGGATATGCATTTTATATCTACAAGAAGTTGTAGATGATGATGAGTAAATAAAGGCTTAATAAAGAAGATGTTGACCTATATATGAAATGGTGCAAGAGTTGCATCATTACTTGTGGGAGATACAATTCTTTAATAGTCTAATTGAGATGCCTTGTTAATTAAGATTGCTATCATATCATTCTACAAGAACATATCTATATTTCGTACTTGAATAAATGTTGATTTATTTTGAGTTTGGAAATGATAGATGTTCTAAAAATTGAATGGAAAAGTATTTGCCAGTCAGAGCTTAATAAATTGTTTAATCATATTAGATATGTTAGCTTAATGTTATGTGTGAAAAATACTCTTAAGAGGAAATGAGTTGATCTAGATTAATATACCCTTTAGCTTAATGTAGACATAGAGAATAGGCTAATGAGTTGTTAGAACTCATACATCTAGGTGTATGTCAGCCTGTATCTATTAAGGCTAAATGAGAATATTTCTACTTCATTATTTTAAAGATGATGTCTCTAGGTATGGATACAGGTACTTAATGAAGTACAAATCCGAGACCTTTAAGAAATTATTTGAGATTAAGAATGAAATAGTGATACTAATGGAAGGAGTATTAGAACTTTTTGATAAGATCAATATGGGAAATACTTAAGTACATAATTCACACATAATCTAAATTTAATAGGCATCTCTTTAAAAATTTTAGTTTAATTGAGTCGCGAAAACGAGAAGCGGTATTGTATAGGACAAAATATGGACAATGACAACCTTTGCAAAATTTCTTATTTGTCCATTTAAGTCTAAGTACTCAATATAACCACTTTATCTTGAATTAATACCTTCTATGTCTATTCTAACTATTTCGTATAGGATTTGGAAAGGGGTTAAGCTTGACCTTATGTAAGTTAAGGTTTCAGAATGTCCAGCTTGGTGAAGAAGTATAACCCTAACTAGTAGGAATATAAGACTATGAAGTGTTGGCTTGTGGGATATGCTAAGAAAACTTATGGATATTAAATATACCACTCTTAAGTATAAGGGTATTTGTTGCTCAATTCACTATATTTTCTAGAGGAAGAGTTCCTCCTTAAGAAAGATAGTGAGAGCAAGGTATATATGGAAGATGTTCGAGTCTCACAACCCAAAGATACTTTTATTAAAGTACTAATTAATAATTACACAAGGACAAATCATAGGCCTTTTCTTAAGTCCATGCAACTTAAGAGATATGTGGGACATATCTTTAATGGAAGAAATGAGATATAAGATAGAAAGGATAATGATCTTAAGATCTATACAGAAGCAATATGAGATATTGATTCTAAAATAGGAAGATAATAAAATCCAAAATAAATTCTATCTATTCTAATCAAGTTTAGAATTTGATAAATCCATCTGAGGACATAGTATCTATAAAGTATGAATGGATCACTAAAGAATAAATTGAAGTAGATTAGAAGGTAGATACCTTCAAGATAATGATAGATGAAAAGGATATCATCTAAGTCAAATAGTTGAAATGACAAGACACTTTTACCTATGCCATAGTTTAATCCATTTGGATTTTGATATGACTATAAGATGTATCAATTAGATGTTAAGATAGTGTTTTTCTATGGTATTTTGAGAAATAGGTGTATATGATACAACCTTATGCCTTGTTTGATAACACTATTAGGTACTTCTATCACTATAAATTTTAAAATTGATATTGATAAGAACCATTAAGAAGTGTTTGGTTAATTGTATCAATTTTAAAATTTATAATGCAAACAAAGCATATTATGTAATACAAGTGACAACTTGTATTACTTTTGATATTGATACTCCAACATTTGAAAATATTAATATCAATATTGATATAGTACCAAAAATGAAACTCTAACCAAACAGGGCATTAGGAAATCAGGTCCCAGTAACATCCAAATAAAGTGTGTGTAAGGTCTATTTATGAACTAAAACCAAACTTCCCATAAATGGTACAAAAGATTTAATGAGATTAAATCTTATGACTTCATTAAGAACAAAGAGGAGCTTGTGTATTCAAGAAGATAAGTGAGAGTGCTATTATTTTCTTGACATTTCGTATCAATGATATACTACTCATTAAGAATGAAGAATGTATGTTATCATATGTGAGCCTAGCTATCAAATTAATCCTCCAAACATAAATTGGCTTTTAAAATCTATGGAGATATATTTAAAAGGTTGTTTAACTTTGCCCAGTTAATGTATGTAGTCACCATAGTCAAAAAGTTTGATATGATAAACTCTAAGATATGTTTCTTATTTGTGTGGTGTAGAGTTTCTCTCTCTAAAGAGATGTCTTTATAGACTTCTTAAGAGATAAAGAGAATGCATGAGTAGAGCCCTTATGCTTTTGTCATAGGGTCTATCATGCATGTGATGCTACGTACATGATGTGATTAATGCTTTATATGTTATAAGCATTCATCAAGAAGATCCTAGTGAGAGTCACTGTATAGTTTATAGATGTATTATTTAGTACTTGAGAATCACTAAAGATGTATCTCTAAAGTATGATGGATAAGACTTAAGGTCTTGTAATTTTACAAACACAAGCTTCTAGTTAGATAATTGATAGTAAGTCAATATAATGGTGGCATAGTGAGCAAGAAGAGTTCCATGCAATAGAACACTATAAATTCTAGAATGTATGTAAAGAAGATACATAATAGTTGTAAAATACTTGAGAAGTAACTTAGATGAAGATGTTCATATGAGATATGGCATTGTACCAACTTTATCTAAAAGGGTACTATTTTTTTGAAAAAACAATACGGGTAGGGCCGATGTCTCATTAGAAATAAAAACTTCTCTAGCAATACCATAGAATCATAGAGAATATTGCTTATAAAGATATAATTAAAGATAGAGTATCTACCGCTAATAACATTATAAATCCACTAACTGAAGTAGTTACTCAAGGAGTGTTTGAGCTTCACCTCAAACTGATAGAGATCAACGAAATGGGTGATTGGATTTAGTGTAAGTTGGAGATTGATAGAAATATATGGCATACAAGCTAATCATATATGATATGATTCGACATTCTAGAAATATCTTATTCAATTAGTTAGGCAAATCTTCATTACTAGCTTTTATTATATGTGTACAAAGTAATGAAGTCCTTGATCACATGCAATGATGATTGAATAATGATGAGATCATGATAATAAGATCAATCTTCTAGATATATGTGATCGAAATATTCATAGGCATTGGATCCTTGAGATGGAACATCAAGGATCCAGATAGACTAGTGTGTGTGATTGTTTCTCATATGATGAGGATGACTAATCTCATTGGTCATTAGTGTGGAGATACTGAGATACACAAACATGTGCTTATTAGTCGAATGAGTTCATTGAAATGACTAAATTAGAAACCCTGAATAGTATCTTACCGAATTGTCAATTAGAGTTTTCTATAATTATAATTTCATTGTTGGATCCTTGACCTAAGTCACCAAAGATTCATTATTGAGTAGAACTTGTATTTTGACCATTTACTTATGGATCATTGTTCAGATAGTCTAATATAACGATAGATCAGGTATAAGGAAAACTAGTGGAGGCAATTGAGTGAATAACAAGGGATCATCCACTCTCAATAAGTGAGAGTGAATATCCTAAGGGATAGTACTCTAAATCCTGGCCAGGGTAGAAAGGATAATTGGAAAAAGATTATTTCAATTGATCTGATTTTGAGTATAGAATTCTATAGAGTCGGTATACAAAGGAGTTGACAGTCGATGCCATACTCTTTTCTGGCCAGGACATTAAGTGGATGAGGATTTACAACCATGTGGTAAATGATGATGGAAAGGCTCAATGGAGATAATATTATCTCTATACTCATTTGAAATCATGGGATATGACTTGTACCTTTTATGATCAACAAGCTGATTAATATGTTCGAATAAATTTTTTTAATTAAATTAAATTAGATTGTTCTATTTTATTTAGGTCTCAACCAAATAGGCTATTGGGCCTAATGGGTCAAACACATAAGGACTTATCCATAAGTACAGGGGAAGGGCATAATTTATGAAGATTTTGGGGTTTTATAAAAAATTTTAAGTTCTCTATGAATACTAATGATTTTAGCCAAACCCTATCAAGCCAATGGTGAAAACCACATCCTCAGCCTCCTCCTTATCTCCTTCTCTCTTTGGATGGTGTCCATGGTCAATGGAGCTTTGTTCGGGAATAGTTATTAAGGTCAGCACGAATGAAGAACCTGCTGTGGATGAAGTTCGTGTGGATACCGCTGGTGACCAAACACTTGAACAGTTTTAAGAGCTTTATAAGTAATTCTTATCTCCATTGAGTTATATGAATCCCTATTATTTATATTCAAACCCATTTCGATCAGTTCTTTATTTTCATTGTTCAGTTCTGATTTAGACAACTTCTAAATAAACATAAAGGAATTGTTGCTTCCGTTGCACCAAATTTTGTAGAACGATTCCTTATAGTTTCACTCCCTCCTTCCCCATACGGCTTCCCCCACCCTTTGGCTGCACCCCCATCTCCTTCGTCCTCCACTTGTCCTTGCGCTCCCAATCTCTTCCTGTAGCACCCCTTTGACGGATCCACAACACAACTCACAACTCCCCCTCCCACTCATCCATTGTCCCCATTCACTTCCCACCACCCCCTTTTGGCTGATCCGCCTCTCCTCCTCCCCCTTGATCCTCTCTCTCGTGGCCCACTTTGGTTGCACCCCCTTCTTTCGTCCTTGTTGAAACTCTTCTCTCCAAAATCCAATGCACCCCTCCACTCTCACATCTCCGCGCCACCTAAACCCCTCCCCCTCCCTTACTTCTCCAACTTGTAGATACGCCAATTTGGCCTTATTTAGAGCTTAAACCCTTATTCTATTGGTAACATCTCTTTTAAACCATAAAATCAAGCTGAACCACCCTTTTGGACGAGCAGAGGAGCTTACTAGAAATCTGAGGATGAGTTGCTAATTTCTAATCAAATCCATGTTTGTCAAACGAGAGTCCATTCTAACTTTTATGTTGCTCTTGGTGGTCTTTGCACCAAGGCCGCGCGACTTGTTTGTGTGCCAGATTATACTTTTCTTTGCATTTCCTCTAATTAAAATTTATTCACAGGATTCTATGGTTGTATACTAAAGAAGACATCAACATGAATAATATTTATCTATTATTCATATTTTCATTACAACAAATGACATTCAATTCTGATCTCCCATTTGTCCGCAGCACCCTTTAGAAATCAGACGCGCAATTCTGTCTGCATGCACCCCTGATCAAGCCCAATTGCATGCAAGCCCAGCCCATTGGGCACATCTCTGACCAATTCTTAACCTTACCTTATTTTTTTCCTCCTCCATATCACTTGATAAAGTATCTGAAAGCTTCATGGTTAAAATTATCATCTTCAAATGTTGGCAATCCAACTTATTGTCTTATACATAAAAACTTGCTATTTTTAGACCAGATTTGTTTCCTCTTCGAATGGAGACAAATTTTGAGCATTAGGAAGGTGATATATGTTTTTCAATCCCTCTAAATGAGTTGGTTAAGTTTCTAGAAGCCTGATGACAAAAATTAGCAACATTAAATGGAGGAAATCCAACCTATGGTCGGATGTATCAAAACTTGCTATTTTTTGATTTATTTCTCATCCCTTATAAAGGGAGACTCATATGAACGACCTAAGAAGAGAATCCCCATCATTTAGCACTCTTCCCCTCATCTTACAGCCACCCTAGGTTCATCCCAGCCTCCCCAAATTGTCATCTCTTCTTTTCGGTGTACGGAGATCATCCCGAAGTTAAGAGAAGCCAGTTTAAGCTCCGACATGCTGCTTTGCTGATCATCAGCTTCTACAGATCTTCCTGATCATTTTCTAAGCCAATATTTCTTCAAAATAAGTGTTCTTCATCGAGCTATATTTCATCTCCAACAAACGAAGATTGATTCTGGCATCACCTTGGCTCGTGATGGCTTCTACACCGGCGCTACATAGATAGATCTGAAGTCTCCTCTTCTTGGTCATCGTCTTCTCAGTCAATTTTACTACAATTAATTGCGGATTCAGCCCATACATCCTTCATATAAACTGTTCCCCGGTAAGTCCTCTTTAATTTAAAATAATAATCATTTAATTTAGACATTTGTGGTGCCTGAGACAAATCTTGCATCAACATCGCGCTGGTGGTTCCCGGATCTTCAACTTCCAACAACAGAACTTTCAGGCAAATTCATGCCACTTGTTAAAGGATTCAAAAAAACTTGTCTTAATATCAAGCCACCCTTGGTGAGTTCTCTTTATTTTTAAATAAATGGCACATGATTCTAACATTGGTGTTGTCCTTTGCGGTCTCTACTTTAGAGCCACGTAGTTTAGATTTAATCTGTCCAACCTGGTTGCCACTTTGCCTTGGTTGTATTGTCTTTAATCATTCATATTCTCTTTGCTAACTCTTCATTGATGTAATTTAGTTCATATTTAAGTATCATTTTTATTCAGTTTTGCATCATTTCATACATCGTAAAAAACTAAAAAAGGGGTTAGGGCTAACCCCAAATTCGGTGAGTTTGTTTCCAATTGCCGCTTTATATTATTGTTTTTACAATTACTACACTTCACTCAGCTCTAATCTTTATTTCACTTGTTTTCTTGTCTTCCTTGTTTATTAGTTGCACAGGTACATCAAGCTAGCATTGGTTGGAGACTCTTCTTCATCGGCCGGCCGAAGAAGGAGAAGGTTGAACCTGCACATCCATTTCCCGCACTATGGTACACATGGTCATCTCTTGTTTCTATTCCATAAAGCGGAGCCTGCAGATCGTGGCGACCACAATTTCTTTACTTATGTTCTAAGTCATTCTACTCCTCTCTCTCCTCCCACATGAGCCGAACTGTCTCCAGTGCTCGAGCAACTCCGTGAGATGAAAGTTCAGGAATCAATGTGAGTGTGGGACCGAGGTGAGGATTTTACCACTTTCTGAGTGTTTTAGGATTCACTCCCTTTCTCCTAATGTATCATCACCTTTTCTTGAGGTGCTGTTGTGGAACCCATTTCTAGAGTTGATAGCTTTTTGGCGACCACAGTGGGACAACCAATGTCTTTAACTGTGCTAACTTGATTGATTTGTGCAACTAGTTGTTTTCTGACTTGGTTCCCGCACGAACTGGCTTTTTCACCTTTCTCATGTTCATTTACCTTTGAAACTTGATGTTTTATCTTTATTTAAGATTTTTTCCCATGTGGACTTGACTTTCTTTCTTTTAATTTCAACTCAGTTCCTGCGTGAACCATTCTTTTCTTCTTATAAATCAATTCCTGCGTGAACCACCTTTCTTTTCAACTCGGTTCCTATGTGAACCAACTTATTTTTAGACCGGTCCCCACGTGGACCACCTCTTTGCAGCACCATCAGATTGGCCCCACGTGGCCCTCTTTCCATTTTGTCATCTTTTACATCGGTTCCCGTATGAACCACCTTTTTCTTCATAAAAACCGGTTTCGGCGTCAACCAACCCGCTTTTCTAAACCGGTTCCTGCATGAACCAACCCACTTTCAGATCGGTCACCGCGTGGACCGCCCCTTTACACCACTTTAAATTGGCCCCACGTGGCCTTCCTTCATTTTTTTCAACTAAACAAACTGGTTCCCGCGTGAACTACCCATTTTTCTTCAAAAACTGGTTCCCGCGTGAACCACCCACCTTTCCAAAACTCGGCTCTGACATGAGCCACCCTATTTTCAAATACGTCTCCGTGTGGACCAATCCTTTTACCTTTACTTCACATTTTCCCCACCTTGGACACTCCATCACAAGCCGGTTCCCGCGCGAACCACCTTTTAGTTACTTGTCTTGTTCTATGGTTGCTTGTTTTGCTTGCATTTGATTGCTTAATTTCATTTCATGCTTGTGCACATTGTTTGCTTATTCTCCTCTTACCCTCCATTTTTACTTTTGCATTAGCTTTTTGCATCGGGTACCGAACTTGTTCTGATTTGTAGGGCATTCAAGGCGGGAGCTCTCTCTCCCAACACACCCTCACCCTCCAAACACCTTGGTAGATTCTAACCTCTCTTCTAGGATATTACTTCCTAGTTGATTTGGTTGTTTCCATCCAGACCTCCATAAGTCCTTATCCGTGGAGTATTCCTCTCTGCACGGTTGGGCCGATTGTACCACTCTCCCAAAATCCGAAGAACCCAAGTACCTACTCATGGTGATTGTGTGATCACCTTAGGTCTTGAAGATTGAAGCAATAGAAACCATACCTACTTGAGTGAAAAATTGCTAACAATCTATCTAATCTAAGGTTTGAACCCAAAAATTGTAGAGTAGTCATTTTAAGAACTTGTTTGCATAACTTGCTTGCTCATCACAATTGAAAACAGTTCAAAAAATTCTTCTTTCAAAACACCTAAAAAACAAAACAAAAATCTCTTTAATTCTGTGTTCAACTTGTTTACCAAACAACAAAACTAAAAAAAAAAATTGAAACAAAACAAAACACAACAAAAAAAAATTCTCTTTTCATTTATTCTTTTCACTTGCTTTCTTTCAACTATCTTGTTAGAAAGTTTGACAGGATGCCCATGGCGCTAAGGTCCGAAAGACACATCGGGATGTCGGACTACTACAAGATGGGTCACTACGTGCTACATCAACCAGAGGGCCATGTTAATGCCATCAGGGAACCCAAAATTCAAGATCCCACCCATCAGCCTGCTCCGCTTAGCAGGGAGCAACTACTCCAAGGTCTATCTCTCCACCTTGACCCTAAATCCTTCTCAATCTTGTAGTCCATAGCAAAGGGCAAGACGCTTGTCAATCAAGGTCCAACCAAAGTCAACCGAGCTGCCTCGCCTGCCCAATCGACAGTTCGACCTCTTACCATAACCCCACCTGGGCAGTCCTGCCATGTTACTTCACCTACTCACTCCATTGTGGGTCATTCTTCAGCTCGCACACCAACCCACCTCTCTCCCATCAGAGTACCACGTGCATACCCCCTAGTGAATTCCTCTCCACCCATTGCTAGGGATCAGGAAACTCTTGAATCTCCCATCTATAGTATCTACATTTCTCCATCACAAACACTGGCCTACCTTCGCTACAATGGCTCAGGTGACCTCTTTAGCCATGTCAATCATTTTTTGAGCAAATCATCTCAATGGCAAGATGATCGAAGAGCTCTTGCTATTCTTTTTAGGCGATCATTGGATGGTGTAGCCCTAGAATGGTATTTTTCACTAAGGTAAATAGAAATATGAGATTTCGAAATTGTCAAAAAAAATTCTTGCAACGATATGGGCCAGGCTATTCTATAATTGGGAAAGTAAGAGAAGATGTGGAATTTATGCAATATTCTGATGAATTAAGGCCCATGGCCAAGAGGAGCATTGATGCTATGCCCCAACCTAGGAGCCCTCCCCAACCCCATCCAGATCATCATCTTCCGCCAACTCCTCGATGTCAGTTGATTTTGCCCCAACCTCAGCCGGTCCTACAACCCGTGTCAATGGCACAACCAACTATGCAAAATCAAGCTCCGCATGTCAATTGTACTAACACCTCATTATCAAAACTAGATCCCCAGCCTTCGACTCCACCAACATTTCCAAAGGCCTCTCGGCCAATAATCCAACCCTTGGCTTCTCAGTCTACTTCACCAATAGCTCCTCAACCAACCACACAAGCCTTGGCACCTCAACTAATTTTGTCATTATCTCCTTAGCCTAAGCCAACTTCTGTGCAAACACCAATTGAACAACCCTTGGCTATTCAATCAATTCCTCAAAATAGGGTTCACCCTAAGTCAGTTAAGGCACATGTTTCTTCTATTGCTCCTACATTGGCAGAGTTACTAGCCACTCCTATCATTTATGCTCCTACCCTGGTAGAGGAACCAATCAATCTGATCATCCCTACTTCTACTATGACGGATGATTTAGTCGCTTCAACCCTTTATACTCCTACCGCTGTAAAGGAATCAATCACTCCAACCATTTGTGCTCCTACCCTGGAAGAGGAGTCAACTTCTCAACATATCATTGCTATCTCTCAAGATCAAAATCAACTAGTAGGGGAGATCTAGCCAAACTCTTCTATCTTTCTAGAATACCCTAGGCTAGGCATGGCCTCTTCCCTAGAACAACCTAAAGAGAAGCCTACTGTAGGGAGCTTAGATGAGGGGATCACAAATTCAGTTGATTGTCAAGGACTAGGCAAGGATTCGCCAAGTACAGATCAAATGTTGCCATCATTGGAATTGATCCCTGAAGTTGGGGAGATAGAATTGACCCATAAACTGAAAAATAAAAAGATAGAATTGGTCAGCGAAATGGGGAATGAATCCTCTATAAGGATATAGACCTTAGAAAAGGGATACTAGGACCTCCTCTAGCTAGGTAGGCAAAATCCTAGAAATCAGTCTTAGGGTCGCGACCCTTGCCCCACTCTCTTTGTAAAGAGCAATCTGGCCCATGGGACCATAATCAATTGATCTTAGGGCTGCAACCCATATCTCATTTTCCTCACAATTTATGGTTGGGCCCATGGGCCCACAATTCATCCATCCTAGGGCCACTGCCCTATATTCATCTTCCTCACAATCGTTGAATGGGCCCATGGGGTCCCAATTCTTCAATATTGGGGCCACCACCCATACTTCATTCCATTCGATTGGGCCCTTATGCCCCTCTTCTTCAATTGGGCCCTTATGCCTCTTTCTTGGGCTCTTATGCCCCTTTTCATCAACTGGGCCCATGTGCCCCTTTCCATCAGTCGGGCCCATGTGCCCCCTTTATCCAATTGGGTCCACGTGCCCCTTTCATTCAATCGGGTCCACGTACCCCTTTTCCTCAACAGGGCCCACGTGCCCCCTTCACCCAACTGGGCCCATGCGCCCATTTTAATCAACTGGGCCCACATGCCCCTTTTCATCAACCAGGCCCGCATGCCCCTTTTCTCCAATCTGTCCTGTGTGCCCCTTTCTTTTCACCCAGCCTATGTGCCCCTTTTCCCCAACTAGGCCTACGTGCCCCTTTCCTTCCATCGGGCCTAGGTGCCCACAATTCTCCCCAATCGGGCCTACGTGCCTCTAATTTTTCTAAATCGGGCCCGCGTGCCCACAATTCACCTCAACCGGGCTCACATGCCCACATTTTTTTGCAACCGGGCCCATGTGCCCAAAGTCCTTCTAAATCTGGCTCCCATGCCCACCTTCCACCAATCTCGGGCACATATGCCCACACTCTTTCAACTTTAGGCCCACGTGCCTTGACTTCTTCAAAATCGGGCTCCCATGCCCCCGCTTCTTCAATATAGGCTTGCGCACCCATATTCTTCAATGGCGCCCACAAGCCCCTCATCAGTCTTCAAAATCACAACCATGCTCCCAACCATCTAAATCAGGTCCGTGTGCCCGCTCGTTTCATTAGGTCCCTCAGGCTCAACCTCCAATCGGGCCTTTGAGCCTATCACCACCAATCAGGCCCTCATGCCCATCAACATCAACTGGGCCCTCCGGTCCGCATTCAACTCTTGGGCCCACGTGCCTCTTGATTCCAACCATTCCTGGGCCCAAGAGCCCATTTAATTTACTTTTATTTTTTAAAAATATTTCTTTATTTTAAAATTCTCATTCTTTTTCCAAGTTTTACTTTCAAGAAAAAAATTAAAGGTTGAGAAATTTCCTGGGTGATATCCCAAATCCTATTTCCACCATGCCAAATCAAATCTACAACATCTTGCACCTCACTGTATGACTTTTACTCTTTAATTCAATATGGAGCATATCAACAGTGGGAGCAATCGAGCAAGACAAGGCAAGGCAAGGTAGGCAAGGCAAGGCAAGCACAAGCAAAGCCGTCATTAGCAATGAACTTCTTCTTCTCTCAAGTATTACATGAAGTTGCATTCATCATCATGTCATTCACAAGACACTATTCTTTTAAAAATAATTTTAAGTTTCACATTTTCTTGACAATTTTAACTGAGAGAAATTCATTGATGATATTTGTAGCTACCTTGTTTTTATTAAAAAAATTGTTTACATTGCAAGGCATGCGAACAATGAATCACTCATGGAAAGTAATCTACCCTAAAAATGGAGAGAACTACCAGTATGACTTAAGTCCACATGTCCTAGTTGTTCTCTTGGATTCAAGAGTAGATACCATACTACACACACAACACATCCTGATCCCAGAATCCAGATGACCTAACACCCGAGAGAGGCTAAGTAAGGCTCAGAGATGGAAGGAAAACCCTCACCCTATTCTTTTCTATTCAGTCCAAGATAAGCGAAGGGGACTAGAGGGGGAGAGTGTCGAAAGCATCTGTTGCCTTAGTAGGAGGCCATCTCATACGGTCCAACTTCTCAATGAAAGAAAAAGGGTGCCAAAAGATGGGTAATGAACCCCACAGGTTTAAACAAATATGGGTCTATCTCAATGAGTACCCAAAAATGTAGAAAAAAGGTGCCAAAAGATGGTAATGACCCCACAGGTCAAAGACATGTCCGAATGTGCCATAAAAATAGGGTTGTTAATAAAGAAGAAAAGACCTAAAGAGGATGAACCCAATGGGCAATTGGGTGTGAGTGGAGAAATCCCTCTTGACATTTTCAAAGCCTATCAAGGACTTCCTATGAATTCTACATTCTTAACCCCCCAGGGTGTGGGTGAACCAACTAAATCAAAGCTAAGTTCTGGCTGATCAAAGGTTAAAGGTCAAAAAAATTCTGAGTAAGGAACTCCATTTTGCACATGGTGTCTACCAACGAACCTAGAAAAAAAAACTAAGTGATGAGAACTTGTGTCAATACTGATTTTTCTCTCCCCAAAAAAATAAATTTTTTCAAAAACTCTAAAAAAGTTGAATATCTTCAAAACTCCAAAAAACTAAGTATTTTTAAAACTCCAAAAAATGAATATTTTCAAAATCCCAAAAAAATTGAATCTATTCATAAAACTTCTTTTTCAAATTTCAACAAAATTTTCAAAAATTTTTATCACCATGCTTGGTTTGAATTCTCATCTTTACATTCATTCTTAGTCTCTCATTTTTCATTGCATATTTGCTGCTTTATTTTTACACCCTTAAGAAGGCTATTACCTCTTGACAAAGGTCAACGTAGATTGCAACTTGCAAGGGGGATAAGCCATACTAGCATTCTAATCTCGTTTTTCGAGTGTTTCTGGCACGAAGAACAAACAAGGAGAACTGCACAACAGGGCGATGCTCGCCACTTCCCTCCCCCAAGGATTATTAGGAGGAGGTGTCACCAAACCTTGGCCTCAACTTCGCCGAGGAGCGTTTTTCAAGATTTCAATAAGGCGATGCTCGCCACTTCCCTCCCCTGAGGATTCTCAGGAGGAAGTGTCATCATGACCTTGGCTTTGACTTTGCTGATGAACTTTTGCTCTGTGTCCTCATCAGGACACATGAACTTTTTTTTGAGAATGCATGCCATCACATTGCAAACTCACTGTCATCATTTTCTTTTTAGCATATAATAGGTGCATTACTATTTATTTATGTATTATTGTTGAAGACCATGAATGCGAAGAAGACTAGACCCGAGATCCCCTTCATCAAAATCTACGATGGTCAGGTCATCTGTTGTGTTCACGGATAAGCCAAAATTGTGTGGTGAGGGACGATGGTTCCTGTTCAGGTATCTTGACCTCATAGACAATCTATATCTTCAACTAATTGTTTAAGTCTTGTTTTTGTTTTCTTGAGCCCAGCATGCATCATGTAGTATTAGTTGCATTGCATTTTTTGTTATCATTGAATACATACATTCATGATCTTTTATTTTCGTTAGGATATCTCTGAACCCTACCAGGGATATTCTCGCATCGTATACCCCGATTCTGATCTTTCTAATATCCCACCATGTTTTCTAATCTCATTGTGTTTGATAATCCCACCGTGTTTGTTTATCCCATCGTGTTCAGTAATCAACTTGTGCCTCCAAATCTTTCATTTCTATCCCCACTGTGGCCACTGCAACACCTTTCTTGCTATTCATCCCACCGTGGTAGTCAATTCGTCCTACCAAGGGCCTATTATTTGATCATGCTTGCACCACCGTTATCTTCACGGTCTAAGCTTCAACATTTGCCTTATGGAATTCGAGATCATTCCATTCCGAATTGAATCTTGTCTCTTGGAAGACTTAAATAAATCTGAGAGCCTGAATGTGCTCGATTGACATTTTTTACTTTTCAAAACAAATCTCTTTTTAAATTTTAGCCCATCATAGTACAGGAACACCACAAAGATCGGGTTATTGACTGATGATGAACTTACAAACCCATGTTTCGAGGACTCCCCACCGCGTTCGGGTTGTCTATTCTTCTCTCAGACTCATGGCACATCTTTTATCAATCGGACATAAGAAGGCTTGATGAAATGTGGCAGTAATCTAAGAAACTTGTGAAGAGATTCTCTTTGCCGAATTTGGTAGAAGAGCGTGTCTATATCTACATCTTGATGCCACCTTTTCAGTCCATTGCTATTTCACTCCACTCCATTCCGTTAAGATTCATTTCGCTTCACTACATTTCACTTCACTTCGCTACATACCATTCCATTGCAAAGCCGACATCAAGGTGAGTAGGGGTGAGCATAGTTCGGTTTGGTCCGGTTTGGGCCATTTTTTTTCCAAACCAAACCAAACCGATTCAACTCCTCAAACAGAACCAAACCAAACCATTTCAATTCGGTTTGGTTCGTTTTAAATCGAAAATATATAAAAATATTTTAATTAATTATTTCTTACATATATATAATAGTTTGTAAGTTAAAAACAATCAAAATAAATATTATTTTTTATAAAAATCATAAAAATTTTATTTTTAATAATATTATAACAATTTTTACATAAATTTTTAATTAAATCGGTTTAAACAACCAAACTGAACATGGTTCAAACCGAACCAAACCGAACCAAATAGGCCGGTTCGATTTGGTTTTTCGGTTTGAACCTTTTAATGCTCACCCCTAAAGGTGAGGCTAGTTTTAGACATGCCAATTTGGCCTTATTTGGAGCTTAAACCCTTATTCCATTAGTAACATCTCTTTTAGACCATAAAATCAAGCTGAACCACCCTTTTGGATGAGCAGAGGAGCTTACTAGAAATCTGAGGATGAGTTGCTAATTTCTAATCAAATCCATGTTTGTCAAACGAGAGTCCATTCTAACTTCCATGTTACTCTTGGTGGCCTTTGCACCAAGGTCGTGCCGCTTGTTTGTGTGCTAGATTATACATTTCTCGGCATTTCCTCTAATTAAAATTTTTTCACAGGATTCTATGGCTGTAGAATTAAGAAGACATCAACATGAATAATCTTTCTCTATGATTTCTATTTTCATTACAATAAAAAACATTCAATTCCAATCTCCCATTTGTCCGCAGCACTCTTCGGAAATCAGACGCACAATTCTATCTGCACGCACCCCTGATCAAGCCCAATTGCATGCAAGCCCAGCCCATTGGGCACATCTCTGACCAATTCTTAACCTTACCTTCTTTTTTTCCTCCTCCATATCACTTGATAAAGTATCTGAAAGCTTCATGGTTAAAATTATCATCTTCAAATGTTGGCAATCCAACTTATTGTCTTATACATAAAAACTTGCTATTTTTAGACCAGATTTGTTTCCTCTTCGAATGGAGACAAATTTTGAGCATTAGGAAGGTGATATATGTTTTTCAATCCCTCTAAATGAGTTGGTTAAGTTTCTAGAAGCCTGATGATAAAAATTAGCAACATTAAATGGAGGAAATCCAACCTATGGTCGGATGTATCAAAACTTGCTATTTTTTGATTTATTTCTCATCCCTTATAAAGGGAGACTAATATGAACGACCTAAGAAGAGAATCCCCATCATTTAGCACTCTTCCCCTCATCTTACAGCCACCCTAGGTTCATCCCAGCCTCCCCAAATTGTCATCTCTTCTTTCCGGTGTCCGGAGATCATCCCGAAGTTAAGAGAAGCCAGTTTAAGCTCCGACATGCTGCTTTGCTGATCATCAGCTTCTACAGATCTTCCTGATCATTTCTAAGCCAATATTTCTTCATAAGAAGTGTTCTTCATCGAGCTATATTTCATCTCCAACAAACGAAGATTGATTCTGACATCACCTTGGCTCGTGATGGCTTCTACACCGGCGCTGCATAGATAGATTCGAAGTCTTCCCTTCTTGGTCATCGTCTTCTCAGTCAATTTTACTACAATTAATTGTAGATTCAGCCCATACATCCTTCATATAAACTGTTCCCCGGTGAGTCCTTTTTAATTTAAAATAATAATCATTTAATTTAGATATCTGTGGTGCCTGAGACAAATCTTGCATCAACATCGCGCTGGTGGTTCCCGAATCTTCAACTTCTAACAACAAAACTTTTAGGTAAATTCATTCCATTTATGAAAGGATTAAAAAGTACTTGTATTAATACCAAACCACCCTCGGTGAGTCCTTTTTATTTTGAAATAAACGTCACTTGATTTTGAGATTGGTGCTATCCGTTGCGGTCTCTGCATCAGAGCCGCACAATTTACATTTAATCTGTCGAACCCGGTTGCCACTTTGCTTGGGTTGTGTTGTCTTTAATAATTCATATTCTCTTTGCTAACTCTTCATTGATGTAATTTAGTTCATATTTAAGCATCATTTTATTCAGTTTTGCATCATTTCATACATCATAAAAAAACTAAAAAAAGGGTTAGGGCTAACCCCGAATCCGGTGAATTTGTTTCCAATTGCCGCTTTATGTTATTGTTTTTAAAGTAACTACACTTCACTCAGTTCTAATCTTTGTTTCACTTATTTTCTTGTCTTCCTTGTTTACTAGTTGCATAGGTACATCAAGCTAGCATCGGTTGGAGACTCTTCTTCATCGGCCGGCTGAAGAAGGAGGAGGTTTAACGCGCACATCCGTTTCCCACACTAAGGTACACATAGTCATATCTTGTTTCTATTCTATAAAGCGGATCCCGCGGCTCTTGGCGAACTATCTTCGGTGCTCGAGCGACGCCGTGAGATGAAAGTTCGGGGATGAATGTGAGTGTAGGACCGAGGTGAGGATTTTATCGCTTTCTGAGTGTTTTTCGATTCACTCCCTTTTCCATATTCTATCATCACCTTTACTTGAGGTGACGATCCAGAACCCGTTTATGTAGTTGACACAACTAAGCCCCCTTACTCCTCCGACAAAGCCCTACATATGGAAGCTATCATAGTGGCCCTCACCTCGGACATTGTGTCTCCATTGCCACTCTCCCTCAACCAAGAACTTTCATCACATAGTTTATTCTTACTATTTTTTGTAACTTTTGTGTTTGAGAGGGAGGGCTTCCTTCGGCTTCGTCCTCCCTATGGTTCAACTATTGTAGTGTCGCTCCTATTCCAACTTTCTACCTAATTGTATTTTTAGGTGTTTTGTCTCTTTTTGCAGCATTGAAGTCATGGATCCCAGCTTACTTATGTGAGTCTTTTCTATGGTTTTCTCTATTATCCCCTGATGTTTAACAGTTGAGTTTTGTCATGTTATCTTTCTATTTCATCTTCATAGTTACACTCTTTATTCTGAGACTGTTAGTATGGGTGGTATCCACACTCTTTTGGTGTGCTCATCTAGCCTTGTGGCAGTTGTTAAACCCCTACGAGGGAGTCCCCATCTCTGCTACTTGACTATTTAAGCACTTATATGTGCTGGTCGATTTGTTGCTATGTTTGAGTTTGTTGGAGACGATGACTCCCAATAGAACTTTAGTTCTTTTTAGTGATGTCATGTCTTTATTATTTTAAGTATGTTGTTATAATATTGTACTTATATTCTCTTGCGCTATGAATATAATTGTGTCATTTGTCCAAAAACAAAAAGAAATTGAAACTATATAAGTTCATTTTGTCAATAAAGTGGATAAAATAAAATTGAAACTACTCTTTAAACTTTCTTTTCCACTTGAGATAGCAAGCACATGAGAAAGCATGCATATAGAACAAAGAAAAAGGTGATGATCTTTGATGACTACAAACAATTTGCATATCCATGTCTTTATGCAAGTTAACATTTAGAGGGTAGCAAGAAGAGTGTCTTACTCTACCTAGATAACCTAAGTAAGTTCATAAAAAGTATAGGATATATGGGATGCAAACTTTGAAAGAAAAAAATATACTGAAGGTTTAAACAAGAAGATATTCCTTAGAATATCCGCATGCATACTCCAAATTTTAACTTGAATGACAACTAGATGCGGGCAATTGAAATCAAAAAAAAAATTGGTGGAAATGTTAGTATTGAGTATTAACAAATACCGACGGTTCATAGAGGATGAAAACATGACGAGTTCCAATATTAGGGAACAATTGTAAATCAAAATGAAATCACAACCCTCATACTTGATCCTCCATTCTCATTTGTCGTAACTATAATGAATTGAGAAAAAAAAGAGTAAGATCAAAGGGCTTTTACCTATCCCATGCCAGAGAGGAGAGGAGAATGAAGAGGATTCTCAAGGGACATTCGTCATCTTTGTAATATTTAGAAATTTAAGTTAAATATATTTATTTTAATTAGGTGTTAACAAATCAAATGCATCACCACCTTCACATCTTCCGCCCTCGTGATCATCCACCCACCTCTCTCTCTCTCTCACACACGCGCGCGCGCGCGCGCATGCATCCATGCCCATGCATGCATTACCACTGTGCACACTCGCCTCCGCTTACCTCATTGCAGCCATCCAGGTGCCTTATGAGCTTCCGTGTGCCTCCCACGTGCCCCGTGCCCCATGCATATACCCACGTGCGTGCCTTACGTGCATTTCTATGGTGCACCCTACGTGCCGCCACCCTCTCTCTTCTCTCTCCTATCTCTCTCACCCTCTCTTCTCTCTCTCTCCTATCGATTCTCTCTATTTCTTCCTTTTTAACTCCCTCACTCTCTCTCTTATATATATTTCCTCCCTCTTTTTGAAAGCTTGCTTAAGGGATCGACATCCTCCTAGCGTTGTCTCACCGTTGTTGTCCCGTGATCTTCATCTAGCTAGTTTTCCATAAACTTCGACTAGTCATTGATGTTGTCGAGGTAGTTATCTTGGTTGTCCTTATCATCCTAATAATTTAAATTAATGTGTTAAAACACGTTCATAAAATAATCAATTACTACAATGTGATTAAATATTAGATAGATTTTAATTGCATCCATAGTTTTAGCTAGAGGTTAATTATGTCATACATGCTTAATTCTATTTATTTAGATGATCTGCTTAGTTAGATGTAAATTATTGTTAATCTTGCCTAACAATCATTAAATTATGATATACTATAATGATTAGGTAGATTGCATGTACTAAAATTTTATGAAAAAAATTGTGGTATATTATAATTTCATCTATTTCTTGATATATGTTATGAATGATCCTAAATCACTGAGAATTATTTGTGTTGGAATTTAGATTAGATTAATAATTGTAGCATGTAATTAATTAATATTAATAATTGCATGGCATGTCCATTTATGGTAGATTGCATGATTTTAGAATACATGCATCATCTTGTGAATTATCATTAGATTGTGGTAAATTATAATTCAGCATGCTTGTATGTGATGCATATCATTTTAATTGGATGAATTGAATATATTAGATTACAACCAAGTTGTGTACATGACTTGCTTATTTGCATAATTGATATAGTAAGTTTGCATATCTGGTTTAATAAATTTGTGGATATCTGAGTAAATATATGTTAATATTAGGGAACAATGTGAGATGTAATTGATGTAGTGTACTGCATCTTGTGATGAAATTTTACTTCACCGGACTATAGTTTGTGACCCATGGGTAGTGAATAAATTAAAACAATTCATAGTGCCATTCGATCTCAGATACTATAGTTTATCCTAAGTATGTCCCTGCCTAGGTTTACTATAAGACTTAGCTTATTATATGTTACTTTTTTATATATTTAGATCTGGTGTTTGTTCTGTAACATAACTACAATGCCCAAGTGAAGCATATAATGTACTCAAACATATGATTTAGATTATCATTAGGGCATGTAGAATAGTCAATGTTAATTGTATTTTCTTCATTTTATATTAAGTTGAGGTGGCATGGACATGTAGGGTAAGTCAAGATGGTTAATTGATATAAATAGTTTAGAGTGCATTTAGAAGTATGTAAATCATATGGTTGAAAAGTATCTCATTTAAATAATTAAACCTTTATAAATAGTTTTTATTATGTAGATTATAATCTGAATTTTGAACTTAATATCTATTTTTATCATTTAGGTTTTGACAAGTATAATAAGATAGTTCGGGTATAAGTCCTACTGAATCAAGTGTTACTCACTCCTTTTCTTTATTTATTATTTTCAATTGACTTTGAGAAAATGTTGCCCAAGGTAGAATTTCAGGATCTTGCTCCACTTGGGGGTCCTAAAGACAAGGAGTTCGACAACGAGTGATTGTCCATATCTTCGGTTGTTATTAGTTTACTTTTATATGGTGGTTGTTATTCTTGGTGGAACTTATTTATCTATACATGTGCTAGTGGCTATGTTAAATTCTACAAATTTGTGGTTTGTGAGTAGGTTCTAAGTTGAATTGTTTGTGGTTAATTAGTTGTTAAAAGTTGAATTTAACTTGCTTACGAGGTTGTTTTCCACCTTGGAATTTTAATTCCCTTGTCTCAACTTCAATTTATTCTTCCGCTGTGGCATATTTTTCCAAGCTAGGATATGACTTGGTATCAGAATATTTAACCAACTTGAAGATCCTTATAGCTCTTATGGATATAGTAATTGGATAAAGAAAACAACACCTGATTTAGATTAGGTTGAGTAAGCATAGGATGAGGATAAAAGTTGTTTATCTACTGCACTGCACCAATCAAAAGAGGATTCCACTCTTCAGCTCAAATTGACCTAACAATTTTGAGTTGATCTTGTTGCAGTTTAGGTTTTTTAGTTGGCCCGAATGGTGAGCACCCCTAGTTTCAGATAAAAAAATGTCTTACATTGATCAATGTTTTGCTCAACATTCTAGAATATGCAAAGGGATGATTGGTGTCTAGCTTTTGCAAAGAGTAGTTGGTGATGTATGCTTCAACTCCTAGGGGCTCTTATCTATCAACTGCCATTGTTGATTAGCAAAATCAAAATGAAGATCGAAGGTTGAAAATTAATAAGAAAATAGCCATTGAATAATGTAATCTATATTTGAGAAATAAATATTTAGAAAAACCAAAATACAAAAATAATGACAAAAAATTTAACGTATAAGAATATAAATGAAAATATGGTTCAAGAATTTATAGCCCAAAACACATATAAGATTAATGAAATTAAAACTATATAAGTTCATTTTGTCAAGAAAGTGGAGAAAATAAAATTGAAACTACTCATTAAACTTTCTTTCCCATTTGATGTAGCGAGCACATAAGAAAGCATGCATATAGAACAAAGAAAAGGGGGACGATCTTCAACATCCACAAACAATTTGCATATCCATGTCTTTGTGCGAGTTAACATTTAGAGGGCAGAAAGAAGAGTGTATTAGCCAACCAAGATAATGTAAGGAAGTTCACAAAAAGGAGAAGATATATGGGATGCAAACTTTGAAAGCAAAAAGTATGTTGAAGGTTAAACAAGAAGATCTTCCTTAGAATCTTTGCATACATACTTCAAATATTAAATTGAATGACCTCAAGATGCAGGCAATGGAGTGCAAAGAAATCGGTGGAAATATTAGTATTGACAAATACTGCCAGTTCACAAAGGATAAAAACATGACAAATGCTGATATTAAGGAACAATAGTAAATTAAAACAAAATCAAAGCCCTAATGCTTGTTCCTTTGTTCTCATTTGTCGTAACTATAATTATTTGAGAAGAAAATAAAAGAGTCAATAGAAGATTAAAGGGCTTTTACCTATTGAGTGATAGAGAAGAAAGAAGAATGAAGAGAATTCTCGAGGGACATTCGTCATCCACATCTAGTTCATTGATTGGGTTCATTGTCCTGATCTATTTCACTACAGCACATCTACTTCCCAAGATCCAAGAAGAGGAATCATGTCTCAAGGGTGTTCATTGTCTTCCCTTTCGTGTGATCTATGCATTGTCTACTTTGTCGTAGCTTGCTTGCTTTATGAGAATGTGAGAAGGGTGGTGAAGACCTATTCCCAACGAGTTCGGATCACCTCAATCCCCGGGTGGAGGGAATAACCTCATTCCCCAATTAGAAATGTCCATGACCCCAAACCACTTAAGTGGTAGCTCAATAACAAGTTTAGTGAAGTGCTATTGAAAAGGGCTGAACCACTATCGATGCCTTACTAACTCGTTACCTGTCTGTAAATAGTTAGTAAGGCAACTGTAGTGAGTTAGTAAGACGTTGGCAGTGGTTCAGTCCTTTTCGGTAGGGAATTAACAAGTTAGTGAACCATTACCGTACAATTACTGACATTTTACTAACTCTCTATTGACGTCTTACTAACTAATTATCGAGACAACGAGTTAATAAGGCATAAGTAGCGATTTAGCCCTTTTCGATAGTGGTTCACTGAACCTGTTATTGAACCACCACTTAAGTAGCTTGGGGTCGTGGCCCCTTTTGATTAGAGACTGAGGCTATGTCCTCCAACATGGGACTGAGGTGATCCATTCTCCTTCCCAATAGATCCAAGCCACTCAATAGTGTCGACTCCAGAAACGAGTTCCAGATCGGCACCTCAAAAAGAAGAAGGTGAAAGATAGAAGAGGGGGAAAAGGGGGGAAGTGAATTGAAAACACTCGGAAAGCGGTAAATGTCCTCACCTCGATCCCACACTCACATTGATCCCCGAACCTTCATCTCACGGCGTCGCTTGAGCATCGGAGATGGTTCGGGTCATGTGGGAGGAGAGTGAGGAGGAGATGAAATTAAAACATGAAAGATGTGGTCGCCAGGAGCCGCGGGCTCCGCTTTATAGAATAAAAACAAGAGATGAGTTGATTTGACCGTGTACCTTATTGCGGGAGATCGGAATATGGGTTCAACCTTCTTCTTCCTCGGCCGGCCGATGAAGAAGAGTCTCCAACCGATGCTAGCTTGATAAACCTATGCAACTAGAACAATAAACCAAGTGAAAGAAAATGATTAGAACTATGGGACGTGTAGCAACTGTAGAGAGAATATGAGAAAGAAGCAATTGGAATCGAACTCACCGGATTGGGGCGAGTCCTAACCCCTTTTTTGTATTTTTGATTATGTAAAAATGATGTAAATAAACTAAAAGATGCTTTAAAACAATAAATAAACTGAGTTAAGGGAGCTGAGAAAGCTAATGGAATGGATCGGCTTGAGTTGAAGCCGAGTTGGTTGAAGAAGGCCAGTTCGGGTAGCCTTTGCACCCTTCTGGCGCGACTTTAGTGAAGAGGATGCTACGGACGACCCCGATGTCAGAATCGAGTTACGTTTATTGGAGTAGATATATAACTTAGAGAGGAAGAGTTCCTATGTTTATGACTTCTCCGAAATCGTCCTGTAGAAGTCTGTAAAAATTCTGAAAGTGGGCAAATATAGAAAATAGAACCTGTATGCGCGCCCTCAGTGTAGCAATCGCCACGAACAAACGGCAAGTCGGAATTGAGTGCCGTCAGTTGGAGATGAAAGAGGACTAAGAGATGAACATCTTCTATGTTGAATACTTTGGCATAAAGAGTCTCATATTTTCTGCAGAAGTCTATGAAGTTGGCTGATGCAGAACACCCAGATCGAGCCTTCTCCTTCACCTCGAGATCGATCTCTCGACTTCGGATCGCCTTTGGACGTCGGGACAGCTTTGGAGAAGAGCTTGGACGACCTCTGGATGAGCTAGGCACGGGGAATTAACCTTGGGTCATTGAGAATGACCCTCAATTTATAGGGGAAGGAAGCCGGTGCAAAATTTGGAAACTAGACCGACCGCGCCCCCGCTTTTCAAAGGGGACGAGGGCGCGCAGGGCGCGTCCTCAAACCAAGGGCGCGCAGGGCGCGCCCCCAGTTTGGCGGCGTGGTCTGCGTTCCCCCCTGTTTCAAAGAGAGCGGGGGCGCGTTACGCGTCTCACTGCTAAAAATCAACGGAAACTTCCAGAAATTGCTAAAAATTGACTTGACATACGTAACGCGCCCCCGAACCGGGGGCGCGGTACAAATAATCAAAAATCAACGCCGGAAACCTTCCAAAAACCAGTTTAGAAGGTGTTAATCGGGGCAATTTCCGATTTAAATAAACGGATCGCGCCCCCGCTTTTCAAAGGAACCGGGGGCGCGCAGGATGTGCCCCCGTTTGAGGGCGCGCAGGGTGCGCCCCCGGGTTGAGGGCGCGCAGGGCGCGCCCTCCTCTTTCAAGCAGAGTGGGGGCGCGATACACTTTCTCTCCTGTGTGCGTGTTCCGCGAGCCGTATCTTGCAAACGGGATGTCCGATTCGGCTCCCGTTTGTTGCATTGGAAAGAGGGCCTTAAGACGCACCTCCTCAAGTTGGTAAACCAGCCGGCATGACTCCCGAGACATTCGCACGAGGCTTTCTACCGGTTTACCCTCTCGCGGAAAGCCGAAACCCATGGCGAAGATCCGAAAGAGCACGGTTCCGATCGAGAAATCTTGGGTCAACTCGGGATGACTTAAAATGATGACCGAACAAGCCCGGTACGATAAAAAAACCTGAAGTCATCGAAAAATTTGAGATTAACCCGGTAAACGTGAACCGAACATCGGAAAAGCCAGGAAACCCTATAATTGACCGAACCGGACGTATGGCCATGATTGATAAAAATATTCAGCTCGAATAGACCCAGATGACCCAAAAAGACCCGGTGATGACCAGAAAGGCCTAACACGTGGTCTGGGATAGCCGTGTCAGTACAGATCGAAAAAGCCGTAACGAAAGCCGTCATTGACCGACGCCTACCAAAATGACTTCTCGGAAACCCTGAATGTTACGGAACTCATGCGGGACTCCTGAGACCTTCAATTATGGACCATTCAAGGTCCATCATCGAGTAGGCTTCGTGTTTTTACAGTTCTCGCTTGAAGGTTTCGGCATCATTATGGAAATCATTGGTCCATTCTCAACTTGCGAGGGGCTCCACCCATGTCCTTAGCTCATCTCCACGAGGTAATCCGGATCAGATAACAGTCAAATAAAGAATATCGCCTATAGAATAAGAGTCTGGGGCTCCGAATCATGCCAATTTGGCGTGTCTACAAATAGCTAGTGATCTGGATTGGTTGGCTTTAGGTTAAATTTGATCTGGCTAGCTTTTTGTACTATACTTCTCACTCGATGACCCTAACCTAAATACAAAATTAATTTAGACATGAATTCTCTTTCACAACTTATGAGTTACTTCTTTAAATATATTTAAATTATATTAAAATCATTTTCATGTTAACTTAGGTTCACCCTCATTTTTTGTGTTTCTACTATTTTGATAGTTTCTTCTCTTCTTGTCGGAAATTCCTTTCATCTACATTTAACATGTTTAAATCATTTTAATTTTTTTCTTTCAAATTGTCTATAATTGGCATTAGTCATTTTCTCTAATATGGTCATTATTTATTCTATCTAATCTAATATGATCACATATCCATCTTAATATTAAAATTTCAATAACATTTATTCTAGATTTTTTTTCTTTTGTTAAATCTCATAGTTGTTTAATTTTTTTTCTTTCAACCATAATGAACTCTTACAATTAGATATGTCCCCTTTAGCCAATCTCTACTATCCATTCTATTTTAATCCGAGGATCACCACACTTTTACATCATTTTGGATAATTGAACCAAAATATTAAAATTAAGTACTTTAAAATAATATTACTCCATCTAGACTAACTTCTTTGTCATTTCCCCTTTTTCTTTTACTAAATTTACATGTGTTTATCTCAAGTCTTATTTTGAGACCTTTAAACTTAAAATTGCTTCTCCAAAGGTCAAGTTCTCTATTAACTCATCGTCTCATCTATCAATACAATATGGTACACAAACATCATGCATTAAGGTTTTCCATCTTGTATATTTTTTTGTTAATTCATTCATAACAAATACAAAAAGTAAAAAATTATTTGCATATCCTTGATGTAAGCCATTTGAAATAGAAATATTTGTTTTCTCACTTAATTGTGTATACATATATATATATATATATCTTTTATCATTTATATATACCAAAGGAATAATATCTTTCTCTCTAAAAATCTATTAGAACTCTATCATAATTTTTTTTTTCAAATAAACAAATATCATATGTAAATATTGTGTAATATTATATATTACTATCAGGCTTCTAATGAAAAAAACAACTTTACTATAGTTTAAACAATTCAAGCCTAAATTCAAATTGATTTATCGAAATAGTTGGAGTATGCTCTCAATGTGTTCCATAACTCTCTCCTATGAATTTGTAAGATGACTACTAAGATTAATATCTCAATAATTTAAGTAATTTCATATATCTTTTTTTTTAAAATATGTAAGAAAATATTCTTTTTCTATTCATCCAATATTTTTTAGAGAAATTAAGATTTTGTTAAACCATTGATAAACTATTTCACTCCTAAAATTTTTAAATATTCCACTCCTAATTATGTTTCTTCCTCTTAAAACACTTTTTGAAATTCTAAAAATATAATTATTTTAATTTAATTTATATTATGCAATACTATATGCTATGTCTTCTATGTTTCTATTAAAGCTATCATTAAAGATACCAAAATAACTTCACCTTTCTTTAATGCCCTTATGCTCAATCAAAATATTTTCTTCATTATTTTTAATACATCTTACTTGGTTAAGAATCTTGTGATCTTCTCCTCTCTTTCATCCTAGTTAAGTTATAAATATCTTTTTTGGCTTTTTAGTTCTAAGTGTCTCATAATCTTTTCAAAAATACCATCTCATGCCCATCTAACAAATTTTTTTTTGCTTCACTCTTCACCATCTTTTACTATTCTTAAACTTCACTTTATCACACCTAAGAATTTTTTGTACAAATTCCTCTGATTTTATCACTTTTTTATTTCTTCATTTGACTGTCATATGTATTCTTTTAAATGAGCCTTGTCTTTTAGATTATTTATTTAATTTTTTTTGTTATCTCTCTAATCTTTTTAGCCATATTCATCCATATCCAATTGACTTCTATGTTTAACTTAAAATAGTTTATGTCAAGAAGTTTATTCCTAAGTATCTCTCACTTCACACCTTTCTATTTTCGTAATTTTATTTTTGGCTAAAAGTTTTTTAATATGTTTGTCTTTCTCTTGATCTTAACATCAAGAGATTTTACAAATAGGTTTTTATGTAGTAATGAAGTTGATTTGACTTTTGTTTTGCCAATGTTTAAATTATTGAATGATTTTTCATAAGTATTTGTTAGTATGCAACCATAGCCCATCATAAAATTAAAGATATTTTCTCTCTATATTGAAAGTTTTATATCCAAAAATTTGTAGACAATATCCCAAGCTTTTATTTCCAATACACCTATTATGATCTCCCCAATAAATATTTTCTTTGCATTTATCATACTTTACATAAGGTTATCTATATCTTCCCAAAACTTTTCTTTAGTCTTCATTCCTAATCTTTGTGAAGCTTAAGCAATAAATCTATATCAAATATCCCTCATCATATAATCATTTTTACAAGAATAGTTATATTTCTTACAGTTTTCGTTGACTTCTCTATAACCTTCAATTTTTTTATCAACAATGACAATTAGCTCATTCTTATTTCTCTACTTTCATGAATACCATATGTGAGCATGGATCTTGGAGGTGGTCACTCATGCTCTTTTCCCTTTTCACTCTCTTCTTTATCCCGCATTTAACTTGGTCCCTAGACAATTGACCCTTGATATCACTTGAATACCGTTGGATTGGTTGGGTCATCCGAAATAAGAGATCAAAGAAGAGGGAAAATTCGGGGGTGAAAGAAATGGTGATTGCCAAAATGTGAATGGGGACTTCCACCCTTACATCGACACTATATCTTTTATATTTATTTTACTTTTTTCTTTACTCTCACTTTGATCCCTAAATGGTCGACCCTGAGCATCACTTGGGTGCCGGAGGAGTAGTTTGGGTGATGTAGAAGATGAAGAGGAAAGAAAGTGGTGAGAAAGGATGACGGAATGGAAGGAAAATCAGTGTAGAACCATGGTGTGTGTGGTCACTAGAAGCTGTGGGCTTTAAAAGAAAAAGAAAAACAAAAAAGGTTTAGATGTTTGACCATGTGTACCTTAGTGGAGAGATGTGCTTGGAGGTTTGAGTTCCAACTTCATTCTCTTCGGCTATCCAAGAAGGAGCTTGAGACATTTCTCTTGTTCAATTCAATCTAAGTGGCACATAGCTTACTTCAATTGGTTTCTCTTGAAATGTCCAAAAGAAAATAAGAAACAAAATAAAATACAATATTATAACTATGAGATGTGTAGTATCACAATCAAAATGAACATGAAATGACAAAAATGTGTAGAACAGATTGGATTGGAACTAGATCTCAACCCCTATTTTGGAAGTTTTAAAATGCAAAAGCATGCAAATAAATGTTTAAACGTGTGCAAAATGATGCTAAAATGCAAGCAAAGATGATGGTAAAAGATCAAAAAATGGGCTGAAACTATTGGCTGAAGGCCCACCTTATGGAAATCCTGCGCCCTAGTCAACAAGCCATCTAGCACTTTAGCCAATGGGGCATTAGGCACCCTGATCAAAGGGGCGTCTAGGTGCCTAGAAGATAGATTGTAGGTGACTTCTTTCGTACTTTTCTTCGGGCTTGTAGGCGATATCTAACATGTCAATGCAACTTGAACCCCAAGAATGTGAAGAAGGTGAGTGAGACCCTCCAAGAGAGGGAGGTTGAGACGGGAGCCTCCAAGAGTTGGGAGAAAGGTAAGGTAAGGATGGTCAAGAAAATGAGAAAGTGGCCTTTCTATTGGGATCTTGGAGGTTCTCTTGGGTGTAGGAGGACTTGAAAGTCTCTTGAGGTGGAAATGGGAGTATTGTGAAGGGAGGAGAACCCTTGGAGAGAACCCTCAAAATGTTGCAGAAGGGTCTCCTTATGTAGCCACTCGAAAGGAAAAAATATAAAAGACAAAGTCTCTCTGCAAGTATGCTCCAAGAGACTGGGTGCTTGCATCTACATTATTGATGTGCGCTATGTGCACGTACGAATCCTATTGATAGTGTCGAAAGTGTACTTTCTGACTTAACGCCTTGTCAGACAGGGCATTTTCACTAGTTAGTGCAATAAGTGTGTCGGGCACGCTCCTGGTATGGCATTGTTTATGTGGTTAATTTTGTTGCCTAAACACAAAACACCCTGATAGATGGGATGTTAGGGTTAATAGAAATGTATGTCCAACAAGTCAATCATATATAATATGATTTGACATTTATAGAAATATCTCATTCAATTAAAAAGATAAATCTTTATTACTAACTCTTATTAGATGTGAAAATCATAATTAAGTACTAGATCACATGCAATGATGATTGATTCATGATGAGATCATGATAATGAGATCGATCATCTAGAGATATGTAATCTAAATATTTCTAGTTATAAGATGCTTGAGATGGGATATCAAATATCTAAATAAACTAGTGTACGTGATGTTTTCTCATGTTATGAGAATGACCGATCTAATTGGTGTTAGTGTGGAGACACTGAGATACACATACAGATGCTCATTAGTTCAATAAGTTCACTTAACTGACTAAATTAGAAACATTGAATGGTATCTTACCGAACCATCAGTCAAGGTTTTCTATCATCATAGTTGCATAGTTAAACCTTTGACCCGAGTCACCAAAAATGCTTTGTTGGGCAAAATTTGTGCTTTCACCATTGACTTATGAATCACTGTTTAGATGGTTTAGTATAGCGATAAATTGGGTACAAGAGAAGCCCTGTGGACGTAATTGAGCTGACAATAAGGAATCATCTACTCTCGATAAGTAAGAGTGAATGTCCTATGGGATAGTGTTTTAAATCCCTGGCCAAGTTAGAGAAAATAATAGGAAAATTATTTTTCCAATTGATCTAATTTCAAGTATATGATCCTATATAGTCAATATACTAAGGAGTGGACAGTTGATGCCGTACTCCTTTCTGATTGGACATTGAATGGATGAGGGTTTATATCAATGTGGTAACTAATGATTAAAATACTCAATAGAGATAAGACTATACCCACATTCATTTGGTATTATGGAATGTGGTTTACACCCTTTATTAGCAGGCCAATTAATCTATTATTGAATAATACATTTAATTAAATTAAATAGAATCATTCTATTTTAATTAGGCCTTAACCAAATAGGCTATTGGGTCTAGTGAGTCACACACATAATGACTTATCCACAAGTACAGGGGCAATGTGCATAAGTTATGAAGACTTTGAATTTTTATGAAAAATTCTAAATTCTTTATAAATACTAATAATTCCAGCCAAACCCTTTCAAGCCAATAGTTAAAACCACATTCTCAGCCTCTTCCCTACCTTTTATTCTTTCTAGAAGGCACCCATGGGTGATGGAGCTCCGTTTGGGAAGAGTTCTCCAGCTCGGTATGAAGGTAGAATCTACTGTGGATGAAGTTCATGTGGATACTACTAAGGATCAGATGTTTGAATAGTTTGAAGAGCTTAAGAAGTTATTCTTCTTCCCCAAAGTATTAGATGAATCCTATTAGTTATATTCAAACTTATTTTGATTGGTTTTTGGTTTTCATCGTTCAGTTTAGATTGAGACAAGATTAACATGAACCCATAGGAATTATCTTTTTCACTGTACCAAATTTTATAGGACGATTTATCACCATGGTATCAGAGCTAGGTTTAAGTATTGGTTGAAATCGACATCAAATCGATGTTATTTTATGTGTTTTATGTGTTCTTGAATTTGTGCAAACATTTTTTTTCTCGAGGCATTGATAATATGTGTATATTGTAGAATAGAGATTGGTTGACATTGGTATATTCTTTTGATATAGGGATTTTTAGCACTGCAAGCTGTTTGAATTTTGGATCTTTATAGAGTATGGGAGAAACCTGAAAGTTAGTGATTATGTCACGTTCGAACAGTAACCCAAGGTTGGGTGTTTTGTGAAATCTTTGTCCATGGAGGGAATTGAAACATGGTGAAGACTTTATAAGACGGGTAATGTGATTACCTATTGTTGTTCCATGATTTCATGCTTCTAACATTGGTGGAGAAAAAATAATTTGGTTTTTCGACAGTGGGAGCCCTAGTAGTGGCAATGCATTCCTCTCGCAATTGCCATATTTTGGAGAAAATCTAGGGGATAAGGCTGGTTGATTTAGAATCCCTATTGCACAAGGATTCTAACTGGTATTTGTTGGGGTTTTTCCCTCATTTAGAATGTACATAATGGGCAAAGAAACCCAATGGTATCCTAATCCTACCCTGATGGTGCCTCCCATGTTCTTCCCAGATATCTCATCAATTTGAAAATTTTTAATGAAGATATATGTGCATACCTAGAAATGACATGTGATGGAGATTCTAGATTGCATTTTTTGGATAATTTGGTGACCGATATAAGGAGTTATTCCCCATGAAATATCATGGTCCTTGTTTATCGGTACAATAGTGCCGCCGCATTCTTACCCCTTTTTCGGTAGATTGAGTTTTTTTCCTATAGATAAGGCCAATTGTTTCAGAATTCTCTTTGGATGAGAACTAAAACATATATTTTTGGTAAAATTTCAAAGTTATGGATAAGGAGATATATACCCCAAATTTTGGGCATGGTTTCCTTTTATGCACGGACACTATAGCTCTTATCAGGCAAAGAAGAAAGACCCGGAGGCCACTGGAGTGATGGTGCAAGCCAGGATGGAGATAGGTGCACATAGGAGAGCACGCTGGGGTGGCATTGTATATCAGCCAGTGTGGCACAATGCGTTCATTATATTTATTAGATTTTAAATTGTTTAAAATCATAAAATTTTTAAAAAATACCATAAAATTAAAAAAAGTTAGAAAAATTCCATAACATTACTTCACAAGTTTTAAAGTGTTTAATGACTTGCTAGATGATATTAAACCTTATTGACATATATTCATTCATAATTATGTTTTAAAATTGTTTTAAAGGTTTAACTAAATTAATTAATGTTTTAATTAATTATGTAAAGTAGGATTTTAAAAAATAGAAATTACAATATTAATTTATGACTTTATACTATATTGGGAATGCATAAATATTCTAAATAGTTTAGGTATGCTTGCTTATTTTATATAAATTGTTTATATGTTATTTTCATCTTATTTATTTCATGAGAAATTTGACAAGCATGAAATTTAAAATTTTAAAATTACAAATTAAATTTTTATGAATGTTATATCATATTAACATCATGTATTTACATTGTGTATATATGATGTGTGAATGCATGATGTTTGGAGATCATGAACGTAGATTTAATTGTCATGTGATGGTAGTTAATTATGTGGCTGTGTTTAATTGGGGCCTGTATGTCTCCTTCTCTTTCTTTTCAATTCTAATTGTAAATTCTACTTCACTCCATTAATGTACTCCTCTTGGTTAAAACCAAGATTTCTTATTAGGGCATGTACATTTGTGGGTCAGTGTACCCTTAAGCTGCTTGTAATGACAAAAAGCTAGTTTATGGAAGTGGAAAGATCGGGACCATTTGGAGAAATGTTCTTATGGAAGTGGAGACACACCTACATTGGCATCATATACTAACTCCTTTAGTTTCACACTGCTTCCGCTCGATGTTGCATGTTTATGGTTAAGTCCATGATCATCTATTTTATTTTTTCATATGTGATAAGTGGTTGTGTGTTACGGGTTACACCTTAGATATATGATATTTCCAAGATATATATTATACTAAGCACAAATTATTAATGATACTAAAATAAAATCCCTTATCATTTTAATTATGTCTATAAGTGTGAGACAATAAGAATAGCTCACGTGGCCTTCTGTTGTTATGGTCTTGATGAGCCAATCTTAGATTGGATTGGTTTGTTGTGCTACCACAATGCCCATTTAGCAAGAGAATGGTGATCACAGCCAAGGCATTTGCCGAACTTTGGGGTGAACCATTTGCATGGCATTGTTGTGCTACCACAAGGGTTGTGTGATATTCTCATGACGTAACAAGCGAGTAATAAAGTATATGACTTGTTTGCTACCACAAAGTCATAAGTCTAAAGGCAAAATGACTAAGAATTTCAAGAGTTGCAACTAGAAATAGTTACCTGCCTATTAAATATGGGGTGATTTATTGTGCTACCATAATGTCATCAACATAAAGTTAATAAGGTCTTAGTCCCCACTAGGATTTCAACGTGATATCCCATCTGTGCATAATGAGGTTATACAAATTCGTTGAAAATTAGTGGGAGCATTGTTGGTGCCAAATTTTTCTGTTCAGCTCACTCAACTTAGATTTGAACAATTTTGAAGTTCAACCTAGATTCAGTAAAACAAGGACCAGATGATACAAGCAAGCTTTGGAAATGCCTCTGCATGGCTTAATAGGCCCCAAATGGCCAAGACAATGAGCTCATTGCATAGCCCCTATCAAGAGCTTCGCAACGGTACCCAAAACATAGAAAATGGATGTTGCAAGGCCAAAATGACCATTTTGCTGTCGATACATCAAGACAAGTTAGGACTCTAACAGAAAGATCCAACTTCACCACATTGTTAGTACAAGATAGAGTTGGACAACACTCGAGATGGATTAGAAATCCAACCACTGGTTGGAAAATTATTCAGAAAAGATCAAATTTGGACAAAAGTCTGTACCCTATCACCTCAGGGGCATAATATTCCAATCAATTTCTAGATTGGCTCACCAACTAAAAGTTGCAATTTTCTAGTCCATGGCTTTAGTCTCGTAAATATTGATGCATTAAAAATAAAATTTGGCCAATGGAATGATTTAATTGTATGTAATTACAACTTTTAAAATTATCGATGACTGGATTGCATCGATTGGGGGAATCTACAAAATAAGAGATCAGATGCAATTTGAGAGATATTGGCCACACATCATGATGGATCACAAGATCAATGGCCATTAGGTCACATTCTAGATTTTTCCCCAGTGAATTTGGGGTTTATTTAATTAAGTTCATCAGGAATTAATGATATTCGTTGAATCAAGAGCATTTAGATCAACAAACTAGATTGACTCTCTCTCTCTCTCATTGTGCACACAACACCTCATCCATAAGCACCATCCTTTCTTTCACCTGACCTAGGTGCACATCAACTTAGTAGAACTTCTCTGGTTGGAATTCCTCCGGGGGAAGACTTCTAAGTGAGTTACAACTCCTTGCTTTATCTTATCTTACCTTATCTCCTATCAAGCTTATCCTATAGACTCCAGGTTGAGAGGAGACTAAGAGAGAAAGATCAGGAGCACCAACTACCTCATCTGTCTGCACAACAGACCTTGTGCGCACATAGCCTTCCCAAAACCTACTCCATGTGCACATCCAACCTGGTGAGAATCCCTCTAAGTTAGAACTCTCACCAGATAAGACCTCTTCGATCATTAAGACTCTCACCCTCATCTCCATCATATCTGATCCCTTATACTTCTCATTGGAAGGGAGACTCAGAGAACAAAAGGCTGGGTGTGCAGCCTTATCTCACCTCACCCACCATCTGCCAAACCTGCTCCTCTCTCCCTCTCTCCAACACGCCATCTTCCTCTCTCTCTTTTGCTTCTTCCAATGCTAGCAACATCATAAGAGGAAGAAGAAGGACAGCCTTCTTCCAACACCAATAGCACCTGCCTACCTTCTCCTATAGTAGTGACAACAGCAAGCCTTCTTCTTCTTATTGCCTATCTTTTTCCACTAGCCAGCGTAGCCAGCAACAACATCCTTCAACAACACCAGCAAGAGTAGCAAGGCAGTAGGTAGTGCTAGAAGAAGAAGAAAAAGAAGAAGAAGAGGAAGCCCACTCTTCTCTATCCTGCACCAACCTCCAACAGCAGTAGCAGATGATCAGGCCCCTGAGCGGCCTTCCCTCTCTAGCATCAAGAAGAGCACCAAGGCCTGTGTGGCCTCCCCCTCCATCTTCAGTAGAACCTGCATCAAAAAGGTAGGAGAAGGTGTATGATGTAGCATTCACTTTTTTTCTTCTTCTCTTATCAACCTCTGCTCCATCTCTTCCCATGGCTAAACCTATCATAAAACAAGCCCTTTGTGCACCCCATTTTGGCCATCCAATCTAGCATTTAAACCTACCATTCAATAGTTCATGTTCGATCCCCTGTTGTCCTCTTAAACCAACACCTAGCGTACCCATTTTGGCCATCCAATCAAACCCTTAAACTTGTCATCAAACAAGCACCTTGTGCACCCAATTTTGACCATCCAATCAGGCCCTTAAACATGCCATCAACAGCCTATGTTTGACCCCCCTGTTGTCCCCTATGCAGGACTTTGTAATAGATCATGTTTGGCCCTCATTTTGGCTACACGATTAGCCCTTTGTGCTATCCCATCCTTGGCCATTGTCCAATCACCTAAACAAGTCCTTGCAACCGCATGTCTAGGCCCTTGCTGTCCCCAATCAGGTCCCTTTGAGTGCCTTTAAACTTGTCCCTAACCAGGCCTCTAATCAAACACCAAAAGCACCTGCTCAACCTCACCTTTAAGGCTACTCAGATAGCACTAAATCAGGCCCTTGTGTGCCCTTAAGCTTCTCCTAATCAGGCCCCTTTAGATAGCCTACAACAGCCCTCTATGTGCGCCTACACAGTCCTCCCCTCTGGCCCCATAAAAAAGTCACCAAAAGCCCCTTATTGTTCATATTAAACCACTCCCACACAACACCTGTTTTAGCCCCGTTGCTATTCTCCTAAACCAGATCTTCATGAACTTGTTCAACTCCTCGTGCTACCCTCAAAATAGACCTCAAACACCTCTTTCCCCTTCCCCTTAGAGCTTAAGGTGAGGGTTGATGCTTTGAGATTCTCGAAATCTACCGTATGGGCCGAGAATACTCAGGTGGGCCCTTAATCTTCCTTTTGTGCAACCCCAATCAATCCCAAAACTATCTAAATTTTCCCCTTGTGCAGTCCCATTAAAAGCTCATCCAAACAACACCTAAATTGACCCCTATTAGCCCCTCTAAGGCCTACCCAGCCAGCTGCTATAGCAATGACAAAGTGCAAAAATAAGTGCTAGATTGAAGATCAAAACAGGTGCTGGTTCGGTCCTAAAAAGGGTACTAGATCGAAGCTAAAACAAGTGCTCATTTGATCAATACAAAATAGGTTCTTGTGAGGACCGATTTGGGGGTGATGACCATATCCCCCTTGTATCACATGATGGTCAAAATATAAAAAGGTGGCCCTCAATTCCAGTTCAAGTATGGTCCAAAACAGGCCCTTCCAGCCATTAAAGCTCTAGATAGGCCTCCCAACCCATTGAACTTGAAGACTGGCCCATTGTGCCCTTAAGACTTGAAGACCAGCCCATTGTGCCATTGACATATGAATTTGGCCCATTGAGCCTTGGACATTTAAAAATCACTTTTAATCAAATATGAATACGAAACGCAACATTAAATAAGGAGTTAGTCCACAACTAGATGCTGCACCCTAGATAGCTAACCCAGACCAGACCTGGCATGTCACATCTTGGATGTAGGCATGGGCCAGCTCCCATTGTCAACACAAAGGAGAGAGGGGTCAGGGGTCGCAATAGGGTCGGTCAACCCCTAGACCGATTGGTTGCGACCACCTTTTTTATTATTTTTCAAAAATTCAAAAAAATCAATAAAAATGCAGAAAACTCAAAAAATATAGAAAAATGAAGGAAAAATAAATGACATGATTTAAACAAATAATTTGTCAACTTCATTCCAATGTGACATGTTCTACATTTTGTAGATAGTTTATGTACTCTCCCCATGTCATTTAGGTTGAGTACAAAGCTTGATACATGATTACATGATGATCATATTCGTTAGTCTTTCGGGAAACCATCTTAAGACTTGATCCAAAGGAGTCTCCATAGCTATCGTAGCCATAGGTCGATTGGATCGAAGTGTCTGATGACTCTACATAATTCATTCCATAATGCTCTTGGCCATATGTAGGGAACCAAGAGCCTTGAGATGAATCATATGCATAGTTGGAAGCATCATGGTACTATCCTCCAACTCCATGGGTACAGTGAGCTCCTCTATGTTGCAGCCTTGTACCATGATCAGCATCTTGGGTCACATGGGTGTATTGCTCCTCATTGGTAAAGCATAGAGATGTTGTAGGAGATATAGGAGGATCTGAGGTCTCTTGTATTTATGAAGCGATGGCGCCCTTGTATCCAACTCTACTATTGCTGCTACTCTTTGACGAAGAATCCTGAGAAGTTTGGTATTGCACTCGAATGTTTGGCTTCAGCATGTCTTCTCGATCGTCTTCAACTGTATCAACATATGCAATATCAAGAGGATCAATCATAACTTGTTTACCTTTCTTATACTTTGCGTACCTCGACTAGTTCCTTCTCTAGTCCTCTGTCGCTTTGCTAGGGAGGGAGGGATCTAAAATTCTTCAGCTAAAGGGACATCGTTGAGCACTCCTTTAGCCCATTGTCCATCTTTTGAGTTGAACTTTGGTTCTCACAACCCATCTCGATCATTGACCCAAGCTTCCAAGGAGTTCTTCTCATAGAATATTTGATCCAAATCGATGTCCTCCTCTTCAATTGGTGACTCCTCGACTTGACGTCCCGCCATTTGTGATATCCAGCTCTTTTGTTCTACATGGTTTTGTTTCATTCTCTTCAAATTCTTCAACTTTAACCTCATGTTGTAGTGACAATACACGAGGTCTTTGAGTCTCTTTGATGTCAACTTGTTCTTTTGCTTCGTGTGAATAAGCTGAATGTAGACCAATTTCTCTCACAGCTCGAAGACAAAGTGGTTTGGCTTAGGGCCATGATGGCTACATTTACAATGTCCTCATACCCTAGTACTTTATCATGGTCCATCCACTAATCAACTACATAAATTGAATGTGTTACATTATTATATCATACCTTTTGATTAACTAAGTAACTAATGAAAAATAATGCTATGTACCCAGACTTAGTAGCATCACAACTCATTCCACTCTACCCGTTCCAAAGTGAAATGCATGCATTATGTAATCGTACATCTTGTTGCAAGCGATAATAGCCTGGTCATTGTCATTAAGCATCAGTCAGATGATGCTCTTCACGTCATCTAATAGCCCGTTCATTTCCTTGAAATGTGGACTGTAGCAATACCTTGGGTTGAAAAAGTAACCTACAAACCAAATAATATTAGTAAAAAATTTATATGCATGTGAAATGTAAAAAAAGGTTAGTAAATGACTAATAAAATATACCTGCTGCATGTATGGGTTGATGTAATGTATGTTCTCAGCAACGATCTATGATGTCCCACCACTTGAGGAAGTTGGACACTATTTTGCGTCATATAAATACCCTATGTCTGCTTTCTTATCTTTGTCAACTATACTTAGTACCTTAACTATGGGTTGGACAATGTTTAACGTCTTCTTCACAGCCTTCCAAAGATTCCCACTCTCTATTGTCTTCTCTACTTTTCTCCCCTTTATCTTATCTTGGGTTACATATAGCTATCCAACTACCCCAACTCGATGAAATTACCATTTGAGTTAGAGCTCTCCTTTGACTCAATAAACTTTCTAGAAAAATGTAGTGGGAGGCGAACCGGGTTGCACTGGGCCGTAGCAACTCTTAGCCCTTGGTATGTTCCCTCATAAGTGCAAGGATGAAGTTATGGTTGTAAATAAAAGAAGAAATAAACTGGGTTAACTTAACTGCCCTTTCTATTTGAGGATCCTTGTATATATCCTTCAACATCAAGTCTAAGGAGTGGGCGGAACAAGGTGTCTAATACAACTTTGGTCTTTTGACCATAAGCATCTGTCCAGCCGATTTGTATGCGGCCTCGTTGATTGTGACTACTTGTACTACTCAGTTCTCTCTTGTTTCTTCTATTACTCCAACTATCAATTGGTAAAGATACTTTGCATTTTTTGCTTGTCCTGATACATCGACCAACTTCCAAAGGACCGTGCCAGCTTGATTGTACACTAAGAAATTGATCATCGTTTTCCTAGTTATACGTATTAAGTATAAGATATTAACTAAGTTATACTAAAAAGAATATTTATACATGTAATATAAAAGGCTATAAACAAATTTACTTACTGGTCCATCTGTCAGTCATTAATGAGGAACCTCTTTCCTTTCAAATTTGTTCAAATGAAGGCACATACTTCTTTATATCTTGCACCTCCATAGGAAGATATACATTACATATCTCCTTTGGGTTTGTTCTAGGCACTCCTCTCCCGATGTCTGCGATTCTGTTGATCATGTTCTTTTAGTATGATCCTTTCGTAGCATTTGCCAGTATGTTATGGTGAAAAGGCCACCTTGACATTGCTCGACTAATCTTTTCCTTACACAACTTGAGGTTCTTCATTATCATCGTGATTGTGCTTTGACGTTGTCGTGGTCTAGTGATAATGGGATCCATGGGACCTACTGCTGGGTCATCGCCTTTGTTGCTAATCAAGGGTGTTCGAGCAGTTGCTCGATGTAAATGAACGTTAGATATTCGCACCATTTGACGGAGAGGAGTTAAAACAAAATTTTTACAAACCTCGAACCTTAGTTATATAGTCTTACAATGTCATTGGACTATCTGGTACTTTTAAAAGTTATCACCTATTTTTGCTAGAAAATTTAGACAGGATATTTCAAACATTTAAAAAAAAATTCTTTTTTCTAAACTTTAAAAAGATTTCAAAGTTCCCACTAGCATAAATTAAGATGGAAGACTATATCTTAATTTTAAATGAATGTCTACAATGTTATATTAATAAAATTATATCTCAGTTGTAGAATATGATGATAAACCATCAATAGTAAGGCATAATAGATGTCAAGTAGCTTAATGGTTCACACTTCTTAGACCAGTTTAGAACCAAGAGACTTATTCTCATGGTTTACCAAATAGCTAACCTACTTTAAAAGTATGTAACTCCTAGACTATCAATTATATGAGAGATGATAATATCTTCTCTTATAATATAACATAGAGAAGATGCATTGTTTGCCTTATATTAGATGTTAACCTCTATAAGATATAAATTGCTGAGACAACATGAAAAGATGGATATGAGATCCATAATTGCTCATGGTGATGAGCTAATTAATGGCAAGTTAGAACAATAATACATCTTCAGTATTTTTTGTTGGTGAGACCAATGGAAAGAAGTAAAATCACTAGACAGAAATAGAAGGAGGTCAAGATAATAAAAGTTGAAATAAGGCATAACGTTCTTCCACTACATTAAGATGGTAAGTGGTAAAGAAAGTGCAAAGTGTATTGTGATAGGAATATATGCCCTACAAGCCAATCATATATAATATGATTTGACATTTATAAAAATATCTCATTCATTTAATTAGGTAAATCTTCTTTACTATCTCTTATTAGATACGTACATCATAATGACGTCCTTGATCATAGACGATAATGATTGAATTAGGATGAGATCATGATAATGAAATCGATCATCCAAAGATTTGTGATTTCACTATTCCTAGTCATAAGATTCTTGAGACAGGACATTAAGGTGCCGAATAGAATAGTGTATGTGATGTCTTCTCATATGATGAGGTTGATCGATCTCATTGGTCATTAGTGTGGAGACACTGAGATACACATACATGTTCTCATTAGTCAAATGAGTTCACTTAACCGATTGAATTAGAAACCATGAATGGTATCTTACCAAACTGTCAATCCATGTGGGTTTTCTATCATCACAGTTGATTGATTAAACCTTTGACTTGAGTCACCAAAAATGTCTTGCTAGGGGGAACTTATGCTTTGACCATCGACTATTGGATTATCGTTTAGATGGTCCAGTACAGTGATAGATTGGGTATAAGAAAAACTCTATGGATACAATTGAGCGAACAATAAGAGATTATCAGCTCTCAATAAGTGAGAGTAAATGTCCTATGGAATTGTACTCTAAATCCCTGGCTTGGGTAGAAAGGATAATTGGAAAATGAGTTTTTCAATTGATCCAATTCTGAGTACAGAATGCTATAGAGTCGGTATACTAAGGAGTTGACAGTCGATGTCATACTCTGTAAACACCCGAAATGGGATCCGTAGATCTCCTTTTCTGGCTCCTACACTTGCTTTGGGGACTTGGTGGATGGGATGTTAGTGTTTGTGGTCACCAGGAGCCAAAGGCTCCAAAGTATAGTAAAATGGAAAAGAAATGAAGGGGAGAATAAAAATGACCATCGTACCTTTGGAAGTAGGGAGATTGTTGGGTTCTGACTTCTCCTCTCTCGGCCGGCCGAAGGAAGAGAGCTTAGTGAGTCCTTTGTCTTTGATCCAGTTGATGCTCTGCCTCGGCCGGATTTACCTAAAAATGTCTATAAGAAAACATAGAAACAAGTGAAAAGATCATTAGTTCTAGTGAAAGTGTAGAATCATGCTTAAATTCGAACTTAAATATGCAACAGGAAAGAAACTGACCGGATTGGGACTAAATCCCAACCCCTATTTTTGATAGGTTTTTAAAGAGGTATGAAGATGTAAAAATATAGCCTAATGCATGCTAGATGTCATGATAATGGAAGCTAGAATGAAAGGGAGGAGTAAAGGATTGACCAAAAAGGTAAACAAACTCAAAAAGATGCAAAACGGGGTTTGCCCTTGCTAGTGCCCTATATATGGGGCGCCTGCTGCAGGTGCCCTGTTAGTGGGGCATGTTGACCAAAGTCAAAGCTCCCCCTTGATGGGGCACTAGGGACTGGTTCTGGCAGATTTTCTTCCCTTCTTCGCGGTCACCCCGGAGTGTAGGATAACCTTCAAGATGCAAATAAAGCTTCTCCAAATAGCCAATACACAAAAAAAGCTGATGGAAGGGTTATTTGGCACTAGATGTAAGGGAAATAGCTTGTAGAGGCTCTCAAAGTTGGAGAAAAATCATACTTTTGAAGAAGAAAACTGTTGGTTTTTAGGTTTTTGGGGGAGGGTTTCGGGATGGTTTAAGGGCTTGGGGAGTGGTTGTGAGGCTTTGGGAATGTAGTGGTAGATAAGAAGGAGTGAGGGATGGACTTGGAACCTTCTAAACCTCTAGATGGGGGTCTTTCTACAACCTAAAAGATGGTAACCTCATGCTGCTAGACTATCCCTTCAAGAAGCAACTATGTTTTTTTTTTGATTTTGGGAGAGGGTTTTGGGATGGTTTAAGAGCTTGGAGAGAAGTTGTAAAGCCTTGGGAGTGTTGTGGTGGATGAGAGGGTTTGAGGGATTTCCTTGGTGTGTCCTAAAGCCTCCAAAGGGTGGTCCTTTTATAGCCAAGAAGAGGGTAACTTTATTTGTAGAATTGTCCCATCAATCTGTCTAGTCAATCAGACCAAGTGCAGGTGCCCCACCAGCGGGGCGCCTGGCGCCCTATTAATAGGGCGCCTAGTGCCCTATTTATAGGGTGCTTTGACTTGGTCAAAGCGCCCTATTAAGGGGGCACTAGGCCTAGTTTGGCCGAAACGCGCAGGGAAGTTTTGATTTTCCGAAAAACTTGGTTTCCTTGAAAGAATACTGAAATATACTTCATGAAAATAAGAATTTAGGCTATCCAACTAGACCAAATTGTGTGTCTATAGCTTGCCTCTCCTTGGCATCGGCTTTGCAAGGGAGTGACATGAATGAAGTGTAGGCGAATGTAGTGAAGCGTTAGTGAGGCGCAGTAGAATCAAGTGGTAATGAACTGAAAAGGTGATGCCAAGGTGTATATTTAGACACGCCTTCATTGTCCTAGTTGAGTGGAATAAAACTTTGTCAGACTCCGAGATCACCCTTGGTCTTATCGAAACCTTCCCTCTAGTTGATTAGTTAAGGAGATGAACAGTACTGAAAGTAAATAACTAAATCCCACATGGGAGAGAATTGTTACCGGTTAGGACACGAATTGCATGGTGTGTTGGACTCGGTAGAAATGCATTGAAAAGTAAATTGTGAAAAGTAAAGAGGAGACAACCAATCAACCAAGGTTGGGTTCTTCAAATTCATAAGGTTTACTTAGAAATATCGGTTCAGTTCGAAATGGAATAACTCCTTGTTTTGATGAAATCGTTGTTAAAACATGATGGAAACCGATTCTGCGAAAAATCAAGACCTCCTCTAGGGGCTATAAAAGACCATGTTTAGAAGGTTCATGGTGGGACTAGAAGGAGAAAGCAGAGAATGGTTATGGTGGGATGAGGCATGATGGTGTATGAAATGATGCATGTTGGGTTTAAAGAAATACAAATAAGTATAAGAAAATAGTTGAAGATATAGGTTGAACATAATGGGTCAGGACATCCAAGAAGAAACCGTCGTCCCCGCATATTCAACTTTGGCCTATCCGCAAGCCTAGGGAATGACTGAGCCCTCACTAATTTTGTTGAAGGGGTTCTCAGGCTCAGCTCCCTCTAGATTTGAGGTCTTCAACATCTTAAATATTATTTATTTTGAAAGATGCAATACTAAATGCAAGTCCTAATAGGGGTCGGGGTAGTCCACTTTTGGTTTTTTTTCCAATTTATGATTTTTTGTCATTTTTGCTTTGTCCAAGTGTCTGGGGATATGAAGTTGGTATGCCTTCTCCTGTTCCTACTTCCACTTAAGAAAAGATATTAGAACTTTATTTTGGCTTACTCCCTTGCGAGGAGAGGGCAAAGTTGCCTTGATCTTTTGTCAAGTGACATAGGCCTTATCAAGAAAAACATAATTATGCAAAAAGGAAATATGCAAGACTAAAATTAAACATGAATGCAAAGGCAACTAGTCAATTTAGAGAGCAAATTTTTAAGTATTTTGAAAATTTTTGATTTGTTTGGGTTTTGATGGTTTTATAATGTTTTTGGTATTTTGGCATTTTTATGATTTTTTGGTGTTTTGGATATATAATTTTTAAAATTTTTGATTTTGTGAATTTGTTTGGTGTTTTTGAAGTATTCGATGTTTTTTTTGTGCGGTATGAAGGAAATGATCATCTCATCCTTTGCCTTGCTTGCCATAGGTGTCCCTTATCGTTATCTAAGGATTAAGAGTAGTCATCATGTGTGAGAAAGTGCCTTGTTCGGAATCTTCTGACCTTCTGCCTTTGATAGGCTATGGCTCTTCTTGGACCTAGTTGGTCGATCCTGCCACCAAGGTTAAAGAAGAAAGAGGATTGGTGGTAAGTCCTTAGTAGGGTTCAGGGATGTTGAACTTGTTTCTCTACTAGTGCCCACATTGCCTGTTGGGATTTGACCTCCTCGAGTCTTTCCTTCTAGCCCATTTTCTTTGATGGCCCACATTCAAATAGGTTTTCTCTTTTGCTTGATTTTGACCTGAGAGGTTCATTGCCCATATTTTGGAGCCTTTTTCTTTTTTGGGCTTTAGTTGGTACACATTCATATGGTCTATTCTTTTGTCGACCTGAGGGGTGATTGCCCATCTTTTGGCACCTTTTCTTTTAAGAAGTCAGACCTTTAGAGGCATCCTCCTACTAAGGCGATGGGCACTTTTGATACTCCTCATTCTAATCCCTTTCATCCATTTAAAACCGAAATAAGAAAAGAATAGGATAGGGTCGACCTTCTTTTGTCAAGTGTTGCCTAGCTTTCTCTTTGACTTCCAATCATTGGATCCCGAAATCTAGGTGTGTAGTGTGTGCAGTATGATGCCTATCCTTATTTCCCTAAGTGACAAGTTGGGGCACCGAACAAGCAAGCATTAGATGTTACTACCATTCTTCACACCTTTGGATTTACATATTTTTTGTGATTTTTGTTTTTATTTTAAGGGAAATATTTTTTGAGGTATACAACATTCCAGGGATGAGCTAATTCTTCACCTTCTGCATTAGTTAGCTTGTATGAATTACCAGGGTAAACGGCTGAGACTACATACGGGCCCTCCCAATTAGGTTAAAGTTTGGAGTGGGGATTGCCCGACTTAACAAATATTCTTTTAAGCACAACCTCACCGACTTCAAATTTTCTCTCTACCACCCTCTTCTGATAAAATCTTTTAGGTTCATTTTGGTAAGACATAGCATGTTCGGCAACGACCAGCCTCCTTTCATCTAAGAGTTCGAGTTGCGTGAGAAGGGAATTTTGTCATTCATCCATCGGGATGTCTCAATCAATCTGGACTCAGAGGGAAGGAATGAGTACTTCGTATGGGACTACTGCCTCTATCCCAAATGCCAAGGCATAGGGAGTTTGACCCGTTGGGGTTCGAACAGAAGTGCGGTAGGCCCATAAAGCATCAACTAACTTATCCGGCTAGTATGCGAACTTGTTAGACTTACACGTTTTCTTAATGATTTTTATCAAATTTTTTTGTAGCTTCTACTTGACCATTGCCTTGAGGATAATATGGAGATGAATGATGCAATTTGATGCAATACCTGTTGCAAAGGTCACACAGCTCCTAAGAGATGAATTGTGGTCCATTGTCGGTGATGATGTTGCCTAGGATCCTGAACCTGGCAATGATGTTGCGTTTGATGAAGGTGTAGACTGTTGATGCCTTGATTTCCACATATGCTTCCACTTCTGCCCACTTGGTGAAGTACTCCGTTGTCGTTAGGATGAAAGATTTGGTTTTGTTTGTGGAGTTTGGGTCACCAAGGGGTCCAATAACATCAAAAGTCTACATGGCAAAAGGCCATTAGGCATGAATCGGGTGAAGGGAGGATGCAGGAGAGTGAATCTTGTCGGCGTAAAGTTAACATTGATGATAGTGCTGGACAAAGATTGAGCAATCTTCTTCCAGAGTAGGCCAATAATACCCTTGCCTAATGATCTTCTTGGCGAGGGCTTGGGCATTCACGTGGCCTCCACACACTCTAGAATGTGCTTCCTTAAGTATCAACTCAGCCTCTTCTTCATCTACGCATCTTAATAAAATGCCAGCTAAGCTCCTTTTGTAAAGCACTCTACCTAAGATGGTGTATCTCTGGGAGACTCTTCTGATGGCTTTCTTTTCTTCAGTAGTTGCTTTTAGCAGATATGTCTGATCCTGGCAGTAATTTGCAGTCTCATGATACCATGGTTTCTCACCCTCTTCTAATTCTTCCAACTCAACCAAAGATACTTCTTCCTTTTGCTCAATATTCCTTCTTTTCAAACTTCTCTTTAACCTTCAAGAATTGTGTATCTTCCACTACCGGAATAGTATCGGCGAACATAGATCGTCCTAACCTGCTTGGCTAGCGGGATAGACAATGAAGATGCTAGGGAGGCAAGAGCATCGGCAAGGATTTTTTGAGCACAAGGAACATGGACAAATTCGAGTTTGGAGAATAACTTGATGTAACAAGCAGTGAGTTCTTGATATGGTCTGAGCCTAGAATGAGATGTGCGATATTTGGCAAGCACTTGGCGAAGAATCAATTGACTATCACCAATCACCCGCAGTTCGGTGGCATCATAGAAGTGAGCGGCCTCCAATCCGGCCAGCAAGACTTCATACTCGGCTATATTGTTTGTTATTGAAAAATGGAGCTGAAAATCCTGCGGGATGGTGACACTGTTGAGTTACAAGAGAATAATCCCTATCCCTCTACCCTAAGAGTTTAATACCCCATCGAAATATAAAGTCCATAGATTGGAAGAACGAATAGATATCAATTCTTCACCGGGGAACTCTGATAGGATACGGTCAAAGATTGGGATGGGATGATGGGCCAGATGTTCAGCAATCGCATAGCCCTTGATTGCCTTCTATTGGACGTAGGTGATGTCAAATTGAGAAAGAAAGCTTTGCCATCGTGCCAATCAGTCAGTCAAGACAGATTTTTCGAGAAGAAACTTGATGGGTTTCATGCGAGCAATGAGAATAACCTCATGTGCTAGAAAGTAGTTCTTAAGCTTCTGGACTACCCAAACTAGGGTGGCACAGGTTTTCTCCGTGGTTGTGTACTTTTGCTCACAAGGATCAAAGATTTTAGAAGATAGTATGCTACTCGCTCTTTCCCTTCATCATCTAACTGTGCCAATATTGCCCTGAGGGATCCTTCCATAATCGAGACGTATAAGATTAAGCGTTTGCCAGGAATCAGAGGTTTGAGCACAGGTGGGCTTGACAAATACTTATTTAAACCATCGAATGCCTCCTAACATCTTGAATCCTATATGAATTCAGCCGTCACCTTGGTTAACTCATAGAAAGGTTTGCACATTTGGAAATGTTGTGAGATAAACCGGCGAACAAACTGTAGCTTACCAATCAACCCTCTCAACTCTTTCAAGTTCCTTGGTGGAGGCATATTAATGATGGCTTTGGCCTTGTTGGGATTGATCTCAATGCCTCTTTTGCTGACGATGAACTCAAGTAGCTTTCTGGATGATACTCCAAACACACATTTCTTGGGGTTCATCTTAAGCTTATATTCCCTGGCTCGCTGTAAAACCCTTTTTAACACCTCAGCATGCTCATCTCGGGTCTAAGATTTAACCACCGGATCATCCACATACACCTCCACAAATTTATGTATCATGTCATGAAATATCGCCACCATGGCCCTTTGATAAGTTGCTCCAGCATTCTTTAATCCAAAGGGCATGACTATGTAGTAATAAGTTCCCCAAGGGGTAGTGAATGAGGTCATTTCTTGATCCTCTTCTGCTAACCGGATTTGATTATACCTTGAATATCCATCCATGAATGATAGAGTTTCATATCTAGCTGTGTTATCAACAAGAACATCAATATGAGGAAGGGGGGAATCATCTTTTGGACATGCTCTATTTAAGTCCCTGAAGTCAATGCAAATTCGAACTTTTCCATCCTTTTTTCATGACCGGGACTATATTTGCCACCCATTGCGGATAAAGGATGACTCTAATGAATTTTGCTTGGTGTAGCTTATCGACCTCTTCCTTCATCTTTAGAGCTATATTTGGGTGGAATCTCCTTAACTTTTGCTTGACCGGGGTAGCTTCAGGTTTCAAAATTAATCGATGTTCTACTAATGACTTGTCTAACCCCGGCATATCTTCATATGTCCAAGCGAACATGTCCTTGTATTCTTGCAATACGCCCATTAGATTTTTCTCTTCCAAAGGGGTGAGGTTGGCACTGATGAGGATAGTCTTAGGATCTTCTGGTGTTCTAGGATTGAGTTCCTTGGTTGGCTCATCTCCTATGGCTGACGGCTCTTCAAACCTCTTCAATCTGGATGCTTAAGTAACAACCAAATCCTTTTCTTCGTCTTCAGTGTCAAGATCTTTTTCTGACACAACCTCATAGACCCCTAAAGTTTGATCAATGTTGTTCTTGTCCTCATATCGGATTTCATCCAACTGAATTGCATTTTCTAGATATTCTAGTTGCCTGGCACATTCTAAGCTTTTTTAAGTTAACTGATGTAGGTATCTTTCTAGAACTCTCCTACCTCTGATTTTTGTTTTTTTGGAAACTAAACCTTAAAAAAAAGAAGGTAAATAAGGGGAGGAAGAGGAGGTGGAGGGAGTGGAATTTATTGGAGAGAGTGGAGGGCAAAGGAGGTCAATCAAGGATCTGGTGGCTTCTTGGGGCAAATGCCCTTCCGGGGCAAGTTGAGATGTTTCCTCAATCGAAATTTGAGTTTTGAGGAGGACATTTTTTTAGGAGTGCTAAACATAAAGACAGAATGGGCTTCAGGTGCCCGATTTCGGGTGAGGTTAACTACGGAAGCCAAAGTAGGTGGAGATATTGATAAAGAGGGGAAGACTTCGAGCAATGATTGATAGAGGGGGCTTTCGGGCCCAATGTTGACAGAAAGAGGTGATGGGCCAGTAGGTTGGATGATCATGGAAGAAGGTGGGTTCATGGACCCAATAAGAGGAGGATGTGGGCTCGAGGGCCCGGGTTTAGGAGATGGGACTGAGGGCCCAAGAGTTGGAGAGAATGGGCACAAAGGCCCAGATTTAATAGAGGGGCTTGATGGCCCAAGAGCAACAAGTGGGTATGCGGACCCATAAGTTGGGCCTGGGGGCCTAGAAATAGGGATCTGGCCAAGAAGCCTAGGGAGAGCATCATAGTAAGTTGGGGTATGGGCCCCAAAATATGAGATAGTGAGGGAAGACCCTTGTGGAGTTGGTTGGACTTTTTCTTGAGTCAATTTGGCAATATGACCCTCGGGTGGGTTAATGGTGGTTCAGCCTAGAGTGGTTCTTTGCTTGACCCTTTTTCATCAGTGGAAAACAAAAGAGATATTTCAAGATACACGTCATCTTCAGGGTCGTCAGTTCTTCTTCTTTTCTCTTGCTCCATCTCTTGTTCTTCCTTGTTCTTAGCCAGTTGAATGGTTTCTTTCTTAATGAAAAACTTTTGTAAGCATCAAGAAAAGTATCTGCTTTTGAGATTCTAACCATTGGCAGTCTTTCCATCATACCCAACCCCACTTTTTGGTTGTAACCTCATTAGATTGATTGGCTCAGCTATGCCTTGCAGTTCTTTTCCTAGTCCTCGACCCTCTTGGTATCCCAAACTCTTCATTATGTGCCAACCAATAGTTTCATTTTTCTCTCTTTTCCTTCTCCACACTTGCCTATGCTGCCTACTTATTTCTGGAAGATCCAAGATTGTCAAAATTGGCTTGTTTGGCAACCCGAGGGGTGGTGGAAGAGAAGATGGATGATCTAGGGGCATGCTAGTCACCTTAATTACTTGTCCCTTGTAAGGGAATTTGAGACACTGGTGATTGGTGGAGGCAACTGCCTCTAGTGCTTCCAAATAGGGCCATCCCATAATAGCTTTGTACGTTGGATCCATCTCAAGTATGTGGAAGTCAACAGTGACTATTCAGGGTCCTATCTTTACATTTAATGTAATCATGCCATTGGTAGGCTTTTTCGACTTGTCATATGCGGTCACTGTTATTTGAGATGGCCAGACATCCTCTTCAGAAATTTCATAAAGACGTAAAGTTTCTGGTGGCAGAACATTAATGGAGGCACCGGTATCGACCAAACATGACTTAATGCCAACTCCATTGATGTGGACTGTGATGCATAAGGCACATTTCCTTATTTCCGAGTCGGCCAACTCTTCCTTTGTGAATGTAAGGACTAGATACTCACTTCTTGAGACCAAAATTGATGAGATTTTTTTTTGGGAGGAGGCTCTCGTTCACCATTACTTGCTGTAAGTACTGTTGGAGAACCTCTTGATGCACTCTAGATCTTTTGATCAACTCTAAGATAGAGATCTGTGCTGAGGTTTTATCAAGATGTTTCAACAAGTCATAGGATGTCCCAGGCAACGGTTCTTCGATGTGTTCTTCTTCTGCTTCTGGTACCAACCCTGACTGACCAGCCTGGGGAAAGACCCTTTGGAACATGTGCCCACTCCTAAGTACTGTGACAAGTTGAGGAGCTATAGTTGGAGTGGTAGAGGTGGATAGAAGGTTAGGTCGGATGATAGGAGGCCTCGGTAGGGCATAGTGATGATGGTTCGAATCATAGGGGTGTAGGTAGGTTGTGAAGGTATAGTTGCACGGGGCGGGATGATGATGGGTCTTAGTGATGGTGATGTTTGTGGTGGATCAACTAGGTCGATTAGGGTTCGTCCTGATTGGAGTTGTATGGCTGGTGGTGTTATGATGGGTCGTGATAGTGCTCGAATGATGGGTGGTTGGTTGAGAGTAATGGGGTTGGTTGATGTAGCTTGGGGTATAGAGTGGATGGTTCGGTTAGGAGGGTGAGGTAAGTTGATGTGCATGGCAGAGGTGGCTCCCTCGACTTGCCAATTCTGGCCTCGATCATGATACTCCTCAGAAGAAATCAAGATGGGATTAACGTGTTGATTCCCAGGTGCGGGTGCATGTGGAGGTAAAGGGTATTGGATAATCCCCAGGCCGGGATTCTGTTGTTGTTGTTGTTGAGCTGGTGCGTGTTGCTGTTGATTTTTCACTATTCTGATGTATTCCCCCATCTGGTCCCAGTCAATACTGCCTTGCTCATTAAGGTCATGGATGTAGTCTTTGAACTGAAAACAATTTTCCATGGTGTGCCCAGGATATCTGTGAAACAGGCAGTATCGCTCTATGTTGGCATTTTGAGGCCACTCTAACTTCTCCCTTGGCAATGCAATTTGCCTTGCCGCCATGAGTGCATTAAAGATGTCTATGAGGGAGTATGGAAAAGGCGGGTAATGGTTCCTCTTGGGTCCAACCTTTCGGGGTTCGTAGGCCATGGGAGGGGGTACTTGGTTGTAGTTGGCCAGTTGTTACCGCAGTGGTTGGGGAACTAGGGCTTGCAGTCACTGAGGGATCGGAGCTTGTTGTTGACGGGGCTGGAACTGAGGTTGAGGTTGAGGTTGATGAGGGTTTCTAAATGGTTGATTTTGTTGAGGGTTCCTAAGGTTTTGATAATTGCTACGTGGCTTCCCTACAATATTGAGATTTTCATTTGTCACTATGCCCTCAGTCACTGGGCCGGTTGTAGTAAAAGTGGTTTTCTTGATAGCTCAGGGTTTAGGATCAAACAAGTTCATGATAAGCGAGTCCCTAAGCTGTGTTTGAATGTACCGTGCCCTCTCATAGAGTTCACTCATGGAGGTGGGGTGATGCAAAGCCAGCATATTCTTTAAGGCTGGAGTGGCATTGGTGATGATCATCTTCACTTGCTCTGGTTCTGAAATGGAATTAGTAAGCTTTTCTGCCATTAACCTCCACCTATCAGCATATCTAGTAAAGTCTTCATCATTTCTCATTCTTTCGGCCATGAGGTCAGTGATGGAATATGTTGGTCCAACCCTATCTTGATATCTCTGCAAGAATTTAGCTTTGACAATTTCAAAATTACTTGCCTCCAAAGGGTCAAACGAGTAGAACCACTCTAAACCTGAACCCTCTAACGATCTTCTGAAAAGAAAAGCAAGGGCCCTTGGGTCATTTTGCCACATTACCGACTCATAAAGAAAATCCTTGATATGAATGAAGGGATTACCGGTTCCATTGTAACGGTGGTATACCGGCATCTCTGAGGTGTAAGAAATCAATACATGACAGCGAAAAATATTTGATTTCATAAAACCATGATCTTTGCCTTGATCGATGCCGAACGAGTAAAAACGGGAACCGAATATGAAGTAGAATGAGAGTACCTCATGGGATTTCTAAAATCCCTCACCATGAATTAAGAGAAGACATTCCTCCTTGCTAAAAACCGTTCAAGTGTCCGGTCTCTAGCGGTATCCACACGATTTGCTTTAATAGACGAGTTCTTCCTTCCATCGGGCCTCCAGAAACCTTCCAGATCCAAGCTTGACCATGGGAGATCACCTTCTAGAGGAGAGAGGAGTAAGAGAGGATGCTTGGGACGTGCTCCAGCCCCTATGGCTTGTTAGGGTTTGGCTTCATAAGCCATTTATATATAGAAGATAATATTTTTCACCAAAACCCAAAACTTCTATAAAATTACATCCATGCCCTCATCTTATTGACCAGATCTAATGTGTGTGACCCACTAGGCCCAATAGTCAATTTGGTTGAAGCCTTAATTAATTTAAAAGAATAATTCCTTTAAATTAAACCAAAACTGTTATCCAATAACAATTTTTACGGCATTCGGGTCATAAAGGGTACAAGCCACAACCTATGATCCCTAATGTTTTTGAGGAGTTAAATAACATCCATTGATCCTTTCCATCATCAATTATCACACGGATTTAAATCCTCGTTTATACAATGTCCCGGTCGGTCAGGGGTTCGGCACTGACTGTCAACTCCTAAATATTCCAACTCTATGGGATCCTGTACTCAAATTTGGATCAATTGGAAAACTCCTTTTCCAATTATCCTAAGTACCTTGGCCAAAGATTTAGAGTACTATCCCATAGGACATTCTCTCTCTCTCCTATCGAGAGTGAACGATCCCTTGTTGTCCACTCAATTGTCTCCACCGGGTTTCTCTTGCACCCAATACATCAACTATACTGGACCATCAAGATGGTGATCCATAAGTCAATAATCAAAGTACAAGATACATCCGATAAGACATCTTTGGTGACTCGGGTCAAAGATCCAACCATGCTATTGAGATGTAAGAATAACCTGATAGATAGTTCAGTATGATACCGATCAGGTTTTCCTAAATTGGTCAGTTCAGTGAACTCATTCCACTGATGATCACCTGTGTGTGTATCTCAGTGTCCCCACACTGATGACCAATGAGATCGGTCATTCTCATCACATGAGAAGACATCACACACACTAGTCTATCCGGATTCTTGACATCCCGTCTCAAGGATCCTATGACTAGGAACATTTAGATCACATACCTTTAGATGATCAATCTCATTATCATGATCTCATCATGATTCAATCATCATTGTATGTGATCGAGGACTTCATTACGATATACGCTTCTAATAAAAGTTAGTAACAAAGTTTTGCTTATTTAATTGAATGAGATATTCCTAGAAATGTTGAATCATATCACATATGATTGGCTTGTAGGGCATGCATTTCTATCAATCTCCCACTTGCACTAAAGCCAATCACCCATCTGGCTGATCTCTATCAGTTCAAGGTGAAGCTCAAACACTCTTTGAGTAACCGCTTCAGTTAGTGGATTTGTAATTCTATTAGCGGAAGATACTCTATCTTTAATTATATCTCTATCAACTGCATTCTCTCTGATTCTATGGTATTGCCATAGAAGTTTGAAACTTCTAATGAGACTTTGGCTCTACCCCATTGTTTTCACAAAACAATACACTTTCAGAGAAAGTTGGGACACTCCCATAAGCCAGATGAACATCTTCATCTAGCCATCTACGCAAGCAATATACAGTCATTATGCAATCTACTTTAGATTAGTTGTAGAATTAGCAGTGTTCTCTTGCATGGAACTCTTCCAGCTCACTGCACCACCATTACCTTGTCTTATTATTAGAGTTTTCTGATTAAACAAGCTTGTGTTCATAAAACTACAAGACTTCAAGTCTTATCCTCCATACATTAGAGATATATCCTTAGTGCTCAAGTACTCAAGGACACATCCTTAAATTATCCTGTGACTCTCACAAGGATTTACTTGATGAATGCTCATAACACTTAGAGCATTAATGAAGTCATGTGCGTAGCATCACAAATGTGATAGGTCCTATTGCAAAAGCATAAGGGCTATACTAATGTGATCTCTTTATCTCTCAAGAAGTATACAAAGACATCTCTTTAAAGAGATCAACTCCACACTACATAGGTAAGAAACCTATCTTGGAGTTTACCATGTCAAACTCTTTGACTATGGTATTTACGCACATGAATTGGGTAAGGCTAAGAAACCTTTTAGATCTATCTCCATAGATCTTAAAACCCATATTAAGTTTGGAGGATTAATTGATAACTAGGCTCACTTATGATAACATACTTACTTCATTCTTAATGAGTAGTATGTCATGCATATATCTTGTTAAGAAGATAATAGCACTCCCACTTATCTTATATGAATTCATAAGGCACATCTTCGTTCCCAATGAAGTCATAAGATTTAATCTCATTAAACCTTATCTATCATCTATGAAAAGTTTTACTTGAGTCCATAAATGGACCTTATGCACACACTATTTGAATGTTTTGGAACTTGATTCCCAAAGGTTGTATCATATACACTTGTTTCTCAAAATAACATAGAGAAACACTATCTTAACATCCATTTGACATATCCTATAGTCATAGTGTGTAACAATCAAAATCCAAATGAATTAATTCCATGGCATAGGTAAAAGGTCTTATCATAATCAACTATTTGACTTAAATGAAATCTCTTTTAACTATCCTTACTTTGAAGGTCTCTACCTTCTACTTCAATCTATTCTTTAGTGATCCATTTATACCCTATAGATACTAAATCCTTAGGTGGATCAATCAAGTTCTGAACTTGATTAGAATAGATAGAGTTTATATCAGATTTGATTATTTCTTCCCATTATGAATCAATATCTCATATTGCTTCAATATAGATCTTAGGATCATTATCCTTTTATCTTATATTTCATTTCTTCCATCAAAGATATGTCCCACATATCTCTTAGGTTGATTGGACACAAGAAAAGATCTATGATTTTCCCTTGTGTAAATATAAACTAGTACCTTAATAAAAAGTGTTCATGGATTGTGGGACTGGAACACCTTCCATTTATACCTTGCTCCCACTATCTTTCTAAAAGAGGGACTCTTCCTCTAGAAATATGGAGAGATGAGCAACTCATACCCCTCTCCCTAAGCGAGGCATTAATATCCTTAAGTTTCTTTAGGATATCCCACAAGCCAACACTTTATGGTCTTATATTCCAACTTGATAGGGTTATACTTCTTTACCAGGCCAGACATTCTAAAACCTTAACTTGCTTAAGGTCAAGCTCTTTCCATATCTGATATGGAATAATTGGAATAGACTTGGAAGGTACCAATTTAAAGAATTAGTGCCTATATTGAGTGCTAATCTCTAAATAGACAAAGAAGAATTTTGCAATGGTTGTCGATGTCCATATTATGTCCTACACAATATGACTTCTCATTTTAGTTACTCAATTAAGCTAAAATGCATAAGAGGTGTCCATCAAAATTAGATTTTACTATCCTTCATTTATGTGTGAATTATTATTTAAGTATCCACTCTTTGATCTCATCAAAGAGTTCTAATACTCTTTCCATTAATATTTCTACTTCATTCTTAATCTCAAATAATTTCTCAAAGGTTTTGGATTTGTACTTCATAAAGTACATATGTCCTTACCTAGAGAAGTCATCTTTGAAAATTAATGAAGTTGAAATATTATCCTCTAACTTTAATAGATATGGGCTAACATGCATCTAGATGCATGAGTTCTATAAACTTATTAGCCCTCTCTCCATATCATAGTAATGGAGAGATGGTCATTTTGCTTGATAAGATAAGACTTACGTATAGTTAATGATTCCAAATCATTTACCTAAATGTTTCTATCCGAATAGTACTCCTTAAGTCTTTTCTTATAAATATGACCTTACTACTAAACTATAGATTGATCAACATCAATCTACTTCGCCTAATGAGGGTTATTCACACATATTTTTAAGAGCATACATATCTGATATGAATAAACTTTTTATTATGCTCTCACTGATAAACATTTTACCAGCTATTATAGAAAAATTATTATTTCCATACCATAGAATAAATCATCATTTATTCAACTAGGAAATGAAAACATTGTTCTTATGTAAGGATAATTAATACAACTCTAGAAGGCTATAGAAAATTTGTATCTCCCACTAGTAATGATACAACATTTTGTACCATTTCATATGTAGGTCAACAATCTTCTTTAAACCTTCATTTACTTGCTATTATCTACAATTCATTGTAGATATAAGATGTATATCTGGTATCTCATACTATTATATGCATCCCTAGTATCTTATACTAGAATACACATATATAGTATCTTATACTATTGAATGTGTATTTAAGACAAGTAAATATTAATGACATAGATACATGGAGCTTCTCAAGCTCCACCTTTACATTATGTGCAATACACTTTGCACTTCATCTTCTGTTTACCATCATCATGATAGTAGAAGAATGCTATGTCAAATTTAGGTTGTAATATCTTGACATACTTCTTTGACTTTTAACTATCACCTTCTATTTCTATCTAATGTTCTTACTTCTTTCTATTGGTTTTACCAATAAAAAGTATTCAAGATGTATTATTCTTATTTACCTTTAATTAGCTCATCACCATGAGCCATGATGAATATTATATCCATCTATCCATGTTGCCACTACTATTTTTATCTGATAGAGGCTAACATCTGACATAAGGCAATCAATACATCTTTTCAATGAGATAAGATCTTATCTTCTCTCACATCATTAGATAGTGTAGTAGATACCTACTTCTCAAGTAGGATAGTCAATAGGTCAACTATGAAAACTATTCTCTTAGTTCTAAACCGATATAAGAAGTGTGAGCCAATAAAATACTTAGCATCTAGCATGCTAGACTAATGGTGGTTTATAATATTCTACAACAGAGATATAATTATATCAACATTACAGACATTCATTAAAATTAAGATATGGTCTTTCATCCTAATTTATACTCCCTCTAATTTTTGACAAATTTGCATAACCCTCATTATGCAAAGATGGGATATCACGATAACATCCTAGTGGGGACCAAGATCCTACTAACTTTATGGTGATGACCTTGTGGTAGCACAACAAATCATCTAATACTTAATAGGTAGGCAACTATTGCTAGTTGCAACTCTTGCAACTCTTAGTCATTCAGTCTCTAGAGTTATGATCTTGTGGTAGCACAACAAACCATATACTCTAGTTAGGTCAAACCCGCTTGCTACATTATGAGAATAGATTCTTAACATAGCCCTTGTGGTAGCATAACAAAGCCATGCAAATGGTCCACCCCAAATTTCGGCTAATGCCTTGGCCATGATCTCCAATCCCTTGCTGAATAGGCCTTGTGGTAGCACAACAAACCCGTCCAATCTAAGATTGGCTCATCAAAACCATAACAACGGAAGGCTACATGAGTCATTCTTAATGTCTCACATTTATCGACCTAATTAGAACGAGGAGGGGTTTTATTTTAGTCTCATCAACATAGGTGCTACATATAAATATTAATATACCTTTGGAATATCATATATTTAAGGTATAATCTATAGCACACACCACATATCAAATATGCATTAAAACATAGGTGATCATAGACTTAACCCTAAGCATACACCTAAGGCACCCCTATAGGTGCAATTCCTTGCTTCAGAAGCTTGAGTTGGCATGCTCCCACTTTAGAAGGGTGCTTCTCCAAGTGGACTCACTCTCCATTCTACCACGAACCAGCTTCTAACAATTACAAGCTGCTAAAGGGTACATAGACCCACAAATGTACAACTCATAATAAGAAACCTTGGTTTTAACCAAGGGGAGTACACAAATGGGGGGAAGGTATAATGTACAATCAGATTGTATAGAGAGAGAGGAGGCACACGCAGGCCCCATTTAATAACAAAACCAACTTAATTAACCAAGCAATCATAAGCAAAGCATATTTAAGTCCATGATCACCTCCATACACACACCAACATTCATCACATGAACATAGAGTGCATACGTGATAATTATATGAGATATATCATATATATCACCATAAAATTATATACTATAACTTTGAAATTCCAAATTTCATGCTTCTCGAATTTTCATAAAATAAATAACATGAAATGCACATATAAACAATTTACATGCATAAGATAAGCAATACAAAATAGTCAGATGATTCATACTTTTCCAAAATTTATAAGGGCATTAAATTAATGTCCAAATCATAATTCTTCAAAATCACATTTTTCAGAATTTATTTGAACACTAATTTAATCAATAAAGATTTTAAAATAATTTTAAAATAATTTATAAAATGATTCTATGGTAACCAAAGTTTAAAACTACTTAACAAGTTCATAAACATTTTATAAGCCTATTAAATAATTTCTTAGAACTTATATAATCATTAATTTCATTAATTTTGATCTTAAAACAATTTTGAAATCAAAATAATAAAATTTAATGATAAAAAAGTAAACTCTATTTAATAAGTCATTGAACACTTTAATAGTTCATTAAATAAATTCTACAATTTTTCAGAATTTTTCTGACAATTTTTTGGATTAAAAATGAATTTTAAACAATTTAAAATCATTTTAGAATTATATTAACTGGTGGCGCATTGTGTCGACCAATCGGCGCTTGCCACGACACCGACGGGTCACTGTGGTTTCGCCGCGTACCCCCGCAGTTGCGCCGAACTTCCAGCCGCCGTGCCCCCCCGACGCTGACGTGGTGCGGCCGCGTACCCCGCCTGGCGCGCTGCGCTTTCGCCACGTACCCCCGCGCGCTGGCGGGTCCGGATCCGATCTGGACTCTCTGTCTTCTTCGCCCGTTAAGGGCGGGGCGGATTGCGCGGAAACCCTAGAAAATGCCCGACTTTCGGGCCTTATTTGGGTGGGTCAAACAGAGTCCAAAAAATCCAAAAAAATATGCGTTGGAATCCTTAAAGAATAAGGATTCTATTTCAATAAGTTTTATCTTATGAAAAATTCTATACAATGCGAAGTTTAAGGAGGAAGTTGCCACGGCCGCAATTAACCCAAACCGCAAATACCTCTCAAATCTGGCACCTCCAAGGGCCGTTGAGTGTCCAATAACTTATAGAAACTCTAGAAAACTTAATTTCATATCTTACCACATCATTAGACAGAGGTATTTGAGTCCAAATAGGTAAGTTCATCAACTCCCCTAATTTTGGCTGGATTTTCGGATATGATCATCTTAGCAACTTTCCGAACTCCTTCCAGACTCTCCAGATGGCCAAAATTCATGAGGTTTGTGGAATTTGGAAGATATCATCCACGAGAATCAATTGAAACTAACCACACATAGTTTGGTATCTCATACGAACTGTGGTGATCAAATCAAAATTGCTCTGTATACAGTTTCCAAAAAGCAAGAAATCACATGAAATCAAGCCAATTTCGATTCAACTTCGACCAAGGCTTCAACCGGGCTCTGATACCACTGTAAGGAATCAATACATGACAGCGAAAAATATTTTATTCCATAAAACCATGATCTTTGCCTTGATCGATGCCGAACAAGTAAAACCGGGAACTGAATATGAAGTAGAACGAGAGTACCTCATGAGATTTATAAAATCCCTCACCATGGATGAAGAGAGGACATTCCTCCTTGCTGAAAATCGTTCAAGTGTCCGGTTTCTAGCGGTATCCACACGATCTACTTCAATAGACTAGTTATCCCTTCCATCGGGCCTCCAGAAACCTTCCAGATCCAAGCTTGACCATGGGAAATCACCTTTTAAAAGAGAGAGAAGGAAGAGAGGATGCTTGGGACGTGCTCCAGCCCCTATGGCTTGTTAGGGTTTGGCTTCATAAACCATTTATATATAGAAAATAGAATTTTTCATAAAAACCCAAAACTTCTATAAAATTACGTCCATGCCCTCATCTTATTCACCAGATCTAATGTGTGTGACCCACTAGGCCCAATAGTCAATTTGGTTGAAGCCTTAATTAATTTAAAAGAACAATTCCTTTAAATTAAATCAAAACTGTTATCCGATAATAGTTTTTACGACATTCAGATCATAAAGGGTACAAGCCACATTCTATGATTCCAAATGACTTTGGGGAGTTAAATAACATCCATTGAGCCTTTCCATCATCAATTACCACATGGATTTAAATCCTCGTTCATACAATGTCCCGGTCGGTTAGGGGTTCGGCACTAACTATCAACCTCTAAATATTCCAACTCTATGGGATCCTGTACTCAGATTTGGATCAATTAAAAAACTCATTTTACAATTATCCTAAGTACCTTGGTTAAGGATTTAGAGTACTATCCCATAGGACATTCTCTCTCTCCTACCGAGAGTGAATGATGCCTTGTTGTCCACTCAATTGTCTCCACCGGATTTCTCTTGCACCTAATACATCAACTATACTAGACCATCAAGATGGTGATCCATAAGTCAATAATCAAAATACAAGATACATCCGATAAGACATCTTTGGTGACTTAGGTCAAAGATCCAACCATGCTATTGAGATGTAAGAATAACCTGATAGACAGTTCGGTAAGATACTGATCAGGTTTTCCTAAATTGGTCAGTTCAGTGAACTCATTCCACTAATAAGCACCTGTGTGTATCTCAGTGTCCCCACACTGATGACCAATGAGATCGGTCATTCTCATTGTAGACACGCAATTTTGGCCTAGTTGAAGAGCTTAAATTCTTGTTTTCATGAATAATATTTGAGTAACCTTTCAAGAGAACCAAGTTTTCCGGAAAAATCAAGTTTTTCGGCGCATTTCGAAGGGGATCGATAGAGCAATTGGCCGGGCCGAACACCCTGTATATAGGGCACCTGGCGCCCTACTTATAGGGCACCAAGCGCCCTATAAACAGGGCGCTTGGCGCCCTGTATACAGGGCGCCTGGATCCAAATCAAATCGATTCAACGGCTGATTTGACCCCCCGCAGTGACTCGTCTTGTCGACCTGACAGACCTCATGATGCTGGCGCCCCATATATAGGGCGCCATGCTGCGTGGCACTACTTTTTGGAAATGGCCAAAGTGCCCTCTTTTGAGCTATAAATATACCTCCATTTGGAGCTTGGAGGGGGTTCCAACTTCGTGCCACCCTAGAGCTCATCCAACACCACGTTTCTAAGCCATTTTCACCCCCCATAAGCCTTCAAACCGATCCAAAACCCTCTTCCGAAAACCCCAAAAACCTGTAGTTTCCTTCTTTAGAAATATGATTTTTCTCCAACTTTGAGAGCCTCTACCCTCCATTTCCCTTACATGTAGTGCCAAAACACTCTTTCATTAGCTTCACTTGAGTATTGGCTACTTGAAGAAGTCATTTTTCCGTTTTGGAGGTCTTCCTACGCTCCGGGGCGACGCCGCGAAGAAGGGAAGAAAATATGCTGAAGACAGTCCCTGGTGCCCCGTATATAGGGCGCTTTGACTTTGGTCAACGCGCCCCATCAAGGGGACACCTGCAGCAGGTGCCCCATATATGGGGCACTAGCAGGGGCAGACCCCGTTTTGCATTTTTTTTGAGTTTATTTACCTTTCCGGTCGATCTTTTACTCCCCCCTTTCATTTTAACCCTCAGTAACATGTCATTTAGCATATATTGAGCCACTCATTTGCATTTTTCATGCATATTTAAACCTTCTAAATAGGGGTTGGGATTAAGTCCCAATCTGGTTAGTTCCTTCCCTCTTGCACGTTTACATTCGAATTTGAGCATGATACTACACTTTCACTAGAACTAATGATCTTTTCACTTGTTTCTATGTTTTTATATGGACATTTGTAGGTAAATCCGGCCGAGGCGGAGCTTCAACCGGATCAAAGATGAAGGACTCACTAAGCTCTCTTCTCTCGGCCGGCCGAGAGAGGAGAAGTCGGAACCCAACAATCTCCCCGCTTCCAAAGGTACGATGGTCATTTCTCCATTTCATTTCTTTTCATTCTACTATATTTTGGAGCCTTTGGCTCCTGGCGACCACACCCACTAACATCCCATCCACCAAGTTCCCAAAGCAAGCATAGGGGCCGGAAGGAGGAGATCTACGGATATCCTCATTTCGGGTGCCTACACCTTTTGGCGACCACGGTGGGACCGACTTTGCTTTAGTGAGTTCTTCTCTTATTTTCTAAGAATGTCCACTTGAAAACATGCTTATTTTCACTTTAGTTCTCATTTAAGCCATTTCCATTTCCTTGCATTGCTGTTTACTTGCTTACATGCTTGTTTGTTTCCTTGAAGCATCATCTTGTTTCTTCCAAGTTTACTTGCTCTCTGTTTATCTTTTTAAAAGCATACCGATCTGATTTCCAACTTTGTCAATCAACTTATTTCACCTTAGTATTTTAGATATCATCTTCTTTCATCCCTTGTTAAGTATGCATGCCTATTTCCTTCCATGTCTAATTCCGTTCTAGTAAATTTGCTAAGCATTTCTAGCCAAGGTTAAGTGCTCCTTTCCATTTTAGTTTTTATTTTATATTATCTCATTGTCTTGTTTACTTGTTTCCTACAACATCTCATTAATCATTGTATGCTTTTATTTTCTTCTTGCTTGCTCTTTATTCCTTGACATTTCACTCGCATTTAGTTTGCATTGGGGTTTCAGCTCCTTAGGTCATCCGAGAAGGGAGGCTCTCTCCTCCCAAAGCCCCACACACCCAAACACCCCTCTTGGTGGTTGCCAACTCCTCCTCCGGGGATTCCCTCTCGGAAGGACCGGGTAGCTTCCATCAAGACCTCCGTAAGTCCCCAGACGTGAAGGATTCCCTCTTCACTGATCGGGCTGGTTGTACCATTTTATCCCAAAACCCGGAGTACCTATTATCTATCGTTGTGAAAATAGTGACAACCTTAGATTGCTCGGCGTTGTGAGAGCATAGGGTCCTACCCATTTATTTGAGTGGACAATATTTCTCTTAACAAGCCATTAATTTGAGGTTGAAACAAAAAATTTGCGTTAATCATTCCAAGTCTTTGCTATTACTTGTTTGCAAACAAAAACTGAAAATTAAACAAAAATCCAAAAATCACCTAAAAAGAACCAAAACAAAAATTTGCTTGAGGTTAATTTGCTTGACAACTTGCTTGTCCGACAAAAGAAAATCAAAACAAAAAATGGGTAAAAAAATCAAAACTAAAAAAATCCTTAAGCTTTTATTTGTCAACCTTCTTTTTTCTATTGTGTTTATGAATTTAAGGTCAGGTCGAGTTATCGGAATGGCGGATCAAAGATACGAGCAACTACAGTTGGAGTATGACCAATCTTATTTCTACCCTGATGCCGTATGTGCCGTCATTGAACCCGAAGTTCTCCCCGAACCTAGTCAAACTTCTCCTCGACCCAATCCAAATTCGCTTTGGGAGGCATTTTCTCATGCTGACCCTACCCAGATTCAGGCTGTCAAAGCCATCCTCAAGGGAAAGCCGCCCGTTGACCACATTCCTCCCGAAGGTGGTCTTCACATCTCTACCCGTCGGTCGGTAGCACATCAACCCAATATGCCCACTCATGGCCATTCTTATACCTGGCTCGTAGCCCCAATTTCTCCTCATCCGGTGGCTAATCTAGATCATCCCAATCCGAATGTCGTTGCTCCTTCTAGGCCACTAGTTCATTCCTCTAATCATCTCAACCCTACTCACCCTTTGGTGCATCCCCCAATGTACCCTTCTTATCCGGCCACTTCGGCCCATCAAATCCCAATTCCAGTGCACCAAGCACCCACTTCTCCTCCTCCTCTTAGGGAACCTTCTGTCAATCAGGACATGATTAACAAGATCAATCGCAAGGATGAGCAGTATAGAGAGCTTAGATGTTTGATCGACACAAAGGCAGCCCCTGAAATTTATCTTCCTTCCCTCCCTGCTTTTCATCTACCTCCCTCTAAGATGCCGGTATACCTTCGCTACAATGGAACCGGTAATCCATTCATTCACATCAAGGACTTTCTTTATGAATCGGTAATGTGGCAAAATGATCCAAGGGATCTTGCTTTTCTTTTCAGAAGATCATTAGAGATATCAGCTTTAGAGTGGTTCTACTCGCTTGACTCTTTGGAGGCGAGTAACTTTGAAATTGTCAAAGCTAAATTTTTGCAGAGATATCAAGACAGGGTCGGACCAACATATTCCATCATTGACCTCATGGCCGAAAGAATGAGAAATGATGAAGATTTTACCAGATATGCTGATAGGTGGAGGTCCATGGCAGAAAAGCTTACTGATTCCATTTCAGAACCAGAGCAAGTGAAGATGATCATCACTAATGCCACTCCGGCCTTAAAGAATATGCTGGTTTTGCATCACCCCACCTCCATGAGTGAACTTTATGAGAGGGCACGGTACATTCAGACACAACTTAGGGACTCACCTATCATGAACTTGTTTGATCCTAGACCCCGAGCTATCTAGAAAACCACTTTTACCACAACCGGTCCAGTGACTGAGAGCGTAGTGACAAACGAGAACCTCAATGTCGTAGAGAACCCATCTATAAATTATCAACACCAGTTCAGGAACCCTCAACAAAATCAACCATTTAGAAACCCTCGTCAACCTCAACATCAACCTCAGTTCCAGCCTCGTCAACAACAAGCCCCAATTCCTCAGCGACCGCAAGCCCCAGTTCCCCAACCACCACGGCAACAACTGGCCAACTACAACCAAGCACCCCCTCCCATGGCCTACGAACCCTAAAAAGTTGAACCCAAGAGGAACCATTACCCGCCTTTGCCGTACTCTCTCGTGGATATCTTTAATGCACTCATGGCGGCAGGGCAAATTGCATTGCCAAGGGAGAAATCGGAGTGGCCTCAAAATGCCAACACAGAGCGATACTGCTTGTTTCATAGATATCCTGGGCATACCGTGGAAAATTGCTTTCAATTCAAAGACTACATCCACGACCTTAATGAGCAAGGCAGTATTGACTGGGACCAGATGGGGGAATACATCAGAACAGTGAAAAATCAACCTCAACGGCAACATGCACCAGCTCAGCAGCAACAACAATAGAACCCCGGCCTGGGGATTATCCAAAACCCTTTACCTCCACATGCACCCGCGCCTGGGAATCAACACGTTAATCCCATCATGATTTCTTCCGAGGAGTATTATGATCGGGGCCAGAATTGGCAAGTCGAGGGAGCCACCTCCTCCATGCACATCAACTTACTTCACCCTCCTAATCGAACCGTCCACTCTATACCCCGAACAACTATGTAACATAATCCCATCACATTAAACAGAATGCCCATCATCCGAACGCCATCACAACCCATCATCACACCACCAGCCATTCAACTCCAATCGGGATGGACCCTAATCCGCCCGGCTAATCCACCACAAACATCACCACCACTAGGACCTATCATCATCCCGCCCCGTGCAAACATACCTACCTACTCTACCATGACTCAAACCACCATCATTACACCCGTCACAAGAGCTCCCATCATTCGGCCTAACCCCCACCACCCACCACTACCACTCCAACTATAACTCCTCAACTTGTCACAGTACTCAGGAGTGGGCGCATGTTCCAAAGGGTCTTCCCCCAGGCCGGTCAGTCAGGGTTGGTACCAGAAACAGAAGAACACATTGAAGAACCGTTGCCTGGGACATCCTATGACTTATTGAAGCATCTTGATAAAACCCCGGCACGAATCTCTATCTTAGAGTTGATCAAAAGATCCAAAGTCCATCAAGATGTTCTCCAACAATACTTACAGCGAGTGATGGTGAATGAGAGCCTCCCCCCAGAAAAAATCTCATCAGTTCTGGTCCCGAGAAGTGAGTACCCGGCCCTCACATTCACAAAGGAAGAGTTAGCCAACCCAGAAATAAGGAAATGTGCCTTGTGCATCACAGTCCACATCAATAGTGTAGGCATTAAGTCATGTTTAGTCGATACTGGAGCATCTATTAATGTTCTGCCCCCAGAAACATTACATCTTTGTGGATTCTCCGATGAAGACATCCGGGCATCTCAAATAACAGTGACTGCATATGACAATTCGAAAAAGCCTGCCAATGGCATGATTACATTAAATGTGAAGCTTGGACCTCGAACAGTCACTGTTGACTTCCACATACTTGAGATGGATCCAACCTACAAAGCTATTCTGGGACGGCCCTATTTGGAAGCACTAGAGACAGTCGCCTCCACCAATCACCAGTGTCTTAAATTCCCTCACAAGGGACAAGTGATTAAGGTGACGAGCATGCCCTTAGACCATCCATCTTCTCCACCACCACCCCTTGGGTTGCCAAACGAGCCAATTTTGACAATCTTGGATCTTCCAGAAATGAGTAGGCAACCCAAGCAAGTGTGGAGAAGGAAAAGAGAGGAAAATGAAACCATTGGGTGGCATATAATAAAGATTTTGGGATACCAGGAGGGCTGAGGATTAGGCAAAGAACTGCAAGGCATAGCTGAGCCAATCAATCCAGTGAAGTTACAACCAAAAAGCGGGGTTGGGTATGATGGAACGACAGCGAATGGTCAGAATCTCAGAAGCAGATACTTTTCTGGATGCGTACAAAAGTTTTTCATCAAGACAGAGACCATTCAATTGGCTGAGAACAAAGAGGAGCAAGAACTAGGACAAGACAAGAGAAGAAGAACTGATGACCCTGAAGATGACGTGTATCCTGAAATATCTCTTTTGTTTTCCACCGATGAAGAAGGGTCAAGCAATGAACCACTGTGTGCTGAACCACCTGTCGACCCACCCAAGGGTCATATTGCCAAACCGACTCGAGATAAAGTCCAACCAATTCCACGAGGGCCTTCCCTCATTATGTCATCTTTTAGGGCCGACGCCCCAACGCACTGTGATGCTCTCCCCGGGCTTCTTGGCCCGATCCCTATTTCTAGGCTGTCAGGCCCAACTTATGGGTCCGCGTACCCACTTGTTGCTCTTGGGCCATCGAGCCCCTCTACTGAATCCGGGCCTCTGCGCCCATTTCATCCAATTCTCGGGCCCTCAAGCCCATCTCCTAAACCCAGGCCCTCGAGCCCACATCCTCCTCTTATTGGGTCCATGAACCCACCTTCTTCCATGATCATCCGGCCTACTGGCCCATCACCTCTTTCTGTCAACATTGGGCCCGAAAGCCCCCTTTATCAAACATTACTCGAAGTCTTCCCCTCTTTATCAATATCTTCGCCTACTCTGACTCCCGTAGTTAATCTCAACCCAAATCGGGCACCCGAAGCCCATTCTGTCTTTACGTTTAGCACTCCCCAAAAAACAATGCCCTTCTCGAAACTCAAATTTCGATCGAGGAAACATCTCAACTTGCCTCGGCAGGGCATTCGACCCAAGGAGCCACCAGATCCTTAATTGACCTTCTTTGCCCTCCATCCTCTCCAATAAATTCCACTCCATCCACCTCCTCTTCCTCCTCTTATTTAACTCCTTCTTATTTAGGTTTAGTTTCCAATAAAAATAGGACAAAAAAATCAGAGGTAGGAGAGTTCCAGAAAGATACCTGCATCGGTTAGCTCAGAAAAGCTTAGAATGTGCCAAGCTACCGGAGTATCTAGAAAATGAGATTCAGCTGAATGAAATCCGATATGAGGAGAAGGATAACATTGATCAAACTTTGGGGGTTTCTTCCTCTCTCAATACGACATCACCTACATCCAACAGAAGGCAATCAAGGGCTATGCAATTGTTGAACACCTTGCCCATCATCCTATCCCAATCTTTGACCCTATCCAATCAAAATTTCCCGATGAAGAATTGATGTCCATTCGATCTTCCAATCTACGGACTTTGTATTTCGATGGGGCATTAAACTCCCAGGGTAGAGGGATAGGGATTGTTCTTCTATCACCCGAAGGTGTCACCATTCCACAGGCTTTTCAGCTCCATTTTCCAGCAACAAACAATATAGCTGAATATGAAGCCTTATTGGCCGGACTGGAGGCCGCTCACTTCTATGGTGTCACTAAACTAAGGGTGATCGGTGATAGTCAGTTGATTCTCCGCCAAGTACTGGCCAAATACCGCACATCTCATCCCGGGCTCAGACCATACCAAGAACTCACCACCTGTTACATCAAGCTATTCTCCAAACTCGAATTCATTCACGTTCCTCGTGCTCAAAATATTCTTGGCGATGCTCTCGCTTCTACGGCATCTTCACTATCTGTCCTGCTAGGCAGACAAGTTAGGACGATCTATGTCCGCCGACGTACCATTCCGGCAGTGGAGGATGCACGATTCTTGAGGGTTAAAGAAAAATTTGAAAGGAAAGAATACATTGAGCAGAAGGAGGAAGTATCTCTGATTGAGTTGGAGGAATTAGAAGAGGGTGAGAAACCATGGTATCATGAGATTGCAAATTACTGTCAAGATCAGACATATCCACCGGGATCAACTGCCAAAGAAAACAGAGCCATAAGGAGGGTCTCCCAGAGATACACCATCTTAGGTGGAGTACTTTACAAAAGGAGCTTGGCTGGTGTTCTATTAAGATGCGTAGACGAAGAAGAGGCTGAATTGGTGCTTAAAGAAGCGCACTCTGGAGTATGTGGAGGCCATGTAAATGCTCAAGCCCTCACCAAGAAGATCATCAGGCAAGGGTATTATTGGCCTACTCTAGAAGAAGATTGCTCGATCTTTGTCCGGCACTGTCATCAATGTCAACTTCACGCCGAAAAGATTCACTCTCCCGCATCTTCCCTTCACCCGATTCACGCCCCATGGCCCTTCGCTATGTGGGCTTTTGATGTTATCGGACCCCTCGGTGACCCAAACTCCACAAACAAAACCAAATCCTTCATCCTAACTGCAACGGAGTACTTCACCAAGTGGGCGGAGGCGGAAGCATACGTGGAGATCAAGGCATCAACAGTCTGCACCTTCATCAAACGCAACATCATTACCAGGTTCGGGATCCCGGGCGACATCATCACCGACAATGGACCGCAATTCATCTCCCAGGAGCTGCGTGACCTTTGCAACAAGTATTGCATCAGATTGCAGCATTCATCTCCATATTATCCTCAAGGCAACGGTCAAGTAGAAGCCACCAATAAAACCCTGATAAAAATCATTAAGAAGACTTGTAAGTCTAACAAGTTCGTGGACTGGCCAGATAAGTTAGTTAATGCTCTTCTATTCGAACCCCAACGGGTCAAACTCCCTATGCCTTGGCATTTGGGATGGAGGCGGTAGTCCCATACGAAGTAATCATCCCTTCCCTCCGAGTCCAGATCGATCGAGATATCCCGATGGACGAATGCCGAGATTCTCTTCTCGCGCAACTCGAACTCTTGGACGAAAGGAGACTGGCCGCTGCCGAACATGCTAGATCTTATCAAAACAAACTTAAAAGATTTTATTAGAAGAGGGTGGTGGAGAGAAAATTTGAAATCGGTGAGGTTGTACTTAAAAGAATATTCGTTAAGCCGGGCGGTCCCCGCTCCAAACTTCAACCTAATTGGGAGGGTCCATATGTTATTTCGGCTGTTTATCCCGGTAATTCATATAAGCTGACTAATGCAGAAGGAGAAGAACTAGCTCATCCCTGGAATGGCGTATACCTCAAAAAATACCTTCCTTAAAACAAAAAAAAAATCTATAAAATCCAAAAGTGTGAAGAATGATGATAACATCTAACGCTTGCTTGTTCGGTGCACCAACTTGTCACTTAGGAAAATAAGGATAGGCATCATGCTGCACACACTACATGCCTAGGTTTCGAAGTCCGATGACTGGAAGTCAGAGAGAAAGCTAGGCAACACTTGGCAAAAGAAGGTCAACCCTGTCCCATTCTCTTCTTATTTCGGTCCGGAATAGATGGAAGGGGTTAGAATGAGGAGTATCGAAAGTACTCATTGCCTTAGTAGGAGGATGCCTCTGAAGGTCTGACTTATTAAAAGAAAAGGTGCAAAATATGGGCAATGACCCCTCGTGTCGCAAAAGAATAGACTGTGCGAATGTGTACCAACAAAAGTCCAAAAGAAAGAGGCTACAAAAGGGGGGCAATGACCCCTCAGGTCAAAATCAAGCAAAAAAGAAGAAAGACATGTCTGAATGTGGGCCATCAAAAAAAATGGGCTAGAAGGAAGGACCCGAAGAGGTCAAAACCCGAACGGGCAATGTGGGTATTAGTAGAGAAACAAGTTTGACATCCCTGAATTCTACTAAGGACTTACCACCAATCATCTTCCTTCTTTAACCTCAAAGGATAGGGTTGACCGACTAGGTCCAAGAAGAGCCATAGCCTATCGAAGGCGAAAGGTCAGAAGATTCCGAACAAGGCACTTTCTCACACGTGATGCCTACTCTTAACCCTTAGGTGACATGAGGGACACCTACAACAAGCAAGGCAAAGGATGAGATGGTCGTGTCCTTCACACCGAACACAAAAAAATTGAATACTTCAAAAACACCAAACAAAATCTATAAAGTCAAAAATCTTAAAAATTAAATATTCAAAACCACAAAAAATCATAAAAGTTCTCAAAACACCAAAAACATTATAAAACCATCAAAACCCAAACAAATCAAAAATTTCAAAACACTTAAAAGTTTGCGTTCTAGACTGATTAGTTGTCTTTACATTCATGTTTAATTTCAGTCTTGCATATTTTCTTTTATGCATACTTATGTTTTTCTGTTATCTTTACCTTGATAAGGCCTATGTCCCTTGACAAAAGATCAAGGCAACTTTGCCCTCTCCTTGAAAGGGACTAAGCCAAAATAAAGTTCTAATATCTTCTCTCAAGTGGATGTAGGAATAGGAGAAGGCGTGCCAACTTCATATCCCCAGAAACTTAGAGGAAGCAAAAACAACAAAAAAATAAAAAAATGAAAAACAAAAGTGGACTACTCCGACCCCTATTAGGACTTGCATTTAGTATTGCATCTATCAAAATAAATAATATTTGAGATGTTGAAGACCTCAAGTCTAGAGGGGGCTGAGTCTGTGAACCCCTTCAACAAAATCAGTGAGGGCTCAGTCATTCCCTAACCTTGCGGATAGGCCAAAGTTGAATATGCGGGGACGACGGTTTCTTCATAGATGTCCTGACCCGTTATGTTCAACCTATAACTTCAACTCTTTTCTTATACTTATTTGTATTTCTTTAAACCTAGCAAGCATCATTTCATACACCAACATGCATCATCCCACCATGACCATTCCCCGCTTCCTAATCCTACCATAACCTCCTTCCAGTCCCATTATGAACATTTTAAAAATGGTCTTTTATAGCTCCATAGAAGGTCTTATTTTTTCAAAGAATCGGTTTCCAACGGGTTTTAACAACGATTTCATCGAAACAAGAAGTTTTTCCATGTCGAACTGAACCAGTATTGTTGAGTAAAACCTTATGAATTTGAAGAACCCAACCTTGGTTGATTGGCTGTCTCCTCTTTACTTTTCGTAATTTACTGCATTTCTACCGAGTCCAGCACACCATGCAGTTCGGGTCCTGGCCAGTAACAATTCTCCCCCACGTGGGATTTTAGTTATTTACTTTTAGTACTGTTTCTTTAACCAATCAACCAGAGGGAAGGTTTCGATAAGACAAAGGGTAATCTCGGAGTCCGCTAAAGTTTTATTCACTCAACTAGGCCAATGAGGGCATGTCTAAATCTACACCTTGGCGTCACCTTTTCAGTCCATTACCACTTCATTCCGCTACGCCTCATTACGCTTCGCTACATTTGCCTACGTTTCATTCGTGTCACTCCCCTACAAAATCGACGCCAAGGCGAGGCAAGCTGTAGATACACAATTTTGGCCTAGTTCAAGAGCTTAAATTCTTGTTTTCATGAATAATATTTGAGTAACCTTTCAAGAGAACCGAGTTTTCTGGAAAAATCAAGTTTTTCGGCGCATTTCGAAGGGGATCGATAGAGCAATCGGCCGGGTCGAACACCCTGTATATAGGGCACCTGGCACCCTACTTATAGGGCACCAGGCGCCCTATAAATAGGGCACCAGGCGCATTACAAATAGGCGCCCTACTTATAGTGCACCAGGCGCAAATACCTCTCAAATCTGGCACCTCCAAGGGCCGTTGAGTGTCCAATAACTTATAAAAACTCTAGAAAACTTAATTTCCTATCTTACCACATCATTAGACAGAGGTATTTGAGTCCAAATAGGTAAGTTCATCAACTCCCCTAATTTTGGCTGGATTTTTGGATATGATCATCTTAGCAACTTTCCGAACTCCTTCCAGACTCTCCAGATGGCCAAAATTCATGAGGTTTGTGGAATTTGGAAGATATCATCCACGAGAATCAATTGAAACTAACCACACATAGTTTGGTATCTCATACGAACTGTGGTGATCAAATCAAAATTGCTCTGTATACAGTTTCCGAAAAGCAAGAAATCACATGAAATCAAGCCAATTTCGATTCAACTTCGACCAAGGCTTCAACCGGGCTCTGATACCACTGTAAGGAATCAATACATGACAGCGAAAAATATTTTATTCCATAAAACCATGATCTTTGCCTTGATCGATGCTGTACAAGTAAAACCGGGAACTGAATATAAAGTAGAACGAGAGTACCTCATGAGATTTATAAAATCCCTCACCATGGATGAAGAGAGAACATTCCTCCTTGCTGAAAATCATTCAAGTGTCTGGTTTCTAGCGGTATCCACACGATCTGCTTCAATAGACTAGTTCTCCCTTCCATCGGGCCTCTAGAAACCTTCCAGATCCAAGCTTGACCATGGGAAATCACCTTCTAAAGGAGAGAGGAGGAAGAGAGGATGCTTGGGACGTGCTCCAGCCCCTATGGCTTGTTAGGGTTTGGCTTCATAAGCCATTTATATATAGAAAATAGAATTTTTCATAAAAACCCAAAACTTCTATAAAATTACGTCTATGCCCTCATCTTATTCACCAGATCTAATGTGTGTGACCCACTAGGCCCAATAGTCAATTTGGTTGAAGCCTTAATTAATTTAAAAGAACAATTCCTTTAAATTAAATCAAAACTGTTATTCGATAATAGTTTTTACGGCATTCAGATCAAAAAAGGGTACAAGCCACATTCTATGATCCCAAATGACTTTGAGGAGTTGAATAACATCCATTGAGCCTTTCCATCATCAATTACCACACATATTTAAATCCTCGTTCATACAATATCCCGGTCGGTTAGGGGTTCGGCACTAACTATCAACCTCTAAATATTCCAACTCTATGGGATCCTGTACTCATATTTGGATCAATTAAAAAACTCCTTTTCCAATTATCCTAAGTACTTTGGTTAAGGATTTAGAGTACTATCCCATAGGACATTCTCTCTCTCCTACCGAGAGTGAATGATCCCATGTTGTCCACTCAATTGTCTCCACCGGATTTCTTTTGCACCTAATACATTAACTATACTAGACCATCAAGATGGTGATCCATAAGTCAATAATCAAAGTACAAGATACATCCGATAAGACATCTTTGGTGACTTAGGTCAAAGATCCAACCATGCTATTGAGATGTAAGAATAACCTGATAGACAGTTCGGTAAGATACTGATCAGGTTTTCCTAAATTGGTCAGTTCAGTGAACTCATTCCATTAATAAGCACCTGTGTGTATCTCAGTGTCCCCACACTGATGACCAATGAGATCGGTCATTTTCATTGTAGACACGCAATTTTTGGCCTAGTTGAAGAGCTTAAATTCTTGTTTTCATGAATAATATTTGAGTAACCTTTCAAGAGAACCGAGTTTTCCGGAAAAATCAAGTTTTTCGACGCATTTCGAAGGGGATCGATAGAGCAATTGGCCGGGCCGAACACCCAGTATATAGGGCACCTGGCGCCCTACTTATAGGGCACCAGGCGCCCTGGATCCAAATCAAATCGATTCAACGGCTGAATTGACCCCCCGCAGTGACTCGTTTTGTCGACCTGACAGACCTCATGATGCTGGCGCCCCATATATAGGGCGCCATGCCGCGTGGCACTGCTTTTTGGAAATGGCCAAAGTGCCCTCTTTTGAGCTATAAATAGACCTCCATTTGGAGATTGGAGGGGGTTCCAACTTCGTGCCACCCTAGAGCTCATCCAACACCACGTTTCTAAGCTATTTTCACCCCCCATAAGCCTTCAAACCGATCCAAAACCCTCTCCCAAAAACCCCAAAAACCTGCAGTTTCCTTCTTCAGAAATATGAATTTTCTCCAACTTTGAGAGCCTCTACCCTCCATTTCCCTTACATCTAGTGCCAAAACACTCTTCCATTAGCTTCACTTGAGTATTGGCTGCTTGAAGAAGTCATTTTTCCGTTTTGGAGGTGTCCCCACTTCCAAAGGTACGACGGTCATTTCTCCATTTCATTTCTTTTCATTCTACTATATTTTGGAGCCTTTGGCTCCTGGCGACCACACCCACTAACATCCCATCCACCAAGTTCCCAAAGCAAGCGTAGGGGCCGGAAGGGGGAGATCTACGGATATCCTCGTTTCGGGTGCCTACACTCATCACATAAGAAGACATCACACACACTAGTCTATCTAGATTCTTGATGTCCCGTCGGATCCTATGACCAGGAATATTTAGATCACATACCTCTAGATGATCGATCTCATTATCATGATCTCATCATGATTCAATCATCATTGCATGTGATCGAGGACTTCATTACGATATACGCTTCTAATAAAAGCTAGTAACGAAGTTTTGCTTATTTAATTGAATGAGATATTCCTAGAAATGTTGAATCATATCATATATGATTGGCTTGTAGGGCATACATTTCTATCATGAGGGAGGAAGATGAAAAGTATAGAGGGAAAGAAGATAAATTTCGGGGATTGCCTTGGTGTCGATCAAACGTCTAAGCTCTCTATACTGCTCATCCATGCGATTGATTTTGTTAATCATAGCCAGATCGACAGAAGATTCCCCAAGAGGAGGAGGAGTGGGTGCTTGTTACACTTAAATTGGGATTGGATGGGCCGAAGTGGCCGGATAAGAAGGGTACATTGGGGAATGCACTAAAGGGTGAGTAGGGTTGAGATGGTTAGAAGAATAAATTGGTGGCGTAGGAGGAACAACAACATTCAGATCGGGATGATCTAGATTAGCCACCAGATGAAGAGAAATTGGGGCTACGAGCCCAGTATGAGAATGGCCATGAGTGGGCACATTAGGTTGACGTGCCACTGACTGAGGGGTAGAGATGTGAAGACCACCTTCGGGGGGAATGTGGTCGGCGGGTGACTTGCCTGTAAGGATGGCTTCGATAGCCTAAAGTTGGGTGGGGTCGGCGTGAGAGAATGCCTCCCAAAGTGAATTTGGATTGGGTTGAGGAGAAGTTTGACTAGGTTCGGGGAGAACTTCGGGTTCATTGATGGCACATACGACATTAGGGTAAAAATAAGACTGGTCATACTCCAATTGCAACTGCTCATATCTTTGATCCACCATTCTGATAACTCGTCATGACCTTAAATTCATAAGCATAACAGAAAAATAAGGTTCACAAATAAAAGCTCAAGGATTTTTTTTTGTTTTGATTTTTTTCGACCCGCTTTTTGTTTTGATTTTTTTTGGTTTGTTGGACAAGCAAGTTATCAAGCAAATTAATCTCAAGCAATTTCTTTTTGTTTTGGTTCTTTTTAGGTGATTTTGAGATTTTTGTTTAATTTTCAGTTTTTGTTTGCAAACAAGTAATAGCAAAGACTTGGAATGATTAACGCAATTTTTTTGTTTCAACCTTAAATTAATGGCTTGTTAAGAGAATTATTGTCCACTCAAATAAATGGGTAGGACCCTATGCTCTCACAACGCCGAGCAATCTAAGGTTGTCACTCTTTTCACAACGATAGGTAATAGGTACTCCGAGTTTTGAGGTAAAAAGGGTACAACCAGCCCGATCAGTGAAGAGGGAATCCTTCACGTCTGGGGACTTACGGAGGTCTTGATGGAAGCTACTCAGTCCTTCTGAGAGGGAATCCCTAGAGGAGGAGTTGGCAACCACCAAGAGGGGTGTTTGGATGTGTAGGGCTTTGGGAGGAGAGAGCCTCCCTTCTCGGATGTCCTAAGGAGATGGGCGAACCCAAAACTCCAATGCAAACTAAATGCAAGTGAAATGTCAAGGAATAAAAAGCAAGCAAGAAGAAAATAAAAGCATACAATGATTAACGAGATGTTGTAGGAAGCAAGTAAACAAGACAATAATATGAAGTCAAATTAAGGTGAAAGAGAGAACTAATTTTAACTAAGTATGCTTTGAAAATTTACTAAAGAAGAACTAGACTTAGAAGGAAATTGGCAAGTATACTTAACAAAGGATGAAAGAAGATGATATCTAAGATGCTAAGGTGAAATAAGTTGATTAACAAAGTTGGAAATCAGATCGCTATGCTTTTAAAAAGATAAACGGAGAGCAAGTAAACTTGAAGAGAAGTAGGTGGTGCTTCAAAGAAACTAGTAAGCAACAAAAACAAATAACAATGCTAGGAAATGGAAATGACTCACATGGAAATGAAAATAAACATGCTTTCAAATGGACATTCTTAGGAAAGAAAATAGGATCTCACTATAGCAAAGTCGGTCCCACCGTGGCCTTCAAAAGGTGTAAACACCCGAAATGGGATCCGTAGATCTTCTTTTCCGGCCCCTATGCTTTCTTTGGGGACTTGGTGGATGGGATGTTAGTGTTTGTGGTCGCTAGGAGCCAAAGGTTCCAAAGTATAGTAAAATGGAAAAAAAATGAAAGGGAGAATAAAAATGATCGTCGTACCTTTGGAAGTAGGTAGATTGTTGGGTTTCGACTTCTCCTCTCTCGGCCAGCTGAAGGAAGAGAGTTTAGTGAGTCCTTTGTCTTCGATTCGGTTGAAGCTCCTCCTCGTCCGGATTTACCTAAAAATGTCCATAAGAAAACATAGAAACAAGTGAAAAGATCATTAATTCTAGTGAAAGCGTAGAATCATGCTCAAATTCGAACTTAAATATGCAAAAGGAAAGGAACTGACCGGATTGGGACTAAATCCCAACCCTTATTTTTGATAGGTTTTTAAAGAGGTATGAAGATGTAAAAATATAGCCTAATGCATGCTAAATGTCATGATAATGGAAGCTAGAATGAAAAGGAGGAGTAAAGGATCTACCGAAAAGGTAAACAAACTCAAAATAATACAAAATGGGGTCTGTCCCTGCTAGTGTCTCATATATGAGGCGCTTGCTGCAGGTGCCCTGTTAGTGGGGCGCGTTGACCAAAGTCAAAGTGCCCCCTTGATGGGGCACTAGGGACTGGTTCTGGCAGATTTTCTTCCCTTCTTCGCGGCGTTGCCCCGGAGTGTAGGATGACCTTCAAGATGCAAATAAAGCTTCTTCAAATAAACAATACATAAAATAAGTTGATGGAAGGGTTATTTGGCACTAGATGTAAGGGAAATAGCTTGTAGAGGTTCTCAAAGTTAAAAAAAAATCATACTTTGGAAGAAGAAAAATGTGGGTTTTTGGGGGAGGGTTTCAGGATGGTTTAAGGGCTTGGGGAGTGGTTGTGAGGCTTTGGGAATGTAGTGGTGGATAAGGAGTGAGAGATGGACTTGGAACCTTTTAAACCTCTAGATGGGGATCTTTCTATAGCTTAAAGATGGTAACTTCATTCTACTAGACTATCCCTTCAAGAAGCAACTATGGTTTTTTTGGGTTCTAGGAGAGGGTTTTGGGACAGTTTAAGAGCTTGGAGAGGAGTTGTAAAGTCTTGGGAGTGTTGTGGTGGATGAGAGGGTTTGGGGGATGCCCTTGGTGTGTCCTAAAGCCTCTAAATGGGGGTGCTTTTATAGCCAAGAAGAGGGCAACTTTATATGTAGAACTGTCCCATCAATTTGTCCAGTCAGTCAGACCAGGTGTAGGTACCCTACCAGTGGGGCGCCTGACGCCCTATTAACAAGGCGCCTGGTGCCTTATTAACAGGGCACCCAGTGCCCTGTTTATAGGGTGCTTTGACTTGGTCAAAGTGCCCCGTTAAGGGGGCACTAGACCTAGTTTGGCCGAAACGCATAGGGAAGTTTTGATTTTTCGAAAAACTTGGTTTCCTTGAAAGAATACTCAAATATACTTCATGAAAAAAAGAATTTATGCTCTCCAACTAGACCAAAATTGCGTGTCTACATACTTCTTTTTGACCGAGACAATGAATGGTCAAAGGTTTATTTCCATATGATAATTGATGATGGAAAAGCTCAATGAAGATAAGATTATCCTCATAGCTATTTGGGATAATGAGATGTGGCTTGTAACATTCATGATCAGTAGGTCGATTAATTTGTTATCAAATAACGAATTTAACAAATTTTAAATATAATTATTTTATTTTATTTAGGCCTCAACCAAATAGGCTATTGGGCCTAGTGGATCACTCACATAAAGAATTGTCCATAAGTACAGTGGCAATGGCATAATTTATGAAGATTTTAGGTTTGTATAGAAAAATTAAAATTATATTTAAAAATCAATGATTTCAGTCAAACCCTATCAAGATAAAGGAGAAAACAACATCCTCAGCCTCCTCCCTACCTCACCCTCTCTCTAGCAGGCATCCATAGGCAATGGAGCTCCGTTTGAGAAGAGTTCTCGAGCCAGTGTGAAGAGAGAACTTGCTATGGATGAAGTTCCTGTGGATGTTGCTAGAGATCGGATATCTGAATAGTTTTAAGAATTTTATAATCTCTTCTTCTTCCTCTTCAAGGGATTAGATGAATCCCTATCAGGTATATTCAATTCCATCTTGATTGATTTTCAATTTTTGTCATTCAGATCTGATTGAAATAAGTTTAACATCAACCTATAAGAATTGTTGGTTCTGCTACACCAAAATTTTTGGATGATTCCTTACATATTACACATAATGCAAAAGTGGAGTTTGAAAAGCTTAATGCATCTAAGTCATTGATATTTGCTTGTCTTAAATAAGCACTTAATATTATTAGACACTATATATGTATATCATAGTATTAGATACTAGATATGCATTTCATGGTATGAGATACTAGATATGCATCTTAAATCTACAAGGAACTATAGATGATGACAAATAAATGAAGGCTTAATAAAGAATTTGTTGACCTACATATGAAATGGTACAAAAGTTACGTCATTACTAGTGAGAGATACATAACTTTAATAGTGTTTTGGAGATGTCTTGATTATTAAGATTGCTATCATATCCTTCTATAAGAACATTATCTTATTTCCTACTTGAATAAATGATGATTTGTTCCTAGTTATGAAAATGATAGATATTTTGAGACATTGAATGGCAAAGTGTTTGCTAGTGGGAGTTTGACAAATTGTTTAATCATATTAGATATGATAGCTCTCATGTTATGTGTGAAAAACTCCTTTTATGCCAAAATGGGTTGATATAGATTAATATATTCTTTAGCTTATTGTAAACATAGAAAATGGGCTAATGAGTTGTTAAAACTCACATATCTAAGTTTTTTAGCCCATATTTATTAAAGCTAAAGAGGAATATTTCTACTTCATTATTTCCAAACATGATGTCTCTAGTTATGGATATATGTATTTAATGATATACAAATCTGAGACCTTTGAGAAATTATTTGAAATTAAGAATAAAGTAGAGATACTAATGGAAAGAGTATTATAACTCTTTGATAAGATCAAGGAAGAGAATACTTAAGTACATATTTCACACATTATTTGAAGGATGGTGCAAAAGTTGCATCATTACTAGTGGGAGATACAATTTTTTAATAGTCTAATTGAGATACCCTGTTAATTAAGATTTCTATCATATCATTCTACAAAAATATTATCTATATTTTCTACTTGAATAAATGTTGATTTATTCTGAGTTAAAAAATGATAGATGTTCTAAAAATTGAATGGAAAAGTATTTGCCAGTGGGTGCTTAATAAATTGTTTAATCATATTAGATATGTTAGCTTCATGTCATGTGTGAAAAATCCTCTTAAGAAGAAATGAGTTAATCTAGATCAATATACCCTTTAGCTTAATGTAGACATAGAGAATGGGCTAATGAGTTGTTAGAACTCATACATCTAGGTGTATGTTAGCCCATATCTATTAAGGCTAAATGAGAATATTTCTACTTCATTATTTCAAAGATGATGTCACTAGGTATGGATACATGTACTTAATGAAGTACAAATCCAAGACTTTTGAGAAATTATTTGAGATTAAGAATGAAGTACTGATACTAATGGAAAGAAAATTAGAACTTTCTGATAAGATCAATAAAGGAAATACTTAAGTACACAATTCACACATAATTTGAAGAATAATAGAATTTAATTTCTATAGACAACTCCTTACATATTTTAGCTTAATTGAGTAGCTAAAATGAGAAGCCGTATTGTGTAGAACATAATATGGACAATGACAACCTTTGCAAAACTTCTTTATCTATTTAGGGCTAGGTACTCGATATAACCATTTTATCTTAAACTACTTTTCTCTAAGTCAATTTTGACTATTCCATATTGGGTATGGAAAGGGGTTAAAGCTTGACCTTAAACAAGTTAAGGTTTCAAAATGTTTGGCCTAGTGAAGAAGTATAACCCTAACTAGTTGGAATATAATACTTTGAAGCGTTGAATTATGGGATATCTTAAAAAAACTTATGGATATTTAAATATACCACCCTTATGAAGAAGGGTATATATTGCTCAACTCACCATATTTCTAGATGAAGTGTTTCTCTTTAAGAAAGATAATTGGAGTAAGGTAAATATGAAAGATGTTCTAGTACCACAACCCATGGACACTTCTATTAAAATACTAATTAATTACACATGGGCAATTCCTAGGCCTTTGCTTGTGTCCATTCAACTTAAGAAATATGTGGGATATATCTTTGATGGAGGAAATGAGGCATAAGATTAAAAAAATATTGATCCTATGATCTATATAGAAGTGATATGAGATATTTATCCAAAAATGGCAAGAGACAATAAAATCCGATATGAACTCTATATATTCTAATTAAGTTTAGAACTTGATAGATCCACCTAAAGATAAAGTATCCATGATGTATAAATGAATCATTGAAGGATAGGTTGGAGTGGATTAGAAGGTAGAGATCTTCAATGCAAGGATAATGGAAAAAGGATATCATCTAAGTCAAATAGTTGACTATGATGAGTCCTTTTTACCTATGTCTTGGATTAATCCATTCAGATATTGATTGTTACACACTGATTATAAGATATGTCAATTGGATGTTAAGATAGTATTCCTCTATAACAGTTTGAGAAACATATGTATATAATACAATCTCAAGGAATCAAGTCTCATAACATCAAAATAAAGTGCGTACAAAGCCCATTTATGGACTGAAATAACTTCTCATGGTTGGTATAAAAGATTTAATGAGATTAAATCTTATGACTTCGTTAAGAATGAAAAGAAGTCTTGTGTATTCAAGAAGATAAGTGGGAGTTCTGTTACTTTCTTGATATTTTATATGGATGGTATACTACTCATTAAGAATGAAGTAGGTATGTTATGATTAGTGAGCCTAACTATCAAATTAATTCTCTAAACATAATATGTGTTTTAAGATCTATGGAGATAGATCTAAAAGGCTACTTGGCTTTACCTAGATAATGTACGTAGTCACCATAGTCAAATGATTTTACATGGTAAACTCCAAGATAAGTTTCCTACTTATGTAGTTTTGTGAACCTCAATAATTTTCTTTTTTTTAAGTTTGTTTAAAAATAGATTGTTCTTATATTTAAAGTATCGTGTCCCATTTTTCTAGCGAAATAGATGATAGCCTTTAAAGATTCTCTAGATAATTGAGTGATATTATAAAAAATATAGAACTGAGATTTGGGTCCTATAAAAATTTGTTTTTTACCCATCTTTGTCAGATGGTGTGAATATCAGACGTTCATTTACATGGAGCAACTGCTCAAACATTCTTGATTAACTGCCATACAACCTTGTTCGTCAAGAGCGTGCACATCCACATTAGGAAAGAAACACAAAGAACTCTGGCCTTTTGGGCTTGATAAGATGTGAACAAATTTGTTTAAGTTTAAATTTGTTGGAAGTTGTTTGATTTTTCTGTTGTTTGGAGTTGGTTTAAGTTTCGATTTGAAGTGTTAATTTCAAGTTTTAATGTTAATTGTTGGTTTTGACTTAGTTATTACTCGATCTTGACTTAATTGAATTTTGAACTGATTTTTATTGTTCTTTTTGATGAATAGTCGATTTGTAGATGTTTTAAGCAGTTTGATTTGTTCAATTCAGTTGCCATTTGACTAAAAAAAAATTATTGTTTTTTCCATGTCGGTTGGTGTATTTTGATATCAATTTAAGTGTGTTCAGTATGTTTTAAGTGTTTTCGGACATTGATTCCACTTGGCTAAATTTAACTACATATTGTTATATGATTTGATTTTTCATGTTTTGTGATAGATTTTAAGTGTTTTGGAGTGTTTTCGATGTGTTTTTGTTGTCTTGGTTAGAAAGTTAAATTTCATTGCATTGATTGAGTTTTAATTAGAACTTTTAGATTATGTTAAGTTTTGATTTGTGTTACATGTTTAGGTTTGATTAAGTGTATTTTCTTATTTGATTAAGTCTATCTTAAAATTTGGTTAAGTATTTTTAGACTTAGTTTTTATGTTTAGTCTATGTCCCATCTGGTTTTTTAGACTAGCATCAATGCCTAGGCACATATAGTTGAGTAAGCACTTGAAGGTTTCAATGTATTTCTTCATGTTGAAGTACAAAGTTGTCAACAATTCATAAGCCATGTCCAGAATATTGTCCAAGTGTGCAAGCATGCACTTGACCCGTCAATGTGAGATTTCCTTCCCATGGTGTAAACTTCCATGGGATTAGGAAAATTTTGGCAACATACTGCCTTGTAAATTGATTAGTGTGAAAATTTACCTGTCTTATATGGTTAAGTCTTTCGACTTTCCACATAGTGGGAAGGGTATATCCATGTAGAAAGTGTGTCCCACATGTATACCCAGGTCAGCATACAAGAAGTATGTTTAGAATAGTTGCCTAGTGGAGCATCCAGTTATGGACTAAATCCTTAACTTAGTTTTTTAAGGCATTGTCTAGTGGTGGACTAACTTCCCAAACTTAACTTTTTTTGAGGTTTGAAGCCTGAGGCAGTGCCGAGTGATGGCCTAACTCCCCAGATTTAGTCTTGTTTTAGTGTGAAGCTTAATACAGTGCCCAGTTGTGGTTTAACTACCCTGACCTAGTCATTTTTATTTTAAAGTTTGAAATGTCTAGGGTAGCATCTAGTTGTGGACTAACTCCCTAGACTTAGTCATTTTTGTGTCCAAGGCCTCATGGGCCAGTTCATGTCTCATGGCCTAATTGGGCCAGTTTCATGTCATGTCAACCCGATTGGCCCATTTTTAGCTCCCTAGGCCATGATAGCCTATTTTGCACCTGTTTGAACCAATTAATCACCTATTTTGCATTGAATGCATAACCTATTTTGAATTTTTTTTCTTGCTGCAGCAGTGGGCAACATGGACCTCCAAGGGGTAGAAAAGGTATTGTTTTAATAAGCTTTCAAAGGGGATTGCACAAGGTACTATTTCAGAACAGAATTGGGATAGCAAGGGGCTGTTTTGGTGGCCAGAAATGGGACTGGACATCAGGTTCTTTGGGGGACCTAGTTAGGGGTAGGTTTAAGGGCACATTGGGGGCCTGATTGGGGTGCTAAGAGGGCTGATTGAAGGAGATAGTAGAGCTGATTTTTAGAGCATGTTTAGGTGCTTGTTTGGGAGGCCAAATTGGGCTGGATAGAAGGGGTTTTAAGAAAACAAAATGGGGACTTGAATTGGGGGTCACACAAATGTCTTTTGGGGTCGTGATTGAGGGCCTAAATGGGGGTCATTTAGGGAGATAGAAAAGGCTTAATTTTGAACTGTTGAAGGGTTTGAAATGATAGGTTAAGAAGAGTACAAAGGGGCATTAAGATGGTCTTGTTTGAGACCTGTTCAAGGGTCTGATTGATGGCCTGAATAGAGTCATTAGAGAGGAAAAAAGGCCTAATTTTGGACCTGTTTGGGGTCTTGAACAGAAGGCACACAGAGGTCTTTTGCGTCTATCTCGAAGGTCAGCAATAGGGTCCACAAAGAGCCATGTATGGGGCAGCTTGAATGACCAAAAGAGAGGCCGAAGGGAGGAGAAAGAAATAGAGAAGGAAAGAATAGAATAAAATTGAAAGCTACATGGGAAACACCTTTACTTACCTTCTCTTTTCTCTCTTTTCCTTCTTTGTCTTGCACTGTAGGTGGGAGTTGGGAGAGTAGGCCACTGCTACTCTTCATCTTCTCCTCCTCCTCCTCCTTCTTCTCCTCCTCCTTGATGTGCAAGTGCTACTGGAGGAAGCAGAGCCACAGGCTTGGTTGTGCACAAGTCTGATGATGTTGCTATTGTCTTCTTTCTTCTTCTTCTCCTTCTTCTCCTTGTGCAGGTGATGGAGGAAGGAGAGGTGCACCTCCTGCTATTGTTGGAGAAGAAGGGAACCATGTTCTCCTGTTGGCGTGAGCATGGCTGAGGAAGAGAGAAGGGAGAAACTCCTACTGGTTGTCGCACCATGATAGAGATAGAAAGAGCTGGTGGCTTGTGCACACAATGCTGTCCAAGAGAGAGGGATTGGTGCCTTCCTCCTTTTTTTCTCCAAGTATCTCTCTGATGAGGGAATCTTCCTTGGATCAGATCTGATGGAGATAAGGATGGGAGTTATAACTCCCATGGAAGTGTATCTTCATGGGAATTCTAGTTGGAGGAGTCTCCCAAAAGGATGAGTTGCGACCAGATTAAGTGGGGAGTGGAATTGTACACCAGCCCCTAGTTTTTAGGTGACATGCGCACAAGGTGAGGGTGAGGGAGAGAGTTGGCACACCAAGATGTGGTCTCCAGGTCTCCCTTCAGACGGGGAGTCTAATGGATAAGCTGGATAGGATAAGCCAATGAGTTTCAGCCCACCTAGAAGTCTTCACCCAAAAGAATTCCAATTGGGAATGAAGTCTTACTGGCTGATGTTCACCTAGGTCAAGTGAAGAGAGAAGATTGGGTGCCCAAACCAGGTGAGGAGAGAGGAAAGGTGGCAGCCCATCATGTTTGAAATCTCATCAAGATGCTCCTGATCAGATGGATGCTATTAATTTTGGTCAAAATCAATTAAATAAACCCCAAAATGATCCCAAAAAAATATTAAATGTGCCTTAATGACTGTTGATCTTGTGTTCCATCATGATATGTGGCCAAGATCTCTTGAATTGCATAAGATCTCTGATTTTTGCTAATTTCCCTGATCGGTGTGATCCTGACTGTCGATAATACCGAAAATTGCAATCGAGTGCAATTAAATTCTCCTATTTGCTGAATTTTATTTCTAATGCATCAATATTCCCAAAACTAAAGTCATGGACCAGGAAATTAAATATTCAACTCGTAGGCTGATTTGAAAATTGTTTGGAACATCATGCCCCTGATGTGACGAGGTACGGACTTTTATCCAGATTTGATCTTTTCTAAATATCTTTCCAACCGGTGGTTGGATTTTTATCCATTTTGAGTGTTGTCTAGCTCTATCTTGTACTAATGATGTGGTGAAGTTGGATCTTTCTGATAGATTTCTAACTTGTCCTGAAGTGTCGGGGGAAAATGGTAATTTTGGCCTTCCATGACCATTTTTTATGTTTTGGGCACCGTTGCGAAGCTCTCGACTAGGGCTATGTAATGAACGTATTATCTTGGCCATTTGGAGCCTATTAAGGCATGCTGACGCATTTCTAGAGTTTGTTTGTACCATCTAGTCCTTGTTTTGCCGAATTTGGGTCAAATTTCCAGACTGACTTCGGCATTGCTCAAATCTAAATTGAGCGAACTGAACAGAAAAATTTGGCACCAACAATAGTGTGGAGTTGATCATTATAAAAAGATGTCTTTATAGATATTTTTAAAGATAGAGAGATCACATGAGTAGAGCCTTTATGCTTTTGCCCTAGAGTCTATCATGTATGTGATATTATGTACATTTCTTGATTAATGCTCTAACTGTTATGAGCATTCATCAGTAGGTTTCATGTGAGAGTAGGGATGTCAATGGTTACCGATTATCCGATTATCTGACCCGTTCGTTAGTTAATGAACAGTTAATAGATAGTTTAAATTTTACGAATAAGGTATCCGTGTTCATTTACTAATTAACTGTTATCTTAACGGATGCGATCATGGATACACCATAAACCGAACCCGAAAACCATTATCCATATTTGTTAACTAATACACAATACAATAACTTACAATTTATGACATCAAAGCATATATATGTCCCATCTAGAAAATCTTATTGTCCTTGACTCACCGGTTCACCCTCTTCCTTGAGACCTTAACATTGGACAAGCCTTGCCCTGACATTCGACGGCGATGTCTTCTTCCTCTTCCTCTTCTTGATGGTGCAATCCACATACACACTTTTGCTGTAAATCGACTATCTCATGTTTTATGTTGGACATATATCATTTTGGACATGTAACTAACATTTTTTTCTATCTCATATTTTGTGTTTCACATCTAATTATTTATTGTAGACTCAAAAATTATTTTTACTATACACTTGTAAATTATTTTTTTATATCTCATGTTTTGTGTTAGATATATAATTAAGATTTTTATTCTTGTTCGTTGCTATAAATAGATACTTTTAATTGTAATATATATTTTTTATGTGTGCTTCTATCGGTAAAATTATCTTTACTTTTTTATTTTGCTGGGTTGTATCATACATATGTTGTCTCTTTATATATTAGATAATTGTCCGTTATCCGACCGTAAACCATTTTTAAGTGGATAGAACAGTGTGGTTCGCAAATACACCCGATACCAATAGATAACGAATAGCAAGTGGATACACCTTTTTCTTATAGGATACGGATACGGATAATACTATTATTCAACCCGTTGACATCCCTATGTGAGAGTCACTTTATAGTTTAGACATGCATCATTTATTACTTGAGAAGTACTAAGGATGTATCATATATAATTGAGAATAAGACTTGAAACTTTGTAGTTTTACAAACATAATTTTTTAGTTAGATAAGTTTGAATGGTGGTGCATTGAGCTAGAAGAATTCTATGCAATAGAACACTATAATTCTACAACTAATTTAAAGGAAATTACATAATGGCTGCACATTGCTTGAGAAGCAGTTTAGATGAAGATATTCATTTAAGATATGTGATTGTCCCAACTTTCTTTGTAAGTGTAGCATTGTTATGAGAGGACAATGAGGTAGAACTAATGTCTCAATTTAAAACTTCTATGACTATACCATAAAATCAGAGAGATTAAAGCTTATAGAGATATGATTAAAGATACAGTATCTTTTACTAATAACATTGCAATCTACTAACTGAAGTAGTTACACAAAGAGTGTTTGAGTTTCACCTTGAGCTGAAAGAGATCAGCCAGATATGTGATTGGCTCTAGTGCAAGTGGGAGATTGATAAAGATGTATGCCCTACAAGACAATCATATATGATATGATTCGACATTTTTAAAAAAATCCCATTCAATTAAATATGAAAATCTTCATTATTAACTATTATTAAATGCAAACATCACAATGAAATCTTTGATCACATGTAAAGGTGATTTAATAACGAGGAGATCATGATAATGAGATCGATCATCTAGAGATATGTGATCTAAATATTCGTAGTCATAGACATCAAGGATCCAGATATACTAAAGTCTATGATGTCTTGTCATGTGATGATGACGACCGATCTTATTAGTCATTAGTGTGGATACACAGAGATACATATACGTGTGCTCATTAGTTAAATGAGTTCACTTAACTGACCGAATTAGAAAAATTGACTGGTATATTATTGAAATGTCAATTAGAATTTTCTATCATCATAGTTGCATGGTTGGATATTTGACTTGAGTCACCAAGGATGTCTTGCTGGGTGGAACTTGTGCTTTGACCATTGACTTCACCATTTAGATGGTCAAATATAGTGATAGATTGGATATAAGAGAAATTTGGTGGAGGTAATTGAGCGGACGGGTATCATTCATTCTCAGTAAGTGAGAGTGAATATTCTATGAGATGATACTTTAAATCTCTAGATGGGGTAGAGAGGATAATGAGAAAATGAATTTTCCAGTTGATCTGATTTCGAGTACAAGATCCTATAGAGTCGATATTCGGAGTTGACTGTTGTGCCATACTCCTTTCCGATCATGACACTGAATGGACGAGAGTTTATATCCATGTGATAACTGATGATGGAATGACTTAATAGAGATAAGATTATCCCCATAGCTATTTGATATCACGGGATGTGGCTTGTACCCTTCATGAATAATAGGTCGATTAATTTGTTATCGAATTAATAATTTAATTAAATTAAATAGAATTATTTTTTTTAATTTAATTTAATTAAATGGACATAGTGGATCACGTAAATAAGGACTTATTCATAAGTACAAGAAAAAGAGCATAATTTATGGAGATTTCGGGTGTTTATAAAAAATTTTAAATTCTCTATAAATATAATGGTTCCCACCAAACCCTATAAAGCCAAGGTTCAGAACTATGTCCTTAGTCTTCACCAGACCTTTTCATCACTCTAGAAGGCTGTCCATGGGGTGATGGAACTTTGTTTGAGAAGAATTCTCGAGTCTAGTGTGAAGGAAGAACTTATTGTGGATGAAGTTTGTGTAGATATTGCTAGACTAGATGTTTGAATGGTTTGAAGGACTTAAGAAGTTCATCTTTTTTTCTCTTTTAAGAATTAGATGAATCCCTATCAGCTATATTCAAATCAATTTCCATCTGTTTCGATCTATTTTTATTTTTCATCGTTTAATTCTGATTTAGATAAGAGCAATATAAACTCATAGGAACCATTACACCCAATTTTATAAGATGATTCCTTACAAGGATTACTATTCCAACCAACAGTCATACATGCGTTGGTGGGAGATAATTAGTTGACACAGTTTAATTTGGAACCTGACACCCTATTGACTTGTGCCTTGGTAAACATAGCACCTGGCACCCTTTTTGTTGAGGCACTAGTTGCCCCCTATCAAGGTGCTTGGTGCCTTGTTCAAGGGGGCACTAAGCGAATGGGGCATCCTTTTCCAACAGTCCAAAAATGCATGTAAAGTTTTCACTTTTTTGAAAAGCTTGATTTCTTTGATGCAGTACTTGAATACATTATATTAATTACTTTTTACTTTATAGTTAGGCCAAATTTACATGTCTACACCATAGTTTATAACCTATCAACTTCTTTATATCTTTCATATATCAATTTGATTTCTTATATGCACACCTCTAAAATATTGATAACTATAAATGTTTTCCTTTATAAGATCCAATATTCCAATTATTTATTCTTACCATTTTCTTAATATTTTATTTCTTAAATTTATTTTCATAGCAGTATTTATTTAACTTTAAATTTAACATAAAACTGTCATATGTTGTTTTATGGAGCGTCTTTACCCACATCCACCATTGTTTTGTTTTGTTTTGTTTGTTTATTTTTCTTTTGCATATTTAACAACACACTGGAAGCTATTGTACTGCATGAAATGTGAAGAACACCTTCCACCAATACTATCTTTTCACCTTTTTTCACTACAGAATGACTTTATTGTAATACAAATTTTAAAACTGAATTTAGTAGCTATATTTCTTATGTTAGTCTACTTACCTTTTAAGTGTGAAGTAGAATATTTTTGAGGTTTTATGCCCCGTTTGGTTAGACTGTTAGTATAAAATGTTATGCTATATCAAATTTGATAGCGATTTTTCAAGAGTTCATAGTATCATTCTCAAAATTAATATAAGTTAACACCTATGTTACATGCATGACATGTTTATCTGTAGTACCATGTTTCAAAAGTGATATTAATAGCCAAATAGCACACGATGATTAGTACCAATATCATTTTCAAAATTGACAATGATAAGGACATCTAATACTGACAGGGTCTTAAGTATTCTAGCCCATCAATTGAACAACCGTAATGACCTGTTTTTCAGTAACAAATGATGTCTTCTTTAGAAGAAACTGACAAACGCGGTAAAATTAGTTCCACAATGAAGAAAGTTTCATCCCTTAGCATAGAAGGTACATGTTCCATGGTCCTCGGCCTTCTTGGCACAATAGATTCCGTTTCTTTCTCCTGTCGTTTCACTTTTCTAAGTGGTCTACAGTGCATACATGCATCCAGGTCAACGTTTCACAAATTTAATACTACATATTTGACAGTAATATTGAACACTTCTTTTTTTGACGAGAAAGGTTTCACAAATATAATATAAATACTACATATTTAAAAATTAATATTGAACACAGTTGATGCCAAGCTTGGACTTAGATATAGTAGTTTGAATTTATTATTTAAAACAAAATGTTTTGTTTAAGGAAAAAGCATGCGCATAATTTGCATGGAAAGCAATGCCTAAAAACCGGCAAATTTCTCAATATTATTATCAGGTTTAAATATGCATGTTGCTCCATAAATAACGATCTATGTGCATAAAGGATGCAAATATAAAACAACTTTCACTTGCTTTTAGTGACAAAATTTCCAAAGCCCAGATCCATATAAAACCAAGTTTGAGAAACCATATCCTATCGGAGATAGTTCTCAGGGAATTTAAAAAATTTGATACTGTCACTTAGTTTCTCAGAAAACAATTTTTTGAAAATATTTCTGATATTTGATTACCTGTAAATTGTGCTTCACATCGTGCATTCTAGCATTTCTAGTTACTTAACTTGCTCAAAGCCTTACTAATAGATAACATTTTAGATACTTCACATTTATTAACATAAATTTAAAATAATATAAAATAAAATTTTATAATGTAAGAATCTTAAACAAGCATAGAGTACTTTTTTATTTTATATGGTAATATTTTATTTAATAATATAAATTTACGTAAAATTATTTGTTTTCAAAAATATGTTTAAAATGAAAATGTATACACTATTTTATTTTATATAATAAACGTTGTTGGAAAAAGACATCGGGCCCATTTTTTAGGATGCCAAGATGAGGATTTTGAGTGCTCAGTTGTAAACTGTTTTACATAAACTCTTATTTCACATGCAACCAAACAAGTGATTTGGTCATGCTTTCGAGTGATTTTTCCCTTGGTTGTGAGTTAAGAGAAGTGAAAGCACAAAAAAGATTATGGGTCCGTTTGACAACTTTGGAGAAGTGCTTCACTTAGAAGTACCTTCAATGAAGTACTTCTCTATATCGGAAGTGAAAGTTGTTTGGTATCACTCTTTTGAAACCAAAGTACTTCTAATGAGAAAGTTTGGACAAACTATTTACTCAAATAACATTGTTCTATATAAACTACGTAGACACAATTCAACGTGCCTCAACATAACTACATAATTCTTAACACATAATTTATTGTCCAAAAATTTGTCTTGCCAAAGAATCTCTGAATGCACCCATCATCTGTCTGTCTTCTTCACGAGGGATTCGTCCTGCTATTGTCTGTGACACCGAAGTACTTTCAACTTCACTTTTTTGAAATTCTCTGAACAACTCATCTCCTAAATCAACTTTTCGTATGAAATTGTGCACTGACATCGAAGCAACAACAATTTGTGACTGTTTTTTCAATGAATAAGATGGCATACCATTAAGAATGCGCCATCTTTTCTTAAGTACTCCAAAACAATGTTCAATAACGTTTCTCAATGAAGAATGAACATAATTGAATGCTTCTTCTTTATTTCGAGAATTATGACTACGACGATCTTGCAAATGATAACGATATCCACGATATGGAGCTAGATAACCTATTGTATTAGTAAAACTAGCATCTACTAAATAGTATTTGCTTGCATAGCATTCATACAAACATTAGATTCTACAAATGAAAGAATAATGTCAAGTCTCATCAATAAAAAATTTACCTGTTGGTGGCTTTGGAAATCCAGAATTTCGATCACATATACAATCTAATAAAATGTGTGCATCACGACATATTCCTTCATGTCCCACACTAACAAATGTGAATAGCATGTTGAAGTCACAAACAGCTAAAATATTTTGAGTGCATTTACTCTCGCCCACTTATATGTGTTACTTACTGTGCAATCGGTACTACTGCCTCAATATAAGTTCCATCTATAGCTCCAACACAATCTTTAATAGTAAGCATATATTTGTCATTTCTTGCAATGAAGTCAGGTGTTCAATCAAAAGAAGGTAGAATAATATTCAATTTCGCATAGCATTGCATTGCTCTTAACACGATTGAAATGTCGACTACACGTCTCTCCTGACCGTTGAAAATGCTCACGCATGTCTCGAACTGAATAATTTTTATCGATAATAATAAGAAATAATGCTATAACTTCCTCAACTATAACATATCTTGTGTCGTGCATAAGATCATGTTTCCTAAACTCTTCACAAAAGTATGCAAATATCGGAGGTTCCATTCATAACATATCATTAGAACGTTCCCAATGACCCCCTAAAAGCTCTCGTAGTTTGTGAAACCCTCTATGTAGAGATGTAAGACATGGCTCTCTACATAAATATGTTTCATTAAATTGAATCAAACTTGATGTAACTACAATTAACTCACAAAACTCTTCATCAGAGTCACTTGAGTAATTAACATCGTATGAGCTTATCAAATATGTAGCTGATATTGAATCGCATGAACTGTTCGATGCCATCCTACATAAATACATTAAAGTATCACTCGTCATAATAATAAGAATGATAGAAGGAAGAATAGTACTCACATCATGTGAAGGAATTCATATACCACCAAATGTAATACATTTATTCAAGTAAAGAACACATTGATATGAAGAACAAAGTAAATCTGTTTGTAAATGTAAAAATAACATAGCAAATAAGACATCAATAAACACTACTTTCTTCTCTCCTCGTATGCACTTTCTAGCCATGCTAGTCTATACTTCTCATTCATCTCTACAAAAAGTTGACGATATTCACTTATAATAAATCTTGTCAAGGCCCACATATGCATTCTCCCTCCAAGTTCTAAACTAGGTAATTCTTCTAACATTTTTGTGACTTCACCAATGGTTGGTGTACTCCTTGCAGCTTCTTGTTTTCTCTGCTCTCTAATTTGCACAACTGACACAAGACTTTCAATATTAGATGTCATTCGTGCATGCTGTGATTTCTTCTTCTTATTACAAAGCGGAGAAGTGGGACCCAATAAACGTCTTCTAGTACTTCTGTCAGTTTGCTCCTCATTTGCATCAACATTTTCATTGAACTCTTTATTTACTTCAATCGGACTCTCTGGTACATGGTCAGGTGTTAATTGATGTTCCATCTCCATCTGTTCAATATGAATTGTCGCTGGGTTGGTGACATTTTCTCCAGTTCCATTTGTCCCTTCAAATAATTTGAATAACAAATCTTCATGTTCTAAACCCTATCTTTTAAATATACTTGCTACAGGGTTTCTATGCATTTCCAACAACATAGAAATCATGAATTTCAAATTATACATTTATCTATTAAATGAAAAGATGACACTTACTAAAAGGTAATCGCTCCACCATTCCTTTGTAGCATTGACAGTGTTCTCGACTTCATTCCATCCAAGACCAGTAGTGTGGTTCTTCAATGCTATCCATACTGTGTATTGCTATTTTAACTCATCCCAATGATTTTTAACTTGTTTCTTATCAAAAACCTGCCCAAACTGTTGATTAAGCTCTTTTATTACGTTTGACCAGCCTATCTTTGACAAAGAATGCCCACTTTTTTCTTTTAGATCCACTTGTGTAACACATGCTCAGATAAAAATGTCGTTAGTTATGAGTCCCATCTGACTTTTATCTTCGGAGTACGATTATCTATCCATGCTATTATGGAAAGTTACATGTCAATAATTGAACGACATCATAGAATCATGTAGAACACATTTCTTCATTGAGTTCTACTCCAAAGACATGACAATTAACTGTTAATGATGTTATCTAAATTGTAGTGAGAGTAATTGACATCGAAGGGACAACATGCTAAAGTAGGAGATGAACTAAGCAAAATGAACTAAAATCTAAACTTTGATCAATTGAATCGACTCGAAACAAGAAAATGAACCTGAATTGGTAGTAAAATTGAGTTGAGCAAAGAGCCTTTGCCAGATGGAGGGATCCACACGACGACGATGGGAGGCTTCGCCGGTGAGGGTGGCCACAAATGGACCCAGTCTTTTTCTCCGTGGTGTTTGCCCACCTGAAATTGCTCTAGTCTGCAGATGGTACTAGTTGGGATTTCCTTTACTCAGATTTTTTGAATGGGAATACAGTTTAAAGTAGATTTTATGAAGGCTGTGCGGCCTCCCATAGAAAACATACTCGCCGGAGGGTTGCGGGAGGCTTCAACTGGGGGGGGGGGGAGCGCAGGAGCTTCGCTGGAGGGGGTGGCCGCTAGAAAGCTTCGCGGGAGGCTTCAGCTAACGGGGGTAGCACGGGAGCTTCACCAGAGGGGGTGGCTGCGAGGAAGCTTTGCCGGAGGGTCCCGTCCGCATGAAGATTGTCTATGTGGGAGGCTTCAGTGGGGGGGGGGTAGCACGGGAGCTTCAATGGGCGAGGTGGCCGCGCAGAAGCTTCGATGGGAGGTGGTGTTGGAGGGGAGGTCCGCATGAAGGGGCTTCACCGGAGGGGGGGATTGGAGTGACGGGAAGCTGCGTCGGAGGGGAGGGTCACACGAAGCTTTGACGGCCGTTGGACGTGCCGCAGGTTTCGACGGGAGGCTTCACCGGTGGGGAGGTGGCGTCAAGGAGGTTGCACCATTGGGGAGGTCCACACGAAGGGGCTTCACCGGAGGGGGGACCGCGTGAAGGGGAGGTCACGCAGGATGCTTTGGCGGAGGAGTGGCCAGGCGTCCGCGCGAGGTGTGGTTCACCTGAGCGTCCCCAAAGAGTGTGTGGCGAAGGGGAGGATGGCGTGCAGTTGTTATCAGAGGGAGGTTAGTAGCCATGAGGACTCTGCATCGGGACTCTGTGCGACGACGGTGGCTGCAGGATGGCTGAACTCTGTGTGAAGACGGCGGCCGCGCTGCAGGACATTGGCGTCGGACTCTGTGCGACAATGGCAGCCGCGGGGTGGACGGACTCTACACGAAGACGGCGGTGGCACCGTAGGACGTTGGAGTCGGACTTTAAGTGACGATGGCGGCCGCAGGATCGCCGGACTCTGTGCGAAGATGGCGGCTGCAGGATGGCATCCGTGGGAAGTTGGCTGAGAGCTCTGTGCAAAGACGGTGGCGGCACCATTGGATGTTGACGCCGAACTCTGTGCAACGGCGGTGGCCGTGGTATCGCCGGACTCTGTGCGAAGACGGCGGCCGCGGGATGGCATCTTCTGGAAGTTGGTTGAGGGCTTTGTGCGAAGAGGGCAGCTGCAAGATCGCATCTAAGACTCTGCACGATGGCGGCAGCCATAGGATCGCCGGACTTTGCATGAAGATGGCAGCCGCGCCGCAGGACGTTGGTGCCGGTGAGGGCTCTGTGTGATTATGGCGGCCGCGGAATCGCATCCGTGGGAGGGCTGCACACGATACAAATCCTTGCAAAGACGGCGTACGCGGGAGCATCGGGAGCGATTTTCTTGTCTCGAGAAGGAGATAATTTCTCCTTCTAATTTTCACCTCCCGAGTGAAGTAGAAGTGGTTTTTTTTTCTTACCAAACGGACATATGAAATTGGGAATACCTTCTTAAAGAAGGAGAAGGTAAAAAAAAAAGTACTTCGGAGAAGTTGCCAAACGGACCCTATATTGCTAAGTTAAAAAGGGAACAAAGAAAAGATCTGTGCTTGATCAACCGCCCGATATGCGTTGAGATCATATTGTAAGGAACAACATATTTGGAGCATGCCAATCGAGTGAAGACAGAGGCGATCACAACATGCTGCACGAAGTATACAACTTTATCCATATGGACACGAAGGATAAAAACAGCTCAATTTTTTCGCATCTCACGGAATGTTGGCTAATCTTCTCAAACCAGAAACTCTTCATGTCAGCAGTTTACCCCATGTCATCATCAGTCCAAGTCAGCAGTCTCTGCATGCGTTAAAAGTTAGTGGATTTTCTAGACGAAGCCAAACCCAGTGATAATTCAGATTTACTAACCCGAGGCAAGTTGCGCTAAGAGGTTGGTTGAGCAGGCTCAGTTTGTTCAGGAAATGCAATAGCTTGATCCTAAAGAAAACGGATGGTAATTCAGTAAAAGAGTAACATTTTTGGACAAGAAAGAACTGCTAGTCCATATTACGCATCAAACTTAGAAACATCAAAATATTATTACCAAAAAGCCAAATATGGCCAATTACTATCCAAAACTACATTTTCATTAGCAAAAGGGGATAAAGGATTCAGTGACCAAAATTTTGAAGATATGACGTATAGACGAAAAAAGGCAAGGCAAGTGCCTGGGGCCAAGACAATCATATCTATGCAGGCCAATTTGGACATAATAGAATCAAGGGGTCTAGCATCATCATCATGAAATATGATACAACAGAGGTATATTTCAAAAGCCTTGTAGTGAAAGCCAAGTGTTACAAGGAGTGTAAGTTTCAACATGGAAATATAGCATTTGAGTTTATCACAAACTTGTGGTGGCGGCCCTGACGGGAAACCAATGGGTCAAGAAGGTGGCAGAGAAAAATGTTTGCAGTAAATACGATGCTTCATACAATCTGGAAACTGTGCGTTATGCCATTTCAAACACTTGCAAATTCATATATAGTGGATTACTATCATTCTAGTCGGCTGAGCAGCTACCTTTACCCATTTTTGTCATGAAATTTTCTGTTTGATATTAGACTCTGATGCACCTATTCATCGACTTTCAGCTATGAATAACAAGGGCATTGCCTTTCCTTATTTTAGTAAACAAAAAAATTTAACCGTTATCCAGACTTCAACAATGACACTTTGACAGCACTTTTACAATGAGTGGAATGCCATTAAAATTCTCGTCAGATTCAAGTGATACAAGTATACAGCTATATTAGACAAGATAGAAAACTGTGAGTGGGATGTCCTTGAAATCTCCTGTCAGATTCAAGATAAGTACATCAGACAAGATTCCAGGTCTCGAGCAGGTTCAATCCAGTCAAACCGACAAATATAATACTTGGACTAAGTGTTTGAAGCTGCATCCTCTTTTGTTGCATCTCGTCAGGGGACATGTGAACCCCATATTATTTTCTCTACAAAAATAAATACATCGGGATGTCAAATGGCTTTTGTATGCCTAAATGAAACAGCTGAACACAAGCCTTAATCCCACATTAATGGGGTTGACCATATAGATTCATAGATTCTTTTCTCCATCAACGAGTATTTTGAGTAATTTCTTCAGCAATATATAAATTATTCAAATCATATTAAATTATCCTCCTCTAAGTAAACTTAGGTTTATCATATTCTTTTGAATCTTTTTTGCTTCTATTATTTTAATGTTTTTTTTATAACTACAACTTCCTTAGATTTATGTTTATTAGTCCGAACCATATTGATGAAAATTTGGTTTACTGTTTTGTCCTTAAAAGGACTTGTTTGTAAACATTTTATTTAGCGGTCTTTTTTTGGGGGTAAAAAGTGGTTTTCGATATAAAGATCCCTCCATGTTCTCCCATAGGGATGAAATAGCAAAATTTTTTAAGAAGGCCTTTGGCTGGTTCATGTGTTCGGGGCCTTGGCCCTGGTATCCCCTTCACCCCTTACAAGCCGGAGGCCTTCAATATCTTCATTCTGTTCACGTGTGCCATCTTCTACCTCTCCTCACCTTCCGGCCATGTCATTCCTCTATTTTTCGACAAAAAAGGTTCAGTTCAAGATCCGTATCTTCTTCTTTCGTACTTGGTTTGACTTTGATCAAGCATGCTTTCTGCAGCAGCATCAGTTTTTGGTTATAGGCACCAGAGCACACAGATCCAACAATGCCCAGACGACTGCACACCTGCTGGATTTCATCAAGGATCATTACGGGAATCTCAAAATCAGGTCACCTTGTTGACAACGCTTCCAGTCTGGTGATTCCATGGAAGATCTCATAATTCTTCCTGAAATGTGATCATCTTCCTCTGGTCCTCCTAACGATGCAGCATCTTCCTGGAATCCAGCGCACATGTCACCTGACGTTGTGTGCATCCACAGGGCACTCTGGCGATATCCAGAGTGGCCTCTACCCCTTCTGGTCAGGCACAACAGATCTGATGACAACATGGGCCACCGCGCACACATCTGTCTTGCCCCCGCCAGAGTTCCATCCCCCCACCACATCTTCCTGTCCTGGTTCTCCCTGCTGCGTGCATCTTTTTCCTCTGTCAAGCACTCCTCCAACCCATCCTCCTTCAATTCTGGCTCCTTTCCTATCCTTCCCCTCCGTGTCTGTACCTCCATTCTCCCCTGTTTCGTGACAAAGGAGATAATGAACAGTGTGGCATTTAGAAATCAAAGGCCTGATGTAGCAACAATGCTGTGGAGACTTACGCTATCTTGCCTTCTAGTGCCGCAGTGTGTGCTTTGTTTTCTCACCACATTATCTCGCCTTGCACCGTTTCTGCACATCTTCACTGTCAAACCAACCATCACACAATCAGAAGCAGCAGGTCAACACACAAGTCCCATGCTAGCGTCCTCATGCACGCTGCAACGTCACTGAGCCAGCTATGTCCAAACACCTCAGCCCATCCGTCCGTCGAACCAGGGCTTTCTGGCTCATCAAACTGAGCCACCCAACCAAGCCAGTTCTATGAACACATCAACTGGTTCAACCTAGTTTAATCCAGTTCAGGGCTGGTTCGATTGGATTAAAACCGGTTTCATCCTGTTCGCTTTAGCTTGGTCTATTTTAGTTCTATTTACAACATCAATATCTAGTTTTAGCCATTTTGTTCGGCATCAATCTTAATTTCTCTTCTGATAATTTGTCTACAATTGCTGCTTCTCCCACATTTAATCTAATGTATTCATTACATAGTCTATCTAATGGAATGGCCATACATCCATTGTATTATTCTCATTTCAACAATATTTATTTTGAGGATACACATTGTTGTATTGTCCAACATTTAGTATCATACATCATTGCATGCCTTACGGTGGCACAATAATTGTTTTTCAACTTTAACGGAATCTTACAATCATACAGAACCCTGTAGCCAATCTCTATCTCATTTGGTCTTGTTTCGTTTCTATTATTAACTTTTTCGTCACATTCTCTATCTTTTTGAATAGTTGGAATCAAGATATTTAAATTGGGTACTTCGAAATTATATTTCTCCATCCAACCTAACATCTCTATCTTCTTCTTTTTGATTTTCATTAAATTAACACTATTTTGTCACCATTCTACTCATCTTGACTATTAGACTAAAAAGTGGTCCCCAAAGTTTTAGTTTCCTATTAACTCCGTGTAACATCTCTCAATTTGATATCCTTTGCAAACATCTCTCCCATTGCCTACCAAGATGCAAGATGAGGAGTTGAATAACTCCCAATTTGAAAGGATGGCTTTCCAAATATGAGAAAGTGTACCATTGTTCCAAAGATGAGACAATTCTGGCCCACAACATATCGTGACTACTGACTAGTATTAATCTTTCAACGCCATTTGAACAGAATTGCATTATTCAAATTCTTCAAGGAGTCTATCCCCACTCCCCCTTCTTTTTTCAATCTGTACACATGATTCCACTTGATAATACGTTGTCAAAAGATCTTGCTCTGATGCTTTCAATCTTCTTACAAATACCCTTGGGGACCTTAAGGATGGAAAAAAATATAAATAAATACTTTGCAATACTATCTTTGATAGCACCCATCTACCTCCAGCAGAAAGCATTCTACCCCTCCAACCTTGCAACTTGCTTTCAACTTTAGAACTACACAATGCCACTCCTTACTTCTAATACCTTTATCAGAAAGAGAGAGACCAATGTATTTAATCGGAAGAGAAGACGACGGCATGTTGAAAATATACTGCAATCTATCCCAGTGAGAGGCAATTAAGTTGAGACCAATGAACTCACACTAATCTTGGTTAATCTTGAGGCCTGTTACTGCCTGAAAAGAAAACAAGATTGAAACATTTATCAACACTGCTTGAGGAGAACAACAAAATGTCATCTGCAAATTGAAGATGTGTGACCCATTTTCTATTGACCCTTATTTCAATGCATTCATTTAGACTTCCTTGTTCTACTTTATCCCATAGAATATTGAGAATTTGACCAACTAATACAAACAAAAGATGGGAGATAGGGTCCCCTTGCCTGCATCCTCTAGAGGAAGAGAAACTAAAAGCTTTATCTTTTATGTCAATAGAGAAGCGAGCAGTGGAGATGCAGCATCTGATCCAATGAAACCATTTACTGTTAAAGCCCATAAGCTGCATAATTTTCAACAAACATGACCACCTCACCCTATCATAAGCTAAGCCCTCTCCAAAATCTAACTTTAACAGAAGACATTCCGCCTTTCTTTCTCTTTGATCATGTAGACACTCATGAGCCAGCATAAAATTATCTAGTATAAATCCACCTGGAATGAAAGTAGACTGAGAAGGATTGGTTAGCTTGTCAGTGTACTTGCCAAGCCTATTTGCAAGGACTTGGGTGATAATCTTGTAACAATAAGTAAAAAACTGATCGGCCTAAGATCTTTAACGTTTGCAACCTTGTCCTTCTTTGGAATGAGAACTAGGAACTTTGAATTTAATAGCTTAGCACACTTACGGTGGGATTCAAAAGGTTTGATAATAGCTATAAAGTCCTCCCTAATTATGTCCCAACAGTGAATGCCCCCTGCAGAGAAACCATTAGGACCTGGGGCATGTTAAGGTCCATTTCCTTTAAAGCCATCATAATTTCCCATCCAGAAAAAATATTTATAAAAGAATATGATTCATCGCTGCATAAGGTCTTAGGAACTTAAAAATTTAATGAAAGGACTCCACCTATTCTCTTCTTTGGAAAAATTTACTGTACAAAACTTTAACTTGTTAACCAACGAGATTTGTACCTTCACATTGAGTCCCATTCACAATCAATTTATGAATATTATTCTTCTTCTTCCTTACAGAGGCATGTAAATGAAAGTACCTGGTGTTTTTAATTTTTATCCCCTTCCTTCAGCCAAGTCTCTTTAGACCTTGGCTTCCATTTAATCTTTTCCCTGGTATTCAATTATTTAAAATCAGCTTTAATGTTATTCCATTCCACTCTTTGATCATCTGTGATAAGGCAAGTATCATTCAATTTATCTAGTGTATCCTGCTTGCACAACCATTCTCTCTTGTTCAAAGCTAAGGCCCTGTTTGGTAACACTATCAAACACCTCTAGCCCTATCAATTTTAAAATTTATATTGATGGCAAACACCCAACGGTGTTTGGCTAATAGTATCAATTTTGAAATTTGTAGTGCAAACAAAACATGTAATGTAATACAAGTGTCAACTTGTATCAAATTTGATAATGATACTAGAAATATCAATATCAATACTACTATAGTATCATTTTTGATACTCTAACCAAACAGGCCATAAAATATTGAAATTATGTCAAGCCCGTTCTTTCATTTTAACATTGATCTGCTTCAGTTTGCATACAAAATGCCAGGTTGCGAAATCCAATGACACATCGATATTGTTACACCATTAGTTAACCATTTTTGAAATACTTGGATCCCTGCACCATGCCAATTCAAATATGAATTTATAGGGATGAGCTTTCATATGTCACCCACTGCTGAAGCTTATATAGCACAATGATAAAAAACAGATCTAGGAATATAAAAACCATCATGGAGCCCGAATTCTTCAACCTAATGAAGAGATACAAAAAACCTATCCAATTTAGATTTTGAAAATGTATTCAACCAAGTGAGCTGTAGACCAACATATGGAAGTTCTTGTAGACCACAACTGTTAACCCAGTCATTGAAAAGAAATATTTCATGAGTCCACACCTCCTGCCCACATCTCTCCCCAGGATTGAGAACATTAAAGTCTCTTCTAATACACCAATTACATCCAATATAGTTAATGATGGAATCATACAGACCTGAAAAGATAGTTGTTTTATCATCCTCACCCACTGGACCATACATATTGCCAAAAAAAATTTGTATGTCAGTAGCAATGCCGGTGAAACTCTGCTCATCACAACAGCCAAAAACCTGTCCTTCCACAAAGTCGCCAAGCCCCCACTCTTGCCAGTGAAGAGGATAATAAAAATCCTATTCAAACCCTTAAACTTATCCAAAACACGTTGACCTTTGTCAAGGTCACATTTAATTTCTTAAAGAAAAATAGTATCAAGTTTGCGGTCCACAAACATGTTCCACAACTCATGATTTTTCTCATTCCCCAAGAGATCCCTGCAGTTCCAACAAATCACAACAATCATGAAAGAATGATGATGCCCTTCCCCTCCCTCTTCTGCCTTTTACAAAAATGTTAGTGGTCAATATGAATTACATCTCCCTAGAACCAACTCGTTGAAAAGAATTGTGTGGTTCTAGTGATTTCCAATGGCAAAGAAGTCCAGGTGATGCTCGGCAAAAGAATCTTGGACAGCCAACTCCCTGCCAAAAAACCCTCAACCCTACATGCTTCCCAATGGACCTAAGGATGTCATCGGAGATAAACCAGTTATCCTCGGACTCATCATCCCATGACGAGAAGAACTTAGTGGACTCTTTTGGACGATATGAAGCAAGGGGCTGTACCTGACAGACTTCGATATTCTTCCTCAAGTTCACCTCTGGCAAAGTAGATTATCTCCTCATTTGATGGAGTAAGAGCAACAACCAAAGAAAGCTCCCCAGCTAATGAAGCCAACACTCCAGATGTTGCCAAATCAGTGCATGGAGGACCGAAAGACTTGAGGGAGGCAGGAACGTCGGTACCTGAGATCCTGGAATCAAGGGATGCACTCAACTCACAACCGGGGACTGAAGGGCACTCCACAAACTTCGAGTTCAGATCTTGAGAAGAGAGAGCACTCGAGTCTCTCCCCGACAGCTATAATAGGAGGACACTGGTCTTGCAGCAAGACACCATGACATGCCCGTACTGGCAAATCGGTGCTGGAGCAGACTCCTTGCTCTTTGGCACCACTGTCATGTAGGACGAGACTGCCTCTGGTTCGACAGAGTGAGCTGGCCGATCACTAGCAAAACCAATGGCCAATCACTCAAGACCTACCCCCCCCCCCACACACACACAAATAGAATGACGCATGTTCGAAAAATCCCGAACATCGGTCCTAAACCTGCCCCAAACAGAGCCCCTAATACCCTGTTTAGTTACGGTTTTTCTCCATTTTCGACTTAAATTTTAAAATTGAAAGAGATGTGCTTTTTGGTTACTAGTTTTATTAGTTTCTTTTTTTTAAATCGCTGCAACCTACGTCGTATCCCTGTCTTGAAAATAAAACAGGAAAGGAGCTGTTTTGTTTCCGAGACAGACGCGGATGGACGAAAGAGACGGCCGATCAAAGGCGCAGGGAGGAGAATGACATGAGAAGGATATCTTCGTGTCCGCAACAAACTCATCGTGAGGAGACAGACGTCGCACGGAGAGCAATCCCAACGGATGTCGCGCGGCATGGCAAGGTATGGGATGTCGATTGTGAATATTTGTGTCTTCTTCATGGCATCTTCAAGTCTCGGAAGGGGGGCTTGGATGGGGGTGTTGCTGTGACAGGGGTGGGGGTCCAGCAATGTTGAGCATGGGGTTGGGCCGGGGCTGCAACAAGATGTTGGGTTGGGCGGCAGCGGCAAGGTATGAGATGTCGACTGTTCATCTTAGTGTCTCCTCCTTGTCGTCTTCATGTCACAGAAGGGGCGGCTCGGATGGGGGTGTATCTGTGACGGGGGTGGGTGTCTGGCAATATCGATCATAGGGGGTTGCGACAGGGAGTTGGGTTGGGAGAAAGCGGCAGGTCGGATGGGGGTGGGGGGATGCGGCAGATCGTCTGGGGGTGGGGGCTACAACAGGGGTGCGAGGCTGGGAGTCCAGAGACATCCTGCAGTGGGGTCAGGAAGGGGGATGGGACAAGGGCTGCGGGATGGGGGCTGCGCGCAGGGGTGGATTCCAGTAGAAGGAGCTACGACAAGGATGGGAATCTAGCGATGCAATGGGGATGGGAGTCCAGGGACGTCACGCAGTGGTGGTATGAGTTGCGACGGTGGTGATTGTCCAGCGATTTCGAGCAGATGGGTTCGAGAAGGGTGCTGCGACAGGGGCTGCGTGCAGGGGTGGGAGTCCAGCGATTTCGAGCAGATGGGTTCGGGAAGGGTGCTGCGACAAGGGCTGCGTGCAGGGGTGGGAGTTTAGTGATGCAACGGGGATGGGAGTCCAGTGATGTCACGCGGTGGTGGTAAGTATGAGTTGTGACGGCGGTGATTGTTCAGCGATTTCGAGCAGATGGGTTCGGGAAGGGTGCTGCAACAGGGGCTGCATACAGGGCCACAGGGGTGGGGGTCCGGTAGAAGGATCTGCGATGGGGGCGGGAGTCCAGCAACGTCACATAAAGGAGCTTGGGAAGGGGGCTTCGACTGATGGGTTTCCGTAGTGATGGCTGCGTGCGATGGTGGGGGTCTGAAAGATGGATACCATCAGTCTGTTAGTCAGTAGTCAAATTAATGTATACCATGTCGGTTCTGCATTTATCATTCACATGCCATTTCCTTTACTTATTAGTGGGAAGAAACTTACGATTAGCGTATATGTATATATGTGCACGTATATGATGGTATAGATAGATGAAACACAAATATCTTCGACGAGTGGAAATAGTGGGAGGATAAGGTGAGATCAAGCACACTCATCATTTTTAATTAAAATGTAAGTAGAACACCATCAAAATGGGAAAAGAGCATCTACAAGTTAAAAGCCGGAAGCATATGAAACTATGAGAGTGGAGTTTAGTAAAGGTTTTGAAGTTAACATTATAATTAAATAACTCAAAGCACGTATTCAAGTCATGAAGAACGATTATGTGGTTGTGAGGACCTTATTCAAACAAAGTGGATTTGGATTCAATCCAAATTTGAATATATTCACGACAACTGACGAAGTATGAGAAGCTTATATTTAGGTGACTCAAAGACCGATTTGCTTTTATTTGTCTTTTAGCTATGATGCAATGTCTTATGTAATAACGCATATTGTAGAAACATCCAGAAGCTAAAACATAGAGGAAAGTTACGTTTCCACTATATAATGATTGGTATTGCTCATAGTCAATGTTATGCATTAACTTATTATGACATTTAATGTATATTGTAGATACCAAGGCTTCTAGAAGTCGAGCACAAAATATTTTTCATCCACAACAAAATCCAATAGTTGATTATTCATATAACACAATTGAACAAGAACATGATGTGGACCTAACCAAAGATGGTAATCCTACATCCAGGCCAGAGTTCAAGTTAGCGACAAGGTCAAGAAAGGATAATAAAAGAGCTTCAATCACTTCTGAAGATAAGTCAAAGGGGAAAAGACAAAAGGAAACAAGTTTTGTTGAAGCAATGTTGAAAGTTACAGATGGGTATAAGAAGTCAACGATGCCAACATCATTTGAGATGATTCAAGAGTGTGTGGAGATCATAATGAAGATGAATTTGAGTCCACTGAAAAAAGTAAAAGCGGCAGACATAGTTAGGAATGGGAATGCATATTTTGTTTTCTTAAATTTGATGAGGAGACTCGTTTAGAATGCTTGAAGATCCACTGGCAAAATAGTTAGAAAGTGCTTAAAACAAATAGAGAATTTGTTATTCTACTTTCTTTCTGAAATTCCTTTTGTTTGCGTCAGTTTCTTATTCATTTAGTTTGTAGATGTTAATGTTAATTATTATGTAATGAGTGATTATGCTCTTCATTCAGTAATAAGTATGTAGCGTATAATGCTATCAAATATACTTTATATTTTATGTCAATTGTGATTGCTATATTTCTTGCAGTGTTAGGAAAAATTTTGAAAATGATAAAAATATGGAGGTTGATATGGAACACAAAGTAGAAATATTTATAGATTGTTGTCGTACATTTTTCAGTACTATGATTGCAATTGTATATGAAGCATACCAGTCTTCTACATTGAAAAGCAAACGTGTACGAGATTCTTTACTAAGTAGAAAAGAGTATACACTAGAACTATATTCAGGAGCTCCAACAAGATTTCGTGAGGTTTGTAGAATGAACAAAACTGTATTTTTTACTTTATATAAGCAAATCAAGGCTTCAGGTGCAATAAAAGAAAATGTACGAGTAGATATAGAAGAGATGATGTTAACAGCATTATACATATTAGCAAATAGTGTAATCAATCATTGTGCTTAAAAAAGATTTCAGCATTCAGGGGAAACTATAAGTAGGCGATTCAATCAAGTTGTTGAAGTTCTTCATCTGTTATCACCAGAGTTGATTTCTTTGTCTTCACTAAGGACTCCATAATATATTGCTCATAGGCAACACTTCAAAATTTTCAAGGTAAAAAATGTGCTATTAAGTAATTACTTATTTATGTTTGCTTTATTTTCTTAACTTTTTCAGGATTGTATAGGAGCTATTGATGAAACACATATAATGGAAGAAGTTCTAGCAAATGACAAAAACGTTATCGCAAAATGTGATAATTGCATGTTCGTTTGATGACTTTCCTTTATGTTCACATTGGCTACGAAAGATCAGCTGTTGATGCAACAGTTCTGAAAAACGCATTGAATTCAGGATTCTATGTACCTGAAGGTAATGTATGTGTATTAAGTTTTTTATTTAATATGTCATAATTTGAACTTTGTTGATCAGGTAAATATTATCTTGTGGATGCTTGATATGCAAACACACCGAACTTTCTTGCACCATACAATGGAATGAGATACCATTTTAAAGAGTTTGGTCCGAGTCATTCAGCTTCAAGGGATTACAAAAAGCTTTATAATTTACGACATGCTTCTCTTAGAAATGTGATAGAGTGAATGTTCAGCATTCTTAAAAAAAGTTTTCGAATATTTTTAAGGCTATTAGAGTATCCCATTGAGGTTCAAAGCAAGATTATTATAGCAACATGTGCACTTCACAATTTCATACGAAATGTTCAATGTGGTAAAGATGAGACATGGGTTGAAATTGAAAGGGACTACGGTAAAACAATAGATGGAGAGATTGATCATAAAAGAAGAGATATAGTTCGACGCGAGGCACATCATACTGAAAGATCATCAGAACAACGTAGACTTGGAAAAGAGTTACGTAATAAAATAGCATTAGAAATGTGAGAAGATTATGTTAGTAGATGAAATTGATATATATATGGTTCATTATTCATACATGTTAGTTGACATTAAATAAATATGAATATTGTGAGATACTACATTGTATTGACGTTTACTGCGTGTCATAGAAGTTATTTTGATTTTAAAGTCATAACCAAACACTACTTATAAATTTTAAAAATTGTGATAGTTTTGTCAAACACAAAATGATTGAACTTCTTTGATTTTAAAATTAAAACTGAGAAGTCAGGTAATCATAATTTCAAAAACGAGGTTGTCTCAATATTAAAAGAGCTACCAAACACCCTATAAGCCTCCTTTCCCTGCATGCCATGGACACCATCAATCGGGAGGGGGGATGCTGATGCACACAAGGCTCCTAAATTGGCCCATGAAGGCCCACTTCAAGCCTCAAAACAGGGCTACATATAGGGGACAGCCCGTGGAAAAAGCAGGGAGCAGCAAATTTATCAACCCATGAAGGCCCAAATGAAGACTGAACAGGCCCAGGACAGCAAGGCCCATTAACCGGCCTTAAACGGCCCAAAGACAGAGAAACAAAACTCTAAAACTCACAACAAACAACAAACAATCAAGGCTAACAGAAAGTCACTCTTCATGTCTTGAAAAAAAACTAAATGAGACATGCAGAAGGTAAATCTTCATGCCTCTAATAACCTAAGCTAATGGAAGGTGACTTTTCACAACTTGAAAACGTAACAAAGAGGATAGCGGAAGGTGACTCTTGGTGCCTTATAAAACAATGATAACCAACAAGGCGACTAAAAACTCAGAGAAGATATTATGCTATGTAATCCTTCATCCTCGTCAAATCAAGAGAGCATGCTGATGGACACCCCTATCAAAATAGGCTCTTTTGCTGCCCAAAATAGCCCCTATGCATGAAGTGTAAAACTTTAAATGCTAAGGGAGATAGCCCATTGAGCTAAGAAAAGGCCATGAGAAAAGGCCATGCATGATTCTCATGCTAACAAGCCCCAACACAACCGATGAGGCCAATTAATTGCAGGGGATATCCTCCCATGTGGAAAACATACCTTAAACCTATCAGAGGTCCTAATCATATTACAATTATATCATGCAGGGATTATCGCTTTTCATGCATCCAACACATGTAATTGTGTAAAAAACCTAAAGAAATGAAATACTATTTCTGTGCACTTTTGAAGAGTCCCATGACTTTTAAGGGATGCACAAAAAAAAGACAGGAAAGAAAAAATAATAATAGTTAATTAATCTGAAAAATAAATTTTCTGGTCAAACTATCAACCAGAAATTCTCCCAGAGCAACATGACCCAAAAGTTAATTTTAAGATAATTAAAACGATTAATATGAATTTTTCAAGCCAAATGACCAATAGATGGTTAAAAAAACCAAAGAAAATGAAAATAATAAAAAAAACTCGTGAAAAATCAGAAAATGACTGAAAACAGGTCAAAATGCAGAAATTGAGAAAACTCAAAACAAAATGAAAAACACATCAAGTGTTAAAATCCACCCATTCTCCAACATGAAAACAAGTTAAAACAGAAAAAGACAGCTAAGAGGAATAGAAAAAAAAATAAAGAAGGAAAGAGACAGCCTCAATAAAAAAATTGCACTCTAGAAATTCGACATGTTCAAAACGGATGAAATCTGAAAAAACTGAAAATGAAGGGAATGGTAGATTCATTAAAAAAAATGAGAATCCGAAATCTCAAAAAATAAAAAAACCGTTAAACTCAGGAAATGTGAAAACTGTAAGAACCTGAGAATTCAGGAAAACCAGTAAGCTATTAAATCTGCAAATCTGCTGAGTTCGGAGAGTTAAAGAGAATTAAGTCCGGGAAATGCAGTAAGACAATAACAACAGATAATCCAGGAAACTTAGAAAAAAAACTGTAAAACAACAGAATGTTGCAGAAACACTGAAAGACCAGGAAATCTAGAAAAATTGAACAAACTAGAAAGCTATAGAAAACAGAAACCTGGAAAAATTTTGGAATCTGAAAAGGCTGAAATCTGATAAATAAAAAACTGAATTAACATGCCCCAATCTCAAATTGGAAAGCGCTTTATGACTGAAAATCTCAATATTTCTGATGCAGGACGGAACCGGAGGTCCCATTTTTCTAAGTTAAGAATTAACCCAAAGCATGGTTTGCCGGGTCGCGACCCGGGTCGCGACCCGGCCCCGACCCGGTCGGGTTTACTCCCGACCGGCCCGGTCGCGACCCGGCCGGGCCGACTCTCCCGGCCGGGTCGCGGGTGAGTCGCGCGAGTCGCGCGACCCACCCGACCAGGTCGCGCGACCCGGCCGGGTCGACTCTCCCGGCCGGGTCGCAGGTGGGTCGCGCGACCCACCCGACCAGGTCGCGCGACCCGGCCGGGGCGCGCGACCCGGCCCGCAACGGGCATGTGACCGTTGCTGACCGTTGGCAATGGTCATTGACCGTTGCTAACGGTCAGCGTGGGGAGCCGCAGCCCCCATTCAGCCCCTTGGGGCCTATAAATCGCCCCCAAGGGCCTCCCCTTACTCCCACCCCCCCACTCTCACTCCCAAGCTCTCATTTTTGCTCTCATTGCTCTCATTGCTCTCATTTTATTCTTCATTTACTTAATTATTTCATTAAGCATTTCATTAGTTCATTTATTTAATATTTGTTTCATTGATTAGTTAGTTAAGTAGTTTCTTCTTTTTAATACTTATTTGCTTACTTACATAGTTAGTTAGCTAGAAGATTAGTTAGATATTTAGTTTAGTAGTTACTTAACACATCATTAGTTGGAAGGTATAGTTAATTACTTACTTAATCATATAATTAGTTAATCATTCATTTTACATAATTAAAAGTATACTTACATTAGTAGTCACTAATTAACGTCATTAGCTTTTTAAATAATTAATTACTTACTTAAGTAATTATTTAATTAAAAAAATGTCTTCTCCAAGCCAAACAACCCAAACTACCGGCGCGATCCGGAGTGATCCGGCTTGGTTGCATTGCAATTTGATCTCCATGGTGGAGAGAAAAATGCAATGTAAATATTGCGACAAAGTAATATTCGGTGGTATTTATCGTTTAAAATTTCATCTTGCAGGTATGAAGGGAAACGTTCTTCCTTGCACACGGACTCCGCCGGAGGTCAGAGCTCAATTTCGTAGGCACCTACAAGCGATGGAGCAAACGAAGGGAACTAGCAAACGACATAAGGAGACCGTCCGAGAAGAATTGTAACAACCGGGGAGACGTTCCGTACACATTTACGGAATCGGACAAGAGAGGCCGGATATTTTTGGAGACGAAGAGTACGAAGGTATGAGAGGTGTTACTCATAAACGTTGTTCATTCTTCTATTTTTGGAGACGAAGAGTACGAAGGTATGGGAGACGAAGAGTACGAAGGTACGAAGAGTACCAGGGTACGAGGACTTGGCGGACGTAGCCATCAGGGTCCTAAGTCAAACCACTTCGGCTTCGGGTTGCGAGCGAAATTGGTCTACATTCAGCTTGATTCACACAAAGCAAAGAAATAGGTTGACATCGAGGCTTGAAGACCTCGTGTATTGTCGCTACAACGTACGAGGTTAAAGTTGAGGAATTTGGAAAGAATGAAGCGGAACCGGATGGAGCAAAGAGTTGGATATCACGGGCGGCAGGCGTTCGGTCGAGGAGCCGCAAATTGAAAAGAGGAGGACATCGATTTGGATCAAATATTCTACGAGAAGAACTCCTTGAAGGCTTGGGTGAACGACCGAGAATGGTTGGGAGAACCGGAGTTCAACCCAGAAGACCGATGACAATGGGCTGAAGGAGTGCTCGACGATGTCCACTTTGGCCGAAGAATTCCAGATCCCTCCTCTACAGCAAAGCGCAGGAAGGACCGGAGGAGAAGGAACTAGTCAAGGTACGCGAAAGTAGGCGAAAAGGTAAACAAGTTATGACGATCCTTTTGATATTGCGGATGCGATACGGTCGAAGACGATCGAGAAGATACGCCGGGCAGCCGAACATCCGAGTGCGGTACCGGACGTCCAGGGGATTTGTCGTCGAAAGAGTAGCGGCACGATGATGGTCTTCCCGGATACGGGGGCGCGAACACTTTACAAGTACGAGTGGACCTCGGATCCTCCCATATCTCCTACAACGTCGTTACGTTTTAGCGGCGAGGAGCGATATACTCGTGCGACCCAATCACCGTCGTGGTGAAGGCCGCAAGGTAGAGGAGGTCATCGTAGCCATGGAGTTGGAGCGGGGAATCACCACGATGCCTCCGACTATGTGTATGATTCATCCCAGGCTCTTGGTTCCCCACATACGATCAGAGTATTGTGGAATGAATTATGTGGAGTCATCGGATACTTCGATCCAATCGACCTATAGTTATGGTGACTCGTTTGGATCGAAGTCTTAGGATAGTTTCCTGCGGACCGACGAATATGATCGTCATGTGCATACGTATCGAGCTTTGTACTCAACCCAAATGACATGGGGAGAGTACATCAACTACCTACAAAGTGTAGAACACATCACGTTGGAATAAAATTGATGTATTATTTATTTAAATCATGTCATTTATATGTTTCAATTTTTCTGTATTTTTTCAGATTTTTTTTCACATTTTTCTTATGTTTTTGAAATTTTCAAAAAAAAAAATTTAAAAATAGGGTCGCGACCCGGTCGGTCTGGGGGTCCCGCGACCCGGTCGTGACCCGCGACCCCTCCCTCCTTGACCCAAAGAACAACCCAGCAGGTATAAAGACCAAACAACAATCAAAATACCAAGCAGCAATAAAAAATGTCACAACAAGCAGGATGTCATCAGCAACATTAACAACCAGAACCCATCAGTTTAATCTGCACCATATACCAGTATGCAATTAAACCAACAAGACAACCTCGGCAGCAATAGGGAAGATATCCTCAATAGCATACCGCCCTCAGAAAAATAATAACCATATCAACAGGAAAGGACAGCAGTAGGGCAATCTGTTGGGAGAGACAATGACTCAGAAATTAATTCATCACAGCCGTGAGGAATCAGGGAAACCAAAGAATATCATCATATATATCAGGAGTCCTCCCAATCAAGGTTCGCCATCTCGGATCTCGGCTTCGTCTCGGGAGGGTGAAAGAGAAGAGATCTCGGATAGATCTCAGAAAAATCTCGGGAGATCGGATCTCGGATTCTCGGATCAAAATGTATATATGTATGAAACACAACATAATATCTTATAAAGATAGGAGTACATCAATGAATTTTCATGAAAATATATAACATATTTATACATCAATTGTGTGAATGAACAATTACAAAGTACTCTTAATACCAAAAAAATGATCTTTGTGTTTCTAAAAGATTTAATTTTGTATACAATCTTATTTAAATACTAATATGGTATTAAACTTGTAGCACATTTTTATCCGCGATAGTATAAGTGATAGTGATATATATTAATATGTTTACACTATCCCAAAAGGCGCTGGTCAAGTAGTGCCTTGTCGCCTAGGCGCCCGCCTTGACAACTATGGTATCAGGGGGGCAAAGCCCCCCGAAGAAATTTTTTTTTCGGACTTGGCTACTTGGGGCGAGATCTCGGCAATCTCGTTTCTCGGCCCCCTTGGCGAGACCGAGATCTCGCGAGATCTCGGCGAGATCTCGCGAGATGGCATTCCATGCTCGCAATTAACAATACCGACAACTAATTAAAGCTACCAAGGCACCGTTTACCTGGTTTCGTCATCATTTTCCCATTCATAAAATGTAGACAATACTGGAAACTGTCATTGCTATAGACTCCAAAATTGGATCAATCACAATTCAGAAAGTGCACGTAATTTAAAAAAAACTTAACAATAACCAGATCGGAACTCAGATTCCAACTGAGAATAGGTCATCAATGTAACACAGCAACTGTAATTGAACGGTAAGACTATTTCGTAGCGGATTTCATCAGAATCAGTTGAAGTCAAGTTTAATCCAGAAACGCCTTCTCCAGAATAACCAACCAAAGAGGAGTTAACATGAAACAGATTCCTGACTGGAGATGACCAGTCTTGCCAGCTGAAATCCAGTGCAGAATAATAAGGAGCAAACATACCAGAAGAAGCTCGGAGCCCGACATGCGATAACCGGTTGGATCCACAGGATGGATAATCCTAAAATCCGAAGAACTGGAAGGAGGACCAGCCTTCACTCGGTTGATTGAACTCAGAGGGAAGAGATATACCGTGAGACTTTATCAACCGGATGATAGTGTCACCAGATCGGAAGGCTCAATAATCTTCAACGATGGCATCACTAACCTCATAGAAGCACCCCTGTACCATCAACCAAGCAGAAGAAGGGGAAACTCACATATTTGTCATCACTGGCTCCCAGTCTTAGGTACTAGCCGTCGAATCCATCATTGATAGCAGATCGGGCCATGAACTCAATGAGAACATCAGATAGTACCAATGTAGACACCAAGGAATCCCAGGCGAGTGAAGGAAGGCCTCCACTGGAGCTTGCCGTAGAACACCTTCTGGAAGAGAAAGATTGAGCTGATCTAAGAGGGGAAGCCACCGTCGAGTGATGGAACACCACCACAGGAGCTCGCCGGAATCGGCCGGAGAAGGGCTTAATCACCAGTTGGACTGAAGAAGAACCCGTAGAGGAGGACGAGGGGAGAAGATCTCTTCACTGGCGCTTGGCAAGATCACCACCGGAGGGAGGAGAATCGAAGAGGGAGAGCCCACTAGGGTTTCGTCATCGCGAAGGAAGGAAGAGAGGCCACACACGGCCAAATCATTGTCGGGAAGGGAGAGAGAGTGAAGCTGAGGATTAAGTCGCTCGGGGGTGAAAACGGGGTAGAACCGAAATAAAAAAAACATCTCAATTTCATTTCAGCATCTTCATATCATCATATATCATCCGATTACAAGAGGGCTCGGGTCCTTATATAGGGCCGAGCGGTGCTAAGGCAACCTCAAAGAAAAAAAAACATAGGAAAAGCCACGTAAAATAGGAAAATGCCAACTAATGACCTAAAAGCCACGTAAAATAGGAAAATGCCAACTAATGACCTAAAATACTTATAAAGATAAAAAAAGTGGCTAGACATCTTAAAAATCCTAAAATTTTAAAAATTTAGTTAAATGGACCTAATATCGATCTAAAATCAAAATTTACATAAAATTTGAAAATCATTAATCAGTTATTGTGTCTCGATTCGGTACACATGATGAATTGGTTCTTGAACCCCGATTCGGTTCCCATCATTCTCCCATGGTTGAGGAAAACTTGTCCTCAAGTTTTGTAATGCCGTATAATAAATAAGGCAACTACAAAACTTAAGAATGATGCCGATGTAGTCGGGAGAATAGAGCAGAAATACCAACTGATTTCACCAAACTGGCTGCTGAAAGTGACCCAAACTGTGTCATACATGTAGCTAGGGTTCAAATCTGGAATTTCTGACATTTTGTTCATAATCAGGACTACTGTCGACTCAGAAAACATATCGGATGGTTGATCAGAAACTCTGTTAAGTAGTAGTTTTGAAACTGTTACATTCACCTATGTTTTGATAGCCATGTCAACCTCCATTTCAGTTATATATTACTGTTCAGAAATCAGGTTGGTAATGTATTCAAATATTTGTCCAGTTAATTCTGTTTCCAGGGTTAAATCAAGCTCATACTATGCAAGTTCTGGCCCATCTTCAATGTCATTGGCACACTTTAACTCATATTCAGGTATGAGTTTATGTGTAGCCTCATAAACGACAACCTGATTGTCAACAATATGTGAATTAGTCAAATTATTCTCTGTATTTGGCTGAAGATGTACTGCTTCAACTGAAGAAGTATCAGGATAGTTGTTTTCAGCTGTTGGAGGCTGGAGATAGGTTTTCAATTACTATAGGCTCTTTCAAATACTTATAATCTTTGGGCCTCAAGCTAAGTGACTGAAAAATGAAGTCAACCATAGCTTGGCATTCAATCAGCCAATCGGAACCCAAAATAATGAAGTGCCCATCCGGGACTACTTCACACCATGCATCCTCTACATATCGTATAGTTCAAGGTCTTGTTCGACCTTTAATCATGCGGTCAAACTGAATGTAAACCTTTCCATTCTCTTTTATTAAGTAACTTGTGGCAATTAAATCCAAGAGAGATTGTGAAATACAACTGCCTAAATACCCGGATAAAAACACTGTGGCATGAATGTCCACCGGTAGTGTAACATAAAAAAATAGGTCAGCTCTAGCTCTGATACCAAACAGATGTGGGACGAGACCAGGGGTCCCATTTTTCTAAGTTTAGAATTAACCCAAAGAGCAACCTAGCAGGTATAAAGACCAAACAACAATCGAAACACCAAGCAGCAATAAAAAATGTCACAACATGCAGGATGTCAACATCAACATTAACAATCGGAACCCATCCGATCAGTTTAATGTACACAGTACACCATATACCAGTATGCTAATAGTCAACAGATTATGCAATTAAACCAACAAGACAACCTTAGTAGCAATAGGGAAGATATCCTCAATAGCATACCGCCCTCAGAAAAATAATAACCATATCAACAGGAAAGGACAGCAGTAGGGCAATCTGTTGGGAGGGACAATGGCTCAAAAATTAATTCATCACAGCCGTGGGGAATCAGGGAAACCAAGGAATATCATCATAAATATCAAGAGTCCTCCCAATTAACAATACCGACAACTAATTAAATCTACCAAGGCACCGTTTACCTAGTTTCGTCATCATTTTCTCATTCAAAAAATGTAGGCAATACTGGAAACTGCCATTGCTGTAGGCTCCGAAATTGGATCAATCACAGTTCAAAAAGTGCATGTAATTTAAAGAAACTTAACAATAACCAGATCGGAACTCAGATTCCAACTGAGAATAGGTCATCAATGTAACACAACAACTATAATTGAACGGTAAGACTATTTTGTAGCGGATTTCATCAGATTCAGTTGAAGTCAAGTTTAATCCAGAAACGCCTTCTCCAGAATAACCAACCAAAGAGGAGTTAACAGGAAATAAATTCCTGACTAGAGATGACCAGTCTTGCCAGCTGAAATCCAATGCAGAATAATAAGGAGCAAACAGACCAGAAGAAGCTCGGAGCTCGACATGTGATAACCGGTCGGATCCACAGGATGGATATTCCTAAAATCCGAAGAACTGGAAGGAGGACCAGCCTTCACTCGGTTGATTGAACTCAGAGGAAAGAGATATACCGTGAGACTTTATCAACCGGAAGATAGTGTCACCAGATCGAAAGGCTCAATAATCTTCAACGATGGCATCACTAACCTCATAGAAGCACCCCTATACCATCAGCCAAGCAGAAGAAGGGAAAGCTCACATATTCGTCATCATTGCTCCCAGCCTTAGGTACTAGCCGTCGAATCCATCATTGATAGTAGATCAGGCCATGAACGCAGTGAGAACATCAGATAGTACCAATGTAGACAGTAAGGAATCCCAGCGAGTGAAGGAAGGCCTCCAATGGAGCTCTCGAATGAACACCTTCCGGAAGAGAGGGATCGAGCTGATCCAAGAGAGGAAGCCGCCATCGAGTGATGGAACACCACCACAAGAGCTCGCCGGAATTGGCCAGAGAAGGGCTCAATCACCAGTTGGACTGAAGAAGAACTCCTAGAAGAAGACGAGGGGAGGAGATCTCTTCACTGGTGCTTGGCAAGATCACCACCGAAGGAAGGAGAATCGAAGAGGGAGAGCCTGGTAGGGTTTCACCATCGCGAAGGAAAGAAGAGAGGCCGCACGTGGCCGAATTGCCATCGGGAAGGGAGAGAGAGTGAAGATGAGGATTAAGTCACTCGGGGGTGAAAAAGGGGTACAACCGGAATAAGAAAACATCTCAATTTCATTTCAACATCTTCATATCAACATATATCATCTGATTACAAGAGGGCTCGGGTCCTTATATAGGGCCGAGCGATGCAAAGTCAACCTCAATGAAAAAAAACATGGGAAAAGCCACGTAAAATAGGAAAATACCAACTAATGACCTGAAAGCCACGTAAAATAAGAAAATGCCAACTAATGACCTAAAACACTTATAAAGATAATAAAAATGGCTAGACATCTTTAAAAAAATCTTAAAATTTATAAACATTATTTAAATGGACCTTAATATCGATCTAAAATCAAAATTTACATGAAATTTGAAAATCATTAATCCGTTATTGCGTCCTGATTTGGTACTCATCATGAATCAATTCTTGAACCCCGATTCGGTTCCCATCAATTCTGAATCCCAAAGTTAGAATTCTGAATAAACCAAATTACGGGACTTGGAAGACATCCAAAGCTGAAACCCAAAAATACAAATCTGAAGAAAAGATCTCCAACAACACTAAGTACAGCATAACTTAAAACAATTGGAATCTAAGCTTCAAACTAGAAACTTCGGAAGTTAGAACCCAAACTAAAATTTTCTCAACATCTTTAACTCAAAAGATAAAAAGTCAAACAAAATGAATGAAACAGAGATAAAAAAATTCGAAACTTAAAACAAAATCAAAACCTAAAACACCGAATCGAAACAAAAAGAACAAACCAAATGAATTCCAAACCATGGAAGAAACTCAAGCCAATTCAAAACACAAAAATGTTTGCATTTCGACAAGGACATTGATGCGGGATGGTAGGGAGCGGCAGGCCTGTCTCTCTGAGTCGAACTTGACTGATCCCCCCAACTGGTCCATACATCGAATCAAGTCATCTCGATCTATGTGCATCACATGTAACGAATTGAATTTGACTTCTTAAAACATGTGCACAACTTGAACTTGACGACTTGAAATAAGTGCATTAAATGAACTTGACTTCTTGAAATAAGTGTACAAATTGAACTTGATTTCTTAAGTTCAACGAACCTTAATTATTATCTTGAACTATGTGAAATCTCAAACCACGTGCACTAATAAAAAATATATTCTTCTCTTTTTGAACTTTCTTTTCTTTCTTTTTTTTTCTTCAAGCTACAATAACCTAGGACAGGGGGAAGGTTTAAGTGAGCATGAACCTGTCGATTGGAGGTGTTGACCAACAAGTCATTAACGGCGCAAGAAATGTTCTTGGCAAAGTTAGAGGAGTTGGATGACAGCAGTAGCGTCGGGCAGTGGGGATGGCGATGACAGTGTGGTTGATCTTACATAACAACAACGATTTAGTGATGGCGCACAACAATGGAAGCAGTATAAGATGCGAAGGAGAAAACCGGACTTAATCGGGGACAAGAGAGGAGGAGCCAGACAGGGTAGCAGCCTTTTAGGGGGAGAGCAATGAACCAGATAGGAGGAGAAGCCTTCTGGGGGGGGAGACAAAGTTTTCTTCACTCAAACTTTCTTTATAATATAGCAACCATCACATGTAAAAAGGAGGGGTTGGAGTCTATTTATAGACATCCATATGCTAAATTCAAATTAAACCCAAAAACTTCAAATACTTATATCTATACCCTATGTTTGACATATTTAAAGACAAATCCTTTTTAACGTATATATTAATTTCTAATTAAATGAGTCAACTTAAAATTTTTAACTAGACTCCTAATAAATAAGACCTTATATTGAAACAATACAATTTCCACGACGATGTCGATCCAATCGAACAGGTGACATCGACTCTTCTCAGATCCATTTCTCGTATAAATCACTCCTTTCGGTCTCCATCATACATGGGGTGTCTTCAATATGTTTTGTGGATAAATGATTTCTATGAATTATTATGACAGTTAATCAAAGATGTTTGAGTAGCTTTTCTATGTGATTAATATCAAAATATTGAAAGTTCGGTAGAGAGGTTAAATTTTCTATAGAACTCAAAATAATCTCAACAAATAAAAAATGTGGTTTGAGACTTCTAAGTTCTAAGTGATAGGGTAATCCCAATGTCAACACTTAAAGGTTCTCTAGAATCTACTTTGTAAGTTCCCATATATATCCATACAGACCAAATTATCTAATACTCAAACTACCAACTATTTTTATAGCCATAATGACCAAAACAAACACAACAAAATGATTTTCCTCCCAGAAAGAAAGAATATCAAAATCTGAGGTTTCAACATATATCAAAATACAAGGTTCTATTCCTGCAGCAATGTCAGAGGGGTAATCCAACACTTTTTATCCTTGACGTAGCTGACAACACTGTGTAGTATTGCTGTTGAAGAACCTGCAAAGCATCAGGGAAGAAGTTTGTGGATGCTGGTGATCCTACATGCTAGGAGAAAGAAGGTATAATCAGCTGGTTGTTTGACTCGTGCAGCAGTATGGGACAAAGATCACTAGATTGGAACCGTGTTTAGGATTGGCCGGTGCTGATTTGCTTCAGACTGATTCTCCAGGAGGAATCCTGATCTAGAATTGGTCTAGATAAGAAATTTTTTTATTTTTTTATTTTTTTAAAAAATAATAAAAATCATGATAAATACGAAAAGCAAGAGAGCACCTAGAAAAATTTTAAAAATTGAAAAATAACATCTAACACACATTCATGACTATCACTCTCTATGAGATATTACGACAAATAGATATAAAATAACATCAATATTCATTCCAATAAAGAATGAAAGTTACACAATTCTAATGCAAATAAAAAATAATATCTTCCTATCACCACCATCTAGGAAATTGGCCATCACATTCTTTATTCTGCTAAGTTTCTTGAATATTCCACTGAGATTGGTCACTAATTATTGGCCCATACTCATATGAAAATAATGACTCGGCTATCTAACTAAAATCATACACACTTGAAGATGTTGCAACTAGAGGTGAGGATTGGTAAGATGGCTTGAAGTTTGAAGCTCTGAATAATTTGGTGCCATGCGCTCATCAAAAATGTTCATCTGATTCTAGCGTTGACATCTTCTACTTGAATGTTGCCATTGACCCAACTATTAGATATTGAACCACCTTATCATCCTCATCCTCCTTTGCCACCTCCACCTGAACCACTTTAATTTTATTGTTGTGTAGGTGGAATGAACTTTTCCTTCTCAACATCTAAGGAGAGTGCTTGGGTACTATCACTAAGGCTCACTAGTTTTCGCCTAACAATTAGTTTCTTTCTCTTTCCCACTTCCTCTTCTTGTGTATCGTATCTAATATTGTGTTGTTACACATTCTTCAACAATTTGAATCCTCCAAATCTTTTTTTCCTCTATGTACTCTGCTGGATAGCAAATGGACTTGGAGCTGTGACTGGAGGCTTTGTAGTTGACTCTAGAGCTATGGTGTGAGGTGGATCCTACTGGATTAAAACTGTATAAGGAACTTAAGTATCTCTTTGTTATTGCATTTGTTCATCATCATTATTATCAAGTACGCTCTCAAACTCTTCTTTGGCCCATGCTCAATCATTGGGATCAAACTTAGGAGCTAATTTGACATCCTTATCCTACATCCATGCTAATTATAGATAGTCTTCTTAGAAAAGGTATTCTAAGTCAACATCCCTATGTGAAATCCCTGACCACTGACATTGTGTCTTTATTCATAAGAACCAGATGTAAATCCTACAAACCATTCTTTAGAAATTTTTTGTTGGTTCGGATTCTATCAACTTTTGTTGGATATTCAAATATACCACTTAACTGCAAAAAAGACAGTATAGTAAGTGTGTAATCTTCTTACAAAAATTATCAACATAACCCAAATGTAAGTAAATATATCATGAGAAATCTCGTCATATGAGTACTGTAAATCTAAATCTCTGTAAACTTCAATCTATATTTATATGATGTTATTTAAAATACGATATGAAATAGAAAATAATTTATACATGGCATTCAAAACTCAATTAGTTATGCAAGTATCAATCAATCACTTCAATTTTCTCTTCTATTTTGTCTTCCAAAGTCCTACATAAATGTTATATGACCGACAATGTGTCTCATATAACCTCTGAGTCATTGAATACTTGCACACCATATTGTATGGAAAAAGGAAAGATAACCATTAATGATATTTTTACACATTATTACAATGAATGTATGAAATATAACATAAAAGACATACCTACAACATGAATATCGTGGTAGAGTGTCTTATCCCATATGTTATCTATTAACTTCCACTATTTCTTGAAACTCATTGAATATTTCTCTTTGATTTTCATCTTGGCATTGTCCATTACGTCATACACGTATCCTATTTGGTTTTTGTCATTTAAATGCACTTATTTCAACATATGTATCAAGAGTTTTATCAAGAACAAGTAATACTGCACTTTTTCCCACCATCTATTATCCTAAATAATATACTTCATCCTTGCGAAGATATCAAACTAGTCCATTCTACCAAGAAAGTCAGCCATGTAATTAATGTATGCTGGTGAAAATATGAATCTTTTCAAGTCATGCCAATATCTCATTAGGCTCTCTGATGCAAGAAAATGTGACAAATCTCGTTGGACCAAGTTGTACTAGATCACGACCATCTGTATGTTTCTTTCATGACATGTAAGAGTAGATACCCATATATACATGATGTCACTAATTGTCCTAGACTCACTAAATTTTTGACAGATGGCTCCTTCCTAATATCCTTTAGCATCGAGTTTATGAAGAATGTAACACAGAACATCCAAAACAAGCGTGGTCTTACCTCCATTATCTTCTTCTCAACAGCTTTTATAAGAAGCTTCATTGTCGGTGCCAAACAGAATTATGTTATCTTCACCTATTTTCTCAACAATATCGTTCATGATACCAAAGAAGTTACCATGTATTCTTGATTTGTCTAAATGCATCAATTGATTTAGAAAATGTGGTGCCCTTAAAATAGTAAATGAGAAAGTTTATCATTGATCTCTTAGTGATTCTTGTCCATCTGTAGCATATTAACTGCAAGCCCTCCCCTTCTATATTGCCTTGAACTTATCTATCCACAATGTCAACTAATCGATCTCATTATCTAACCCACCTTCATATATGTATTTCGAATTCAGGACTTTTAATCCCATTTCAACCTCCTTGATAGCATCAACCATCATTTTAAAATATGGAATCTTGGCCGCCAATGTAAGGATACTTACATGAAGTCAACATAAGATGTTGTTAATATTCATTTAAAATTTCAATAACACAAAGAGACATTCAAAATAAGCGAAGTGTTATATACACACGCATGCAAAAACCATTTACATGTGTTTCATTGTCTTCTTACAACCCCCGTTGAAGCATTAATTGCTTTGAAGGCTTGCTTGATACTCTTTTGTCCTTGGCCACTCGAAAGGATGGCAATTGCATAGTCACCCCTCGGGGTGACTAATTCACCCCCAAGGGGGGTTTGAAATATGCAGACAAGGAGGGTACTCCAAAACATGATCGTAGGGGGGTACCCTAAAGATTAGCTAAGCAGGGGGGGCCTCTCCGGAGACATCTTACCAAAGGGTGATCTTCACCTTCGCCAGAGGGGACACTAGAAGGGACTGTTGGAGGGGAGGGAGCCCTAAGATCAGCCAGGAGGGGAGGGAAATTGGGGTGGAGAGAGAGAATTGGTTTGATTCTTCCCTCAACTGGGAAAAATCATATCAGAATTATTGGGTTTGAAATTGGACCCGATTCCGGGAAGACCCGTAACCTACGGACTCTCGGAGAATCGGCCGATTCAAGACCGATTCTCACGATCCAGGTCGATTTCTAAGGGAATCAATCTGGATCGGTTGTCTATACCATAAATCAGATTGACATGAGCCAATCCGATCCAAGAATCGGTCGATTATGCAAATTATAGCATGTGAACCAACTTCCAGATGAGGAATTACAAAGAAAAAAAAGAAATATCAAGAAAAGGGCAAAACCTGTGCATGTGTGGCTGCTGTACGTCATTCTGTCGGGGGAAGAGTGGGTTTCTGCTGCTGCCTCAAGGAGAACACTAATTGCTCTAGCCAAAAGAAGCTGCTGCTACTGCTCATGGTTGTTGCAAAAGGCAACAGCTTGCACCTGCGAGTGAAGTACAATAAGAAAGCAGCATGCCTGCTATGCGACTGCAGCACATCTACTTTCGGCTAAGCTTCAATTGGCCAAAGGAAGAGAGAAACAGGCTCCGGCAGTTGCTCCAACACTACCTAGAAACCTGGCAGTTGTGTGGATCAAGTGCCTGGCGGATCTAGAGCTGCATTAATAGTCCGAGAGGACTCTCGGTTATGAAAATAGAAAGAAAATAAATAAAATTAGAACAATAGAAAGGAGATCAAAAGGATGCAGTTGCAAGAGCAGTTGCATGTGGGTCCCACTTAGGTGTAAAGAATAAAAACACAATGTTTTCCTTATGGAAGATAGCTGTGTGGCTAGACTAGGCTGCACGGGCACTTGGCCGCTTTTAGGAGATTACTGGAAGAGAAAGAAAAAGTGAAAAAAATAAATGAATGAAAAATTAAATTAAAAAATGAAACACACAAAGTGAAGAAACAAATAAAAATGAAATAACAGAAATAAAAATAACAAAATAAAAATATAAATGTTAAAAACTGAAAAGAAATTAATGAAATGATAAAAATGTATAGAATATGAATGAATGATGTATAAAATAAAATGAATGACATGGTGTAAAAAAAATATCTTGATATGTCCTCTGGTCATCAAGTTGTTGTGCCGTTGATGATGTTCTTTGTTATTTTCTATTTGTTACTTCATCATACCCAAACATAAGTTTCAAGTACACATAAATGTCAACTACAAATTTACTTGGCATATTTTCATTCCCAATTTGAAACCGTCAACAATGTTACAGTAAACACCCTTTCTTGTATTACCATCAACTAGAAGATTGAACAAAAAAAGTATGATCATTAAAAGAATGGGAAAGTTTCTGATCCACATTAAATGGTGGCAATGCTTTCATTTCTTCCAATATCAAGCTGCCACTAGCAGTGAGGTGTGATCAATCTGTATTTTCTTGTCGGATTCTTATAAAACACTAGCTCACTTTAGCAGGGTCAATAGACCTAGGTAAAGAAAAAGGCTCTAACTGATAGTGCTCTGCATCGCATCACATTGAAAAGCCCTATTATTTTCAATTAAATGAGGCACTGCAGCTCATGGAGGCTTCAAATTAAATATACCTGGAGATCATCAAACAAAAGATACAATAATAAATTTGAATCAAACATATAATTAAAAACCCTCATAATTAAACGTACCTGAATAAAGAGGTTATTGCAAGATGTTGAAATATCCAATACATCTGTTGAAGGCTCCTGCGCTTGCAGCTGGCAAAAACTTTGTTCGTTATCTTCTTTATGAACAGGGAGGCACCCATCATTGTCCTGTGGCAGATTAGGAGGAAGATTGTATTTCTGTGCTTGAGGTTGCTCATACTGTTGACCTTGCAGATTGTTAGGTGGACATGTCTGGGAACTATGACTGGAACCTGGAAGTTGCTTTGTCTGTGCTTGGAGCCATGCAGGATAATCTTCTTGTGGAACATGCTGCTGTGATTGATGAAGCTGTTGCAGATTGTATTTCTGTACATTCCACTCCTGAAGTTGCTGAGGATCTTGCAACTGAATGTCATGTATGTCATGCTGCACATCACACAATTGTTTCTTAGAAAGATGCCACAACTGAGGAGGAACACCACATCCATGTTGAAAATAACCATACTGCTGATTAAGTTGCAACTGATGCTGATACACATGCATATGTGTCACAGCTTGGTTAGCTAGTTGAGACTGGGTTCCGGGCAATAAATTCTGTTGGATGCTTGGTGGTTGGCATAAAATGGCCCCAGAAGGATAATCTTGAGGTGCCAAATGATAGTAGCCTTGAAGTTGGTTGGACGTTTGAGAATTTGGCTGATAAATTTGTGGCTGCCATGTGTATCCATGAGATGAGGTAAGTTGCGGACTACAAACAGAATTGGAGTACTGTAGCTGCATTGGTTCTATCCACTGTTGATGTTGTTGAACTTGAACATGTTGATGGAACTTTGATTGCTGCCTAAAGACCTGTTCACCATAATCTACTTGATGCAAGCTAACACTGTTTTCACGTACTTGTAAAGAATAACTATTTTTCCCAGATGTGCTCCCTTGAAGATTTTGCTGATTGTTAAAGCTTTTGTTTGCTGAACTAAGAACCTTATCTGATGATCTATCCTTTGTTTGATTGGGACTGGGGTCTTGGCCCATCTCAGCCTTCTTAAGCCCATTATCAAATCCATTTGATGGTAACTTAGCAACATTATCATCATGAATTTCACTTTTAATAGACTGTCGGGATTCACTGTTTGGATGACTTATAAAGAGATTTTCAAGAGATGGGCTTAAATCACCATGCAATACCTGGTCTGGAAGTGTTTCCTTTGGATCTTCAACTTTATGATCATCAAAGAGACCTTGCAGGTTAGTAGACAATGTTGAAGTTTCTTGAAGAAGTCCATCGGTGTCTTCAGGTGGTCCAACTGCCTCATATTTGTAAATTATTTTCGCATTTTCTGATGGCTGTGCATGCTGAGTATTTCCATACATAGTATTACTGGCTACCTCTGAATGACACTTGACACCTAACGCAAGCCCATCCATTAGATCTTGATTTTCCTTCACGAATTCTGCATCATTGAAAGATAACTGTTTATCTGGATAACCAGCACTGCCTTTGCAATTATCAATCTTTGTACATTCTTTTTTGTTGATCTTTTCAGAAACTCCAATTTGGTCAATACAGCTGAAAGAGATGCCTGGTCTCATTGAATGCGGAAACAATTTAAGATGACGAGCCCATGCCTTTCTGACTTCGTATACCGATCCACAAAGGTCCACAAACTGTTAAGAATACATTGTTGCAAAAATCATTAAATTGCAAAACAGTGTAATATAATATGTAAATATCCAAAGAAAACAAACGGTACATACATTTTATGAGTCATTTTACTGATTCACATTACAAATGCAGGATTTCATGAACTTTCAGAAAAGTTATAAATTGGCAAACATAGTTATCTGCAATATGAATAAAAGAACGTCAAGTACAGCTTTTGAAATGCCGTTTTAAATGCAATTCTCTCACTTTACATAAAGTAATTATGCTGAGAGTTGTGACTGACAATATTGTATCCAAGTGAAATTATGTTTAACCATTAAAATGTTACTAAAACCTCCAGAATAAGATCTTTGCCAATGCAAACCTGAACAATTCTGACTTTTCACTTGCAAACATGGTTTTCCATCTCGCTGAGATCTCGCGAGAATCTTGGTCTCGCCAAGGGGCCGAGATACGAGATCGCCGAGATCTCGCCCCATGTAGATGTGATCGATCCGTGACTACTTTGCATCCCGTTTATGATAGTGTAAACATATTTAATATATTTCACTGTCACTTATACTATCACATAAAAATTTGTTACAAGTTTAAATATCATATCAGTATTTAAATAAGATTATATGCAAGTTTAAATATTTTAGAAACACAAAGATCATATTTTTGGTATTGAAAGTGCTTTGTAATTGTTCATTCACACAGTTGATGTACAAAATGTGTTATATATTTTCATAAAAATTCATTGATGTACTCCTATTTTTATAAGATATTATGTTATGTTCCATACATATATACATTTTGATCTGAGAATCCGAGATCCGTTCTCCCGAGATTTTTCCGATATCACTCTGAGATCTCCTCTTTCACTCTCTCGAGACAAAGCCAAGATCCGAGATGGCAATTCTTGCTTGCAAATATTACTGAGGATGTGTTTTGCTTAAAATGCTATTGGTGCATTGATGATACTTACATCATCTTTTATAGAAAACTGAATAGATATGGACAACTTTATGCATCCCTTTTCCTACCTACAATTTGATGTGGGACTATCTCTAGGCCGGACTAAAGACTAGAAATTAAGCAGTATTTACGAAATGTTGAACTTTGTGCTTCCTTAGACACAGACTTGGACTATTGTGGGTCTTATGCCCTCTCTTCATGTTCAACATGGTGGGGTATGCCAAGAAACATGTTGATGGGGATCCGACCGGGTGATCTACATGAAAAGTGGATTCGGGAAGAATGGACGTCGCTAGTTCGGTCGGATCGACATCGGCAAAATTAGATTATTTTAATAATCTTAGGATATCTATCTAAAAGTTTAAATTAGGTGTCTTTTAGGAGTCTTAAATTAAGATAGGATGTCTTTAATTATGTCAAGTATAGGTATGTATGTAAGTGTGGGAAATTTTTGAGTTTATATAAAATTTTGTAATCCACACCCCTATATAAAGACCCCCACCCCCTCCCATGTACGCATGGTGTTGATGGTATTAGAGTGAAAAAAAATTTGAGTGTGTTGTGCACATCTCCTCCCCTGTTCTAGGTCCGACTCCTCCTCCCTCCCTCCCCCGGAAGTGCCCCCCTGTCTGATTCTCTTCCTCCCCCCGTTTCACCCGCCGGTAGGCCCCTATGCCTGGCTTGTCGCCCCTGCCCCTTCCCCGGGAGGCCGCTGCCCTGCCCGGTTCCACTTCCCCCATCTGCAGTTAAGTCCGGTTCTTCTCCTCTTTGAGTTCCACAGCGCTGCCATCTCCACGTTGCTGCCATCTTCAACGCCGATTGCCATCATTTTCCTCCACGCCGGACTGCTATCAGTAGCCCAAGCTGCTGCCGGAAGCGGCTTCCCGATTTCCCCTTTTTCCCTCCCGCCGTGGCCGCTCCCTTTGCCTCTTACTGCAGCCACCACTACCGCCCCCTTCTCCAGTCGCCGCCACTGTGTCCTCCACCTCCTGCCGCTATCACTGCCGATGTCTCCCTCTCCGTTTGCCGCCGCCGTCACCACCTCCAAGCGACAGTGCATGTGGCTCGAGATTTCACGTAATTCAAGGTAATAATTAACGTTCTTTGAACTCAAGATTCAAGTTCAATTTGTGCACTTATTTCAAAAAGTCAAGTTCATTTTGTGCACTTATTTCAAGAAGTCAAGTTCAATTTGTGCACTTATTTCAAGAAGTCAAGTTCAATTTGTGCACTTATTTTGAGAAGTCAAGTTCATTTCATGCACTTATTTTAAGAAGTCAAGTTTATTTCGTGTACTTATTTTAAGAAGTCAAGTTCAATTCGTGCACTTTTTACAAGTCGTTAAGTTTAAGTTGTGTAGATGTTTCAAAAAGTCAAATTCAATTCGTACACTTTATTCAAGTAGTCAAGTTCAAATTGTGCATATATTACAAGAATTCAAGTTCAACTTGCCATCTTATTTATGAAATATCTCGAGGAATATTAATTGTACGTCAAATCAGTCAAATCATGAAAAGACGTGTGCGACAACACGTGATGCAAGTAGATCGAGATGACTTGATTCAACGTATGGACCAATTGGACAGATCAGTCAAGTTCAACCTGGAGAGACGGGCCCGCTGCTCCTTCCCGTCCCGTATTACATGTTCTTTCTTCATTAGGGCATTTTCGAGTATTAACTCGGGACATTACATGTTGCAAGATGTATTTTTTACTTAGCCTGGACTTGTGATGTTCTTGGATATTTTTCCCTCTGCCTTTGTGTAATTTAGAGTTAAAGATTTTCCTCTCCAATCACTTAGTGGCAATTTTTTGTACATTCTCGATTTCACCAGACTTCAGGATGCTCTGGAGCCTTGTTGAACTGTTTGTTTAAAACGTGTAGTGTGTTGATGTAACCTCAAAATCTTCAAAATTTTATATTTTGGAAGTTTGGAAATTTATTTTACGATTTGATCTTTTGATTTGACTTAGCATTGACTTCTTAGGAAAGCTTCAATGTAGACATCAGATTTATTCTTAACCCGAGGGATGTCTAAGCCTTGCATATGTAAGCTTCAATGTAGGCATCAGATTTATTCTTAACCCGAGGGATGTCCTAGAGTTGTGCCAATAATTAGACAACATAGTTCAAGTGACTAAGATGGGATTAATTCTCAGCTTGGAGAGAAGGATGAGGAGCTTGAACTATTGGTAAAGGAGGTTGGTTGAGGCAGTGGGTTGAGAGCTAGTCCCTCACCCTGGCAGCAACCTGACGGGCTATTGATTAGCCCAAGTACCCCTCTCACCCAACTTTGACATGGTTGTTCTGCTAAGCAACCACAACTATTCCTTCTAGGTGGTAAGTTCATTCTCCACTTGTTCAGGCAAGCATAAGGACTTCATGTCATGGGATGAGGATTGATTCCCCGTCGAAATGACATTCATATAGCATATGCCATTGTCAGGCTCCCCATTGCATGTTGTGGATGAAGGTCAGCGATGGTAGCATTGTGAATTAAGGGTTACTCCCTTCTTGAAATAGTTTTGACATGGGCCATTAACTGAGAACTAGAGTAATCCCCTGGATTTTGAGGGTTAATTTCCTTGGAACAACTTCCATATGTGTCATTGACCAGGCAACCATGTTTTGATGATTTTTTTGTTTCCTCAAGCGTAGGATTTGTTCCTTATCTGAGTGGTATTTAGGGCTAAACTGAAGCATGATTAGCCAAGTAATTCTCTCGGGTCAAGAGTTGATTCCTTAGTTGAAATGCTTCATAAATTGAATCTTCAATTTAACCAACCATGGTAATATAATGAGTTGCGGAATGACACTTCAATATAATGTGGCCCACTAGACGGTCTCAACATCTTTTCCTCGGGTGGTGAATTTGTTCCTTACCCAAGTAGCATTTTTGTGGCCAAACCGATGTTCAGTCGGCGAGATTTTTTTTTTTGAAATAGGAGATTAGTTCTTCGCCCTTGGACATGCCGAGCCTCTGATACGTCGGTCATAGCAATTTGATGAGTTGAGAATTAATTCCTTCTTGACGTCATTTGGCATGGCCATTGCTCGACCAGACGTTACATGCATTAGTCAAAATATTTGTTGCTTCCCATTTTAAACATCGATAAGCCGAGTCCCAAATCGACCAATCACAGTAGCTTGATGGACCAAGGGCTGGTACCTCATCCAAACAACATTGAGAATGACCATTGATTAGCTGAAATGTACCTTTGGGAAAAAGGGTTTGCTTCTTGCCCTATTTGGTTGCCAGAATTCATTCAGAATTAAGGATTTGTTCCCTGCCAAATGACATCGTTGCCGGCTTGAGTCTGAGAAATTTCTCTGCCGGTTGGCCAACAACATGTTTTTTTCATTTGATGTCAAACTTCGACATTTTTTGTTGTTGTAGGTTCCCCGATGCTATGCATTTGTTGGAGATAGAGGAGTTGGACTTTGCCTTGGTATTATCCTCCTGCTGCCTTGGTCGTGTATAAAAGATCAGCCTTGGCATATAGTTGCATAAGTCTTGAGATGACATGTTTGGTGCCTCTTTAACGTCTTTGAGGATTGGTGGTGACAGAATCCATAACTACATGCCTCCAGTGTTGTTTGCTGGGGTCCCATGGTAAGACCCTTGGAAATAGGACCAAGTTGTTCAACTCTTGAGATATTCATGGTGCTAGACAAACTCTTAGAACAGCTCCTTGGGCTGCCTGCAACACTAAGATGAAGTCTTAATAGTAGGATCATTGGACCCCACCGGGCCTCATCCTTTGACATTTTCCGCCTCCTCCTCGCGCAAAAGGAAAGAAGCGTATGTTAGATATGTATGGGATTTGAGATGTATGTCTTCTTGAATTGCTATAGCGGAGAGATGAAGGGAAGGAGAAGTCCCACTAGGCGTGCCAAATGATGTAACCTCAAAACCATCAAAATTTTATATTTTAGAATTTTGAAAATTTATTTTCAGATTTGATTTTTTGATTTGACTTAGCATTGACTCCTTAGAAAAATAGATGGTATTCCATAAAAATTTAGTTAGGTCAATGAGATGCATAAAAATATAGGTTGAGGTTGTTAGCTTCTTTGAAATTTTTTTTACCTCTCTCCATCAAACTTGCGAAGTATCAATGTTAATTACATTGAGAATATTCGAATACTCTTGATTATCCGCCGTAGCAACTAATAGAATAGAAAAACATACATCCATAAAAAATAAACATTCACATATAAATAGGAGAAACAACTCCAAGAATTTGATGGAATGCAAACACTTAACATGTTTTAATTTTAATTTGATTTAAGTTGAATTGATTTGAATTTAGTTTGAGTTGAACTTGGTTTAAGTTTGATTAGTTAAAATTGATTTGAATTTGTTTGAGGAAGAAAATGATTTAAGTGTGATCATCCTGTTTTAGAGTTTGATTGTGATTTTTTTTAAAAGTGTTCTTTTTAGTTTGATTTGATTTGAATTCATTTAAATTTGTTTGATGTAGGTTTTTTGATTTGGATTTGGTTTGAGGTTAAGTTTGTTCAGTTAAAGTTGATTTGGGCGTGTTTAGAGTGGATTGGTTTATGGATTTTAATTTGGTTTGATTAAAATTAGTTTGAGTTTGGTTTGGGACATTCAATTTGATCTGAATTTGGGAGATTTGATTTTTGCTTATGGGTTGTTTATTGAGTTAAGTTTACTTTGGTTTCAATTGGATTTGCTCAGTTGAAATTGATTTGGATTTTGTTAGGAATGTATTTGAAATAAGTTTAATTTGCTTATTGGTTTAAATTTAATTTAATTTGAGTGGAATTCATTGATTTGAACTTGGCTTGACTTGGGAATTTGAATTTAAATTTGATTTGGAGAGATTTGTTTTAATTAAAACTTGGTTGTTTCTCCAATTTACAGTAATCTTCAATTTCTAATCCATTAGACTTGTTATTTTTCAGTTTTGATGTATTGTGAAGTTCATTTTAGGTCCCACTTTGCTCTGACGTGAACAAAATGTGGTTTGACTTGGTTTAGTTTGCATTTCGACTCATCTCATTTTGGAATTCCTTTGTGGCAGGCTCATTATCATGTTGGACTTTGATTAAGATTGATTCATGTTCCACTTAAGAATTTAATTTGAGTTTATGATTTCAAGATTTCTGGTTGCACAGGTTTCAGATTTGTTTGAGTTTTCTGATTGGGGTTTGATTGATTTGAAGGGAATTTGATTTCAAGGTTTGTTATTAGAGTCGAATAGGATTTGTTTTGAACTAAATGTGATTTATGATTTGGTTTAGATATTTGGTTTTCAATTTCATATGTTAAGGAGCACATTTCCGTTAGTTGTGGCTGTAGGTTGAGTTTGAAACTCTCATTGATTGCAGAATCGTCGGAATCGGATCGGAATCGGCCGATTCCAGAATTGGATCAGTGGATTCCGATCCGATTCCATGTGGAAGGGCCGATTTCAACAGGAATTTTTTGGAATCGGTCATAATCGGTCAGAATCGATCCAATTTTGGTGATTCTGTCTAGAATCGGTCTATCCCGACCGATTCCACGGAAGACCGGTCAGGCCGGTCCGATTCGGCCGTCGATTCCGGCGATCCAGCAGGCGGTGAGTGATCCAACAGGTGATTCTGGGCGATTTCAACTTCGAAATCGAGGATTTCGGCGATTCTGAGGTCAATCCCAACTCTGTGCGCCGATTCCGGTGCGACTCCAACGATTCTAGCAGCGATTCCGGTGATTCCGACGGCGATTCCAATGATTCCGACAATTCCAAGCTAACTTTTCAAGGGATTCCGCCGATCCAAACTCCGATCGGCCTCGATTCAACCTCTTTTCGATCCTTAGAAGGTTATTGATAAGATTTCTTCGTCGAAAACTTCGTACGTCCATTCATACACGTTTTCAATGACTCCGAGCGTGGTTAATCTCGGTGATTTCCGACCAAACAACTCCGTTTAAGTTCTAAACTATTCAATTGGATGTTCTTTGCACGGGAAAATTTCGGATATCCCGTACGCCTATTTTTACGTGTTTCCGATGACTCCGAGCATGGTTAAACTCAGTGATTTTTGATCGAACAACTTCGTTCAAGCTGTAAGAACATCGATTGGATGTTCTTTGTACGAGAAAAATTCCGGATACCCCGTACATTGATTTACGACCATTTCCGGCAAATACGTAACCCTTTAAAAATACCGAATAGTGTGTTTGATGGGTTGTCTTCTTCCCGAACAGCGCCTAAAACAATTTTTATGTTGCCTAATAATTTTTAATTCATTCTTTACAATTTTGCAAGTCTAAGCAATGGCCGATTAAGGTGATGCAGCACCAACACATCATTCTGACGTGGGTTAGGAACACGAGCATATAGTAGACCCGGTCAGAAAAAGAGTGCAATACAAATGGTGTGAGAAGGAGATGAACAGGGAGTGCTCCGGCTGAAACAACATATTGCCGGAATAGGTGGAAATGTAAAAAAATGTGATAAGGTGCCGAGGGAGAAGAGTGAGGAGATGAGAGGCTACATGACAGGTAGAGCCTCTCAACGGGCTGTTAGGATTGAGCAGAGGGAGGAGTTATACGATGAGCTACTCCAGAAGAGGAGGGACCGAGATTTGCCTACCTGGAAAAGGAAAGGCAAGGGGAAGGCACCAACCGAGCCGGAGCCAGAGGGCGAGGAGGAGTCCACGGACTCCGAGCTTAGACATGCTAGGCACGCTAACAAACGTGCATTTGCCGAGGACGAGGACATGAGGAGATGAGTAGGAGGGTCAGGGTCCAGAGATGACCCAACTCTTGGCCGATCAGCATCGGCTCACCTTACCCGGGACCGGGAGACGGAGACAGGAGCCACACCGCCATTCTGCCAGTACTCGGTTTACGCCGAGTGATGAGTACTTATTTAGGAAACAGAGTGTTGGGCAGATGGGGATTAAACAAGCTATATAAAAGGGATGAAGACAATAGGAACGGCTGCAAAGAGAGCCGTTCGCCACATTGTGAAGTGGTTTTTGCATGCATGTATCATTTTTAAAATGGCATTTATATATGTTTTATTTACTTAAGCTTAATTTTTGCCTGATCCATTTTTTTTTAACTTGATGTAGGCATCCCAACACATGCAGCCACCAACCCCTACTTCCAAACGATGTTGGATGCCATGGGTGAGGCTGGACCAGGTCTGCAAGCCCCAGGCAGTAGGCATATATACAACGGTGGGCTGGATGAGGAGGTCCAGTAGTTAAAGGAGTGGATGGATGGATTCAAATTGGTGTGGAAGGAGAGGGGTTGCACAATTATGTGTGACGGGTGGACAGGTATCACCAAGAGGAGTATGATAAACTTCTTGGTGTATTGTTCTGAGGGGACCACGTTCTTGAAGTCGGTGGACGCTTCTAGGAAGATTAAAAATGCCGACTTCATTTTTTCTTTGATGGATGCGGTGGTGGAGGAGATCGGGGAGGATAATGTGGTTCAGGTTGTCACTGACAACGAACCTTCATATAAGGCGGCTGGGAAAAAACTGATGGAGAAGAGGAAACACATGTTTTGGGTGCCCGGTGCGGCACATTCTATTGATCTCATTTTAGAGGATATAGTCAAGGAGGAGAGTGTATCCACCCTTGTCAAGCAGGCGCAGACGATCACGTCATTTATTTATTCGCATCCCTGTCTGCTACATATTATGAGATCACACACAGGAGGGCATGATCTTGTTAGGCCTGGTCCGACTCGTTTTGCCACGAATTTCATTGCAATGGAGAGTTTACACTGGCACAGGCATGCATTGGTTAGGTTCACGCAGTCCGAGGAATATTATAATTATATGGTGGACCAGCTGCACGACAAGAAAGATCAGCTGGAAATTCTTGTCAGGTTTGAGAAACAGATCACTGACAATAGATTTTGGGAGAGGATTGCCTACTACTTGGCAATCATTGAGCCACTGGTAGTTGTCTTGAGGTTAGTTGACTCAGATGACAGGAACCAAATGGGCACGTTGTACGATGCCATGGACCGGGCAAAGTTGAAAATAAAAGAGAAAAATCTCAGAGGCTACAAAAAGTGGTGGAAGACCATAGAAGACCGATGGGACAAGATTTTACACCACGATGTCCATGCTGCAGGTTAGTAGGTTAAAAAAAATTTTGTACTTACATACTTTAAGTTTATTCAATAATTGTCTTATTCATAATGTTAACTATTAAATTCTTGCAAGATACTTTTTGAACCCCTACATCCAATATGGAGGACATGCGGTGAACGACAACGAGGTGATGCGGGGTACACTAGTTGTTATTCAGCATCTCTGTCGATCTCAGTAGGTCAAGATAAAGGCTGAGATAGATGTAAGTTGAAATTTATTCAATAATTCGGAGTAACTAATTATTAGACAACTAATGATTATTTATTAAAAAAAATTAGATGTAGAAATATAAGATGAGGGTCGGCATATACTCAGATGCTGATCTAAGATATTCGTGCAACAAAGTGTCCCCTGGTATATTAATTTATGATGAAGATTTTATTTTATTTTCATATAAGTTATTGAAGTTGATGGGTTAATTGTTTACCTTTTCTTTTCTTTTTTTTGCAGCTGAGTGGTGAGTTCAGGTGAATACCAGGAGTGAATGGAATCCACTTGCTGCCATCGGTATCAGGATACTCGGCTAGAGCACAAGTTCCTCTCATTGTGAGAGGAACTGGAGAACATTCAACCTGATACATACGAAAAGGAGGAACATGTTGACCTCAGACCCACTGAAGAAGCTGATCTTCTGTCATTACAATATGAGGCTGCGCATCAAAAATATCAAGGATCGACAAAAGATCAGTGAGGAGCGATTTGCACGGTTCGCATGTGGTCCATACGAGCAGAGGCATACATTTGCCACACCACCACCTGAGGAGGTGGACATGGATCCGATATTTCAGGAGGAGCATGCACTTGCCTTTTGGATATAGGAGAGGGCAGTCAGGAATCATCTAGCTGAGTTTGATCCCGATGACCGTGCATAGGCTGAAGGAGAGTTGGATGGTGTTGAAGCCGAGGAGGATGCTCCAGCTCCAGCTCCACCTACTTCTCAAAGCCAGCAGGCCTTCTTCTCGCCCCGCAGCTACGGAGCAGCCCACCTCCGGCCTTAGCCCGGCCCCAACCGCCGCTACCCAGCCCAATCGTAGTCCAGGGAAAACGAAAACAAAAGTGACTGCACGAAAAATGGGTGGATTTGCAAAGCTAAAAAAATCTTTGGGTTCTGGTACTTCAGAGATGGTTGAAGAGGTGAAGAGAAGGAAGCTGGAGGTCAGGCATCTTGTGAGCCCAGATGACAGCGCGCAGGCTTCTTCTCACTCCTCAGTTGATGATGACGAGGAGTGCATACCAGCGATGCAGCCATCAGTAGCAGCCCAGTCACTTGATTCACGGCATCCAAAGCTATATTACACGTTGGATGAGCAGACAACACAACATCATTTTATAGAAACACAGTATGCAGCATTTGGCGAGACTCAACAGCAATGGATTCCTCCACCACTAGCTCCACCGGAGTCTGCTTACGTCCCGATCGTCCCACAGTCCTATCCCTACGACCTTGATAGCATGGCATCAACATTATTTTTATATGGATATGGTCCCGGACAATATACAAGATTGAGCACAACTCAGGAGCGTCGACAGCAGCAAGAAGAGGAGGAAGACCAATATCTATATCCTAAATATGGGTATTAGATTGATATCATGTAAATTCCTATTTTTTATATTTTCATAATGTATCAATTAATTGATTTTTGAATCAATAGAATATGTACTTAAATTTATTTCATGTTCATTAGTAATTATTCGATGTGATCCTATGGATGAATGCTAATCTTATTTGTAGAATTTTTTCTAACTTATTTTCTATTTTTAAGAATTTTTTCTGATATCTTTGAATTTTTTGATGAAAAAAATTAAAAAAAAAATGATCCAGGCCGATTCCTGGATCGATTCTCTTCCCAAGAATCGGCCGATTCCGACCAATTCCTGGGAATTGGAATCGGATCGGTCCCAACCGATTCCGATTCCAATTCCGATTCCGCGATCCTTGGAAGCTCTGATAGATCAAATTTATTTTATTATTCTTTTGTTAGGAGATTCTAAGAAATTAGATTTGGATCTAGAATGTCTTGACTTAGAATCTGCTGGTCTTGAACTTTCATGCTTAATTTCATTTGTTTGAGACGTGGACAGTCTGAATCTCATTTGACGGCTTTGAAATCCTTGGATTGAAATTTCTGTCTTGAAGCTCCCATTTTAACTAATCTAGTAATCTACCCAGATTTCACAACCCTCCGACTTAATGGATTCCTGCGTCAGATGAAGGCAAGGCTTTAGACTCAAATCTACATTCAGAGGGTCCCTGCCCTGGTTTATCCAAAATTGTTGTTTAAATTATATGGACTCGACTCCTCTCTAAGGACTAGGGCCAGACAGAATTTTGGACTTATTCAAGAGAAGATGCATCAGATCGAAACCTGATCCTCACTTCTTGTTATTTGCTTCTCTTTTCTTTATTATTTTTTTACATGCCTGTTTGTGTTCCAGTGCCACTGACGTTGTACAGAACATGACATTGTATTGCGTTGCTTGAGTCAAACTACAAATGTGCGAAGGAGAGGCCTACAACCAGGGTTCCCACAAACTTGTATCAAATCTTTTAGCCTTCAATAGGCATCATGAAGTATAATCCTGCCTTTGATAGGCATATGGAAATGGCTCACGTTGATCATCCACATCTTCATCACTTGGTGATTGAATCGTCCATGATAAGACATTGGAGTCTTTTAATGGACCTTTTGATGTCTACCTTAAGAAGGTCAAGAGGTGGGTTTAGCACTGGCCTCTTGGTTTTTCTTTGTTTTAGATTTCTTTTAAGTTAACCCCAGACCATGAGGTGGATTTAGAATCAACCTTATGCTTGTCTCGGTTTATTCAAATTAAGTGAATTATTTTATTTATATTTCCGTTCATTGTTTATTTTATTATTATTATTATTATTGAATTATGAGTCAAGAGGTGAATTTTTAGCCGGCTTCTTGGTTACCCATTTATTTTGAATTCTTTTAGGTTAAGCTGGGACCATGAGGTGGGCTATTTTTGTCGGCATTATGTTTGCCTCGGTTGGTTTAATTAATTAGTTATTTATTTATTTATTTTGAAATATTTTTTTATTTTAAAAACTCTCTTTTTTTAGCTTGAATTACTTCTGTTGGAGCACTGTTCATCTAGGAGATCCATCAGGCCCCCTTTGTCCTCCGTGGCCCACCGCCGGATGGCTCTAGTCCGTTGGCCCATCGCCACGCCGCAGCATTTGTCGCACACTGCCTTTTCTCTTCCTTTTTTGCCTCATTTTTTTTGTGGGCCCCACAACATAGCCATGGTGGACCAATGTTGGGGGAAAAATAATTCCCCCCCTTCACCCCCACGTGGCGTTGGGCCACTGCTTGCCCGAACTCCACGCGATGCTCGATGGTCTCCAGCGAGGGTTCCAGCGACACTTGTGGCTCCCGCGGGGCTTGATGCTCTGACTGCTTAGGGGCAACGCGGTGCCCTTCTCGTGGCGGCAACTTCCTGGTCCTTCCAGGACCTCGATGGCTCTTTGGAGAAGAAGAGGCTCCGACGACGGCGCTGTAAGGGAGATCGGCTTGAAGATCTCGGCAATGATGCGCAGCTTCATGAACCTTGTTGGCGGAGGCTATAATGGCGAAAGGAGGACCTCCGAGTAAGGTCCCCCTTCTAACGATGCTGCTGGAAGAGAGGAAAAGATTCGTCGGCGCTGTGTGGGAGAAGGAGAAGGTGGCGATGGCAATCCCTAGCCGCTGCTATTGAGGCGATAGTAGAAGTTGAGGTAGGAGATGGAGAGATCAATCGCGGTAGGCAATAGGGATGACTCTGGTGTTGACACCGACGGCAGGTGGGCATCGCTTCTTCTTTGACCCCTCCTCCCTTCCCCCTGCGCATGACGGTCTTGGTGAGGCTTTATAGGCCTTCACCCTTCCTTCTGCCGTTGGGAGCCTTCCGGATAAAGGGTATCCGACTCCGAGATGGAATCGGAGAGGTTCGTAATACGCGGGATCCTCCGTTCTTCTGCCTCTGGGCATCTTTCCGAATAAGGAGTTCCGTTTCGTGACGAACCGGGAATACATGGGATTTCTTCACATTGTCTCCTACCTTCGGTGACTCTTGCTCTCCTTTGGATGTCTGAGACCAACTCCAATCGGCAACAAGACTTACTGTTATTGAGATATGGTCAAATAAGGGAAAGTGAGAAGTAAAATTCAAGATAGGCAAGGAATCGGTGCACGGTGCAACCCTTGACTTGCTGGCAATTGTGGTTGCCCGTGCCTATTAAAAATTGGGGAGGCGGATGAGTTGGAGCAAATTCAATGGGCCTTCTTGGCACGCCAACCCAACCTACTCAATACCAATCATATGCACTTGACTCTCAACACATTACGTTATTAATCCAAGCCCCCCATTATTCATTCCGAAATTGACTGCCACTACAAAATAAATTGTGCAACAACTTTCTTGCAGTACAGTATTATTCAAACCCCATTTCATGTCCTTCTGTTCAACTGACCTATCTTTTCAAGAATATTGCACAGGGAACTACTCCCCACACATTTTTTTCATAAAATTTTCAGTTGTCAACATGTGTGCATTGAATAGACACTTCTTGCTCCATGCTCCAATGAAGACTTGTATCTGTTGAGGTTGGGTGGAGCCCATTGAGAAGGTAAGTTGCTTGAATGTCAACCAATGCGACAAGCTTCTTTCATATTTGGTGGTATCAGAACTTTAGGCTTCATTAGGCTTGGGCGGCTGCAGAGCATATATGTCCTCAATGCTTGGCAATGTGAGTGGGCCGAGTAGCACTACGCACTGACCAGAGAATTTCAGTCATCAACCCATGCCTGTTGAGTAAATGTCTTTGTTAATTTTCTTCTTGACTTGACCCAAACATGAACTGATTTTTTTCTAAGACTTTTCTTCCCCTTAGACTTCATGGCAGTTGGGGTTGAAGATTTCCTATCCAACCACTTGATGACAACATAGTGTATTTTCTTGACATTTTTGCATAGACAACTTCTTTGTCTTCATGTACCCCTTCTGGCGATTTGAAGTTTTTGGGGAGGGATGGGTTGAGATCTTACGCTTTTGTGTGGCACAAGAATCGTGGGGTCGAAACCAGCTAGGAAGCTACCAAATTGGTGAATGCTGATTACGATTCCAATACGAATTGAATCATAAAATTGGTCATTTTTCATAAAACATCGATCCAAACATATTCCTTAAAAACCCTAAAAACTGAAAAAAACTAAAAAATAAGTGTCGATATTGGATTCCAATCCAATTTAGCATTGATACCGATTAAGACCGAATCGACTAATTTTAGTCGATTTTGGAAGGAGTTCGTCTTGGATGGAGACTTCAAGCCAAAATTAGGTTGGTGGGTGCCGATCCGATCAGAATTGGTTAATTCTGATCCGATATAGAATGGCCAATTCATCAAAAATTGGGAATATACAAGTGATAAAAGACGTATGATGAAACTTTCACTAGTGCATACACAATTAAAGAAAAATAAGAGATTTTTTATTTCAGTTGACTTACATGAATGCTTTGCAATAAATTTATACCCTTTTGCATCAGTTATGGATGAATTAACAAATACCATACAAGATGATACAAATCTTGGTCTACGAAGCTTGTAGACGACATTGTATTGTGATGAGATACAATGAGTAAATAGGAAGTTAGAATAGTGAAAAAATACATTAGACTCTAAAGGTTTAAAGATAAGTAGAACTAAATATATGCATTGTACATTTAATAAAAACTAAAAAGAAGAAAGGGATAGATTAAATTTGGATGGGTAATATTATCTTAAAGAATTTAGTTCAAGTATCTTGGATCAAACTCAAACTCAACTCAAAGATTTGGTCCCAAATCATTGTGATTGCTACATGAATACATCTTTTCCATTCTACACCATCCATTGCTAATTTCTCCCTTGTGCATAAATCATCCAAGTCATATTAGATTTGCGTGCGCCAAGTTAATTTAGGTCTACCTTTCCGCTTCTTTTAGCTTGACTTTTGAGAAGGCTTCATGGGCCTCTTATTGAAATTCATTCTCCTTTAGTCGATAAATTGTTTCTTGGGCTCCTCCGTAACTTGACTTTGGAGATGGTTTCTTGGGCCTCCTATTAAGTGTCACCTTGGGCTTCTTGTATTCTTTCTTCCTCTCCTATTTATCTTCTTGGCTCGCCTTACCCAATTGGGCTTGAAGATGGCTTCTTGAGCTTCATGTATCTTCTTTATGGACTCGGTTTTTTTTCCCTTGCATTGCTCCTTAGAGCTTTTTTTTGTTCATCGTCATACCCTTGGGAGACTTCACATCGGAGGTTTCTCCCTCCTTTCTTTTTTTCTTCTTGCTTTGGAGCCTTTTGAGACTTTGAGTCTTGACTTGGAGTTTTTACGGTCACCTTGACCTTTGGGTCCCTCCTTTGAAACAAAGCCTTTGGGGTCTTCATATAAAATGAATAAAGTGCATTTTGCATTTTGGTCTGTGAAAGAGACCAACTATCTCCTCGATAGTGAGTGAATGAAGGTCTTTAGGTAAGGCTCATCAAGCCCACTTGGTGGCTCACCACCATCTCTGGTATTTCTTTCTTTCTTTCTTTCTTTGTTATTTGGTTGGAGATCAAAAGATCAGGCTTAAATGGTAACTTCAACGGTGACCCTTCCTCTTGAATTTTTATACTTTTAAATATTTTTAAAAAAATTGGCCTGATCAAACCAGGTCGGGTTTGGGCCGGGCCGACCCCAGCCCAACCCACGACCCAACCTTCCTTGCTTGAGTGTGCACAAGAGAGACAAGGCTCACCTTCTTCCTTCTTCCTTGGTTGTGCGTAAAGGTGTTTCTCTTCTTCCTTTTGGCCGTCTAGAGAGAGACAGTCGGACCAAGATCGACTTTTCTTCCTCTTGGCCAGAACAGGAAGAACACTCCTCTCTTCTTCTTCTTTACTGGAGCAACAGGTCCGGTGTCATGTGACCGGGCCAAATGGACCAGAGGTCTAGGACTGATTCGTCATTAGAACTGCCTGCGTAAAGCTGAATGCTCCATATTGATGAACTAATAATCTGCTGAGCTGACTAATCAACTAAGTTGAATACTTAACTACAATAAACTGATAAATGGGTTTAACTGAATGTACTTGACTTGAATATGCTGAAAATAGGCTCTTCATAAACCACATATGGACTGGAATCAAGGACAGTTATTGAGCCCCAACAGCCTACATTGGACCCGGACATGGATGACAATCACGGAATGCTACAGATAGAACTGATCAGCCATATAGAAGTTTTACATCCTAATAAATTTAACTGCATCTTCATTAGCTGAACCATCCATGACAAAATACGGGCATAACAAGGTGACAACAATGATTATATGCATCGTGAATGCAGGCCTTGTTTCGACCACAGAATGATTTATTGCGGAATATTAACTCTATCTTTAATCATGTTGACATTTTTCTACCAACTCTGGAAAAACAAAAAATTTGAGCTAAAAAAGATTAGAAAACTTTGAGCACAAAAAGATTAGAAAAACTTTGAGCACAAAAAGATTAGTCTCAACTTTGGAAACACTAAAAATTTCTAAGTACAAAAAGATTAGAAAATTTTGAGCACAAAAAGAAAAAGGAAAAACTAAAAATGGAAAAATGGTGGTGGGACATAACTTGGTGGCCCAATTGGCTAGCTAGGTCCAATAAGGCTTAATGGGCCCGAAAAGTCAACTGGCCGGTCAAGAAAGTTCAAACTCTATTCAACTTGCTCAACTCAAATTTGAGCAAAGCCAAAGTTGCCTTGAAAATCTGATTCAAATTCGGTAAATCAAAGACAAAATTGATTCAAAGAGACTTTGAAAATGTCTTAGGAGGCTTAATGGGTCAGAATGATCAAGTCAATGAGCCCATTGTATAATCCCGATCATAACCTTCACAACGGTTCCCAAAACATAAAAAAAGACACTGGAAGGTGAAAATGACCATTTTGCCTCTAGCACATCGGGACAAATCAGGACACGAATAGAAAAATCTGACTTCAACAAAATATTCATCCAAGATAAATCTAGACAATGCTCGAGACAGATCAGAAATCCGACCAACGATCGGACAATTATTCAGAAAAAAATCAGATTTGGACGGGAGTCCATGCCCTATCACCTTAGGGGTATAATGGTCCAGTTAGCTTTCAGACCGGCCCACAAGATTAAATTTTCAATTTCTTGATCCAAGACATTAGTCTCAGGAATATTAATGCATCAGAAAAAAATTTGGCAGATGGAGAGATTTAATTGCATTTGAATTGCAACTTTCAGAATTTTCAACAACCAAGATTGTACCGATTGGAGAAATCGACAAAACTGAGGATTTGATGCGATTCAGGAGATATTGGCCACACATCTTGATGGAATACAAAATCAACAGTCATCGGAGCACATTCCAGATTTCTCTGGGTGAATTTGAAAATTATTTGATTAACTTCTACCAGAATTAATGATATCCTTTGAATTGAGAGCATCTTGATGAAAAAATCAGATCCAGGATGATCAGCCACCTCTCTCCTGGGAGTGCCAACAGCAGCCCTGTGCACATCTTCTTGGGATCAAGGATTCCGAAATCGGAATCGGTTGGGACCGATTCCGATTCCGATTCCAGGAATCGGCCGATTCCTGGGAAGGGAATCGATCCAAGAATCGGTGGAATCATTTTTTTTTTGAATTTTTTTTCATCAAAAAAATTCAAAAAATTCAGAAAAATTCTTAAAAATAGGAAATGAGTTAGAAAAATTTTTTAAAAATAAGATTAGCATTCATCCACAGTACCACATTGAATAATTACTAATGAACTCCACTTGAAGTTAAGTACATATTCCATTGATTCAAAAACCAAAGAGTTGATACATCATGAAAATAAAAAAATATATAAATTTACATCATATCAATCTACTACCAATGCCTAGGATATAGATATTGGTCTTCCTCCTCTCCCTGCTGCTGTCGATACTCCTCCTTTGTGCTCAGTCTTGTATATTGTCCGGGACCATATCCATTTGAAAATAATGCCGATGCCATGCTATCAAGGTCATATGGATAGGACTGCGGAACAACCGGGACGTAAACATACTCTAATGGAGCTAGTGGTGTAATCCACTGCTGATGAGCCTGGCCAAATGCTGGATACTGTGGCTCCATAATACAATGCTACGGTGTCTGCTTATCCAGCGTGTAATACGACTTTGGATGCCGTGAATCAGGAGACTGGGCTGCTGCTGATGGCTGCGTCGCTGGTATGCACTCCTCATCATCAACTGAGGAGTGAGAAGGAGCCTGCGTGCTGTCATCTGGGCTCACAGGACGTCTAACCTCTAGCTTCCTTCTCTTCACCTCTTCAGCCATCTCTAAAGTACCAGAACCCAAAGATTTTTTAAACTTTGCAAATCCTCCCATTTTTCGTGCAGTCACTTTTCTTTTCGTTTTCCCTGGACTACGAATGGGTTGGGTAGCGGCGACTGAGACTGGAGCTGAGGCTAAAGCTGCAGGTGGCTACTCCATAGCTGTTAAGGCAGAAGAAGGCCCTGCCTGAGCCTGAGAAGTAGGTGGAGGTGGAGCTGGAGCATCCTCCTCGGCTTCAACACCATCCAACTCTCCTTCAGCCCATGCACGGTCATCGGGATCAAACTCAGCTGCATGATCCCTGGCTGCCCTCTCCTCTATCCAGGAGGCAAGTGCATACTCTTCCTGGAATATCTGATCCATGTTCACCTCCTCAGGTGGTGGTGTGGCGGAGGTATGCCTCTACTCGTATGGACCACCTGCGAATCGTGCAAATCGCTCCTCACTAATCTTCTGTCGATCCTTGATATTCCTGATGCGCAGCCTCATGTTGTAATGACAGAAGACTAGCTTCTCCAGCCAGTCTGAGGTCAACATGTTCCTCCTTTTCGTATGTATCAGGTTGAATGTACTCCAGTTCCTCTCACAATGGGAGGAACTGGTGCTCTGGCTGAGCATCCTGATACCGAAGACAGCAAGTGGATTCCATCCACTCCTGATGTTCACCTGAACCCATCACTCAGCTGCAAGAAAAAAAAAAGAAAAGGTAAACAATTAGCCCATCATCTTCCATAACTTATATGAAAAGAAAATAAAATCTTCATCAAGCTATTACTATACCAGGTGACACTTTGTCAACTGAATATTTCATATTAACATCTGAGTATACGCCGACCCTCATCTTATACTTCTGCATCTGAAAATTTTTTTAAAAAAAATCATTAGTTGTCTAATAATTAGCTACTCCAAAGTATTAAATAAACTCTAACTTACTTCTATCTAAATCTCTATCATGTCCTGCTGAGATCGGCAGAGACGCTGAATAACAGCTAGTGTACCCCGCATCACCTCGTTGTCGTTCACCACCTGTCCTCCATATTAAATGCGGGGGTTCAAAAAATATCCGGTAAGAATTTAATAGTTAACATTATGAATAAGACAATTATTGAGCAAAAATATTTTTTGAACCAACTAACCAGCAGCGTGGACATCATGGTGCAAAGTCTTGTCCCGTCGGTCATCTATGATTTTCCACCACTTTCTGTAACCTCTGGAATTTTTCTCTTTTATTTTCAATTTTGCTCGGTTCATGGCATCGTACAACGTGCCCATCTGGTCCCTGTCATCTAAATCTACCAACCTCAAGACAACTACCAGTGGCTCAATGATTGCCAAGTAGTAGGCAATCCTCTCCCAAAACCTCTTGTCAGTAATCTGCTTCTTAGACCTGACAAGAATTTCCAGCTGATCTTTCTTATCATGTAGGTTGTCCACCATATAGTTATAATACTCCTCGGACTGTGTGAACCTAACCAATGCATGCCTGTGCCGGTGTAAACTATCCAATGCAATGAAATTCGTAGCAAAACGAGTCAGACCAGGCCTAACAAGATCATGCCCTGCTGTGTGTGATCTCATAATATGTGGCAGACGAGAATGCGAATAAATAAATGATGTGATCGTCTGCGCCTGCCTGACAAGGGTGGATACACTCTCCTCCTTGCCTATATCCTTTAATATGAGATCAATAGAATGTGCCGCACAGGGCACCCAGAAGATGTGCTTCCTCTTCTCCATCAACTTTCTCCCAGCCGCCTTATATGAAAGTTCGTTGTCAGTGACAACCTGAACCACATTGTCCTCCCCGATCTCCTCCACTACCGCATCCATCAGAGAAAAAGGAAGTCGGCATTTTTTATCTTCCCAGAAGCGTCTACCGACTTCAAGAATGTGGTCCCCTCAGAACAATACACCAAGAAGTTTATCATACTCCTCTTGGTGATACCTGTCCACCCGTCGCACATTATTGTGCAACCCTCTCCTTCCACACCAATTTAAATTCATCCATCCACTCCTTCAACTCCTGGACCTCCTCATCCAGCCCAGCGCCGTATATATGTCTGCTGCCCGGGGCTTGCAAACCCGGTCCAGGCTCACCTACGGCATCCACCATCGTCTGGAAGTAGGGGCTGGTGGCTGCATGTGCTGGGATGCCTACATTAAGTTAAAAAAAAATTAGATCAGGCTAAAATTAAGTTTAAGTAAATAAAACACACATAAATGCCAATTTAAAAGTGATACTTGCATGCAAAAACCACTTCGCAATGTGGCGAACAGTTCTCTTTGCAGCCGTTCCTGTTGCCTTCACCCCTTTCATTGCTTGTTTAATCCTTATCTGCCCAACACTCTGATTCTTAAATACTCATCACTCGGCGTAAATCGAGTACTGGTAGAAGTAGAACGGCGGTATGGCTCCTGTCTCCTGGGGTTAGTCTCTCGGTCCCAGGTAGGGCGAGCCGATGTTGATCGGCCCAAAGCTGGGTCAAGTCTGGACCCAGACCCTCCTGCTCCCCTCCTCCCCGTCCTTCTCTCGCAAATGCGCGCTAGCGTGCACAGCACGTCTAAGCTCGGACCGCGGACTCCTCCTCGCTCTCCGGCTCCGGCTCGCCTAGTGCCTTCCCTTGCCTTTTCCTTTCGAGGTAGGCAAATCGCGGTCCCTCCTCCTCCGAGTAGCTCGTCACGCAACTCCTCCCTCTCGCTCAATCCCAATGGCCCGTCGAGAGGCTCTACCGTCGTAGTCTCTCATCTCCTCACTCTTCTCCCTCGGCACCTTGTCACATTTCTTTACATTTCCACCTGTTCCGGCAATATGTTGTTTCAGCCGGAACACCACCCCATTCATCTCCTTCCCACACCATTTGCACTGTGCCCTCTTTCTGACCGGGTCTACCATGTGACCATGTTCCCAACCCACGTCAGAAGCACGTGCTGGCTATGTTATCTGAGACGCTCGCCTCGGGCGCCTAGGCGCTGAGGCGAGACGAGGCGAGGCAAAAACGCCTTGCCTCGGCAGATCTCGCCTCGCCCGGGTGAGGACCTTGTGAAAGTCAAATTTGGTAACCTAAATTCTTCTTCCCCACCCCGAAACCCCCAATGCCCAATCTTCTACCTTGAGACTCCAATATCTTGATGCATTATAGGTCCTAGAAGTGATTTTTTTGTATTTTTTATGTTCTTCTTCAAAAGTTTCAATGTTATATGTATATTTTTTGAGAAGTTCTTGAATATAAAAAATGTCGCATCGGGCGCCTGAGGTGCCCGCCTCAAGCGTCTGAGGCGAGGCGAGCCCACCCCGCCTCGGTCGCCTCTCGCCTCTGACTACATAGCGTGCTGGTGCTGCATCACCTTGATCGGCCATTGCTTATACCTGCAAAAATAGTAAACAATGCACTAAAAATGATTAGATAACATAAAAATTGCTTTAGGCGCTGTTCGGGAAGTAGACAACCCATGTAACACACTATTCGGTATGTTTAAAGGGTTACGTATTTGCCAGAAATGGTCGTAAATCAACGTACGGGGTATCCGGAATTTTTCCCGTATAAAGAACATCCAATCGATGTTCAAACAACTTGAGCGGAGTTGTTCGATCAAAAATCATCAAGTTTAACCATGCTCGGAGTCGTCGAAAACGCGTAAAAATAGGCGTACGGGATATCCGAATTTTTTCTCGTGCAAACAACATCCAATCGAATAGTTCAGAACTTAAATGGACTTGTTCGGTCGGAAATAACAAAGTTTAACGACGATCGGACTCGTCGGAAACGCGTAAAAATGGACGTACGAAGTTTTCGGCGAAAAAATCTTACCAATAACCTTCTAAAGATCGAAGAAGAGGTTGAATCGAGGCCGATTGGAGCTTGGATCGGCGGAATCCCTTGAAGAAGTAGCTTGGAATCGCCGAAATCGCTGGAATCGCCGCCAGAATCGCCGGAATCGGTGCTGGCAGCGCTAGAATCGCTGCGGAATTGGCGCTGGCGGCTGGGATCGACGATAGAATCGCCGGAATCGTCGATTCCGAGCTTCAGATCGCCCTGGAATCGCCGTAATCGAAGGTAGCCGCCGCCTGGATCGCCGAAATCGACCGCGGCGGTCGATTCCGGCCCTAAAAGGGCTGAAATCGGTTCGATTCCCGGTTCGATTCCGACTGATTCTGGACCGGGAATCGAACCGGACCAAGGATTCCGGTCTTCCGTGGAATCGGTCGAGATCAACCGATTCCGACTGATTCCGCGGAATTCATGCCGGAATCGGTCCTTCCGCATGGAATCGGATTGGAATCCACCGATCCGATTCCGGAATTGGCCGATTCCGGATCGATTCCACCGATTCTGTAATCCATACTTGGGATACTCCCTTTCCAGCAAGATTCTTCCCTTCCTAGACTCCCTTCTGGATTAAACTTCTTCCAGGAAAACAATTCCTAATGGGGTGTTTGGTTGCATGATAATTTTTTGTTCATTTTCATGATAAAAAATATATTAAAATAAAAAGTGAACCAACTCATGACATAAAATTATCATGTTTGGAGGGATGTGATAACAAAAAAGAGTAACTACCATACAGGACCAAACAAAGTGGGGGACCACAAGAAAGAAGAAAGAGGTGAGACCCTCTTTTTTTGTTTAAGAAGAAAATCACTTTCAAAACATAAAATTGTCATGGTTGCCAAACACCTCTTTTAACAAGTTTTCTTACAATTTTTAAAAATTAAAATAAAAACCTCCATTATCATGCAACCAAACACCCCATAAGTCTTCTCCTTGAAAACTCCCTTCTCCCAGCGAAATCAATCCCCATCGGCAGAAAACCAGAATAGAGAGGAGCTGGCATGCCTTCCCTTCCCAGAACCAACTTGTGCGCACACATCGCCTGGCCAAAGTTCTTTCCCGGTTAGAACTCCTCCTAGAGAAGGCTTATCTCCCCAATAGTCTTATCCCTTAAACTCCCCAATTAGTAGGAGATTGGGAAGACAAAAAGGCTGGTGCGCAGCCTTCTCTCTCCCCGGACCAGACCTGTGCACACAGCCAGCCCCTGGCCCCTTTTTCTCTGGCGATCTCCTCTCTTCCTCCTGCTCCCTGTGGCCTGTTCATGCGGCCTGTTCTCCTGGACTAGACCCTTAGCACACCTGCATGCAGCAGCAGCCCAGCCGGTTTCTTCCCCTTCAGCAGCATCTGCAGCAGCGGCCAGATCCCGCTCCAGCAGTAGGGACAGCAGCCAGCACCACCTGCTCCTCTGTGCAGCCAGCAGCATCCTCCTTCAGCACCACCTGCAGCACAAGGCGAAGGAGAAGACAGCACCACCTGTGGCCTCCCTTCCTCCTCCAGTGGTCCCTGTGCAAGGAGAAGTAAAAATAAAGGAAGCCTCTTCTTCCAGCGCGCACCAAGTGGAGAAGAAGAGAAAAGGAGAAGAAGAAGAAGAAGAAAGGTAAGAAGAGCCCCTGCCCTGTTCTGCCCCCAATTTGGCAGGCTTTTAGCCCCTTCAGGACAAATAAGCAGCCCCTGCTGGTGCCCTGCGCAACCCCATAAACTGGTCCCAATTGCCCATCTGTTCGACCCCCCTTGCTGGCCACCTAAGCAGCCCCTTCGGCCTCCCCTTTTTGGCCATCTGAACAGCACCCAAACAGGCCCTCTGTGCACCCCTTTGCTGGCCCCTACACAGCACCTGTTTAGCCCCAAAACTGTCCCCTTAGGCAGCCCTCTTCTGTCCATCAATAGACCCAAAACAGTCCCCTTAACCAAGGAAGGCCGGGTCAGGGTCGGCCCACGGTCGGTCAGCCCTAAAACCGACCTAGTCGGACGGGGTTGCGACCCTGGGTCAGACAGAGTCAGATGGGGTTGGATTTTATTTATTTATTATAAAAATATAAAAAATTAAACATAAATAAGAAAAAAATAAAAATAATATTTTTATATTATATATTTATGTATACATAAAAATATATACATAAATATAATTAAATTTTTATGCTATAATTGAATATGAGTGTTTATCAATGTATAAAAGTAAATATGATTTTTTTCTAGTTATGTGGTATTAGTATATGTTGGGAAAGAGTTAATCTTAAGTAAGAAGGTAAAAACAATTAAAAAACAATTTTATAAATTTTAAGATGTATCATATATTTATAATCATAAATTTTAATCACATGTAATAATATAAGTGATAGCAAAATATTGTTGTACTATTAATAAATGGGGTGTTTGGAAAATAATTAATCTTGACAAACATGATGTGTGTGCAAAAGAAAAGAGAGTTGAAATATATATTTATACAATTTAAGTATATAACACATATTTATGATTATAAATCTTATGTATATGTGATAGGATAAGTGATACTGAAATATTGTTATACTATTATTAAATAGGGTGCAGAGTAATAGTATAAGTGATATACATTGGAAAAATTTTGAATTTGGTTGTGTTGCCCTGGGGTCGGACCGCGTCGGGTGACTGGGTCGCTGGGTCGCCCGACCTGGTGATGGCTAGTGCAACCCTATACAAGGCTGCTGCAAGATTGCCCCGGCCGGGTCGGGGCCGAGTAGGTTGGCCTGGAAACTGGCCGAGTCGCCCGACCTAGTTCGACCCAGGGCGACCCGGCCTTCCATGCCCTTAACTAGCCCTTTGTCCTAGGGGAACGAGGGTGATGTCCTAGGTATTCTTAGAATCTGTCCAACGGGCCAAGTCTTCTCCAGGTGGGCTCTCAATCCCTTGCTTTGGTGGAGGCGAGAGTGATGATCTGAGCATTCTTGTAATCCATCCGCTAGGCCAAGTATTCCCCATGCTGGCTCTCAATTCTACTAAAATAGCACCTTTGTGTGGCCTTCCTACCCAACCAAAAACAGCCCCTTTGTGGCCATAAAAAAAGCCTATTTCGCTGCCCTTTGAGTAGTCCCAAATCTATCCCAAACCTACCCCTTGTGCGGTCCTCTTTACAGCCCACTGAACAGGCCCATTTCAGCCCAACTGTGGCTCATGTTGCCCGCTGTTGCAGCAAAGAGAAAAGCAAAAGAAATCAGCTTCTACTGGTTGCAAAACATGCCCTTCCAGCCTTTGAAGCTCAAATAGGTATTTCACAGCCCATAGAACTTGAATACCAGTTCATTGTGCCGATGTGACATGAAACTGCCCCATTGGGCTTTGGACAAAAAAATTTAACTTTATTAAATTATGATATGTGAAATGCAAAACTAAATAAGGAGTTAACACCACCTCATGGGTGCTCCACCTTGCGCAGCTAGTCTGGACACACTTCCGGTACGCTAACCCTGACATAGGTGCGGGCCGGCTTGTTGCGGGCAATCTTTTCTATCCCAAAGTATTAAATTTGAAAATACTTTAAAAAAGCCAATAAATCTGAAAATGTAAGAAAAATCAGAACTTAAAGCAATCTAAAAAATAAAAAAAGAACACTCAATTCATCCAAAATCAAGCTCTAAATAAAAAATTCAAATCACTCAACAATTTGAAGATTGAAATTAATCAAATCAAATAAAAGGTCAAAAATATTTAAAACATATCGAACACATTCAAACAAGTATTAAAACACCAACTAACATGAAAAACATCAAAATATCTCAATTCAAATGTCAATCAAACTAAATAAAATTAGATTGTTTAACACATCCAAAACTCACCAAATTCCAAACTCAAGTTAGAAAAGGAATTTTGACCAATTAAAATAAAAGCAACCAAAACCATTATCCAAACCAAATTAAAACCAAACAATTCAAAATTCAATTTCAAACCAAATAAAATCAACGTCAAACAACAAAAAACAAAAAACAATTTCCAACAAACTTAACACAAATTTATTCACATCTCATTGGGCCCAAAAGGCCGAACCCCTTTTGAGTTCCTTTCATATTGTGTATATGCACGGTCTTTACAAACAGATAGCTATGGCAGCCAATCAAGGGTATTATTCAAGCAGTTACTTGATATAAATGAACGTTGGATATTTGCATCATCCGATGGAGACGGGTCAAAAATAAATTTTCATAGAATCCGAACCTCGGTTCTATATTTTTATAATATCACCGGACTATTTAGTACTTTTATAAGATATCACCTATTTTTCTTAGAAAGTTCAGACATCGATATTTCAAAAAAACAAAGATTTTCGAGGTTCCCAAAGGCACCCTAGAAGATTCCTATGAAGAAATCTTTTTAGATCAGGTGATGAACTGAACTGAGCCCTATCTTCTGGAGGTTCTTATAGATGCTCTGCCTGAGTAAAAAAATCTCTGCCCCCATGTTGATCCTGCTTGTTTTGTTTCACAGTATAATTCTTCGTTGTATGTAGTTGCTCCTCCAGTTGGCCAGTTGGTACAATACAACCATGTTCAGGTGAGCTTCCTGGACTTGGTAATGCTCCTAGAGCTGTCCAATACATGACAGAGTTGATGGTCATTGAGGGCCATCTGCCCATGATAGGCCAGAGTCGATAAAACAAAGTGACCAGAATAAGACTTAAATGTCCTAAATCATGCAATATAAAGAAATTTTTGATACCTTGCCTATGGGATGATTATGTTAGATGAGACAATAAAAAAGAACTCAGAAAGTTTGAGGAACAACCCAACTTACGTTTAGCAGATCTCAGGACATGTGATATTACTTGATGAATTAAAAACCCACCTGACATGCTGACTGCTTGTTTCAAGTCGTACCATTTGTGCTTCCAGAATATCTAATGCCAATAGAAAGAATAGCAAAGGATAATTGGTGCGACAACAGACCACAGAATAACATTTTTATGCTTCTACACCAATGCATATTTTTACTGCAACATAAAGAATAAAAACCAAACAGTGCTGTCAGATGCCTAACCTCCAAAAATAAATATGAAATCTTCTCGCAGTCCCCAGGACTTAATGTCAGTAGTTCTCCAGTTTGTGGAGTTATTGCATTTTCAACAAGACAATCTACAGCACTAATCTGGCTTGTGCTGCCATGCAGAGTCATGAAAGTTATTAATCCCTGCATTCTTCAAATGTTAGCTGGTCATCAGACGAGATATTATCAAATATGTGTATATACAAAATCCAAATTGAGCCAAGATCTAGGTTTAAAATCTGAATTATCAAATAAATGTTGCATTGCATAAGTCTTGCAGTCCATACTCTAAAATTTAAACTACTTTGAAATTTATGAAATGACATGTCTGATGTTACTCATAGTTCTGTATTTCATACTTTTCAAGGTGATGCATATGTATGCTTGAATATTTTTATACTTCCTGATTTTCCCTTATTTCTCCTGATTTTCTATTTTTTATGATTTTTTTTCTAAAAAAACTGAACAGTTTGGATTCCATATCAGAAATCCTTCAACTAGATCGGCCGACTTGGCCAATCTGATCTGGATCAGAATCAGGATCAGTAGTGGCCAACAAGATATTATTCTGACTTAAGGAAAGAGAAACACAAATACTTGCTCCTACTGAGCAAGCCAAAATAAAAAAAGCTTTGTTAACATCAGGTTGGCAGACACCAACCACTTTCCTCTTTGCATGGTTGAATTAAAAACTCAACAAAAAGTTTCAATAGCAACATTGCTTTAGGAAAAGGCCAACCCATACGTCTAGATGGCCTGCCTACGAAGTTTGAACAAGCATACTCCTAGAAGGCTTTCAACTAGCCTTATTAATAATAGTTCTACCTTTCTATGTACCATACAATTTCATAAATATCTTTACCCCTAAATTTCAGGCACTTTAACTGGACGTAACAGAACAAATATAAGAAATTAATATTATCCTAAACACATTTGAACAGCTACTTTATCTTAATTACAAACAATAAACAAGACAAAAGGCACTAATTAGTTATTTCTCTTACCCTTGGACTTTAATCTCAAGGCTTATTACTACAAAGAATAAAGAACACATCCATAGCCTCATTGAGTCAAACTATAAAAATAGAATCCCTATTATGTAAAATTTGTTCTCCATGTAGGCAAGAAAATCTAATTTTTGAGCTTCAACTATGAATTAAGAAGATCATGTACCTCTCCAAGTACGGCAATGATGCATATTCATTCCGTAAAGAGATAATTTGATCGCTGCTTCAAACATGAGAAGCCCAATTCGCCTATGTTGACATCAAATATTTACACAATTTAGGGAGTCCATGTCCAACAAAAATTTCAATTCCGAATCCTAAAATTTGGAGTCCTGATGCGGGACGGGAAGGAGTGGCGGGCCCGTCTCTCCATGTCGGATTTGATTGATCCGTCCAATTGGTCCATACATCAAATCAAGTCATCTCGATCTACGTGCATCACGTGTTATGTCATGTACGTCTTTTCATAATTTGACTGATTTGACGTACAATTAATATTCCTCGAGATATGTTCATAAATAAGAAGATAAGTTGAACTTGAATTCTCATAATACGTGCACAATTTGAACTTGACTACTTGAATAAAGTGTACAAATTGAATTTGACTTTTTGAAACATGTGCACAACTTAAACTTGATGACTTGTAAAAAGTGCACGAATTGAACTTGACTTCTTGAAATAAGTGCACAAAATGAACTTGACTTCTTGAAATAAGTGCACGAAATGAACTTGACTTCTTAAAATAAGTGCACAAATTGAACTTGACTTCTTGAAATAAGTGCACAAAATGAACTTGACTTCTTGAGTTCAAAGAACCTTAATTATTACCTTGAACTATGTGAAATCTTGAGCCACGTGCACTGTCGCTTGGAGGTGGTGACAGCGGCGGCAAACGGAGAGGGAGGCATCGGCGGTGATAGCGGCAGGAGGTGGAGGACGCGGTGGCGGCAACTGGAGAAGGGGGAGGCAGTGGTGGATGCAGTGAGAGGCAGAGGAAGTGGCCACAGCAGTAGGAAAAAGAGGGGAAATCGGGAAGCCGCTTCCGGTAGCAGCTTGGGCTGCTGACAGTAGTCCGACGCGGAGGGAAATGATGGCAATCGACGTTGAAGATGGCAACAACATGGAGATGGCAGCGCTGTGGAACTCGAAGAGGAGAAGAACCGGACTTAACCGGGGATGGGGGAAGTGGAACCGAGCTGGGCAGCGGCCTCCTGGGGAAGGGGCAGTGACGGCCAGCCAGACATAGGAGCCTACTGGCGAGTGAAACGAAGGGGGGGGTGGGGGGAGAATCGGTGATGCGGGACGAGGCGGGACGGACCGGCGACGTGGCGCTGCAGGGGGCCTTCGGGAGGCGCAAAAGACCTAAAAGTGCAGGAAATAAGCAAAACCGGACTTAAACCGGTCAAAACGGACCCAAAATATGTCGAGCCATGCCCGAATCGCTCAAAACGGGCCTGAACCGGCCCCAAAATAGCTTGAACCGGTCTAAACCGGCCCAAAACAGGGTGAACCGGCCTGTTTAGGCCCTGAACCGGCTTCTGGACCGTCGAACCGGGCCGAACCGGCCTTAAACCGGGCTGAACCGGCGGTCGGATCCGGTCTAGGGACGAACCGGTGCCGGTTCGAGCGAGAGGCAGGCCGGCCGGGCGGAGGGGCGAACCGGTGCCCGGTTCGCCCGCGCGACTTACCCCGGGGGGGGGGGGTCGTGGCCCCGCGCGGTTGGCCGCGGGGTCGGGAGACGCGGCCGGCTCGCCGGCCGCCGCGTACCCCGTCGGGGTCTCGCCCTCGAGCGCCCGCTAGCCGAGGGCCTCCGTGGGGCTTTGGCCGCGTGAGGGCTGCGGGAGGCCGAGGCGGAGGAGGCGGAGCCAGCGGAGGCTGCCATCGCCGGAACCGGCGCCGGAGGGGAAGGGGGAGCCGGTGGGGCTCCATCGCTGCCGTCGACGCCGGCAACACAGGGGGGGCGTCTTCGAGCGCGGGGTTTGCGCGGAGTCGTCCGCGGCGGGCGGAAGAGGTAGGCGCCGGAAGCGGCGCCGGAAGCCGTCTTCGCCGTCGCCGGAGGGGACGGGGACCTCCAACGGCACTGTTGGCGCCGCCTTCATCTTCCTCTAGTCTCCTTAGAACGCCGGAGTAGGGGGAGCCGCACCGGAGCCCTAGCGGGGCCGTGCGCACAAACAGAGCCGCGGACGCGGTTCTTCCTCTTCCTCCTCCTTTCTTCTCCGTCTGATAGGGCTCCGAGGGAGGGTTCCAGCACCGGGATGGGGGGGTGGAGGTACTCCGGGGATCGCCGGAGGTGGGGGTGGACGGAAGGGGGGAATCGACGCCGTCGGAGGTGTCGAAACGGACGGAGACGAGGAGTGAACGGTGTCGATAGGGCTGCAAAACGAGCCAGTGAAGGGGGAAGGGGCAAGAATGGCTCGGAGGCCGCTGGACGGAGGAGAAGGAGAAGGCACCCACGCCGGAGGGTTGCGAAGAGACCGGTCCTCACCGGAGGTGGAGCTGGACGACCTCCATCATGGAGGGGGTGAAGAGGAAGGGGCAGCGCCCCAGCACAAGGGGCAGCCCCTAGGGTTCCAAAAATTGGACAATAACACTCTCTTTTTTCATTCCACAATGTGCCCTCTTAAATAGAGGAGCCTATTACAAATAAGACACCATAAATGACTATTTACATACATGTCCTCGTAACGACTCAAATTAAAGGAAAAGACTAAAAAAAACTTCAAATATTTACAACGAAGTCCAAAAGGACGTAAACGTAAATAAACCCCAAAATGGACCGGACCGGGTCCCCATCATTCTCCTCTACCAGGAGAAAACTCGTCCTCGAGTTTTGATTTATCTTCAAATGTTGCCGCCGTCACGTTCCACCAAGCGCCGCACTTCATCGGAAGCATCCCAGGAGTCGGCTCATGAGAATGGGCCGATCCCAGGCTCTAATACCATTTGATGCGGGACGAGGCGGGACGGACCGGCGACGTGGCGCTGCAGGGGGCCTTCGGGAGGCGCAAAAGACCTAAAAGTGCAGGAAATAAGCAAAACCGGACTTAAACCGGTCAAAACGGACCCAAAATATGTCGAGCCATGCCCGAATCGCTCAAAACGGGCCTGAACCGGCACCAAAATAGCTTGAACCGGTCTGAACCAGCCCAAAACAGGGTGAACCGGCCGGTTTAGGCCCTGAACCGGCTTCTGGACCGTCGAACCGGGCCGAGCCGGCCTTGAACCGGGCTGAACCGGTGGTCAGACCCGGTCTAGGGACGAACCGGTGCCCGGTTCGCCCGCGCGACTTAACCGGGGGGGGGGGGGTCGTGGCCCCGCGCGGTTGGCCGCGGGGGCGGGAGACGCGGCCGTCTCACCGGCCGCCGCGTACCCCCGTCGGGGTCTCGCCCTCGAGCGCCCGCTCGCGAGGGCCTCCGTGGGGCTTTGGCCGCGCGAGGGCTGCGGGAGGCCGAGGCGGAGGCTGCCGTCGCCGGAACCGGCGCCGGAGGGGAAGGGGGAGCCTATGGGGCTCCATCACCGCCGTCGACGCCGGCAGCACAGGGGGGGGGCGTCTTCGAGCGCGGGGTTTGCACGGAGTCGTCCGCGGTGGCCGCGGCGGGCGGAAGAGGTAGGCGCCGGAAGCGGCGCCGGAAGCCGTCTTCGCTGTCGCCGGAGGGGACGGGGACCTCCAACGGCACTGTTGGCGCCGCCTTCATCTTCCTCTAGTCTCCTTAGAACGCCGAAGTGGGGGGGAGCCACACCGGAGCCCTAGCGGGGCCGTGCGCACAGACGGAGCCGCGGACGCGGTTCTTCCTCTTTCTCCTCCTTTCTTCTCCGTCAGATAGGGCTCCGAGGGAGGGTTCCAGCACCGGGATGGGGGGGTGGAGGTACTCCGGGGATCGCCGGAGGTGGGGGTGGACGGAAGGGGGGATCGACGCCGTCGGAGGTGTCGAAACGGACGTAAACGGGGGTGAACGGTGTCGATAGGGCTGCAAAACGAACCGGTGAAGGGGGAAGGGGCAAGAATGGCTCGGAGGCCGCTGGACGGAGGAGAAGGAGAAGGCACCCACGCCGGAGGGTTGCGAAGAGACCGGTCCTCACCGGAGGAGGAGCTGGACGACCTCCATCGCGGGAGGGGTGAAGAGGAAGGGGCAGCGCCCCAGCACAAGGGGCAGCCCCTAGGGTTCCAAAAATTGGACAATAACACTCTCTCTTTTCATTCCACAATGTGCCCTCTTAAATAGAGGAGCCTATTACAAATAAGACACCCTAAATGACTATTTACATACATGTCCTCGCAAGGACTCAAATTAAAGGAAAAGACTAAAACAAACTTCAAATATTTACAACGAAGTCCATAAGGACGTAAACGTAAATAAACCCTAAAATGGACTGGACCGGGTCCCCATCAATCGGACAGGGGGCACTTCCGGGGGAGGAGATGCGCACAACACGCTCAAATTTTTTTCTCCCTCTATTACCATCAACATCATGCGTACATGGGAGGGGGTGGGGGTCTTTATATAGGGGTGTAGGTTACAAAATTTCATATAAACCGAAAATTTTCCCACACTTACATACATACCTACACTTGACATAATTAAAGACATCCTATCTTAATTTAAGACTCCTAAAAGACACCTAATGTAAACTTTTAACTAGACTCCTAAAAGTTCCTTTGTCCCTTTTAACAAGATTATATGACATTCTACATTTAAACATGTACATTGATTGGTATTTTCAAGATCTAATACCTTGAGATTTTTTCGAGATCTTTTATCTTCAATCTCCGTGAGATAAAATATATATGTGAGATGACAATCATTAGGTAAAGTATACTCTGCATAAATGAAATCCGAGATCCGATCTCCCGATATTTTTCCGAGAATCTCACGATATCTCTTCTCTTTCACGCTTCCGAGATGAAGCCGAGATCCGCGATGACAATCCTTGCTTCCTTGTTAAGCTAAACCCCAAAAGGAAAGCTTTCTGCACCATCCTCTCCCTTCTCTCTATAAAATGCTAGCTTCTCAGCCCTGTGTGAAGCCAGCAGAAGAATCAGTCCTGCTGAAACCCTAGCCACCAGCGAGCCCTTTCTCTCAATAAAAACCTGTCTCCTCAGCCCTGTGCACAGTCGGAATCAGAGGCAGCCTGTCCTAGCCACGGCTGTCAGCCATCACAGGAAGCATCCTGCTGAGAGCCCTAGCCGACAGCCCCTCTTGCCCTCTGCCCTGTGCGCAGCCATCCAGAAGAGATCTGCAAGCCAACCATCAACAGAAAGCAGTTTGTCTCTTCAGCCTTGCACAGGAATAACGAATCCTTCAGCATGTGCAAGAATCTATTCAGACCCTAGCTGCCTCCCTTCTGCTGCTGCTGCTACTGATGTTCCTGCACAAGAGAGGAGGAAGAAGATCAGCCAACCTCTGCTGCTGCTGTCGCTGAGTAAGGAACAAGAAGGAGAAGAATAAGATCAGCCAATCTCCACTTATGCTGCTAATATGCAAAGAAGAAGGAGAAGAAGTCCTTCCCCTGCTGCTGCATAAGGGAGAGGAAGGAGGAGAAAAAACAAGAAGAAAAAAGGTCAGGAAAGGAAGAAACTTGTTGCTCCCCATCTCCTTCCTCCTTCCATACAAATTACCTCTTTTTCCTACTCCTGAACAAAGCCCAAACAGGGCTGTGTGCCCCGTCTATCTCATGACTATATACCCACCTTCAAACTCCCTACTTTTCAATGCCTGATCCAAGCAGAAAAAAATAAAGACTGAGCCGTCATGGTGCTGTCCTGTACCCATCTCATGCCCTTGTCAAATAACCCCCAAAAGCACCTGAACATCCCCAAAACAGGTCTGAACCAAAAATCAGGTCCTGAAACTTCTGTGAAGACCTGAGAATTCTTGACAAACAGGTCTTGGAATTTCTGTCCAGACCTGAGAATTCCTAAGAAACAATCCTGAAGCTCCAGAAATCAGTCCTGAATTTCCAGAAGCCAGTCTTGCAGTTCCTGTAAACCAATCTTGAGAATTCCAGATACTAGTCCTAAGAATTCCTAAAAGCGAGTTCCTGAAGAAACCAATTCAAAGAATTCCTGAAGAACAGGTCATAGCCAAACTACAGACAGGTCCATAACAGGCCACGTCAGGTCCATATCAGCCAGCAAAGCAGGCCAAGACATCCCTGGGACAGAAAGCTCAAAACAGGCCCAACACAGGAAGGCCTTATGCATTGAAAACTAAAAAAACACCAAGGTTGTTAAGGGTTGACCCTAGGAAATACACAGAAAATACCTAGAAAATAAGAACCGGCAAAGCTATTGGGGGTTGACCCAAGAAAGGCCATGCATTTTAAAAACTCGAAAAACAAGGCTAGTGGAATTAGCCCTTCATGCCTTGGAAAACAATAAGGTAAGCGAGCAAAGTCAAACCACAAAGGAGAGACTCCATGCCATTCCATTTTCCTTCCATGGAAAAAATCAAGAGAGAGGAAGTTAGGGGAGAGCCTATCAAAACATGCCCCTTTGTTGCCTACTTAGCCCATATGCATGGAGTACAAAACTCATACAAATGCTAAAGGTGACATCTCATTGAGTTAAAAAAGAACCGTGCATATATTTCATGCTAACAAGCTTTAAATTAGTCAATGGAGCCACATTCATTTAATTGAGTTAAGGAAGACTCATGAATGAATTTCATGCAAATAAGCTATAAATTAGCCAATGGAGCCAAAGTCTTCCATTGAGTTAAGAAAGAGCCCACTCATTGGACGAGATTTATTACTTTTCATGCCCTTCCCCCTTGTAATTATGTAAAATTCCCAATGTGAACTAAATTGTTGTTTCCAACATTTCTTGTCTTGTGGAGCAATTGCAAATCTCCATGACCTTAAAGGGATGCAAACAAAAAAAAGAGAAAAATAATAATTAATTAACCAATTCAACAAATAACTTCTCGCCAAATAAAAAGAACCAGAAATTGTTGATGTGTATTGTGTGCGATGTCCAGGACTGACCCCTAAATAGCCTTGATGAGCTTTATTATCATTTAATTTGCTCAAACTTTAGAACCCATCCAGGATCGACCCCCAAACTACCATGATAGCTTGTGATTTGTTTTAAAAGTAATGTTCATGTCCTTTTAGGCCTGTTTAGAGCTTCATCCAGGCCAGTGATTGTCCTGTTTTTGATCTGGCTTCTTCTCCTGTTTGAGATGTCCGAGGCCAATAGAGTTTCCCAGGCCTCCATTAGGACTGGTTTCCTGGACTGGATTTTAGGTTTTGGATTAGTTTCTGAACTGCTTCAGGTTTCTGGATTGGTTCCAGGTCCAGATAATAGGTTCTAGACTGAACTATAAGTTCACTGAATTAATTCCAGGATTGGATTCAGGTTCAGGATTGGTTCTAGGACTGGTGAGTGATGGTTTTATGGGTTTTCTAGATTGGTTCCGGTACCACCTTGCAGGGATTTGGGTTTTTTTGGATTGGTTCTTGGGCTATTTTGCAGAAGTTTCTGGACTGGTTTCATGAAATCTCAGGTTTCTGGATTTTCTGAAGGCCGAACATAGGTTATATGGACCTAGTTTCCAGCTTTTCAAGAGCACTGACATGTGGAATTTATGGACCTGGTTTCAAGTCCTGATATGCGGGTTTAGGTGCCTGTATAGGATCTGCTATGTGAGGGATTTCAGATCAAACGTGGAGGATATTGAAAGTTCCGGTATGTGGGGTTTCTGGACCTGTGATAGGATGCTTTAAGCACCTGATTTAAATGAGTTTTGGAAAGCCTAAATAAAGGCTGATAAAGGACCAGTTTGTGGAGGTTAGCATGTTCAGTTCCAGGGGGTATTCTAGAACTTGATATGGGGAACTTCAGACCTGGTATAAGGGAGGTTTCTGGTTCTGTTTGGGGGTGCTCAGGCCTGAGTAGGACTGGCCCAGGCCTGGTTTAAGGGGCATTACAGGGCTTGTTTAAAAAATATATCAGTGGGACTTGTCAGTTCTGATACAAGGTCAATTTCAAAGGCTTTTTATGGACTGTGAAAGGGACTTTTTTGGAAACCTGTTTAAGGAGCTGTATATGGCCTGATATAGGGCTGCGCATGGGGGCATTTGAGGCCTAAGGTGGCTTTTTGATGAAAGGAAGGGGATGAAAGAAGAGCGCAGGTATGGGGTTGACTTCTCACTTTCATCTTATTTTCCTCTCCTTGTTGCGGCAGTAAGCGAGGTCTGAGGGGGGATTCCATTCTTCTTCTTCCTCTTTTCTTCTTCTTGGCTCCTACTAGAGAGTCCACAACAAGTGGGTAGTCAGCCGAGGAAAGGCTTAGGTGGAAATTGGTAATGAGAAGAAGGCTTTTTGATGGAAGAAAGAGAATGAGAGAAGAGTGCAGCCATGGAGCTGCCTTCTCACTTTCATCTTCTTTTCCTCTCCTTAATGTGGCAGTAAGGGAGGTTTGAGGGAGGATTTCATTCTTCTTCTTCTTCCTCTTTTCTTCTTCTTGGCTCCTCCAAGGGAGTCCACAACAGGCAGATGGTCGGCTGGCCTTCTTTCCTTCTTCTTCACTCTTTCTCCTCTCCCAAATGGGCAGGCTGAAAACTTGGGCAAGATGCCATGTAGGGTGTTTCTATAGACGGAAAGAAGTATACAGTAGTGTGGCCGGGACCGAGGTGGCTAAGGCTGATCTTTTACTAAAGATAGAGTTGGTTGGAGAAAGAATAGACATGTTTCCCTATTTTTCAAGGGCTTTCCAAGAATTTCTTTGACTTTCTAGTGCGCAGCTGCTGATATGACCGCGCGGCACTCCAGATGGTTGTTTCTGCCAGCCAACGGATGCCTAAAGTCAGAGAGATTGGTAGCGGCTTAGCCAGCTGAAATTGGGCATGAATTGGCTTATTGATGGGCCTAGAAATGGCCTGAGAGAGCCAATAAAAGGGGCCTCCAACAGCTTGTGCAAACCATATGAGATGGGCTGCATTGTAACTGTTAAACAGCCCAAGAAGGGCTTGGAACGGGGCCGGCGCAAGTGGGCTTGGAATTAGATAGATTTAAATTGAATTGGGCTTCCAATCCTATGCCCACAAGGAGAGAAGTTGCACAAAGAGCTTGAAGCTTTAGATTGGATCAAATGTTGGGTTGGGCTTGTGGTTAGGCAAAGAAATCCAATAGGAATCGGATTTGAAATTTTAAGCCCACGAAGAAAAGTAAGATTGGGTTTGGCTCAAATTTGGGATTAAGTTGGACTTCCAATAGATGGTCAGCCTAGAATTGTATTGGACATCCAATAGGGAGCTTGGAATTGGATTGGACTTCCAATAGGAGGGACAGCGCAAGTAAGGATTGAGTTGGGTTGTGTTTCCACTCCTAACCTAGTTCAAACTCTTCCTTCTTATATGTCTCCCTCTCGTCTTCCTTTGGCATGCCAACTGCTCTCTCTACCTTCCTTCCTTCTTTTCTTCCTTCAGTTGTGCAGGAATTTGGAGGAAGACCTCACCCCTGCTTCCTTCTTTCATTGGCTGCAAAAAAGTGCACTTCTCTTCTCCTTCTTTTTTTTTTTTGCTTTTTCGGACCTAACAGGTCCTTGAAAACTTTTCCACAGAAATATTGGACGCGAGGCACATTGTCATCCATTATTTACACAGGTATATTACAATTTGTTTTTGATACCTCTTCTATCGGCCATCAGCTGAGCATGCATATGTTTGCTTTTTTTTTCCTTCCTCTTCTCTTCTTCGTTTTCTTCCATCTCTGCCACCTGATAACAGGTTTTTCAGAGACTATTACAGTTCTATTCTTTCTTTTCATTTTTGCTTTCGGTTCCTTCAGACATTAGGAGCAGGTTTTGACAACCTGCTTCCTAATTTTTTGGTTGGATGAATTGTCCTACAAATCTCTTTTCGTTTTTACTTGCTCTCCATCTTCATGCTTCTGAGTTCTCCACAACAGGTTTAGGAACCTACCTGTTTACAATTCTTGAATGGCATGGATTTTCTGTTTTTTTATTTTTTTATGAAACAGGTCCTACACATTCCTTTCGGTTTTGACAGGTTCTGGGAATTCTTGGCTGAATTTATGGACCTGTCGGCTCCTGTGGAGTGGTGACTGGCTGCTCCTTGCTCGCTTTTCCTTGATGGAACACTCCTTTTTGGAATCCTAATTTCAGGACTCCTAATTGAGGTAGGATTTGGTATCCAAAGTGGAGTGGGACATGGAATTCTAATTTGATTAGGATTTAGAATGCTAGTGTGATTAGGATTTAGAATCCTATATGAGCTAGGATTTGAATCCCAATTGGCATAGAATTGCAATCTTCTTGACCTTAGAATTTGAATCCTGATTGAGCTACAATTTGAGTGGGGTAGCTTCTTTTTTTTACACCTTTTTCGTAATGAAGGGCTCCCCCTTGCCTCCTTTCTTCTTGTGCTTTCCCCCCTCCTTTTCTTGTTTCAGGTTTTCCTGCACACTGCCCATGTTCAGATTTATTTATTTTTTGGCAGCCCGTTTCTTCTTTATTATTGTTGCTTTCAGCTGCAGACAGTTTTTTTGCTTTCCCCTTTGGGTTCTAACATCCCAATTGAGTGGGATTAGGTAGCTCCATTCTGAGAGAGTTTTTTTATTTGCAAAATTTTTAGGTGCTAACAATTTCATTTTCTCGGTTCTCACCAAATGCACATGCAACATGTATCAACATTCGGAACCTTGCCCTCACTAATAGTTTTATTGCCATTAATGGAAACCCATCTATTCTTTTTACTCTTCTTTGTGATCATTGTCTTTTTCGGGGCAAAGGGGTGAGCGGTTAAAATACGGCCACCCTAAATGATACTTGGAAATAGGATAAATACATTTAATGCTAGAGAGAGGAAAAGGATAATAACCTCAAAAAGGGATACACAGTAAGGTGCCTTTGAGATGCCTTCGATAAAAATTTCTCTAGCAGCATCTAGATCACCGGTCACCTATATGATAATACAGTGAAAAAAAATATTTTCGGCTAAGTTCAAAATACATAGAGAGAAAGATAAGTACAAAGAACTGGCAGATTGACGCCTTTACAGGGGACATAACCATCAGGCATAACAGCCACATCAAAAAGAGAATAAAAAATCCTTTCATTAGAAAACAGAAATTTGAAAAAGCATAAAAATTGCTGAGATGAGAACATTGCAATTTTGCTCAAATTTTTGTAACAACCACTTTCCAGCCTAGTTAAGCATTGTCCCAAGAAAAAATATGTTGACTAGGAATACGAGGCGAAAAACAAAATTTGTAACTGTGAACTAAGATGAACGCATGAACAAGGTTAAGGGTTTAACAAGTGACATAATTATTACAGAAAAAGTTTCAAGTGGTCTTGCCTACAATCCTATAGTGAAATCTCATAAGCTCAGCAGTTCCTGCCTACTAATCCAATATAGACATTTTCCACACCGAAGTACTAACTACCACCTAAAAGTAAGGGATGACTCGCCAACAAGTCATTAGTAAGAGGTTTTAGTTTTATGCATTATTGTTTATAAAGACTTGAGACGTGGTAAAGCTTTTTTGCAAAGCCCCAAGAGACATAAGGTGTAAGACCATCGATTGCGGAATTGGTTGAATCGGATTGGAATCGACCGATTTCGTACTTGATGGACTGATTCTAAGCTGAATTCTGCTAGAATCGGTTGGAATCGGTCTAAATCAGTCGAATCAGTCGAATCGGAATCGGAATCCTGATTTTTTTAGATTGTTTTTAAAAAGATTCGAGCTGAATCGGCTATAGTTGGCCTGAATCGGTCTGAATCGAAATCGGAATCAGAATTTTTTAAATTTTTTATAAAAAATCCCAATTCTTGATCGGTTTCTCTTCTTGAGAATCAGTCAGAATCGGACTGATTCGATCCAATTCAAATTGGATCGATACAAACCGATTTCGATTCCGAATCCGGAATCCCTGTGCACGACTAAGTCACCGAACGACGTGTTACACTGAAGCTCGGAAGTGGCAAAAAATATAACAAGGGTGAGAGTGTTACGCATATGCAATACATCACATAGGTGTCCTAATGTGATATTAAATAAACAAAGATTCACGTATCAAGGATGGGTGTGAATAAAAAAGTTAATTCATAACAGAGAACAAAATGGAGAGCAATATATAAACACTTTAACAAACTCAAAATAAAATAGATATTATAATAGAAAAAAATCAGAGAAAAAAATAGAAAGAAGGATAAGAAAAGGTCTTAGAATATTGGATCTCTTATAGAAAAATTTATAAAACTTGTTGATAGTATGAAGATAAAAAATATTAATATTATATGTATCCAAAAAATCAAATGGATAGGAAAGAAATGTAAAGAAGCAGGAAATACAGCCTATAAACTAGTATATAAGGAAAGAGAGAAATAAAAATAAGATAAGTATTATTGTTAATAAAACATTAAAAGATGTAATTATTTCCATAAAAAGAGTAGGAGATATGATGATTATGATAAAATTGATTATACAAAAAGAAATAATTAATATAATTAGTGTTTATGCTCCACAAATTGGATTATGTAATGAGATTAAAGAAAAATTTTGGGAAGATATAGATAACCTTATGCAGAGTATACCAAATGAAGAAAATATATTTATCAGAAGAGATCTCAAGGAACACTTTGGAAAAAAATACCATAAATATAAAAAAGTTCACGGAGGTTTTAGATATGTAAATTTAAATCAAGAAGAAAACAATATTCTAGATTTTTCTATGACTTACGCTCTTATTCTAACTAATATTTATTTTATTAAAAGATAATCTCGTTTAATGATATTTAAAAGTAGACAAAATACAAGTCAAATTGACTTTATTCTCACAAGAAAGTCTAATTAAACTATTTGTAAGAATTGTAAAGTTATTACGAATGAAACTTTGATAAGACAACATACATTAGTGATTTTAAATGTTAAGATTAAAACACAAACATACACATTGAAGAGAAAAGTTTCTCTTAGAATAAAATGATGAGAGTTAAAAGGGATGAAACAATAAACTTTTAAGAATGAACTTCTTAAGATAAATGATTGAAAGTGAGATGTAGACGTTAATGCTTTGAGGATGAACATGGCTATAAATACTAAAGAAATTACTAAAAAAGTATATAGAGAGTCTAAAGGACATGGTCCACCTCATGCAATGTGGGGTTGCGACCCGGGTCGTGACCTAGGCCCGACCCGGTTGATTTTTGGGTCAACCGACCCGGACCCGACCCCGCGACCACGACCCGTGTATGTTTTAAATTTTTCATTTTTTTTATTGCGACCCTGGTTGACCCAGGTCGATTTGGGCCCAACCGACTTAGTCCCGACCCCCAACTCCACCTACCTCGGTCCACTTAAAAAAAAGACTTAGTTGTGGAATGAAGAAGTGCAAAAAATAATAAAGAATAAGAGATGCTGATATAAAAAATTGCCCATGAGTGATAACAACGAATCTTACGGACAATACAAGATAGCGAAAAAAAAAGAAGCAAAAATGACTATTAGACGAGCAAGATATGATACTTTTAGATATATGTATGAGAAACTTGAAACTAAAGAAGACAAAACAATATTTATAAATTTATAACGATGAGAAAGAAAAGTTTCAAGATCTTAACCATGAAAAATACGTCAAGAATAAAGAAAGAAAAGTTTTGATTAAAGATGATGATATCAAAGAAAGATGAAAAAATATTTTTGATACTCTTTTTAGTGTCAATTGTACTAAATTCATGGATGGCATTGAGAATGTGACAACATTTAATATAGCAAGGGTGAGGGCGTTCCCCACATGCGACGTGTCACATAAGCGCCCTATTGTGGTGTTAAATAAGCAAGGGTTCCCACATCAAGAACGGGCAAGGATCGCGGGATCGGAATCGGCCACCGGATCGGTGGGTACCGATCCGATCCGGATCGGATCGGATCGGTCCGATTCTGAGCGATCCGCCGGAAGAAACAACGATCCGGAATCGTTCCGGATCGGTCCTTCAAACAGAGGTAAAACCTAAAAAAAATACAAAAATAACACTCTATGCAGGATTCCGATCCATCCTAGAGCATTTTGGGGGCGAAATCGGCCTGAAATCGCCCCCAAAATGGTGTCGTGGCGGCCCTGTGGCCCCCATCGGGACCCGGTAGCCCGGATCTGGTGACTAAGTCACCGGATCCGGTGACTTAAGTCACCGGGTCGGACCGGTCCGGTCCAGTCGATCCGGTGACTTAAGTCACCGGATCCTGGGCTACCGGGCCCCGATGGACCCGGTAGCCCCGTCTTCCTCGCCCGATAGGGCGGGGAAGACGACCGCCGCGTCTTCCGCGGGGAAGACGACCGCCGCGGCGGGTTGGCCGCCGCGGCGGTCTGTGGGTCGATTCCGGCGGGGGAATCGCCGGAATCGATCCAGAATCGACCATTTCGGTCGATTCCGGCCCCTATTCTACCTGCAAACATCGATCCGGACCGATCTTCGGTCCGGATCGATAATTCCGCCGGGAATCGGATCGGAGGGGTCCGATCCGATCCAAGAATCGGCCGATTCCGATCCGGATCGGCCGATTCTGCAATCAATGAGAACGGGTGTGGGTAAAGAAGTTAGTCCATAATAAAGAGCAAGATATGAGTTCTAGAATAAACTCAAATACAAATAGACATTATTATAAAAAGAAATGTAAGAAAGAAAATATTGAAAGAAAGATAAGAATAGACACTTGGAATATTGGATCTCTTACGGAAAAACTTATAGAATTTGTTGATAGTATGGAGAGGAGAAGGATTAATATTATGTGTATCTAAGAAACCAAATGGATATGAGGAAAAGGTAAAGAAGTAAGAAATACAGGATATAAACTATGGTATACAGGAAAAGAGAGAAATAAAAATGGGGTAGGTATCATTGTTGATAAAATATTAAAAGATGCAATAGTTTCAATACAAAGAGTAGGAGATAGAATTATTATGGTAAAAATGATTATAGAAAGAGAAATAATTAATGTAATTAGTGCATATGCTCCACAAATTGGATTAAGTAGCGAGATTAAAGAAAAATTTTAAGAGGATATGGACGATCTTATGCAGAGTATACCAAATAAAGTATATATTTATTGGAGGAGATCTCAATGGACATGTTGGAAACAAATGTCATAAATATGGAAATGTTCATGAAGGTTTTGGATATGGAAATTTAAATGAAGAGGGAAAGAATATTTTAGATTTTGTTATGGCTTATGATCTTATCCTCACAAATACTCATTTTATTAAAAGAGAATCTCATCTAATAACATTTAAAAGTGGATAAAATAAAAGTCAAATTGATTTCATTTTCAATAGAAAATCCAATCATGCTATTTGCAAAAATTGTAAAGTAATTCCGAGTGAAACTTTAACAAGCCAACACAGATTAGTGATTTTAGATGTTAAAATTAAAACACAAACAAACACATGTAAAAGAAAGTCTTCTCCTAAAATAAAATGGTGAGAATTAAAAGGAATGAAACAACAAATATTTAAGATCGAACTTTTAAAGATAAATGATTAAAGTTAGACATAGACGTTAATGCTATGTGGATGAATATGACTATAAAAATTAGATAGATAGCTAAAAAAGTATTTGGAGAGCCTAAAGGACATTGTCCACTTAAAAAAGGGACTTGGTGGTGGAATGAAGAAGTGCAAAAGACGATAAAGAATAAGAGAAATTGTTATAAGAGATCGCCGAAATGTGATAACAATGAAGCTTATAAACAATACAAGATAGCAAAAAAAGAAGCAAAAAAGGTTATTAGAAGAGCAAGAGATGATGCTTTTAAACATATGTACGAGAAACTTGGAACTAAAGAAGGTGAAAAAGATATTTATAAATTAGCAAGAATGAGAGAGAGACGGCCTCAAGATCTTATTCAAATTAGATGCATAAAGAATAAAGAAGGAAAAAATTTGATTAAAGATGATAATATCAAAGAACGATAGAAAAATTATTTTGATACTCTTTTTAATGACAACTTTGCTAAAAACATAGACGACACAGAGAATGTGACAAACTTTAATTTAAATTATATTAGAAAATTTCAATTTTCAGAACTTAAAGAAGCAGTGAAAATGATGGAAACAAGTAAGGCATGTGATCCGGATAAAATTCCTACTGAAGTGTGGAAGTGTTTGAAAGATTTAGGAGTGGAATAGTTAAGTCGACTTTTTAACAAAATTCTAATATCAAAAAGAATGCCGAATGAATGGAGAAAGAGCATCATTATACATATTTTTAAGAAAAAATGAGATATATAAGATTGTGCAAATTATAGAAGGATCAAACTCATGAGTCATACTACGAAATTATGGGAAAGAGTTATTAAGTGGTGATTACGGAGCTGTAAAAATATTTCAGCTAATCAATTTGGATTTATGCCTGGTCGATCTACAACTGAAGCTATTTTTCTTATTAGAAGTTTGATAGAAAAATATCGAGATATGAAGAAAGATTTACATATGGAGTTCATTGATTTATAAAAGGATTATGATAGAATACCAAGAGAGGTTCTATGATGGGTGTTGGAACGAAGGATGGTGCCTATTAAGTATATACAAATGATAAAAGACATGTATGATAATGCAACTACTAGCATATGCACAATTGGTGGAGAAATAAGAGATTTTCCTATTTCAATTGGCTTACATCAAGGGTCTGCAATAAATCCTTATCTTTTTGCATTAGTTATACATGAATTAACAAAAACTATACAAGATAATATACCTTAGTGTATGATATTTGCAGACGATATCGTATTGATAGATAAAACACAAGAAAGAGTGAATAGAAAGTTAGAAAAGTTGAGAAATATTTTGGAAACTAAAGGTTTCAGGATAAGAAGAACTAAAACAGAATATATGAATTGTAAATTTAATGAAAACCAAAGAGAAGTAGGTGAGGGCATCAGTTTAGATGGGATAATATTGTCTTAAAAGACTCAGTTCAAGTATCTTGGATTAATTATTCAAAAAGATGGAGAATGTGATGAAGACGTTAATCATAGGATTAAAGCAGTTTGAATGAAGTGGAGATTGGCTTCAGGGGTTCTATGTGATCGTAAAATTACATTAAAGTTGAAAGGAAAATTTTATCGTACAAATATAAGACCCGCAATATTGCATGGTAGTGAATGGACAATAAAAGAAAAACATACTTCTAAAATAAGTGTTGCCGAAATGAGAATATTAAGATGGATGAGTGGTCACACTATATTAAATAAAATAAGGAATGAATATATTAGAGAAAATGTAGGAGTAACGAGAATTGTAGACAAATTGAAAGAAGGGAGATTGAGATGGTTTGGACATATTAAACGTAGACCTAAATAGGCTCCAGTTAGAAAAATAGAAAATATTAAAATGACAGAAACAAAAAAGGGGCGTGGTAGACCTAAGTTAACTTAGAGGAGGGCAATTCAATATGATTTAGATGGTTTAAATATCTCTGAAGAAATAACACAAAATCGACATGAGTAAAGAAAGAGAATCCATATGGCTAACCCCAAGTAATTTGGGATAAAGGCCTTAGTTGAGCTGAGTTGAGCATATTAGAAGAATTCAATTTTCAAAAGTTGAAGAAGCATTGAAAATGATGAAAATAAATAGGATCTAGATAACATTCCTATTTTAAAGTGTGGAAATGTTTAGAAGATTCAAGGGTGGAATGGTTAACTCTGAATTTTTAATAAATTTCTAATATCGAAAAGAATGGCAAATGAATAAATAAAAATCATCATTATATCTACTTTTAAGAGAATAAAAGATACACAAGATTGTGCAAATTATAGACGGATCAAACTTAATAGTCATATTATGAAATTATGGGAAAGAGTTATTAAGCAGTAATTATAGAATTATACAAATATTTTAGATAACCAATTTAGATTTATACATAGTCAATCTACAATTAAAGTTATTTTTCATATTAAAAGTTTGATAGAGAAATATTGAAATATAAAGAAAGACTTACATATCATTTTTTATTAATTTGGAAAGATCTATGATAGACTCCCAAAAAAGTTGTATGGTGGATATCGGAATGAAAGATGGTGCACTTTATATACAAATGATAAAATATATGTATGATAAAGCGACCACTAGCATATGCACAATTGGAGGAGAAACAAAAAATGTTTCTATTTTAATTGGCTCACATTAAGGGCCGACAATAAGTCTTAACTTTTTGCATTAGTTATGGATGAATTAACGAAGACTATACAAGATGATATTCTATGGTGCATGATATTTACAGACGATATCATATTGATAAATGAGACACAAGAAGAAGTGAATAGGAAGTTAAAACAATGAAAAAAAATACTTGGTTTCAAGAAAGAGAACTAAAACACAATATATGCATTGTAAATTTAATGAAAATCAAAAAGAAATACGCGATGATGTTAATTTAGATAGGATAATATTATCTAAAAGAAGTCAATTTAAGTATCTTGTATCAATTATTTAAAAAATGAAGAATGTTATAAAGATGTTAATCGTTGATTTAAAACAGGATGAATGAAATGGAGATTGACTACACGGGTTCTATATTATCGTAAGATTCCACTAAAGTTGAAAGAAAATTTTATTGTACAAGTATAAGACTTACAATGTTGTATGATGAGATAAGAGCATATTTAACAAGGAAATCACAGAGAAAGATACAAGTTGAGCAGAGAGCCAACATGCATGATGAGATGCTCGAATGTCAAGACAAATCTCATCTCCAAAAGTAGAAAAAAAGAAAAATCACATTTACAAGATGAGGTGTCTTCATTAAATTCAAATGATGAAAATAAAAAATAAATAAGAAGAACATTGCATGCAAGTAGGACTTGGGCCCACGAAATGAGGAGAGGAGAATGGGGCATGGAGGATATACTATCCGACTGTTAGATGTAAAAAGCATTCAATCTACTCCTCAGTCAGACCGAGAGTGAGTTTTGTCAGTTGCAGTCAGTTTGGCCAATAAACACGTCCATGTGTGGGTAGTGTGATAGAGCTCAAAAGACTACAAAGCTGGCATTGAAATGATTTAAGGCTACAACAGATACTACAAAGAAGGTAGTGAAGCATATTTGTAAATGATTTTTATATGTAAGTATATAAAATACTTGACTTATTTTGAATGTCTCTTTATGTAATTGAAATTTAAAACAAATATTAAAAGCATTGTCTTATATTGGCATGTAGGTGTCCCAGCCCATGCAGCTATCAGCCCATCTTTCTAGATGACGATTGATGCTATTAAAGAGGCTAGACTGGGATTAACAGTCCCAACTTCGAAATACATTTACGAGGGTGGGATGCAAAGGTTAATGAGTTGACCTTGTAGATAGATGGATTTAAGACACTATGGAAGGAAAGAGGTTGCACTGTCATATGCAACAAATGGACAACAATCACAAGGAGATCAATGATAAATTTTCTCATTCATTATTGTGAGGGCACCACATTCTTAAAGAGTATACATGCAACGGGACCACTAAAAAAGGTTGAGTATTTATTGAGTTATACGAAATATATTGTCAGTGATACGATGTTTATGTAGGACTCTGCAAGACAAAACAAAATTGAAAATTGAAATGTGTTATTGCTTACTTATTTAGTAAGTCAGTTTTAAAGATTAATAAATTAATTTTTATTTCATATCGTATTTCAGATAACATCATATAAACATAGAATTAAAGTCTATGAAGATCTAAATCTACGGTATTCATATGACAAGATTTCTCCTGATATATCTGATAACATTTGGTATAAGTTAAATAACTTTGAAAAATGATTAAAAACTATACAACTTGTCTTTTTTGTAGTTGAGTGGTAGATTCAAGTGAACAACATCAGTAGATAAAATCCACTCACTGCTATTATAGTACGAGGCAGAGTATTAGTTCACCACAATGTGCACTTTTAACTTGATACATTAAAAAGAAGAAACGAGCTTAATAGTGAAAGATTAGAAAAACTAGTGTTTTCTCATTACAATATGATTAACAATCAAAAACATAAAAACTAAAAAAAAAAATTTGAAGAAAGATTTACAAGTGGTCATTATGAGTAAAGACAGGATGTAGGTGGTTAGAAATTATCATAGGGGGATGTTGATTTGGAATACTTCTTCCAAGAAGATCATCTACTTTTAGCATCAATGGATAAGAAGGATATCGAACCAGCTCTAGAGTTTGACCCAAACGATTATTCATATGCCGAATGAGAGCTTAATAGCTGTTGGCACACCAAAAATATAATGATACCTAAAAATAGCAAATCTCAATCAAAATACAGAAAATAAAATTGAACAAACAAGTGTGACCAACTTTTCATTACATTTAGGGCCAACGGGCCGAACGGTCATAAGGCTTATTGGGCCCGACCAGCCAGATAACAGCTTGGTAACGGTCAAACATCACCATCTTGTTCGTCTAACTCAAACTCAAGCAACAGAAATGTCAGATCGAAAATCCGACTTGAATTCAACAAGTTACAAGACAAACGGTGAAAACACTTTCGAATAGTCTTTGGTAGGCCTAATGGGCCCAAATGACAAAACAAGTGAGCCCACAATACTGTACCAGTCAAGACATTTCCAACGGCACCCAAAATGTCAAAATCTGACTCCAGATAGTAAAATGACCATTTTGCCCTTGTGGGGTCCAGGCAATCTGTGGAAGGTCCAAAAAAAAGTGGCATCACCAAAAGGTCTGCTTGACTTTCAAATGAACAATGACAGAGTCAAATCGGTAATCCGACCCATATTTGGAAAATTATGAGAAAAAACACTGAAAGTCAATTTTTGAATAGCCTTAACAAGGGCATATCAGATCTGAAAGACAAAACAAGTCGGTCCATGAGACTGTACCAGTTGAAAGCTTCGCAATGGTCCCCCAATGTCAGAATTTGATTTTGGATGGTACCTGAACGGTAAAATGACCTCTTTCGCCCTTGATAGGTTTAGGCAATTTAGGATAGGCCTGATAATATCTTGATGTATCATTAAATCCGCCCAGTTCCATATTGAGTAACATTAAAGTCAAATCAAAAATCTGACTTGTATTTGGCAAGATATAGGCAAAATAGTGAAAGTGGACTTCCAGATGGTCTTTACTGGGCTTAGTGGGCCAAATGACCAAACCAATGTGCCAACAGTATTGCCTCGATAGAGAGCTTCGCAACAGTGCCTTGAATGTCAGAATCTGACTCCAGAAAATAAAATGACCGTTTTACCCTTATTGAGTCCGGACAAATTCAGGCAGGCCCATTAACATCTGGCACCACTAGAAAGTTTGTCTGACTTCCATATGAACAATGTCAAAGTCGGATCATCAATCTGATCCATATCCAAGAAGTTATGAACAAAATTTAAAAATTTGTGTAGCTCGTATGTATCACAAAACAGGGGTCAAGATTGCACTAATTGTTAAAAGTTGTCGAAACGGTGATCTCTGGATAAATTAAGAATTATCAACCAATGATATGATTGAACACAAGTTCTACGGCCATCAAAATATCTTTTGAATTATTCTGACCAATTTCACAGTTAATTAAATTAATTCCATTCGGAATTAATATTGGCCGTCAGATCAACATCATTTTAATGGAGATTAGGTCAAAAAGGCCAGCCACCTCCAAGGATTGTCGTCTCGGATCTCGGCTTCATCTCGGAAGCGTGAAAGAGAAAAGATCTCGTGAGATTCTCGGAAAAATCTCGGGAGATCGGATCTCGGATTTCATTTATACTTTACCCAATGATTGTTATCTCACATCTATATTTTATCTCACGGAGATTGAAGATAAAAGATCTCGAAAAAATCTCAAGAGATTAGATCTTAGAAATACCAATCATTGTGTATGTTTAAATGTAGAATGTCATATAATCTCCTTGAAAAGGACAAGAGAACTCATATTAAAAATTAAAATAAGTCATGAGAGAATTAAAAGTGTAATACAGAGATGGTGAACTATTGTTAGCACGAGACATACAAAGGATCTTATGCCAGACCAAAGTTTCATCTTGAACAATATAGATAGGAGATTGATAACATTTTGGGCCAATTGTACATATATAGTCATTAAAATATTAAGCTATGAAATTTTATCAAATAATAATGTTTAGATGAATATTTGGATGGATTCCATAATAAAATTGGCAATATAAGAAAGAAACTTAACAAGATCATCTAACAAGTTGGGGATAATAATAGGCGGAGAAGATCAAGGTATCACAGGTACTACATAGATTTTTCTCGTTTCGGCGATCTCGTTTCTCGGACGCACAGAAGAAAAGAGATTCTCGGGAGATCTCGAGAGATTCTCGGGAGATCGCATTCCATGGCCACCTCATTTAACATGTGCACAGCCCAAGTAAAAAACTGCCAGGCGCGCATCTCCACTTCCTTCCCACGTAACCCCACGTCTGACCATGCCCCTCTCTCTCTCTCCCACCTCCTCCTGTTGTACATAATGAGAGAAGAGTTACGAGGGACGGGCGTTTCTGCTTCTGAGGAGGACAGTTGGTGAAGAAAAAAGAAAAGAAAATGAGGGCGCCGAGAGAAGTCTGCCAACAGCCGGTACTTCTTCTCTCCCTTTCACCAGTGGCTGTCCTTCATCCCCCCTCTTGCTGCCCCTGCGCCCAAGGAAGGAGGAAGGGAAATACGTGGGCACTTTGACTGCAGCTTCTATCCAGGAACATGGAGAAGATGATGTCTGCCGCTGTCGATCCTGCCTAAGAATGAAGAACTGGTGAAGACTTCTTCCATGCTTCCAAGCTAATGTGCCAAGGAAGAACCCTGCATCCACATGCTGCTGGACGACACTACTACATCCCTTCCTACTGTCTATTGCTGCTATTGTTGGTATCAACAGTTTGAAGATGACAGAAATCGTGCTGCTACTATCCAACCCATCTGTTGGGATGATGAAGATTGATGTTATATTTATCCCCTATGGCTGCCGGTTCTGTTGCCGCTGCACAAAGAAAAGGAAGAGACGAAGCAGGTCGGTCGGACCGATGCATGGAGAATAAGAAAGAAGAAAGGACTCTCCCTGCCACCTGCCACAACAGCACAAAGAGGTGAAGAGAGCTCTCCCAGCCCCCCCCCCCCCAATGAAGACAATCTGGTGCACCAATAGAGAAAGGAGGCCAAGCAGTCTTTTTCTGAGGCCGACAGGGCCTAGGAAAATTTGATTGAAAAAAAAGGCACGTGCAGATATTTGGAATAGGCTGCCAGGGCCCATTTCTGTCAAGATTTTCAAGGCCACCAGAACCTATCTTCTAGTCAAAATCAGTAAGGCCCCAATGAAGACAATCTGGTGCACCAATAGAGAAAGGAGGCCAAGCAGTCTTTTTCTGAGGCCGACAGGGCCTAGGAAAATTTGATTGAAAAAAAAGGCACGTGCAGATATTTGGAATAGGCTGCCAGGGCCCATTTCTGTCAAGATTTTCAAGGCCACCAGAACCTATCTTCTAGTCAAAATCAGTAAGGCCTCTAGGGCCCATCTTAAATCAAAATTGTCATTTGACCGATAGGGTCCATGTCTGTCAGAATCACCAATGCCGCCAGGGCCAAATTCTGCAAGAAATTTCAAGGCTGTCAGGGCCAGATTCTGCATGAAATTTCAGGGCCGCCAGGGCCCCAATGAAGCTCAAACAGGCCTAACGAAGACAATCTGGCCGCCAGGGCCTTAAGAAAGTCAAATTGGTTATCATGGCCCAATGAAAATGGAACCGGCCATCAAGGCCTTAAAAAAATAATTTTAATCAAATCTGAAACAAAAAAAAAATTTAAGAGGCTAGCCTACCTCCATAGGCACCTCATGGGACGGGCACTCGGGCATGCTCTCGGCGTGCTTAGTTCCGTACAAGGAAATGGGTAAGCTCCCATCTTCTATCGATCCTTCCCCCAAAGTAGGGAGTATCAAACTCCACCTACTAAAGGAGGTATATCTCATCAATTTATAGAGAGGTTATGCCAAAATTTCCTCTTAAATTAAAATTGAGAGATATATGCCAAGGAAGGATCATCCTATGTCCGTCAAGGACAAAGAAAAATTCACCAATGGGAAACACGACATTTTTATGTCCCACACATGTAATGTGCATTCGAATTTGCCAATAAATCGAAGTTTCAAATTTTGCATATCATTATTGTCATTACCACTTATAGAATAGCCCCATGAAAATGAAGGAATGAAAATGTATAAAAGATGGCATAGCAAAACAAAAAAAACCGCAACATTTAAATCCAGTCAATCTGAAAGATAAGTAAATAGGGTTTTTTACTAGGTCGTGACCAAAGTGGAACATGGTAAAAATCAGATTGCAGATCTGAAAGTTTGAGCCTAAAAGAATTTTCAGAAATTGCAGAAAATTGAAGAGTCAGCAAACTCTAAAAACAAAAAAAAATCATCAAGCTTGGATTCTATGCAAATCAGGGTGCTCACCGATGGATGGGGAGACAGAAAAGAACTTTAAGGTTTCATGAATCTGAGAATAGGTAGAACCATGAGAGATCTAGAGAGCGGATAGTCAGAACAAAAATCAAAGAGAATCAAAATCCTAGAAGACTAAGAGTATGCTCAATCCATAAATTTTTAGCAGTCGAGGTCCAAGGGTACATCAAATTTGAGATATTAAATCCAAATGAAATTAAGATTAAGTTCTTTTTTTAGGTGTCAACCTAGGTCTGAAATTTACCAAGTTTTCATTTGGAATCTCCAAAAATATATCATAATTGGAAGGCTCATCAGAAAGGTCAAAAGATTGAATTCATAAAATAACAAACAGATCAATCAAGTTCAAAACAAATGGCCAACATACCAAACCTTAATAACCAATCCAAGGAAACTCAAACTCAAAAAGAAAAAAATTGAAATTAAGGTATGTCTATCAGTTCGCCAACTTGAGGATTGAAATTTCAAAATAAAAGAATTCCCAATTACCAAATCTAAATAGATCACAGATCAGAAACATTACAATTAAAATCTTGAATTTAAATGTTTGCCAACCCAAAATTTGAAACTCAAAACTCATACATGAATCTCCAAAATTCAAAGATCTTAAACTAAAAAAAGTATGAAAGATTAAAACTAAAAATTGAAGACCAAAAAATCAACAAAATCCACAAAAAGAACCTAAACCAAACAAAACATGATAATATTAATATCTAATTGAATTCTCAAAAACAACAAAGAATCTGAAATAAAAAATGTCCAAGTAAGCTCAAATCAAACCGAAAATATAATAAAAAAATCAATCAGATTTAGAACAGGTCCTCAGTAAAAAAAATGTTAAGTTCTAACTAAAAACGACTAATTCAAATGAATCCCACGCAAAACCACAACTTGACATAAGTAAGATTTAAATCAAAGACATCAATTCTCCAGTCAAAAAAAATAAAAACACATCATAAATCAAAATTTTAAAACAAACCCAAATCAAATTGAGATCACATCACTCAACCAAAAAGACATCTAAGTCTTAATCAAATCAAATCCCGAAAATCTCCAAATATAAAGTTGAATCCCAAAACTCATCAAATCAGAAATTAAATAAAAAAATATGAATATCCATTAAATTTTAAACCTCAATTAAAAATCCTAAAAAAAATTCAATCCAAAACCAAATTTTAACAACAAACCTAATTCAAACAATTCAAGTAAATCCAAATCAAATCAAACCAAAGTTCAAAACACTAAGTTTTGTATTCCAGCAAGTGTATGGGGTTGTTGCTCTCATGTGTTTATTGTACGGATGTATATCTTATATTTACAAATTTGCTATGATGGCTAATCAAAGGTATTCGAGTATTCCCGATGTAATTAACATCATATCTTTACACCATCCGATGGGGAGAGGATAAAACAAATTTTTAAAAAACCTAATAACCTTAACATATATTTTTGTGCATACCGTTGACCTAACTAACACTGTTATGAAATATCACTTATCTTCTTAATAGTTAAGGCTAAGTCAAAAGTAAAATCAAAACGGAAAATAAATTTTAGAAATTTTACAAAAATTGAGGTTCCACAATAGCATAGTCTACGAGGATGAAGAACAAGAAGATACAACACAATGCAAGAACAAGGAGATACTCATGTTCTTTATACCGCTCTAATCTAGCAGAATCCACCTCACACCATAGCTCCTGAGAGTCTAGTTTCTCGTGCCGCTTCAGATGTAGGTCCTTCTATTATCTAAAAGAGTACATAAAAGAAAAAAATTTGACGAATTCAAATTACCAATGCAATATTGGACATGGTAAGCAAGAAGAGGAAACGGGGAGAGTATACTTGTTAGGTAAAGACTTGTAAGTCCTGTAGACAATACACAAATGCTCTCCTTAGATAATGATAAAGAAGAGTTTATTCTACCTACATAACAGCGAAATCAATGTGGTTGAGTGATTCAGGTGGAGATGGAGGAGTAGAAGAAGGTGGATCTTTTAGCAGTGCACACACGAGTGGAGTAGGATCGGATGATTTGGGTCATAGACAACATTCAAGTGAAAGAAGTAAATGCTAAAATCAAATGAGGTTTTTTTGTTGAGTACGTGATGTCAAATTATCCAGAACCTACTTCGACTTCGAGTCATGTTGCCACCCTCGCCACTAGCTCCAACTTCAAATAGTGTATGATTTTAGCTAAATGGCCAAATCATTGTTTTCATATGGATACAGGCTAATCATGATTAACTAAATTTAATGGAGTATTCATGACAATCAAGAGAAGATTATGAAAGCCAATTCTGTAGATGGTGGTTATTGAAAAATATAATTTTTGTTGCATATGAATTGTACCATTTTCTCTCTTTTTTAGAATGTATAATATGTTATTTTATATCCATTTGTCTTAATGTGTTGGCACCTAAAATGTCACAACACCCAAAAAATGGCAAGTTTTGAGTGAAATATACGAATAAAACTGAACAAACAAGTTGGATCCATTTTTCATTGCATTTAAGGCCAATAGGCCAAACAAGCCCAATAAACCTTATTGGATCTGACCGACCAAATGTCGGCCCAATAACGATCGGACACCACCAGAGTGTCCACTTGACTTCCAGATGAATAATGTCAGAGTCAGATCGGAAATCAAACTCATATTGGAGAAGTTACGAGGAAAACACTGAAAATCAATTTTCAAGTGGCCTTATTGGGGGCATACTGGGCCTAAAAGACAAAACAAGTGAGCCCATGGGACTGTACCAGTCGAGACCTTCGCAACGGTACACCAATTGTTAGAATCCGGTTTCGGTTGGATCCTGAATGGTAAAATGACGTCTTTCACCCTTGGTGAGTTCGGGTGATTCGGGGCAGGTCCGATAACATATTGGCACGTCACTATGTCCGTCCAACTCCAACTAAAGCAACATTGAAGTCGGATTGAAAACCCGACTTATATTCGGAAAGATATGGGCAAAATAGTGAAAGCAGACTTTTGGGTAGTATTTGCGGGCTTAATGGGCTCAAATGACCAAGCAAGTGAGCCCATGGTACAGCCCTAGTCGCAAGCTCCACAATGTTACTTTGGATGTCATAATCTAACTCCGGACAAAAAAATGACAGTTTTTCCCCTATTGGGCCCGGACAAATCTAAGTAGGCCCTTTAACATCTGGCGCCGCCAAAATGTCCGTCTGACACCCAAAAGAGCAATGTTGAAGTCGGATCATCAATCCGATCTGTATCCAAGAAGTTATGGACGAATTTTAAAAATTTACGAAGTTCACATGTATCCCAAGACAAGGGAAAATCTGTCCAAACAGTCTCTGGACAAGTTATTTTTGCATGAAGACCAAAACTTCGGTGCATATTTATTTAGTTACATTTTAGTTGCAATTTTCGGAATTTTTGAAGGCTGAGATCGTATCGATCAAAAATTCCATCAAATTGGTAATCTCTGGACAATTGGAGGGGCCTGGACCGTAGATCTAATGGTACATAAAATCAACGGCTATTGGGACAACTTCCAAATAATTCCAGTTAATTTAGAGTTAATTTAATTGATTTCACACGGAATTAATATTGACCGACGGATCTGAACCATCTTGATCAAATTTAGGTCAAATTTGATCTAAATTGCCAGCCGCCACTCCCTTTCTCCCTCCTGCCGCCACCTGCAGCCTTGCCCCAGTCGATTCATAGAATTTAGGAGATGATTAGGGAGAGTTTTAATGTCCCTTGTTTTATCTCTCACTTTCCTTGATCTCTCTCATTGCCCGCATACGCTGTTGGAAGGCAGCACAAAAAAAAGAAAGACAATAAGATGGGGAGGGCACTTCCAACAAGGCGGGGGAACCAGCCAGTCAACAGAAAAGGAGAGAGCGGAGCGGCCATTGGGAGGATCTTGATTCTCTCATTCTCCATCTCCCCCACAGACAGTCTTCCACATTTGAAAAAAAAACCAGTCATCAATAGGATAGCAGGGGAAGAGGTCCGATTCCACCGTCTGCATCAGGTAGCCAAAAGCAGTAGGAGCCGGTGACAGCAGGCAGGCAAGAGAGCAGGTCATGCGGCCATCTCTCTATCATCTCCTTCTTCTGCAGCCAAGGCACAACAGCTGTAGCACAAAAGGGAGCCTGCAGCAGCAGCATCTGTTGGAGGCCCAGCCAGTAGCAGCCAACGTCCACCAAAGAGAGAGAGTCAACGTGGGCATCATTCAACGCCAAACAGAAGAAGGGGAGGAGCAGCCTCCACTTACAACAGCAACAAAAAAAAGAAAAAAAAAAGAAAAGGCAAAGAAGAGGGGCATCCACGTACCCCCCTCCCCAACTTCTCATCCTACTTCCTGCGGAAGCAGCCGTCGGTCACCTGCAGAAGAAAAAGGTGAGAAAAAAAAACTCTCCCTTCATCCCCCTGTTCGCACCTCTGCTCAGGCCCCCAACCAAGTCCCTAAAAGTCTTTTGTGCTACCTCTTGTTCAGGCCCATTCAAGTCCTTAAAAATCCCGTGTGCAACATCCTATTCAAATCTTGGAGCACCCCCCTGTCCTGTCATCAATTAGACCCACAAACAGGTCTGAAATCAGGCCATCTATGTCCTGGGCGGCCACCCCTTAACTTGCCAATGCACCCTGCTGCACAGCACTTTGATCAGGCCCGAAAAAAAAAATCTCCTGGTTCAGCCATGCCAACAGATTCCTAAACAGGTCTGAAGCATGTCCTAAAACAGCCCTTGTTGCCCAAAAAAAAAAAAAACTCTGCAGCACCTTCTTTGTCCCACCTTGCTAGGGGGATGAGAAGAGGGTCGACATTTGGACCCCTTGCCCGTAGGATGGGTTGAGGAACCCCACGAATGGGCCCCCGTTCTCTACCCCTTCATGAACTCTCATTTCAACTCAAAAGAAAAATCTACAAACAGTCCCCTTGTCAAGTCTTGCTAGGGGGATGAGAAGATGATCGACATTCGAATCCCTTGCCCACATGATGGGTTGAGGAACCCCGAATAGGCCCCCATTCTCTACCCCTTGGTGAGTTCTTGTGCCAAACAGTGTATTTTCAGCCCCCCTCAAAAATCCTCATACTTTTGTTCCTGTATGCAGCACCCAAAACAGATCACTAATAGCTCTCTTTGCAGCCTGATACAGCCCCAAAACAGTCTCCTGAATGGTCCAATTGAGGCCCTGATTCTGTCCTCACAGCAGCCCCCTGAAATTGGCTCTCAAACTAGCCCAATTTGTCCCACTTCAACCTACTATCACAGCCCTTAAAACACCCCAAAACAGGTGCCGGAACGATATCAAAACAGGTGCTAGTTCGGTCCCAAAACAGGTGCCGGATCGATATCAAAGCAGGTGCTGGTTCAGCTAGAAGACACGCCTCGATTCTAATACTTTTAAATGTATCGTTAAACTATTTAATAAATTTATAGGCTATCACTTATTTTCCTAAGTAGTCCAAAAGAGATACGAAAATCATTTTGATCAAAGAAAAACGAGGTTCTCACAATATGTCTTATTATATTTTTAAATTTTTTTAAGAGTTCTTGTATTTTTAAATATTTATCATAATTTTTATTTTTTTGAAAAGAAAAAAATAAAAAATCATGATATGGACCAATTCTGGAATGGGGTTCCTCCTAGAGAATTGGTCTAAATTGGATCAGCATTGGCCGATCCGGCCCCGATTCCAATCGCACGAACCTTGCCTTCAACAGGGAGAAAAAGATGAAAGAAAAACAACTATAAAAAAGAAATATGCATACTCATTTTGTTAGAAAGAAATAGAAATCAAATATATATATTTCCTTTCTTTGTTTGCAAATATTGTTTCTTATCATGAAGTATCATGAAAGTTAATCAAGGGTTTCCTAGCCACCACTCAATGTATTTAACATTGTTTTGTCTAAGGATAGATGGACAGATGTCCAACCTAAATTGTAAGAACCCACCTACAAGCTCACACATCTACTCATCAACACATACATGCTTATACCCATGGCATACAATACACCATAAGCCACAACCAATTATATTATTTTATTCTTCATGAGATGCAAAGATGTGAGCTTGCAACAATAACTTTACATACAAGTACCTATTAACCAATAATAAACATAGTGAAATATAAAAGAATCATGAAAATACCTAAATCGTAGTCAGTTGTCTATACTTAATAATTTCTGTAGGCCCATCTTAATTCATTGTTAGAAGCAACAAAATGAAAAAAAGGCTTTAGGTAAAGAAGAAACTTTTCCTTGCTTCATGCTTAATTATTTGGGAGGAGAAGCTTAAGCTGATAAATCTTGGATCTTGCACTTGATATGTTGCAGAGATATCACCCATTACATGAAAGAAAAGTGTTACTAAAGGTACTTCCAATCATGAGATAGAGTCATGGTTTGCAAGGTCACGACAGGGTTGGACTGAGTAGCCCAACCTAAATGGTTTTGGACTCATTGGGGTCATACGACCCTGTAACTCAACCAGTTGGGGTTGCATGACCTGGCCAACTGGGTCATAGAACAGTCATATGCCCTTTGGGTGGGGGGCAAGGGGTTTAAAGCCTCCCAAGTGGCCTCCTCTCCCCTCACTTTCTTCTCCTCACTCTTTTGAACTCTCTCTTACTCACAAGCTCTCTGTCTCTTTTAAGAATCTAATTAGTAATTAATTAATGTTAATTATTTCTTTTAAGCATCTAATTAGTGTTTAACTAAGTCATTTGTTTATTTGTGATGTTAACTCCTATTTTGTTTAGTTGTGTTGTTAACCCTTTTTGTTTAGTTGTGTTGCTAACTCTTTTTTATCTAATTATGTTGCTAACCTTTATTTTTGCCTGATTGTGTTGCTAATCTCTTTTTCTTAGTGTTATCTTTATTTATTTATGTTTTCTTCTTTAGCATGTCTTCTCCAAACCATGACAAACAAACGACCGGTTCGGCTCGAAATGATTTGGCTTGACTTCATTGCAACTTGAACTCCATAATAAAGAGAAAAGTGTAATGTAAATATTGTGAAAAAAAATCTACGGGGGGACTTATTGATTGAAACATCATCTTGTCGAGATGAATGACAATGTTACACCATGCACACAAACTCCACCCGAGATAAGAGCTAAATTTTGTAGACATATGGAGACTCATCGGACACTTCCACGCACTCAATGTATGATAGTTATGGTGAATTAGAAGAATCTTATCCTATACTTATTGAACAAGACAATGACAAGTACAACCATCATATATATGTTCATTATTCCGTATTCTTCTCAAATGTCGTAAAGAGTATATAAATTATGTAGAAAAATAACAAATATAAAATTTGAATAGAAATAAATGAAATTATTTTCTAGTCATATCCCATATTTTTGTATTTTTTATATTTTTACATATTTTTTATTATTTTTAAAAAGAATTTTCCAGCCTGATCTGACCCTCGTGACCTAGTTTGACCAAGTCTGTTTTGGGGCCAAGTCGGCCAACCGACTACGGCCTGATCCGTAACCCGGCCTTCCTTGGACAGTTACAATGAGCATTAGAACCACAAGTTAGAACTAACCTGATCCCTAAGTTTCTGTGGGTATCTCAACCAATTCAAAGAACAACATTAATATAAAACATGGCGTAATTCAATCTTATGCCTGCAAGTGTGTGGTTCCTTACCACATATTTGAACCGAGCAAAATGTGCACAAAGAAAGGAAAAAGCTTCTTTATCGCGCTCTTTAACCGCTGCCATAGCTTTCTCATACACTGTGTATGCAGCTTCGATGTCTCCCTGGGAAAGTTGAAAGATATGTATCAATTATAATTACAGTTTACTCGAGACAGACATAATCTCCTTACCAGACGTCTTTCAAGATTTGCTTGTTGATTGACCTTCTCAACAATGTTCAAACATGGATCACCATTACAGTAGAGCAATGAAGTGCGTGCAGAAAGGTCATCACCAAGCTGTTCCTTGACCTTTGAATAGTAATAAGTAAACTGTGGGATCCTCTGTTTTTCAAGACATTAAAAATAAATGTGAAAACTGTTGCCAAGTAAAACATGGGAGGGAAAGAAATTTAACGTATCATTTCTACTGTAGTATTTCAAAAGAATGCATCACCTCAGGTTTATCGCTGGGGGTCCCTCGCTTGATAGTCATGTGCTTTTGCTCAAATACACAAATGAAAGCAAAAATAATAAACAAACACTACAAACAAAATTTTGTCTTTTACTAATTATTCTATAAATCTTATGGAATCAGCTAACAGTAGCAAAAACCAGGCCGTTTGTGTTTGACAAGGCAGATGACACCATGGAATACGGGGTCACGACCCGGGCCCGACCGGGTCAGCTTTTAGGCCGACTGACCCAGTACCGACCCTAAGGCCCAGACCCTATAAATGTTTTTAATTTATTTTTTATTAATTCTTGTATCGCAACCAGGATTGATTTGGACCCAACCGACCCACTCCAGACTCCCAACCCTACCTACTTTGGATGACACCATCTGCTATAAGATTTCTAAAAATAAAAATGTTTCAAAGACACAAATTAAAATTTTAAAAAGGACTTAAGAATACAATAAAACCTTAAGCAAAATTTGCAACTAAATTAACGCTCAGCCGCTCAGGCATGCCGTTAATTTTTTTTATCCCAGCTAGAAATACTTTTGTTTAACTATTTAACTCAAACATTTCATCACCTCAACTCAACTTAAGCCTTAGTCTCAAGTTACTTTGGTTGGCCATGTGAATTCACTTTCTCCGCTCATGTCGATTTTGAGTTACCTTTTCAGAGATAATTAAATCATCTAAATCATATTGAATTATCTTCCTCTAACTTGCCTAGGTCTACCATGTCCAACTCAAACATTTTATTACATTTTACAGCTTCTAGATGTTTTTTAAATTCATCAATAATTTCTTGATGCAAATATCATATTTGCTGGCTTGAGCTAGAGGCTGGCCTTTTCTACAAGATTAAAATTAACGTGCCAAATGATAAGTCAACATCAACATCCTAAAGGAAGATCATAGTTGTCAAGGCAACAAGACATCCAAGACGTTGAAGGGTGCCAATTCTGCTTAGGTGACAAGGAGGCCGCTTAGGCGTTGTCTAGATAGTCAAGGTAGTATCATTATATGTGCATATATATACATATATGTATATTAATATATACAATCATATATGTAATTAGATATTAATAATATATAGTAAATATATTTATACAAACATACAAACAATATATAAATATAATTATATTTTTATTTTAAAATTGTATGTATATGATTATGTGTACATAAGTATTTATTTTTGGAAAAGGAGTTAATCTTAATAAATTAACTGAGAGGGAGAGAAAAGATAGCTAAGAGAGAACTTTATAAATTTTAAGTGTATAATATATATTTATAATCATAAATCTTAAATATATATGATATTATAAATGATAATGAAATATATTAATATATTCAAATTATCATTAAATAAGTGCATTTTTGAAGGGATATCAAGGGAAAACATCCAAAAATTACTCTTTTAATTATGTAAAAATACCCAGGACATCTTGCTTGGGTGCCTAGGAGGGCGTCTTGGGTGCCTTTCTGGGTGCCCCATAAGGTGCTCTAGCAAGGCGTGTCCGGGCAAAAGCACCCTGCCGCCTAGGCACCCACCTTGACAACTATGAGGAAGACATATCTTTGTATATAGTGTTCATCCGATAAAGTCCAAACCACAGTCAAAACAACATACATTATCAAACTTCAAAATTAAGAGTCAAAACGGCTCCTTGGGAGGTGCACAGAAAGGGGAAGGTTGACTGATGGCTACTGCTCCTCCTTCCTCTCTCTTTCTTTCTATCTGACTAGTAGCAGCTAGGGTAGAACAGGGGATAGCTAAAAGATGAGGAAAGAAGATGGGAGACAGGAGATTCAAGTGTCACTGTTAGACATTCTGATGTAGGAGAAGGCATTCATCCTATTCAAGATACTAAGTTTCATCGGTCACATTCAATTCGGCTGATGGCAAACATTACCATATATAAGTAGAGTGATAGAAACCAAAAATCGATAAAGCAAGCCTTAAAGGGAGTTAACGCTATGATAAGGATCGCAAAGAAAACAATCAAGCACATGGTCAAATTCTTTTTACATACAGGTATATGAAAATGTTAAGTTTTAGTAACTATGTGCAGAAATGTTTTTGAAAATTTATTAAAAATATTGTCTTTATTTTAGTTCATGTAGGTGTCTCAACACATGCAGTCACCGGTCGTTATTTTCAAACAATAGTAGATACCATTGGTGAGGCTAGATTATGGAATCTAATCTCTCAAGAATCTCTTGCGATCTTCGGAAAATCTCTTTTTCTTTACACATTCAAGAAACAAGATTGCTGAAACAAAAATATGCTTAGTATATCAATAAATTTTTTTGCCTATTATTATCCATAACTTTTTCATTCTATATTGAACAAACCATCTATATCATATATGTTCTCTCTCATTCTATTTTCAATTATTATGTTAGTTAGATGACCTTGTTAAGTTTGTTTCATATATTGTTAACTTTATTATGTAATTCATCTAAAGATTTATCTAGACATTACTGTATAATAAAATTTTATAACTTAATATTTTTATGACTATATATGTACAATTGACCTAAGATGTCATATAAATCTTTTATTCAAAATGAAACTTAGGTCTGACATAAGATCCCTTATATATCTCAGGTTAACAATAATTCACCATCACTTTATTTCACTTTTAATTCTCTATTATATATCACCAACTTTATCATGAAATCCATCCAAAAATTCATATAGACATTATTGTCTAATAAAAATTTTAACTTAATACTTTTATGACCATATCTACAATTGATCAAAATGTCATTTAAATCTCCTCTCCATGTTGCCCAAGATGAAGCTTAGATCTGACATAAGATCCTTTGTATATCTCCCAACATTTTTTATCTGACAACTGATCAAAAATGTTATTCACCCTATCTTTATTTCACTTTTAATTTGGTTAGCTTATTTTGATGTTCATTGAGTTTTCTTGTCCTTTTTGAAGAGAGTACATGACATTTTACACTTAAACATATACTTTGATTGGAATTTCCAAGATCCAATCTCCCTAGATGTCTTCGAGATCTCTTCTCTTTAGTCTCTTCGAGATAAAATTGAGAAGTGAGATGGCAAATCCTTGGGCTGGACCAAAATTGAAAGTTTTCACCTCCAAATACATATACGAGGCTAGGTTGGATGAAGTGGTTGATAAGTTAAGGTCTTGGATAGAATGACTCAAATCTATTTGAAAGGAGAGCGGGTGCACAGTAATGTGTGATAGGTGATAGATGGACCAGAATCATTATGTGGTCACTTACCAACTTACTTGAGTATTGTTTTGAAGATACCATATTCTTAAAGTCTATTGATGTATTAAGTCAAGTAAAAATTGTAGATTACTTGTTTGGTTTGATGAATACTATGGTGAATAAGATTTGAGAAGAAAATATTGTGCAATTTGTCACTGACAATAAGGCATCGTATAAGACTATAGAAAAGAAGCTAATGGAGGTTAACCCATGGTGTTTTATTTTGATTCGATGTTTGAAGACATTATGAGGGATCTAAGTGTGAAGTCATTGGTGAGTCAAGGGCAACTTATCATGTACTTTATTTATGGGCATTCCACATTATTGCATATCATGAGAGAGCACATTGATGGTCGTGATCTAGTTTAGCTGGGTCCCACTAGATTTGCCACTCATATCATTACGTTAGAGAGCTTTTATAGATATAGAGTTGATTTGAAGAGGTTCGTATTATCCACTGCATGTCAAGAGTACATAGATGCCTACAAAAGCTCAATAAACCAATACGATATTCTATTGAAGATGGAGTAGTTGATTGAGAATAATAGATGGTAAGAAAAGGTGTAGTACTACTTACATGTGATAATACCCCTGCTACAAATGCTTAGATTGGTGGGCTCAAATGATAAAAAACAAATGGGTACCTTTCTGATCCTATGGACAAATCAAAGATGAAAATTAAAGAGCAACATCCTAATGGTTATGAGAAGTGGTAGAAAGTGATAGACAATAGATAAGATAAGACACTTCACCACTAGATATAATTTTATTTGTTTTATTTTATTTTAATCCCGTAGTAATGTGTTAATGCCATAAATGTTGAATTGTGTTATATTTTGATAGAATTTTTCTTAAACCCAAGGATGCAGTATGGTGGACAAGTGTATAATGATGTTGACATACTCTTAGACACACTATCAACAATTAAGTGTTTCCGTAGGACTCCACAAGATAGAACAGAAGTTGAGATGAAGTGTGCAATTCTTACTTATTTAGTAAACATTAAATTTGAATATAAGCAATGAACTTAATTGTATTTCTTATTGCATTTCAAATGACTTCAGATGTGAATAGAAGAATAAATAGATTCAGATATTTTGTACTCAGATGATAAAATTTCTCCTAGTAAGCTATTACACATTTAGAACATGGTAAATATTGTTATAAGACCATTACACACTAATTTCTACATTACTTGTGTTTTTTACAATTGAGTGGTGGATTCAAGTTAGCAACAAGAGTGGATGGAATCAACTAGTAACTATTATAACTTAGGTGCTAAATCAGAGCATCAGTTTGTTTCAATATGAGAGAAATTGGAACACCTTCAATCTTATACATACGAAGAGAAGAAATATGTTGAAATGTGTAAAATTGGAGAAGGAAGTTTTCTACCATTACAATATAAGATTGAGGATAAAAAATATCATAGATAAGAAAAAAACATTTGAGGAAAGATTTGCAAAATTTACAAGTGGATTATATCAGGAGAGAGCTCAAACTTAAGCCAATCAGGGCTTCTTACAAACTGATATTGACTTGAGCTATATATTCCAAGAAGAATATATACTTGCAGCATAGATGGAAGACAATGATGCTAAGGAAGAGCCAGAGTTCGACACAAATAATAGATCATGGGCCGAATATAAGCTTAATATAACATCCTTGGTGAGGACGAAGAAATGCAGGAATGACAAGAAAACCAAGTTCCATGCACAGCTCCAATGCCTAATCCACCTCGAAGTATAACTACTCTAGAGCCAGATTCAACTCCATTGATAGCGGTAGCTTGAGTACCAGGTGCAAGACCTTCTACCACAAAGAAGAATGGTGGCTTGTTCAAGGCATTGAAGAAGGCTTGTCAAAAGTACTCAAGAACAAGAAAGTTTGAAGAGAATGAAGTTAAATACCAAATGCCGACATCTCTTTGATACAGATACTATTCAGGCACGTTCATTAGATGATGATGATGAAAAGGAAGAATTTATTCCACCACGAAACAATAAGGTGTGAGAGGTGGAGGAGAAAGTGAAGGTGGAGGTGAGGGTGATTTTACTCATAGTGTACGCACTAGTGGAGTAGATCCAGATGATTTGACTAATAAGAGGCATTCAAATGGAAGGAGCAACCCAACTCCTCTAGCTTCAACCAAAGGTGGAGTTTATGATTTTAGTCATATGGCCCGGTTATTATTTTTGTATGGTAATGTTGGCACCAAAATTTTCCGCTTAGCTTGCTTGATGCAGATTTTGCCAATGCTGAAGCCGGTGCTAAAAATCTGACCCAAATTCAGGAAATTCAAGAATAGATGATGCAAACAGGCTCTGGAAATGCCTTCGCATGGCTTTACATTCTATAAATAGCCAAGATAATGTGCTCATTGCATAGCTCCGGTCGAGAGCTTCGCAACGGTGCCCAAAACATGAAAAAAGGACACCGGAAGGCTGAAATGACCATTTTGCCCCCAACACTTTGGGACCAGTTGAGACTCTAACATGGAATTCCAACTTTACCACATTGTCAAGGTTGGATAGAGCTAGGCAACGCCCGAAACGGATCAAAATTCCGACCATCGGATGAAGAGATATGCAAGAAAGATCAAATCTGGACGGAAAGCCGTATGTCGTCGCACCAAGGGTATAATGGTCTGATCAACTCCCGGATCGACCCATGGGTTGAAAATTTTAATTTGCATGGCCCAAAATATTTATCTCATGAATATTGATGTATAAAAAATAAATTTAGCCAATGAGAGGAGGTAATTGCATTCAATTACAGTTTTCGGCATTATTGACAACCGAGATCGCATTGATCAGAGAAATCGGTAAAATCAGAGATCCAGAGCAATTTGGGAGATCTCAGCCACATATCTTGGTGGATCACATGATCAATGGTCATCATAGCTCATTTCATATTTTTTGGGATTAATTCAAAGTGTATTTAATTGATTTCTGTCAGGATTTATTGTATCCGTCGGATCGGGAGCACTTCGATCAAACCCGGGTTAAAATTAACCCAAATTAGGCTAACCCAAGCTGCATCTGGCCAAGCCCAGATCTTTCCCACCTTCATTGAACGTTCAATGCCCTGAAATATAGAATTGGGCACGCCAACACCCTACAATGTAGGGGCAGGTGCGCCAACTTCTCATCTCACACATGCATGGTTGATGAGAAGTCTTCTTGCACTAGGACTCTCCCCAATTGATCTTTATCCATATCCCATCTGAGCCTTATCATCCAAGGCTTATCTTAACCAACAGATGGGCATGCTTTGGTCAAACTTCAACCCATTCCCACCTGCCATGTGCACACACTCACCTAAAAGGTAGGAGCTGGTGCGCCAGATTGTATCTTAGATACACCACACCTTGTTTAGATGTCTAGCCCAATTAAAAGTCTAGTAAAAATAGAACTCTTTGAGAATTAGGACTCTCGACCTCTCAGTCTCGTCCTCGGCTTCAAATGGGTCTTCAATCCTCTATAAAAAGGCCCCTCATCTGGCCATGGTCGAAGCTAGCTCGGCCCACCTGTGCGCCAGCTCTGCTCTAGCCCATTCCTCTCTTTTGTGCGCCCTCTACCTTGCTCCAAGCCTTCCTAACCTTGCTTAGACGACTTCAGCATCAAGTCAAGAAGCTCTACTACTACCCATTTTGGGTGTGCCAAGTGAAGAAGAAGAATTTGTGAGGCTTCCTCCAGCAAGTGCGCCAGCAGTAACTGCAACCAGCCCACCTGGTTGGTGCGCCAACTCCAGCAAGAGCAACAGACTTCTTCATCATTGGTGAGGCCTTCAACACCAACAGGACCTTCATCTTCCTCCTCCGGCACCATCTGCACAAGGGTAGAGAAAGAAGAGGGGAGGAAGATGAAGGTCACCTTGTTTCGTTTAAAAGCCTATGTGTATTCCCTCAATTAGCCCCTTGCTGGCCATCTGAATGAGCTCTAGAAAACCAGCCTTGCTGTCTTTTAAATCAATCCCTATGTGCCCCCTTGAAACTCACCCATAACCAGGCCCCTTGAGTGCCCCTAAACACATCCACAATCAAGCCCCTTGTGTGCCTTAAAACCCTTAGCAATCAGGCCCCCTGAGTGCCCATAAACCTGTCCCTAATCAGGTCATCTAAACAGCCCCTTTGCTGGCCACCCAAACAGGTCCTTGCTGGCCATCTAAGCAACACCCAATCAACCATCAGTCCCCTTGTTGGCCATCTAAGCAACACCCAATCAGCCATATTTCATTCTATATACACATCCCCCTTACCCATTGAGGAGGATGGAGTGATGTCCAGGGCATTCTTGTATCCACAAGATGGGCCAAGTCTCCCCCAGGCGGGCTCTTGATCCCTTGTTTTGGCTGGAGGAGAGGGTGATGTCCTGGGAATTCTTGGAATCCGTACGATGGGCCAAGTCTCTCTCAGGAGGATTCTCAACTTCAACCAAGACAGCTCCCTTTGTGTGGCCTTCTTCATTTCAATACCAAACAGCTCTTTTGAGGCATTGAAATCCTTATCTACATGCCCTTTGTGCAGCACCTAATCAACCCTTCCAAACTTGTCTTAAACCTGCCCCTTGTGTAGTCCCCTTTCCAACTCTTCCTTGCAGCACCTCCACAAACCCATTCTAGCCCCTCTGAGGCTCACCTATCCCGCTGCTACAGCAAGATGTCAAAGTGCAAAAATGGAGTGCAAATCAGGCCAACCAGGCCATGGAAATGCAAATCAAGCCCATCGGGTCATGAAGCTCAAAACAGGCCAATTGGCCATGAAGACATGAAGCTTGAATTGGGCCAACCGGGCCGACATAGCATGAAGACCAGCCCATTGTGCTAATGAAGCTGGCTCATTGGGCCTTGGACACTTAAAATAAACCTTAATTAAATCTGAAGGCGAAATGTCAAAATTAAATAAGGAGTTAGTCCACAACTAGACGCTCCATTGGGCAGCACATCCGGCATGCATCAGAATGCTGACCCGGGCGTAAGCATGGGACACGCTTCCCACTGCAGACGGACCCTTCCCACTACTTAGAAAGTCAAATGACTATCCCTTGTAGGACGGGTAAAATTCCACACCAATTGGAAAATAAAACGACATGCTGCCAAAATTTTTCCAATCAAGTGGATTTTACACCAAGGGAAGGACATTCACACATTTACACCATTGACAGTATTGAACATGTCATATGAACTGCTACATCTGATGTACACCAGCATGAACATGAATATTCAATAAACATTTGAAGTGCCGAGTTGATTGCATGTGACTGGGCATCGACACCAGCCCGACAGACCAGATGTGATGCAAACCGAACAAGGATTAACCAAATCTGAAGTTAACTTAATTAAATCTGAAAACACATTCAAACCAACCTTAAAACATGCTTAAAACAGATCATTAAAGCTTTAACATTCAACAAAAATCAAATTTAATACAATCTGGAAAAATTGATTCAATACACTTAATCCATTGGAATTCAAATACTTAAACAAGTGCACGTCAAATGATTCACAACCAATTGAAAAGAACACATAAAGAAAACATTAATGCATATAAAAATTCATCTTAAAACATGTCAAATTCAGATCATTAACAATTTGAAGTTCAAGTTTAATCAATTTGAACCAAACTTCAAAACATTTAAAACATACCGAACGCATCCAAATCGATACTAAAACACCAACCGACATGAGAAAATCACATGAATATGACTCAACACATGTCAACTAAACTTAAACAAGTCAAATTAATCAACACATCAAAAATATCAAGTTCAAACAAAAATAAAATAAAATTCAACCAATTGAAATAAAATAAACCAAACAATTCAAACAAACTCAAAACAATTAACATTCAAATCCAAGTCAAATCAAAATATGAAATCAACATTTCAAACCACATCAAAATCCATTCATAAATCAAACATAAAACAACTTCAAACAAAACTCAAATCAAACTTCTTTGCATCTCATTGGGCCTGAAAGGTCGGGGCCCTTTGTGTTCTTTACACATTATGAATGTGCACGCTCTCGTTAAACAAGATCACTATCGCAGTTAATCAAGGGTGTTCGAGTGTTTGCTCGATGTAAATGAACATCGGATATTCGCACCATTCAATGGAGAGAGGTCAAAAATATTTTCACAAAACCTGAACCTCAGTTCTATACGCTTTTAATATCACCCGGACTACCTAGTATTTTTATGGTCTATCACCTACTTTACTAGAAGATTCGGATGTTAATATTTCAAAACATACAAAAACAAAAAATCTTTTCTAAGAATCAAAATGATTCCCAAGGTTCCCACAGGTAACAAGCCAATCATGAGTAAGCAAAGTCAATAGAGAATACAAGAAAATGAAGAGGAGCAGGACAAAGATTGAGGGGAAATTTCTAGTTGGTGGTGATTGGAAGGTATATTTTCTGGTATATATGACTTGTACCATCTACCTAATTTAATAAAATGCATATTGGTGTAAGTTTGTATCCATTTCTGTTAAAATCTCTCATTGTTACATGAAAATGTAGTAGATAGCATAATATCTTTTCTTAACAATTTCTAAAATTGTTTCCTTTTTTTTGAATTTACAAGATTTTTTATAATTTTTATAAATTTATATAAAGCAAAAAAGGACCAATTCCCTATTAGTCTTTCTTCTAATGGATTGGTCGGGATCGGACCAATGCGATGTGATCTAGATCGTATTGGTGCCGATCCAGGATCATAGAATGCGATCTCCCGAGAATCTCTCGAGATCTCCCAAGATTCTCTCACCACGTGTTCGAGAAACTGAGATTGTCACAATGAGAATATCCATATAATATCTTTGGTATCTTGATATCCTCTTCTTATTACTACTCATAACTTGTTAGATGGCCTTGATAAGTTTGTTTCATATATTTTCAATTTTATTATGGAATTCATACAAATATTCATCTAGACATTATTGTTTGATAAAATTTTAGAACTTCATATTTTATGATTATATATGTACAACTGACTAAAGATGTCATCAATCTTCTACCCATAGTGTTTAAGATGAAGCTTTAATCTCACATAAGATCCCTTGTATGCCTATATTAATAATAATTAGCCCTCTTTGTATTACGTTTTAATTCTATCATAGCTTATTTTAATGTTTAATATGAGTTTCATTGCTTTTTTGAAAATATTACGTGACATTTTACACTTAAACAAGTATATTGATTGATATTTTCAATATCCAATCTCTCGAGATTTTTCAGAGATCTCTTTTGTTCAGTTTTCATAAGATAAAATCTAGATGCAAAATGGCAATCCTTGAGTAAGGCATACCCTACACAAATGAAATCCGATATCCGATCTCCCGAGATTTTTCTGAGAATCTCACGAGATCTCTTCTCTTTCACCCTTCCCAGATGAAACTGAGATCCGAGACAACAATCCTTGTCCCGGATCGAATTCTAATTCCATGATTTTTGCCTCCAGGCAACAATGGCAGCAGCCTTAGCGACTTAAGAGCAACCATAGAACGTCGCTGGCAGCAACCTCCTCATCATCCTCCTCTAGAGCATCAAGGCCTTTTCCATTCGTTTTCATCCCCTATCCCCCCTCTTAAGAGGAATGCCCTGTTCCACTTCTACAAGCTTTTCGAACTTAGAAGCGAGAGAGGATCCTGACAATGATCCGATCCAGGTGGCCCCGCTACTGAGCTTGGGTAAAGACTAGGTTGACAAATTGAGGAGGGACATGGATTGCAAAATTGCCGAAATCGGATCGGAATCGGCCGATTCCGAAATTGAATCGGTCGATTCTGATAAGATTTTCAGCTGAAGGACCAATTCCGCACAAAATTCGGGCGGAATCAGTCAAAATCGGCGAAATCAGTCGGAATTGATTCGATTCCGACCGATTACAAAGAGAATCGATCGATTCCAACCGATTCTCTGAAAGGGCTTAAGTTCCGTTACCAGATTGATATCGAGCCCGATTCGGACCCAGTATCAAACCGATTCCGGCCATTTAGGGTCGAAATCGACCCCCTTTCACACCAGAACTCCCCCACTGTCGATCCTAACGCGATTCTTCGGAGATCCAACTCGATTTCGACGGGAATCGGCAGAAGCAATGGCGATCCGGTCAAATCTCAGGCCAATTCCAACAATCCTTGGTCAATTTCGGCAATTTAGGGCGATTCCATCGATCCTACCCTCATTCCAATCATGTTTATTAGCAATTAGCATGTCCTAGTTGGCCAGGTTAGGCACCTCAAAAATTTATACATAATAAAAAAAAATTCTTTCGGAGGGCTTTGCCCCCCTAACGCCTACCACAAGAGGTGCTACCCCCTTGACTCCCACAACCTGACTGCGAAGGTCAATCCACGACTACTCTGCGCCCCTCGTTTAATAATATTATAACAATATTTCACTATCACTTGTACTATCATATATATATAAGATTCATAATTATAGATACACGTTATGCGTTATGCACTTAAAATTATAGAAATCTATTTTAACTCTCTACTTTGTCTCTTGCACACGTCAAGTTTATCAAGATTAATTATTTCTCTAAATAAGTATATACATATGCATACATAATTATATAAATAAAATCACATTTAAATATATGAACACAAACATATAAATCTATCATAACATATATGAATATATTTGTATGTATGTATTAATACATATAATACTAACATTTAATAATTATACATACAATTGTATATATGTATATGCATATGTATATATGTATATATAAATATCCAATGTTATTGCCTTGACCGCTTAGGCGACGCCTAAGTGGCCGCCTTGTCACTTAAGTAGAATTGACACCCTTCAACGCCTTGAACATCTTGTCGCCTTAACAACTATGAATGTTACAATCATTACCATCTTATTGTTGTAATGTTACATTTGTAAGAACTAAAAAACAAGCAAAAACAACCTCATCTTTCCGGAACTAGCCGATTCTGATCCAATTCGGCCGAATTCGTCCTTCAATGTATGTAGATGTATGCTAACCTTTTTTTAGGAATTTTTCTAAGCCATTTCTGATTTTTCAAGATTTTTCCTGATTTTTTGATTTTTTTTGAAGGAAAGAAATCAAAAAAATGATTCCGGTCGATTCCTTCCCAGGAAGCAACCGATTCCAATTTCAAGGAATCGGATCGGCCTAGATCGATTCTAATTCCGATTCCGATTCCAAAATTCTTGATGGAGGAGGGCATGGTTGAGTTGAGGGAGTATTGGGTTAGTTATCTATGTAACCATTGCAATGGAATCACAAATTTCTTACAGGAAGGTGTTAGTGCTCACCAGTTGAGGGCTTATCCACCGCTGGCCTCACAGCTATAGTCATTGAATGCAGGTGCTATTTCAATCCTCTCGTGGCTTGTCGAGCGGTTATTGCCCTCTTTCTTTTGTCGGTGCGTGAATCCGATGGCATACCTATGGAAATATAAAATAGGGCTAAAAAAGATAACTTATCCTTATCCCCTTCACTTTTATTGCCATATCAAATAGACCTACAAAGATAATATTATCCCCTACTTATCCCATTTTCCTGGCTCTCTTTCCTCCTTTCCTAATCTCTTTTTCCTCCTTTTGATTAGGGATGATTAAGGATTTCGGAATCGGAATCGGAATCAGAATTTGTCCCCAGAATCAGTTGGAATTGGCCGATTCTTGGGAAGGGAATCGATCATGGAATCGACCTAGATCGTTTTTTTTTTTATCAAAAAAATCATAAAAATTATAAAAAAATGCCTTAGAAAAAATTGTAAAAAAAAAGATTAACAAGCATCCACATGCAATAATTGCTAATAAACATGAAGAGATGTTAATTACATGTTGAGATACAAAAATTATAATAAATTTTAACTGTATCACATCACATGAAATCATAAAAGTAAAAATCGACATGTTATCAACCTTCACCAATATAGATATTGGCCTTCCTCCTCTTCCTGTTGTTTTCGATGCTCCTCAGTTGTGTCCAGTCTTCTACTAAGTGCGGAAGCATATCCATATGAAAATAATGACGATACCATGCTATCAAAATCATAGGCATCGGACTGTGGCACGTAGGTAGACTCAAGTGGAGGAATCCACGACACCTGAGGATCATAAAATGCTGGATATCGTGGCTCCATAAAGTGTTGTTGTGGTGTTTACTCATCCAGCATGAAATACAACTTTGGCCGCCGTGAATCGTAAATCTCTCCTCTAAGATCTTCTATCGATCTTTGATATTCTTAATGTGCAACCGCATGTTGTAATGACAGAAGACCAACTTCTCCAGCCGATCTGAGGTCAACATGTTCCTCCTCTTTGTATGTATCAGGTTGAACATGCTCCAGTTCCTCTCACAATGAGAGGAACTATGCTCTGGTTGAGGATCCTGATACCAATGGCAGCAAGTGGATTCTATCCACTTCTAGTGTTCATCTGAACCCACCACTCAGCTATAAAAAAAAGAAAGACAAACAATTAGTCCAGTATATCCAATAACTTATAAAATAAGGAAATCAAAACTTCGTCTTAAATAAGTATACCAGGTGACACTTTGTCGCAAGAATATCTCAGATCAGCATCTAAGTATACCCCGACACTCATCTTATACCTCTGCATCTGAAAAATATTTTTAAAAAAATTTCATTAGTTGTCAAATATTTTTGGACTCCAAATAATTGACTAAACTCCAATTTACTTCTATCTCAACTTCTACCCTATCCTACTGAGATTGACAGAGACGCTGAATAATAGAGAGTGTACCCCGCATCACCTCGTTATCATTCACCACTTGTCCTCCATTTTGTATGCGGGAGTTTAAATAATATCCTGTAAAAATTTATCAATATTAGTATTAACATTATGAAGAAGGCAATTACTACTAAACTTAAAGTAGGTAAGCACAAATATTTTTTCACCCACTAACCTACAACGTTGACATTGTGGTGCAAAATCTTGTCTCATCGGTTATCTGTGATCTTCCACCATTTTTTGTAACCTATGGGATTCTTCTCTTTTATTTTGAGTTTTGCCCGGTTCATTGCATCATATAGGGTGCCCATCTGGTTCTTGTCATCGAAGTCTACCAGCCTCAGCACAACAACCAGTGGCTCTATGATTGCCAAGTAGTAGGCAATCCTCTACCAAAATCTCTTGTCAGTGATCTGCTTCTCAGATCTGACAAGAATTTTCAGTTGGTCTTCCTTGTTATATAGGTGATCCACCATATAGTTGTAATACTCTTCAGACTGGGTGAACCTGACAAGTGCATGCCTGTGCAGATGTAAAGACTCCAATGCAATGAAGTTTGTGACAAAACGAGTCAGACCGGGCCTAACAAAATTGTGTCCTCTTATGTGTGATCTCAGAATATGTAGTAGACAGAGATGCAAATAAATAAATGAAGTGATCGTTTGTGCCTACCAGACAAGGGTAGAAACACTCTCCTCCTTGCCTATATCCTCCAGTATGAGATCAATAGAATGTGCCGCACAAGGCACCCAGAAAAGATGTTGCCTCTTCTCAATCAACTTCTTCCCAGCCGCCTTATAGGAGGGTTCGTTGTCAATGACAACCTGAACCACATTCTCCTCATCAATCTCCTCCACCATAGCATCCATCAAAAAAAAATGTAGTCGGCATTTTTAATCTTCCTAGAAGCATCCACCAACTTCAAAAATGTGATCCCCTAAGAACAATACACTAAGAAGTTTATCATACCCCTCTTGATGATACATGTCCACCCGTCACACATAATCTTACAACCCCTCTCCTTTCACACCAATCTAAATCTATCCATCCACACCTTCAACTCTTACACCTCCTCCTCCAGCCCACCACCATATATATGCCTGCTGCTCGGGACTTGTAGACCCGGTCCAGCCTCATCGACGGCATCTATCGCAGTCTGAAAGTAAAGACTGGTGGCTGCATGTGCTAGAATGCCGACATTAAGTTGAGAAAAATTAAATCAACAAAAAATAAAGTTAAGTAAATAAAACACACATAAAAGCCATTTTAAAAGTGATACATGCATGTAAAAACCACTTGGCGAATGGCTCTCTTTGCAATCGTTCCGATTGCCTTCATCCCCTTGATGACTTGTTTAATACCCATCTTTCCAGCACTTTGTTTTCCAAATAGATACTCATCACTCGGTGTAAACCGAGTACTAACAGAATGGCGTGTGGCTCCTGTCTCCATCCCTCATTATCCCGGTCTCAGGTACGGCGAGCCGATGCTGATTGACCAAGAACTGAGTCAACTCTGGACCCTGACCCTCCTGCTCCCCTCCTCCTCTCTTCCTCCGCAGCAGATGCACGCTTGGTAGCGTGCCTAGCATATTTAAGCTCGAAGTCCGTGGAGTCCTCCTCACTCTCTAGCTTCGGCTCGACTAGTGCCTTCCCTTGCCTTTCCTTTTGTATGTAAGCAAATCTCGGTCCCTCCTCCTCTCAAGTAGCTCATCGTGCAACTTCTCCCTCTGCTCAATCTTAATAGACCGTTGAGAGGCTCTACCTGTCATATAGCTTCTCATCTCCTCACTCTTCTCCTTAGGCACCTTATTGCATCTTTTAACATTTCCACCCGTTTCGACAATATATTGCTTTAGCCGGAACACACCCCCGTTCATCTCCTTCCCACACCACTTACATTGCAATCTCTTTTTAATTGCATCTACCATATGGCTGTGTTCCCAACCCACGTCAGAAAGACATGCTGGTGCTACATCACCCTGATAGGCCATTGCTTATACCTGTAAAATTTGTAAAATTCATAGAAAATTGTTAGACATCCTATAAATTGCTTTAGGGGCTGTTCGGTGAGCAGACAGCCCATCGAACATACTATTCAGTATGTTTAGAGGGTTACGTCTTTGCTAAAAAGGTCGTAAATCGATGTACGGGGTTTCCAAAATTTTTCCCGTACAAAGAATATCTAATCGATGTTATTACAACTTGAACGGAGTTGTTCAATAGAAAATCGACGAGTTTAACCGTAATTCGGAGTCCTTGAAAACAGATCAAAATCGGTGTACAGGATTTCCGAAATTTTTCCCGTACAAAAGAACATCCAATCGATGTTCTTACAAGTTGAGCGAATTTGTTCGGTCGGAAATCATCGAGTTTAACCATGCTCGGAGTCATCGGAAACACATAAGAAAGGGCGTATGGGGTTTTCGACGAAGAAATCATACTGACAATCAGCTTAGGATCAAAGAAGAGGTTGAATCGAGGTGGATCAGAGCTTGGATCAGTGAAATCCCTTGAAAGGATTGCTGGAATCGCCAGAATCGGCACTAAAATCGCCAAAATCGCTCCAGAATCACTTCGGAATGCTGGGATCGAGCGATCCAAGGGCGGAATCGTGTTGGGATCAACAAGGGCAGAAGGGAGCTCACCGCAGATCGGTTCCTACGTGGGAATCGACCTGCAGGTGTCGATTTTGGCCCTTTAGGGCCAGAATCGATTGAATTCCAGTCCGAACCAGTCCATCTTCTAGTGGAATCGGTTCTAACCGATTCCAGGGGAATTCCCCCTGAAATTGGTCCTTCCGCAGGGTTGACCGATCCGATTCCGGAATCGGCCGATTCTGATCCAATCCCACCTATTCTATAATCCATGGGGATGACAGAAAGAAACCAGGGCTGTGCGATGGAGGTCGTTGAGGAAGAGAGAATCTCTCACCCCTCCCTTCTTTTTCTCCTTTGAATGCATGTGAGAGAGAAGGACGGTCACACAGAATTTCCTTCTTTCACGGCTGTTTGGGGTCTGCTGGCAAGTGGTTAGGCAAGAGCCATGACAGGTCTTGAATGGGCTTTAAAAACAGGTACAATTGAGAGCCAAACGTAGGCTGAGTTGGGCTAAACTTAACTCAAAATTAGAGCATAAAATAGGACTAGAAATGGGACAAAATGGGCTTGAAATTAGGTTGTGTTATGTTATAAAATAGGCATGTTCAGATACCCTTTTGACGCGGCACAATCTCTTGGTCGGACACTGGACAACAACAAACTGATACTTACACTTGTCGATTTATCGACGTTCGCAAAATTTCAAATTAACGGCTAAATTAAGTAGAAATGACCCGAGGTGTGAGGCCTACAAGTGGACGGGACCGAGGTAGTTTTGACTACTACCTGAGTTTAGGACGCTCAAATCCAAACACTGATCTAGTAGAATCGAAATAGGTTCACTCAAGCTCACGCCGACAGTGATTTCGAATTGCTAGTTAGGCGCCTATCCACTCGAGCGACACAGCAAACGAACGAATAATAAATAAGCAGAAGTAAATGCAGAGGGAGAGTGTAAGAGTCGTACCTCCACGCCGTGGCATAGGTGTTGTCCACTCAACTACTTGTGCTCCAATCGATTTTGATCCTCGTTGCTCTCTTGTCAATCGGCTTGTCTCGAACCACGTGTTTCACATGTCTCTTGAGGTACGTTGATTTAGGGTGCCTCGAACCATGTAATGAATGACGTGACTTGACGTTGACATGACTGACATGACATTAACTTGACACTACTGTGACGTATAATTACTGCTTACTTGAGATACGTGTACAAACTAAAATTGACTACTTAAAATAAGAGTACAATTTGTACTTGACTTCCTAAATAAGAATACAAATTGAATTTGACTACTTAAAATAAGAACACAAATTGAACTTGGCTATTTAAAATAAGAATACAATTTGAACTTGACTTCTTAAAATACGTACACATTCATTGAACCGTAATTAATACTTCGAAGTACGTGTACGATTTGACACTGACATGACCTGATGCGACGTAATTATAAAATAATATTATTAATATCTAACTTTCTAATAAAGTTAAACTTATAAATATCTTCTTTTTTCCTTTTTTTTACAATACTCTTCTTTTCTTCTTTTTTTCACAGATCTCTTTTTCTATTTTTTTCACTGACACTTTATTTTAACACTCAATCGATTCTCATTTTTTTAAATAAACTCTCTTTTTTTCTTTTTTTTTTCAGGTCAATTCTGCACAGAATCGGCCTTTCTTTCCTTTTTTTTAAAAAAATCGAGCTCCTACTACAGTAACCGAGTTACTGTAGCCGGGTTACTGTAGCAATAATGCTATAGTACCCTATGGTTCTGTTTTAGCTACAATACGGGCCTGCTTCTTCGCGCGGTTCTGTGTTCACGCGACGGCCGCGGCAGCTAGATGCGGAATGATGGCGGCAATTGAGGGCGGTGGAGGCGGCAATTGAGGGCGGTGGAGGCGACGATGTTAGCAGCAGGAGGTGCTGACGGCGGCGGCAACTGGAGAAGGAGGCAGGTGCGGTGGCAGCTGCAGGAGGTGGGGATTGCGGTGGCGGCTGAACCGGCAGCTGCAGGGGATGGCGTCGACGAGTGTAGGGGAAGGTGGAGCGTCGACGGCAGCAAGAGCGGAGGGACCCAGTAGCAGCGGTCCGACACTAAGCGAAGCCGACGGCTGAAGGAGGCGGAACGATGACAGCGGCGTGGGGCTGCTGGCAACGGTCCAAAGAGAAGGAGGGGAGGAAGAAGGAAGGAGAAACCGGACAAGGTTCTTCCAAGGATAGAGGAGAAAACCGGACAGCACTCCGGGGGTGGAGGGGAAGCGTCAGACCTGGTCCGGGGGAGGAGAAGGCACACAACAATAACACTCAATTTTTTTTCTCAAATTCAGCATACGTACGTGGGGGGTAGGGGTCCTTATATAGAGGTGTGGAATACAAGATTTAAAATAAACACAAAATTTTCTCACAAATACATAAAAACTCTTAATTAGCCTAAATTGCTTAAATATATTTCCTAATAGCACCCGATATCGACTAATTGCCTCTGAACCATAGAGAGTCTACGTTTGAACGGCGACGTCGATATACTCGGTTCAGATCAAAACGGATCCGAGCTCGGGTGTCCTCACCACCTTTTTTTAAGACTTCTAAGTTCAAACCACCCTAGAGATGGCCCCGATGGACATTGCAATCCCCTTTTTCGATGGGCTGGATGTGGGCCCTTTTGGGGTTGTTGTTTGTTTTTGTTTATTTGTTTTATTTTTTTGAAAAATTGTGTCAACAAGACATCCAAGGATAAACTTCTTAAAATGAACATAAAAAATATTATGCAAATGAACATATTTACACAGACTAGCGAGACTGAAAAAGTACAAGGAGTCTAAAGATAAAGTCCACCTAAAAGAAAGACATGGTGGGTAAAGAAGTAGAAAGAGGGGATAAAGAATAATAAAAAATAGTATCAAAGATCATCCAACGGTGATATAAATGGGGTGGGTAAAAAGTGCAAAGAGGGGATAAATAATACGAAAAATTAGTATTAAGATGATCTAATGGTGACAACAATGAAACTCATGGACAACATAAGATAATAAAAAATGAATCAAAACAAACCATTGGGCAAACAACGGATGAGATTAGATTTTCAAACAAATGCATGAATAACTTGCGCAACAGAAGACGAGGGATACTTAAAGCTTAGCAATAATGAAAGTGAAAATACCAAGAGCTTAACTAAGTCGAATGTATCAATCATGTCAAAGGAAAGATTTTGATCAAAGATAGTGACATTAAATAAAAGTAAAAATGTTATTTTGATACATTGTTCAATGATTATTTTACTAAAAAAGAAATTAAAAATGATAAAAACAAACAAGACATGGAACAGTAATAGTATTCCAATTGAAATAAATAAAATTCAATGACTAAAGGGTGAAATGGTTGATTACTTGATTCAACTTTTAATGAAATATTAATATTTAAGAAAATGTTGAACGAATAGAGAAAGAGTCTAATCCAATAATCACTGGATTGAAATAGGTACTCAAATCGGAACAAGTCAGCCAATCCGATCGATTTTTCGATATGAAAACTGATCTAGAATTGATTAGAGTCAATTCATAAAAAGACCCAAAAAAATCATAGAATATGAGCCTAGATCAGACTCCTATGGAGCTGATTTTGTCCCCATTTGTGCCATGTTGTGAGAAAAAAATGCACCATTCTCCACGTAACAACGGCTTCCTCCTTGCGTGTGTGGAGGTTAACTCCCTTCTCCGGTGGCCACGACAAGGTTCTAGGGCTCCATAAGTTCTCAGATCGAGGGCCTTGAGTGGGAGAATGAGCAGTCAAAGAAACCGCCTCGCCATACCTTGGCTGGCTAGCAATCGCCGACAATGCAAGGTGCTATGACCCCGTCTCGTTGCCTAGGTGATCAAGACAGCCACCTCCGATAACATGAGATTGGCTACAAGAGTTTCTATGTGATCGGAAGGTTCTACTAAATTTGAAAAAAAAAATTTATCACACAACTATAAAACCTACGTGTTATATGGTAGCAAAAGTTAAATAATAAAAAAACATGCTTCTAACATTAAATGAAAATGTTAAAATAAATGTGTTAGTATTAGATTAGATAGAATACGTAAAGAATATATTAGAGAAAATGTTGGAGTAGCAACAATGGAAGATAAAATGAAAGAAGAAAGATTAAAATGGTTTGAACATATTAAACGCATACCTAAAGGAACTCAAGTTACAAAGTAGAAAATATCAAAAGAATAGAAAAAAAAGCTGGATTCAAGTTAACTAGGACAGTGTTAATTCAATATGGTTCGGATGAGCTAAATACCTCTGAAAAAATAACTCTCAAAAATCAATGCGAGTAGAGAAAGAAAATTCATATTGATGATTGCAATTTAATTTGAGACTAAGGCTTAAGTTGAGAAGAGTTGAAAAAGATAGGATGTTGTCATAGGCGCGAGGTGCCCAAGGCCCTGAGATGGGTACCTAAGTGTCCGAGGTAATGTTTTTTAATTATTATTAAATATTTATAGTAATAATAATAATGTATTTGCTTGTAATTGAAAAATAAAAATGTAGGAAATACTTATAAAAATGCAAAAAAAATACTTAATAACTATGTTTTCAATAAAAGATTTAAAAGACAACAACATGAAAATATAAAAACATAAAAGACATAACCATAACCACAACATAAAAATATAACATAAAAGATATGACAAGTGTTGGCAGCATAATTTTCAAAAAAATATATAAAAGAAAAAAGGAGGGTTGAACCAAGGACCAAGTTGGTCCAGCCCATAATTAAACCAAAAGGGGTGCGCAAAGGGCCCATTAGTTGGACAATTCTAGCCCACAACCCCATCCTAATTGCGCAGCCCATTAAGATTAGCCCAATTGAGTCAAAGTCAAAGTTCATAAAACGGTCAACCCACCCATCGCCACATCAGCTGCCACCTCACCATGTTCCATTAATAACATGGAAGAATGAAAGGTCAGGTAGAGTTTAAGTTGGCCTAGAAAAATGATAGGTCAAGTTAACTTAGAATGGCCCAGGAGATGGGAAAAGTCAGCTTAGTTTAATCTTACTTAACCCTTCATCTCCCCCCTCATCCTATAAATAGCAAGGCCGCCCCAAGCAAAAAAAGTTTACACGCCATTAGCTCCGGAGGCCTGCCCCCCCATTCATCAGCATCGGCATCCCATTACCCATCAGCTTGCTCCAAGAAGGCCCTTGTTCGGCCCGTTCATAAAGCAGACCCCCAATTAGGCCCTGTTCGAACTCCTGCGCGGTCCCATTTTGACCCACCAAACAACCCCAAAACAGGCTCCCATCAGCTCCCTATTCACCCACTAAAGACCCCCAAACAGCTCCCTGTTCGGCCACTTTAAGCAACCCTCAATCAGACCTCTACACAAGTCCCTGTCCAGCCCCAATCGGAACCCTTAAACAGACCACCCTCAGACCCCTGTTGGCCCACCAAGTAGCCCTTACACAGTCCTTTTTCAGAATGCCAAAAATGCCCTTGCACAGACCCCATTGCAGTCCATAATCAAACCCCAAACAGCCCCTTACACAGGTCCCCTTTCAGGCCTTAAACAGACCCTGATTCCGGTCTCTTAACAGCCTCATTTCGGTCTTCCAATCAGACCTTAATTCCAACCCGAAAGAAACCCCCATTTCAGTCTCATTTCAGTCCCTGATCGGGTCCCAATTTCGATCCCAAAACTGGTCATCATTAGCCCCCCTGCAGACCCACCTGCGCATAAGACCTTAAGAGCCACTACAGACCACAAAAAAAAGGAGTCTGCAGCTGGCTCCCTCTGCATGGCCACCTGAATAGCCCGATTTCAGTCCTTATCTGCCCATCAATAGACCTCCAGTTCGACCCCAATCAGACCGCAATCAGGTCCTTATTTTGCCCCTTGTGTGGCCCCTTCTTCCAGCCCCCTTGTGGCTTACAAAAAAAAAAATCAAAACAGTCCCCTTTGTGGGACAAATTTTTTGAAACAGCCCCTTTTCTTTCCCAACTTAAAAAAATCAGAAACTGCCCACTTCCGACCGGTGGGTGGGGGTGATGTCCCAAGCCCTTTCGGAATCCACCCAACTGGCCGACTGTCCGCCCGGGCGGACCTCCACTCCATCACCAAATAGATTGTGAAATGGGAAGATTGGAGCATCCAGCAAGCCAACAGAGACCATATGAGACAAAATGGGCCCGCCAAGCCCAATAAGACTTGAAGACTGGCCAACCGGGTTGATAGAACTAGAACCGGCCCATTAAGCCTTGACAAAAAACATGAAAATACAAAAAGCCAAATTAAAATTAAGGAGTCAACTCCCTTTCACGGGTACTCCATTTTGGACCAGGTCCGCCCCCGGATGTTGATATGGAAGGCAACGCGGGCCAACTCCCGTTGTTGACGATCCTTCACCTGATATGGCGACCAAGCATTTGTCATCAGGGATGGATAAATTACATATTGATTGAAAACAAGTTGGCATGCCATCGTAATGCCAAATTTTTTCGACCTTATGGAAATTTACATCGGAGAAAGAAACGCTAGTATTTCGCCCGGTGCCTATTTCATTACCAATTCAAACACTTGTATCATAATACAAGTAATGCAATGGAATTTCAAGTGCCAATTCGAATCGATGTAACTAGGCACCGAATGCAAGTCCGATGGACCAGATGGGATGTAAATTGCAAATTAAATAAAAAACATAAGACAAACATGAAACACACCTGTCAAATCTAAAAAATAACAAAATCCCTTGATTTTACAACCTAAAAATGATAAAATCAGACATAAATCAAATCTGAAAATACATAAAAATTTTCAGATTGAAGCAATCTGCAAATTCATTTAAAAAATCATCTAATCCTACAAAACTGAAACCATAATCAAGTGACAATTAAATGATTTCGAGGAAAACAAAATAAACAACATCAAAACATTTGAATGGCACAAGAATCGATCCTAAAACAGAAAAATAAGAATTAATTGCAATCTGAAATTTCAAACTAAATTCACTAAATCTAACAAAAGTCAATCCCTTAAGGACATAGAAACTAAAAAGCAGACCAAAAACACTTCAAAATACAAACAAAAAAAATCAGGCCATAAAAGAATTGGATCGCCAAACAATTTGAAGCTTTAAATTTGAATAAGTTAAACCAATCCCAAAAACACTTAAAACATGTCGAATACACTCAAACTGGTATCAAAATATCAACCAACAGAAAAATAACAAAAAATATCCTGATCCACACATCAACCAAACTAAAGAAGTCAGATTGTTTAAAACACCAAATCAAAACAAAAAATGGCTTCAACCAAATTAAAGTAAAAATCAAATCAACTAAAAAACCTAAACTAGAAAACCAAAACAAACCGAAACCAAACCTAACTAAAACTAAATCAAGCTAAACAACCCAAAATCAACATAAAATCAAACTTAAATCTAAAACTCATAAAACTAACTCTAAGCCAATTAAAATCAACTCCAAACAAATGGTTCACATCTCATTGGGCCTAAAAGGCGGCAGCTCTTTTGTGTTCTTTACATTATGTGGATGTGCACGCTCTCCAAAGTAGGTTGCTACGCCAGTTAATCAAGGGCATTTGAGTAGTTGCTCAATGTAAGTTAACTCTGGATATTCGCACCATCCAGTGGAGAGTGCTCAAAATAAAATTTTTACAAAACCCAAATCTTGGTTCTACAGATTTTACATGTAACGTCAGACCACTTAATATAGCTTTTTACCTTTTTTTTTGAGTAGTCCGAAGGAGATACTTATGTCCTTAAAACTTTAAAGTGCGAGGTTTTCACAAGTAACTTAACCATAACACTGGAAAGACATATCTTTTTGAAGCAATGTTTGAAACAAATTTGGAACTAAATTAATCTATCAACAACGAGCATAGTTGTCAAGGCAGCCGCCTAAGCGGCAAGGCGGTTTCTAAACCGCGCCTTACCCCATCGCCATGTCCCCCCTTAATAAGGTGTATGCCTTGGCCGCCTTGGCGAGCCAGGCGTACGCCTCGGCGCTAAGGCGGGCGCCCAGCCGCCTGGACCAAATGATCCAGGCGAAAGTTTGGCCGTTTTTTAAATTTGAACCAGCCGGTTTTTTTAAATAAAACCGGCTTATGATAAACCGGTCTGGCCCGTTTAAAATATCCCTCGGTCGACCGGCTCCCGGCTCCCGATCGCGCGGCGCCGAACGAAACCCTTCACCGCGGACCCGGACGCGACGCTCGACGCGGAAGGCTGGGAACCTTGCTGCCCCGCCTCCGACAGCCTCCATTGCGGCCGACAGCGACAGCTAGTGGTTCAGCCTACTGCGTTGCTATCTTCTTCCTCCGGCGGCGGCTTCCCCTTTGTCCGGAAGAAGCTCTTGCATCTCCCATGTCCCAAACAGTCCTCTCTCAGCGATAAAAGCTTTAAACTTGATTTTTTTTTCTTCTTCTCCGCTTTTTTCATTTAAGATATCATTGTTTAAATGTTTACTACGATGTTTAAAATCTGTTTAGACATTACCTTTAATTAAAAGTCTAAAATAATACATGTTTGAATGTCTTCGATATGTCGATGGTTTCCGACGTCGTTGTTTAAAAAAAATATACATGTTTGAATGTCTCCGATATGTCGATGGTTTTCGACGTCGTTGTTTTTATTTCTTCGAACATTTGTTTAGCTTCTACGTATAACAGAGATGTCATTTAAAGTTTGATTTAAATTCTTTGAGGTACGTACCATGTACCCTTTTGATTGTTTGTTATCATTTGTAGTGTGATTTGTGATAGTTGTGGAAATGGCCACCGGTTCCGCTAGTGGTTCAGTTAATCAAATGGAGATAAAGAAGAAAGTTAAGTCTAGTGATCCAAGGTGGAAGTATGCTTATTACCCGGACGAGCATGACAAAAATAAAATCAAATGCGAACTTTGTGGATTGGTTACGAATGGCAGAATAAAAAGACAGAAAGTGCATTTGATTAGTGGATTTAGTGATGTAAAATAATGTCCAAAAACTACTAAAGAAATAGCCGATGAGATGCTAGCATGGCTGAATAAAAACAAGAAGAGAAAGGTGTCATCTTCTAGTATAGATTTGGTTGTTAAATGTTCCGATGAAGAAGGTGACGAAGAAGATGCACAAAATCAAAATGTATCAACAAAAAATTCTTCTTCGACGAAGAAAAGCGTGAAAGATCTAATTGTTGATAAAAGCAAGAAGAAAGGACCAATGGATATGTTTACAAAATTATCTGCAGAAGATTTTGTAGATGCAAGAAGAAGTGGCAAGCAATATCAAAGTACTATGAGGAGTAAATTCAACAAGGAAGAACAATTAAAATTTGAGCTTGATATGGCTACTTGGTTTTGTGAAGCAAGTATCTCATTTGATGCTGCAAAATTGAGAAGTTTTCATGTTATGTGTGAACAAGCAACGAGGGTTAGATCTAGTGTGACACTTCCAAGCTATCACATGTTGAGGGTGCCTTTGTTGAAAAAATTGGTTGAACACACAAAGGAGTTACATGCTACATAGAAAAAATATTAGAAACTTTATGGTTGTAGTATCATGTGTGATGGATGGACTGATAAAAGACAGAGAAAGTTAGTTAACTTCTTAGTAAATTGTCCAGAAGGGACTTACTTTATGGAGTCTCTTGATGTTTCTGACCGCAAGGAAGATGTCATCCTTATGTATGAACTTCTTGACAACGTAATTGATAAAATTAGTGAACAAAATGTGGTACAAATTGTCACAAACAATGCATCTTACAATGTTTCAGCTGGAAGATTGTTGATGGAGAAAAGAAAACAATTATTTTGGACACCTTGTGCAGCTCATTGCCTTGATTTAATATTAGAAGACATTCGTAAGATAAAAGTTTATGTTGATACCATTTCTAAAGCCAAGAAATTAACTACATACATGTATAATCATTCACGTTTGCTAGATTTTATGAGAAAAGAAACAAAGGGAAAGGAACTAATAAGATGTAGAGTGACAAGATTTGCTACATCTTTTCTTACTTTGGAAAGATTACATGATGATGTGATTACAAGAGGATTGAGAAGATTGTTTACTTCAGATAATTGGCATAAGAGTGTATAGTCAAAAACAAACACGAGAAAATATGTGTCTTCTATTGTTTTTCAAGTAAAGTTTTGGCATATTGTTGAAGAGATTTTGAGAGCATGTCAACCAATCTTGCAAGTTTTAAGACTTGTTGATGGGGATGAGAAACCAGCTATGGGTTACTTGAATGCCGCAATGGAACTTGCAAAACAAAAAATTATTGAAAATTTTGCAGGAAAAGAATCAAAGTATGCTCCCATAATAAAGATTGTGGATCGTCGATGGGAAATCAAATGCAACGTCCTTTACATTTAGCTGGCTTCTTTTTGAATTCCAAATTCTATTTTGATGCTCAATCAAAAGATCCCTCTTCAGTTGGAAAGTATGAAACCGCATTTTATACATGTATGGAAAGGATGGTGCCAGATAAAAAAATGCAAGATAACATCGATGAACAAGTTGGAAAGTACATTACTTCAGAAGGCACCTTTGGCATCTCATTTGCTATGAGGTCACGAGATAAGAAACTTCCAAGTAAGTCATTTTTTCTATTTTTCATGTTAACATTTTGTTAAATATGACAAAATAGTTTAAATCTTAGTATATGTTTTCTTGTCAATATAGTGCATTGGTGGATGCAATATGGTGGAGAAACACCCAAACTAAAGATGCTTGCATTGAGAATTCTCGGTCTATGTTGTAGCTCATCCGGTTGTGAACGAAATTGGAGCACATTTGAATTTGTAAGTATTTATAATTCTGAATTTTGATACATGATACCTTAATTTGTTATGTTCATATTTTACTTACATTTTTATGTTTTATTTTTGTTGTCTTTCAGTTTCATACTAAGAAGAGAAATCGATTAGAGCATAAAAGGTTGAATGACTTAGTTTATGTGCAATATAACCGCCGCCTTCGTGAAAGGTTCTTGGAAATGAAAAAAAAAACCGGAAAGATATGATCCTATCTCTTTGGAAAGTTTAGATTGGGGAAATGAGTGGATGGTAAAGGAAAGTGATGATTTGGTTCATGAAGGTGAAGACCTTACATGGACCGATGTTGAAAATGCCATGGGAGCTTCTAAGAAAAGAGCACTAAGAGTTGTTGGAGAATCAAGTGGCCAATCTATGACGGCAAGAGATGAAGATAATAATAGTGATGAACATGGAGACGATGATGACGTAGATGATAATGATGAAGATGTACCATGGAAAGAGACAAATGAAGATGACAGTGGCAATGCAAATGAGGATGCTAATGCACAAGACTTGGCTTTATAGAATGCTATTTTTAGTTTTAAGATTTGATATATCATCATGTTGTGAGTGGATGTGGTGTGATGGTTTAAAACTCTTGAGTGCTTATTTCTTTTTTAACCACTTTAGTTGATTACTTTGCTTTTGTACTTGTTCTTCATGCCTTGAGTATTTTCGTATTTCTACCATTTTGTTATGTTGTGATTGTGACCATGTGTGATGATATGGATTTTTTTTGCACATTGTACTTGCATGTGTTGTGTTGTCAACTTTATTTTGCAGAATTTTAGAGGAAGAAATTCAAAGACTACAATTACATATCATTTGGTAATGCATTTTAAACTTTTATGAAAATTGTATTCTTGTTATATGTCAATTTAATTAATTCTTATAAGACTTTAAATTGTTGTATGATTGTTACTTCTATGAATCTGTTTTTTCCACCCACATTTAGAGTAGATATATACATGTATATGTATATACACACACATATATATGTAATTATGTATATATATAATTACATATATATCCTACCGCCTTGACCGCTTAGGCGATGCCTAAGTGGCCGCCTAGTCGCCTAAGCTTATTTCGTACCCTCCAACGCCTTGGGCGCCTTGTCGTCTTGACAACTATGACAACGAGTCCAAAACATCTAACAATAACAAGTGTAAATAAATGCCGAAACATCTCATTTTTAAAAAGAAAGAATTTGTTAGAATTCCTTTTTGAAATTCTTTTCCCCCTTTGGCTAGCATTGACTACTATGAAGATATGTGGTATTCATAGGAGTATTAGCTAATTTGATGTGATAATATTTTATAAGAATACTGATGATTCCACAGATTTGCCAAGTGCCGACATGGGTACCACACATCACTTAAATGATCTGAACCACAATTTGATTTGACGTTTTCTAAGTTCTTTGAAAATGAACTTTGCCCTCTCTTCACCGGACTTGCAACATCCTGGTGTTAAAAACATCAGAGCTTCAACTCTGAAAATCTCTCTCTAAAAAAGTCTCACTGCTCCTACTTCTTGTACATATGGCCATAAAGGGGTATTTATAGGAGATCTTGAAGGGGTAAAATGATCAAAAAAAATCACCCAATTATCTCTATTTTCGCAATAGTGGGGAGGTGACCCGATTTTGGGTGAAGTTACCCTTTTCTGCCCCTTATTAAGCCATGAGGTGGGTGCACCTCCCTAACCGGTACACATCGTGGGGAGGCCGATTGACCCAGTCTCCCCTATTTTTCTTCTTTTGTTTTTTTGCCCCTGTTGACCGACTAGACCTAGTTTGATCGGGGGGAGGCACGCACCTATGTTGTGCCTAGTCGGGCAGCCCACTTGCTACCCGGCCCACGCGACGTGCCCCTTTTCTCCTTCCTTTTGTTTTTTGCTTTTTGTTCTTAAGCCCCCAATTTGACCGAGAGTTAACTAGAAGGAACTGTTCCCTAGAGCCCTCTCCCCTCGCGGCCCTCTCTCTCCTCGACGCCTCTTTTCCAATGAAAGCACACGCGGCTGGGTTTTCTCCTCCCGATGGCAGTTCTCCCAACATCGGCGGAGGCTCACGACAACGGAAACATGCAGGGGCGGTGACAATGGTGCGGAAATCTTCACCCCTTGCTCTCCATGTCAACCCTTTTCTCTCCTTGGTTCTCCCTTCTCACGACGGAAGCGTTGGAGCTCTTGTGGCTCCATCTTCTTCATACAGCAGCATTTGTGGCGCGATAGTGGTGAAAGGGCAAGGCAACGACGGCAGTGCTGTCCAACGGCAATGGTGGGAGTCCCCCTCATGCTGTAACAGTAACCAAAGCTTGCGAAGGCTTGTTTTCCACGTGATGGATTGCTTTGGCGGTAGATGAGCAACGCGAAAGATGCATAGTTGGCGGTGGGAAGGTTCCCTACAAACTGTGACCATAACCAGAGCCCATAGAGGCTTGTTTTCCATGCGGCGGCCTCCCCTCCAGTTGGTTTCCGCGGTAGCAGTGAAGACAACAACGGCGGTGGCAACTGTCACTTCCTCCTCTCCCTTTTTCCTCCTTCCAAACACAGGCGCATAGGGGTCTCGCGGTAAGCTTCCTCCGTACGTGGGGTTTTCTCTCGGTGGTTTCTCCCCTTCGTGGTGGCAGTAAGTTCTCTTGGGGTCCTCTTTTACTTCCATTCTTTCCGGCACATAGGGGCTTCATGGAAGCTCTTCTTTCGGTGATAGTGGTGCAAAAGGGGAAGATGGCATTGGCTTAGTCTGACGATGGTGACAGCAGAGCCTCCAACTTCCTTGGCATATAAAGGCCCTTTGGGCTTGTTCGACAGCAATGTCGATGTCGTAATGACATTGACAGTGACAGCAGCCCTTCAACCCCCTTTTTTTGATGAATACGTGCTTCATAGCTCCCTTCCCCTCTTCCATCGGCGAGGATTTCCATGCAACTCTCCCTTGCGGAGACAATAGCAATAAAAAAAGTAACGGTGTCAGTTTAATCCGATGACAGCAACAACAGGAGCCTTCGGCTTCTTTGGCACACAAGGGCCCTTTGGGCTTGTTTGACAATGGTGTCGACATCGTTTTGCGACATCGACGGCAGGAGATCTTCAATCTCCATTTTTTTTCGACGACTTTGACCCCTACCGGACAGTGGTAATGATGGTGCCCCTTTGACTTTCCCTTCTTTTGATGATCGATTTCTTCGACCGCCTTTCCAATCAGGTTGATTTAACTAGTTGGGAGACCTCGTTCACCTATTTTTTGAGGGATTAGTTTGTTTTAGCAAACTGTCAATGGTTTAACTGATTGAGATTTATCCCTTTTCGGATTCAGTTTCGACATATCGATGTCGTGTTTTTTTTGCCAATCGACACGCGCATGTGTTTGGCCCTTTTTTAGGCTTGAAATTTTTTTGGTTCAACAATAACTAAATGAACAAGTCTAAAAGAACAACATAAAATAGCACATTGTCTATGTCAACAACATAAAATAGCACAATGTCCAAGTAAACAATATAAAATAACTCTCAAGTTTCAACTCATCAATCTGTGTTGGAATTATCATTAATTTGAATTTCCTCATCTGAAGAGGTGTCAACCTCACTAAAGGCAATGGCCGCCAACTGTTTTCCCTTGTCAACCCTTTGCCTTTTAGAAGTTGATGCCTAGTGGTTGCACCTTCCTATTCCTCAATTCCAACAGCTAACTAAACATGCCTCCATATAAGTCTTCATCTTCATGAACAACATCATTGTCCTCTATAGTAATCCATTCATCGGCATTGTCAATATCATCTAAACATATTGAATCAAGATTTAACTTCTCCTAACTAAAATGCTTCCGTTCTTAAAAGTCATTGATTATATTGAACGTACACAAAATCATTTAGCTTATGTTTGTTTTCTTTGTATACACCTATAAGAAATAGGTCAAAATTTTTATGCATACGAGTCAAAGAATATTCCATCTATAAAAGGATTGTTAAATTGTCTAAGTTACATGTTCAAAGGTACTCTAGTTACCATCACAACTAGATACAATACAGGTAAGACTTAATATTCTAATGACTATTCTTTGCAAATGAGGAACTTTACTACCCCAATTTATCCACTAATTTACCGTGAAGAAAAAAAAATTATTAACTTTAAAAAATACGTGATATATCAAATATAGAATTAAAAGAAAAAACCACACCTAGAGTAGATGTTTTTCATTGTAATGTCTCTGCCAAAGAGCACCTAAGAATCAATATATGCAGTCAAGTGCTTCATAATTATATCTTGCTCTTCGGGGGATTCAAAAAACTTCTCATTACAATCAAATAATCCTTGCTTTATTTCACTATCACTATCAATGCCAAGATTTAAATTATGGAATTTGAGATTAAAATAATACCTTGCTGCATGTAACAGACAATGGAGTTGATTGTCCCATCACCTATCAATAATGTCCCAGATCAGTCCATATTTTTTCAACTTATCTTTCAAGGTATTTATAATGCCTTTACACTATCCATTGCTTCATAGTTGTAACCCATAGTAGGTCTCTCATCATCAAGTAAAGGCAATATAAGCACAAGAGTCATGAAAATGGCCAAAGCATATATTACATCTTTCAAGAAAGTAGTTTTTAAATCGATTTCACATAATTTTTAAAAATAAAAACAATAAAAAGCCCACTGAAAATAGGTTTACCGGTGAAGAGGAAGAGTTCCGAGGAAGGAAGCTTCTCCGGCAGCAGTAAACCCTATTTCGGTGGCAGCGAGTGGTGGTAGAGCAGATGGTGATCAGGGGCTTCTCTAGCTAGGGCTCTGGTTAAGGCCTCCCATAAGCAAATCGGGACATTGGGCTTCAGGGGAGAGGAGAAACAAATCACGAGGGAGGGGAGAGAGGGAAGCCCCGTGGGGGGGAGCTTTATCCAGACAATATCAGGTTCGGATCTTGGGTTTATGGCACTTCGTCTTGCCTTGTGTGCCAAGGCAGATAAGACGTACGCCAGAGGCGTTCATTGCATCCATGAGGTAGGTTGGCCCCGCCTTACCTCGCCTCAACGCCTAGGCAATTGAGATAGTCACCTCTGATAACATAGAAAAGGTATCTCCCTAAAATTAAAAATTTTAACCACATTTTGATTATTGAAGCTACTATGTGAGTATGAAAATATCATTGGACCTGCCCTTAGAAAATATGGCAATTTATAGAATTAGGATATGTGGATGGCCGATATGGGTAAAGCCCCTCTCCCTCCGTGGTCCTATTTTTTAGGAGTGGAGTGAGTGGGCTTAGTCCTTGCCAGTGAGAGTGGTTCCACAGCCAAATCCTCCTATTTTGCTCTCCATTTTTTTATTTTTGTGGACGGGACCAACCATAACTGAAATCTTGATTTTCAATCATTTTATGAAGATTTATAAGTGAAATTAATAGGATAGGCGTACTCCATCTGAAACCTTAACTTTCAATCATATTTGTCATTTAATTTTTAGTTTTAAAATGGGGCCAACTTCTAACTGTCCCTCCTTGCTTTAACACTTTCTTAAGTATTTACCACCAATTTATCAGCGGATTTTGTGGAATGGGGCCCACTCAAATAGAAAAACTGGTTTTCAGCTATACGTAGAGGTTTTATATTAGAACTTCGTGAGATGAAAATCCCTATTAATTATCTCCAATCTTTCCTCCCCTTGGATAAGCATGGAATAGAGATAGGAAGGGTGTGGCTGACGGTTTTGGGAAGATGGTTATCACCCATGTGCAGCCCTTCCTCCTCTCTTTTCCTACTTTTCCAACAATGGGCAACACACCTTTTCTTTCTCCTCTCGTTACTACCTCAGCTTACTACCTCAGCTGCAGACCTGCCGAGATAGGTCCATCACACCTCCCCCCTCTCCCTTCTCCTCTCCCCCGGCCAGGTGCAGGACAAAGCTTAGGCAGGGCCTGTCTTAGCTCTTCTTCTTGTCACGACTAGCAAGTGGAGGGCCTACTACCAGGGTTTTAACTCCATCCTCCATTGACCGGAAGGGAGTTTAATCCTCCCTCTTGTTTACATCGACACCCACCTGGACGGTAAAGAGTAAAGCTGCTTTGTGCAGGGCTTTGACAGGGGTTTTGACACTTTTTATGCCCCATCAGCTGGGGGAATGAGCAGCATCAGCAAGGGCTAGTGGACCATTTTTCCTATTCCTATCTTCTTTTTGAGCAAGCAGCAGCACCAGGACAGCAAGGGAGGGTCGCCCCTCTTGAGGGGAACCACAGCCAGACAAGGGCCTTAAGCCCCTTGTTTCTTCATCTACCTCTTCGGGTGAAATAGGAACAGGGCCAGAGTAGGGAGTTGCAGCCACCCCTTCTCCTTCCTCTTTCTCCTGTCCATCAGACAAGGATGCAAGGAACACCAGCAAGGTTAGCATCAGAGGATTTTGACCTCTTTTCTTGGCATCATGTAACACCCTTCAGCGGGTGACAGGCTTCAATAGAGCATTGACCGGGGATATCTCCCCTTCAATAGAGCAATAGCCCCTCATTGCAGACCTAAGCTCATTAAAAGATCTTCAACAGAGGTTTATCCCTCTAAAACACGCCTAAGGCCATCAAAGAAGCTTCAACGGGGAATTATTTCTTCTAGCATAGGCTTAAGCACCAAAGAGGATTAAGTGTCTTCAAAAATCCGTAGTAGGCCATAAAACTGCCATGGAAATGGGACTTTGATTAGGCTGTGGTAAAGTCTATACAAAGACCATGGAATTACTGCTAAACATGGGCCGGCAATGCGTCTCAGCAGGGCTGTTGATTGGCCTGAGAAGGGCTTCTGATAGGCTTGAGTATGGGCCATTAGGCTGCCCTTAACTGAGCTAAAAGTAGGCCCCTGTTACACTGTTCATAGGCCTGAAGATGGGCCATGAATCAACCCCTTAAGTAGGCTGATCTTGAGGCCCATTAATATTAAAAGATAGCTATGTTTGGAGCTGTAAACAAGCTGTCATACCAATCAATCTTGGGACGTATTCAAGCTCTTAGAGCCAATCCATGTACTCCTTGATAGTCCGATAATGAGTATAGGCATGATTGTTCATCAAAGTCAACTTGGCAAACCATTTTATCATTTTTATTATTTACATCCAAATTTTATCATTAAGATTATCTTTATTAAATTTATTTTTGAGTGAAATGACAGTGTTGTGTTTATGCATGAGATAACTTGAAAACTTTGGTCATATAAGCCTAATACTCCAACCACCAAGTGTCACTCAAGTGGGTGCCTTGTCACTAAACCAGTCAAAGGTCCCTGGGTCACCTTTGTCACTTTATCATCATGATAACTACAGCAAAAAGAATTTAACAAAGGGAGATTTATCTCGAAGACATCCAAGAAAAAATATACAAAAATTGACAAGAATCATCAGGTAACCAGCAGGAAATACTTTGGCGCCATGTAAAAACAAGTAGAGTCAAGTTACAAAATATCCTTGGGAGATGCTACAAAATGTATCACCGGGGTCTTCACCCTTCTCCCTTCTTATATAGAGATAGAAAGCAATTCATGTATAATTACAAAACTGCCACTTCATCAGAAGAGGCAACCGAAAATTTTACCCTTCGAAGTTAACTACACATCTATAATTATAAACTTAAAATAATCTACCGCAACATTTATTAAAGAAAGAAGCTATAAAGTAGGTGTATAACACCAGAATGAAAAAGAATATTGAATTGTTTTAAATGAAACCATTGAATATTTTGAAAGAAACCACGCAATGTATTACTGGTTTACCTATTTTAAATGAAACAATTGAAAATTTTGAAAGAAACTATGCAATTTATTGCTGGTTTACCTTCAGAAAGAGCTTCGAAGCCCGTGCAAATGCTATGTTTGCTACCTCCCTCCCACCGTTTATTTCCATCATTTCAACATAACGAACCCAAAATTCTGGGTAGTTAGCACAAGCGATTAAACATCTCTCATAAAGTTTTACAGTCTGCCAAAAGAAGCAAATGTCTTTCAAAACCCAATTTTGGAATAGCTAGAACTCAGTGAAATATCAGAACAAGACTGTTTCTTATACCCAGTCAAGATCCCCTTGCATCTCAACAAAGTCAAGATAGTGATGCCAGACTTGCAGCTGACAGTTATCGAGTGGCTTTATATGGAAATATGGCCTCTGTATCTGAGCTTCAAAGCAAGCTATCCTGCCATCCTTTTTAGTTGAATTTTGATAAACATATTCCCCAATTGCTAACATCTTCCCAAATGTTGTAGGATTAAATAGGCCAACTCCTTGATCAAGAACTTCAGATACAAGACTTCTGATTTTTTGATCACCATTGGTAACCAATTCTGCAAGTTCAGGTGTAAGTTTAGACTCCAATGGCTCTGAAACAATGTTCTGGCATTTCATTTCTTCCATCCAAATTGCAACTAGCTCTTTAAAACTGAAAACATTTTAGTCAACATGTGTTAGCATGGTTTGCTATCCTGCTGCAAGTATGGTCAGAAAACGATAGAAGGTAGGCTTCAAAATGAAGGCCGGCAAGAATTTCAATGAATATTTATTAAGAACAATAATGTACATATAACTATATATTGCTACACAACTGATGGGCCTCCTGTTTTTGAAATAATGTAAAAAAAAGATTAAATTTAAAAATGCTTCACATGCATAATGAGTTCTTGCTTGGCCCAATAAGTTCTGATATAGTCTAAAAGCCCAGCCCAAGCTTGAGCCCTGAATTCAGGCAACTTTCATATCAATTTTGTTTAAAGAAGGGTGATCACTGTTCAGTCTTTCCACACCCATAAGTCGTTGCTGATTTGCTTATAATGGCATCATAGCCAAATTCATGGCTTGAGGATCAGTTCACACTGATTGGCTTGTTTTAAATCATTTAAGTCAATGCCAAAAATTGCTTAGTTATGCATGGAAGATGCAATCTATAATGGTTTCATGGCGTATAGCAAGAAATGTGAAATCTATGAAGCTCACATCAGGCTTGGTCCCAAACAATTTTTTGATAGAGATGCTTTCTTCCTTAGAATCAATCAGTTTGTGTCAATTGGCTCCTGTGAATATTGCTTGTTATCTGTCATATTCCATCTCTATACCTTGGATCTATGCTCTGACCCCCCATCTCACACGTTGAAACATAGTTGTAGTGAAACTCTTCAACTCTCTGTTTCTTGCTGGTTTTTCTTTATTTTCTCACATTTATCATTTCTTCTTGAATTAGCCTAAAAAAACTAAGGTTGAGCACTCTTTCCCATTTATTTATATTCTTGATTCCCAAATTCATTTCCCATAGTGTAACCACATACAACAAGCTATTGTAAAATGAAAATGGATTAAAATGTTGAGCCTAACTGCTAAGTGTCATATTTTAGTGATGGATCAGATACAGAAAGTAAGGAACAAGTCCATCTTCACAGTAAGAGGTGATAAAGCAGCATAGATTCACAAGAAAAATCATATGTTGCTTGCCCAAATAAGTATTACTCAGAAGAGCTGGTTTCCATTCTGTCCTATTTCTATAGCAGGAAAACATAATAATATCTGATAAAATATACCAATGGAACTTTATGGACTGATAATGGCAGAATTATGAACCAGTAGCAAAGAATTTTTTATCAATTAAAAGTAACTACAGGATGAACAGAACACGAAGCTGCCAAAGTTTTACCATCGTGACGAGTGACGATAGTGAAACAGGTTAAACCCATGTTGGTAGTAGTAAAAAAGACTAGTAGACTATGATTAAGGATATGTAGAACTCTTTGGAACCAAGGTTCAACCTTTATTGACATCAACCTCGCAAGATGGTAGATATGAGCTTAAAGCAAACTTAAAGCAAAATATATGTATATGAAGCCATTTAGTTACAAATAAGCAAGCTACAAGTTCGTAATAATAATGGCATGATGTAAAGCAAGACAAGACATCAAAGTGCAGGAATAAGGGACATACCTCTTGTAGTAGGTATGTAACTTTTTTGTAGGAAATCTCAAACTTCTAACGTAGATATAGACTAGATGTGTCCACTGCTTGTGTGCATATTCAAATGCAATACACCTATCCCATAAAATATGGCATCGGTAATCTTTACCAACTGACATAAGAGCCCTGTCATATAGCCTGTCCAAACGGATGAGTCAAGATTATAACAAGTCTAACATAAAAGTCAACTACGACACATCACTAAGTAGTAATATAACATCAGTCTCACCATGCCAGAATATTTATAAATTTGGAGAATAATGGTGGTGATATTCAGAAACGTAATAATAAAGATATTCCATGATAAGAAAAAATATAAAAAAATTTGGTGTTTCAAATAATATAAAACTTGTCATAATATGATGTATCATCTAACAGGCATTAGTTTGCACTGCAAATAGTGTATTTTTTTAAGGCAGCAAAAGCCACAAATCAATATGTTAATAAATGTAAAAGATGTGTAAAAAACTAAAAGATGAGAAAACACAAAAGGAGATACCCAAAGCCACTTCCAAGATAATCGCAGTACGGGTCAAAGTAAAACATAAACTTTCTCCAACTCAACAATATTTCCTTCACCTTGGGCGCTCAGCTTAAAAGCAGAACAACCATAAGCCCAGTCCTTGACTGAAATGGCCATTCACACTAGAAATGCAGCAGAACTCTTATATTAGTTCTCAAAAATTCTTCTATTTCTAGCTCGCCATATTAACCAGAGGAAAGCCACTAAACATAGACTAGACACTTCTGATTGCTTTCCAAGGATCAAAGATCGCAAGATCAGAATCGGGACCAGATCGGTGGGTCCCAATCCAATCTAGACGATTCTCCGGGAGGGATCCCAATCCAGAATCAATCTGGATTAAATTTTTTTATATTTTTCTTCCAAAAAGCTTCAGAAAAATCAACATTGAATATAAAATAGCATCAACATTCAACCTAATAAAAACAAATTGCTACCAATTTATATGTGATAGATAAGATACATCTTTATCACCACTATCTACGGAATTGTCCTTAATAGTCTTCGTTCTCCTGATTCTTCAAAATATTCCATTGAGACTGATTAATCATGATTGGCCCGTATCCATATAAAAATAATGATTTGACCATTTGACTAAAATCAAATATTATTACTGATATTGAAGTTGAAGGCATGGATGCAAAACATGACTTCAAGTCTGAAGCGGATTCTTGATAATTTGTCACCGTGTACTCATCAAAATAATATATTTGATTTGAACGAGGACTTCTACTTGAATGTTGTCTGTTACCTGAATCATCATGCCCTACTCCACTCGTACATGTACAGTTGGATCTAAAACCACCTTTTCCTCCTCCACCTCCACCTCCACCCTCCACTAGAATCACCTACACCTTGTTGTTATATAGGTAGAATATGCTCCTCCTCATCTGAACTAGATGCTTGTGTATCATCTATGGGGCTCACAGGTCTTATCTTGGCAAATAGTTTCCTTCTCTTTCCCACTTCTTCTTCTTCATACATATCGTGGCCAATACAACATTGGTAGACATTCTTCAATGATTTAAATCATGTAAATTTTTCTTTCTTTTGTGAACTCTTCTGGGTAATTGGAGAACCTACAACTAGCGCAGCGCAAGAAGCTAGATATGGAATTGTGGTTGAAACTTGGCTCTGGAGTTGTGATGTAAGGTGGATCTTGTATTGAAGCTGTATAAGAAACATGAATATCTTCTTCTTCTTGCATTCGTTCATCCTTATCAACTACACTATTAAGCTCTCATTCAACACATACACGATCATTGAGGATGAACTTTGTAGCCGATTTGTCATCTTTGTCATCCATCCAAGTTGAAAATGGATATGCTTTTTAGTAGTAGTCTTCCATGTCAGTATCCCCCTATGACAATTCATAACCAGTTGTATTGTATCTTTGCTTATAAAGACCACCTTCAAATTTTGCAAACATTACTTCAAAATAATTTTGGTGGTACTTAATGTTCTTAATTCTGAACCACATATTGTAATGACAAAACACTAATTTTTCTAATTTTTAACTCTTCAACCTATTCCTTCTTTTTATGTATCAAGCTAAACATGCTCTAGTTCCTCTCACACTGTGATGAACTAATGCTATAACTCAATACTTATACTGCAATAACAACAAGTGGACTATATCTGTTTCTGTTGTTAACTTGAATTCATTGTTTAACTATAAGAAAGATAGGTAGTATAATAAGAAAACAACAATTGAAAGAGCATTTAACATGTATAAAGTGTTGTCATTGACATACCGAAGAACCTTATCATATCAATACCACAACTCAGGATCTCTGTACAGTCCAATTCTATGCTTATATGATGTCATCTGAAATACGATATGAAATAAAGTCATCTTCTAATAATTTTATACATGTCCAAGCCTTAAACTTCATAAGTATCCAATAACTCACTTCAATTTTGGCTTCTGATTTATCATGTTGAGTCCTACACAGATGTATCACTGTTAATGTACTGTGTATAACTTATGTATCATTGCACACTTGTCTGCTGTATTACATCCTTAGGTTCAAAAAGTATCCTGCCAAATTATTTACCCAATTATTAATATATTATTACAACAATCAAATAAAGTATAACAATAAATAAATATTTGTTATACAGATATCATGGTGAAACGTCTTGTCTCGTCTGTTGTCAATAATCGTCCACCATTTCTTATAACTCTTTATATATTTTTCTTTGATTTTCATCTTTAGTTTATACATTACATCATACAAGTACTTATTTGATTTCTATCAATCAAATCAACCAATCACAACAGTTGTACAAGTGGTTCTATCACAATTATGTAATACTAAACTCTCTTGCACCATCGGCAACCAGATGATCAAGCTTCACGAGGATATCAAACTAATGCATATTGTATCGTAGCTTAGTTATGTATTCGACATATTAGAATGACAATATAAATCTCTTCAAGTCATGACAGTATTTGTGTAAATTCTCCAACGTGATAAAATGCATAGCAAATCAAGTGAGTCCAAGTCGTACTATATCACGATTATTGGTATGACTATGCCCTCTCATTATATTTAAGAATCTATGATGTCCACATATGACAGGCATAATCAATTATCCTTCACCAAGGATCTGACAGATAGCTCCTTCCCAATGTCCTTCAACATCAAGTTTATAAAGTGTACAACATAGGGCACCCAAAACAAGTGTGATATGGCCTTCATTAGCTTCCTCTCTACAATCTTATAAAATGCTTTGTTGACAATGACAAACTACACAATGTTGCATTCACATATTTTCTCGACAACATTGTCTGTGAGACCAAATAAATAGTCGACATTTTAATGTGATTCAATGCATCTATACTCTTAAAACATATCGTGCCCTCAAACAATAGACAAAAAATTGATCATCGATCTCCTTGTGATTCATGTCCAACCATCGCACATTATAGTCAAGGTTTTCAAAGCAACCAAGGCAACATAGTTCGGCCTTGGCACTTAGGCAAGGCATTAGGCAACACCTTTTTTATATAGTAAAATAGATAAAATAACAAATATATGTGTTAAATAATATAAAATAGTGATGGCACCTTGTAAATCAATTAATAATATGCAAGTGCATAGTTTCACAAACTAAATAACTGGAATATAAGTTAATTTTAGCACTTAAATTATATTAACTATTAGCAAATATTTATAAAATTATTTAATCATAATTATTATTCTATCAAAATGTCTATTTATAATCAAATTAACTAGTTGAACTAGTTATTTTTACCTCAAAACTACTTAATTAAGTGATATTGATACCTAATTAGCATTATTTATTATTACATTAGCTACAATGACCCTAAATACCGATGGTTGCCTAGGCACCCCTTGCCTTGACCGGCCTTGCAATGCCTTGTGCCTAGGTGACATCTTGAATACAAAGATTATAGTACATCCCCTTTCCTTCCATATTGCCTTGAAGTCATCTATCTACGATGTCAACTCATCGACCGTTGTGTTCAACCCACATCGTAAATGTATTTTGAAGTCAAGGCTTTTAATCCTGGTCCAACCTCAGTAATAGTATCAATCATCGTCTGAAAGTACGAACTAGTGGTCATTTGGGCCGAAACACCTACATCAATTAAAAGGAACATTCACTTACAAATGTTTGTTTCAAAAAAAAAGATATATTTAAAATAAGTCAAGTTATTGTATACCTGCATGTAAAAACCATTTACAGATGTATTTGATTATCTTCTATACAACCCCATTCTAGCCTTCACTCCTTTGAAGACTTTCTTGATCGTGGTTTGACCTATATCACTTTGCCTAATTATGGAGATATCTATCAACCAAAATTGACTGTGACCAACAAAACTCACTATCTTGGTCTGCCTACGATGTAGGGTGAGTGCCTTAATCCACATCCGACCGTCTGGCAATAGATCCTCGTGCCCCCTTCTTCTCTCCTCATCTTCTCGGGCTTGAACCCTAGTTGAATGTATTGTTCTAAATGGGGCTTCTTCATCATCATCTGAACTTGATGAAGACATCTCAACATGAGCACATGATTTCCTTTTCTTCGACTTCCGAACATAAGATTTATGTCTTTACATCCGAGTAACTCATGGTGCAGGTTAGCTCTCTGCTCAATACGTATCTCTCTCTATGATGCTCTCTTAGTTAAATATGCTCTCATCTCTTCTCTCAACTTCATCAGTACCTTATCACACTTTTTAAAATTCTTACTCACCCCACCAATGTGTTGTTTGAAATGATAAATACCTCAATTCATTTTTTTTCACACATCATTTCTATTTCATTCTTTTGTTCTCAACAATTAACATGTGTCCATGTTGCCATCCAATGTTACAATGTATAAGGGCATTGCGGTCCCCTTTCGACATTTTTCCTATATAGATAAAAAAATTAAATGTCAAGATTGGCATAATGCAATTAAAGATTTAGATAATACCCCGTTGCATGTAGAGGACCATACTTGTCCAACATATTGTCCAATACACTCTTAATCTCTTCCTTTCCATGATCCATAGCTTCATAAATACATCTCATTGCCGGTTTTTCACTATCAACTAGCCTCAAGATAAAAACAAGAGGCTTGAATATCTTGAATGCCTAATTGACTCCCTTCCAAAATGTTGTCTTCAAAATAATTTCACATGACTTCTTTCTCTCAAGTTTTTTGGCCTACCTGTTGCTATTAGATGTCAACTCCTACAATGTGATCATATGTCTCAGGTCATCCTTACAATTATGCAAACTTTCCAAGTTGAGGTAATTTGTGGCAAATCATGTAACAGATGCCTTGACAATATTTCTATCATTTGTAAATCTTCTCACCATTGTTGGAACTTTAGTATGCCCATAAGTGACAGCTATCACATACTTGACATGGTGAATGTATATTTAATTAGTGTCAACTTGGAAATATCTTATAACATTAACTCAATATAATATGTGGTGACTAGTATCCAAAATAAGTGAGGATGTATGGACATCCACAACCGTCCTGAGGCCACATAATTGGTCTCATTATCTATAAAAAAATTGCATAACATTTTATGAAACAACCTCTTCTACAATTTTATCTAATAGATCTGCTATCAATCAAGAATCTTTGACCTCTAAATTAGCATCTACTGATTTAAGAAGCATTGTTCATGTTGTATGTTGACAAGAAAGTTGATTAAAGTTCTCCCCTTTATGTTTGTCCATACATCTAACATAATGTTGTAACCAAATCTTACCCAACTCCCCTTTTTCTTTCTCTACCAACTATTGAGTTGTCTCAATTTTCTTTGCCAACCGGCTCTCTTTAATTCATGATAACTTGGTCCTTTCAAACCCAGACCAACTTGGCCAACTATTTCCATCATAGTATGAAAGTTATTAAGACACATTGTGTTGAAAGAAATATCCACTTGATACATTTATATAGCGATATGCTGAATATATCACTCTCTTTTCTCTTTCAAGTGTTTTTGTCTATTACCTATTTGCCCATAAACTCCTCAGGGTTTGGTGTGCAAAAACAGTTCATGGGGCCTTTCGTCAGTGGATGTAGAAATAATTAATCATTCACAATTTGTGGCACCTTGATTTGTATCTTCTGAGTATGTATCCATATGTTAGGATTGCTGCTCAGACTCAAGAAGATTGTCTATCCCTTCCATTTCTCTCTCAACATAGGTGACTTGGCACTCACCCAAGAGCCACTTAGGCACAAAGGTGGCATTCTTCGACTACGTAAACCAAGCACCTAGCTCTAAGCCCAAAAGGAGTGCATCTTTGCTGTCTTGTCATCACTTAAGAGCCTAGACCAATCGATCTAGCTCTCCCAACCGGTGAACCGGTCTGACTTAAACCCCAATCGGAAGCCCCTAACAGACCCATAGCTGATGGGGACATTTTGGTAAATTTTGTGTTCTTTTATTTATGTCCTTACGAGGACAAGTATGTAAATAGATGTCTTAGGGAGTCCTTTTCTTTAATTGTTCTCCTCTCCTCCTATATAAGGAGTCATGTACATACGATAAGCAATAGAGATTGGAATTTTTGGGAAAAAAGGCCTGCGGCCTAGTTCTTCCGTGTAGGGGGGCTGCAGCCCCGTTCTTCCTCCTCCCCCCCCCTCCAAGGCGATGTCTTCTTTCCCCCTCTATCCTCCGAACACGCCAGGTAGCCGATCCCCCACCCTCCTCCTCATCCTCTGGCCTCCGCGCCATTCTTCTCTTCTTCCCCTTCTCTGTTCAACACCCCACAGCCGCAAAATCCTCCTTCATCTCCGGAGGTTCTCCCTCCTCGACAAGGGCGGCGGGACTGTCCATTCGCGGATGCAGACGGAGGAAGGAGCGGAAGAAGAATGGGTTGCCGGAGGGGCAGATCCGGCGATCCCCGGATCTGTCCTCCCCTGCGGCCTCCACCCACGGCGACGGCGAGCTCCGCGGCAACCTCCCGAGCGGCATCCTTCCGAGGCGGGCGGATCCCCCTGCTCCACTTCCCCCCTGCTCCGCCTCTGCGACTCCTTCCGCCGGACGAAGACGACGACGACACGGACAGCAGCACCCGGACGTCGAGCGAAGGCGAGCGAGTGCGAGGTCACCGCCCACGCGCGACCTTTTGTCGCGGCACGCGCCCACGAAGGAGAGCCGCGATGCCGCCACGTCGACGGACGGTCGACGTCGCGGGAACAGCCACGCAACCCCCCGAGAGCCCCGCGGGAGGCGCCCCGACCCCCCCCCCTGCCCGGTACCGGTCGCGCGGCCGCGCGGCTCGCGGCCGGCCGGTCCGCGGCCAGACCGGTCGCCAGACCGGTCGCTAGACCCGGTCGAACCGGGTTCAAGGCCGGTTCAAGCCGGTTTGACCCAGTTCAGTGCCTGAACCGGCCGGTTCAGTCCGGTTCAGGCCATTTTGGACTGTTCTGGACCCGGTTCAGGGTGGTTCGACTCGGTTCGGCACCGTTTCGGGCCTGTTTCGACCGGTTCAAGTCCGGTCCGCCTCATTTTGGGTTACTTTAGTTCTGTTTAAGGCGATTAGAGCTGGTTCGTTTTAATTTCTGTCGGTTTAGCCCGGTCTAGCCGGTTTGTCCCGCATCAATAGCGCTCAGTCATTCCTAATGCCCCTGATGGACAAAAGCTCTCCCACAAAGAAGCACTCACCACCGCTGCAAAGAGAAGCCCTCAAAACCACAAAGGTGCACCGTCCTCCTCCTCTACAATCATCATGAACCACCGATCAGCTCCTCGCCATGGTCCTTCAGTGAAAAACTAGGTTTTCTTTCTTCATTGTCACATTTTGCATTTTTTATTCTTCCACCTATATTTTCTCATTTATTCCTTCAAGTTTATCATTCTAACATCTATTAGAGATATCTTAATCTTCTTTGACACTTCCTATGCTTCAGTGTCTAAGACGTTGCAAGTTTGAGCTTCATCTTCAGTGTGTCGATGGTTTCGACCTTGTTGTTTCTATTTCTTCAAGCATTTTTTACCTACTACATATAGTGAAGACATTGTTTGGGATTTGGATATTATAGTTTGACATGTCCAGCCCCTTTTGGCCAACCCTTGTTGTATCCATTTGCGGTTTGTTTCCTATTCTGATAATGGAGTTGGTGAGATTCTTCTTGGGATTGATGTGATTTATTCTATTTTAACTATTAGGTCATTCTAAAACCAAATAAATATGATTTAAGTGAATTGTTTGTTCCAAATCAAGTGCTTAAATAACTTAACATATGTATATACATATATATAGAAAACATGTAGTGCTACCACCCGGACCACCTAGGCAATGCCTAAGCAGCCGCCTTGCACTAAGCATATTTGACAGCTGTGAAGGTCTTGTGTGCCTTGTCACCTTGATAGTATGTTAATCAATCAACCTTTTTTTACTTTACTTGTTTTGTTTGTTACATTTGTTACTTGATTTCTTTTTAGCATAGATACTTGTCTTCTTACATGCACTCACATTGGTCCCTAACTCTGTAATGTGTTGTTTCAATTGATATATTCCTCCCTTACACTCTTTCTAGCAAAGAGTATCTCACAGAATCCCGATTCTTTAGATCTATTGAAATATCATACTTCCATCTGGCGTTCTTACATTTGGGAGAAGTTCTTGCCATAGAACATAAAACTTTTCCAACCACAGGCATGGGCACGAGCAAGGTTTGCCGTCTCAGATCTCGACTTCGTCTCGGGAGGGTGGAAGAGAAGAGATCTCGGAGAGATCTCGAGAAAATCTCGAGAGATCGGATCTCGGATTCTCGGATCAAAATGTATATATGTAATATGTATTAAATGACAAACATAACATAATATATTATAAAGATGGGACTACATCAATGAATTTACATACATTAAATGAAAATAAATAACACAACCTCTTTGCACACGTGTGAATGAATAATCATAAAACACTTTCAATGTCAAACTCCACTCCCACACCAACTGTGTGAATGAACAATAAGAAAACACTCTCAATACCAAAAATATGATTTGTGTGCTTCTGATATATCACTTTATTGGTCACTTTGTGATTATTATGTCATAAAATCACCAACAAAATCACAATATTTAGCCTATGACATATGAGACTGACGATCTCCCTCTAATGGTAAACTGAATCTTTGTTCATAAGAATCAAAGATGTTTGAAGAGTCATCTTGTGTTGTATATCCATGGCCATAAAGACCATGACTATGATCATAACCATAATAACTATTGTCGTAAGGTATGTTTGAAGGAACATGTTCACTTGCAGTATGTCCATAGCCATATGAAGATTCATATCTTTCATTATAAAATGTATGTGAAGAACCTTGTTACATTTTCCCATATCCATGTCAATGTTCATATTCATATGATGATGAATCTTGAGAATGTCCAAATCCAAAAGATCCCCTATCAGAAATATTCATTAAACTGAATGTGTGAGAAAAATCATATTCCTCAAGTTGTGACAAACCTTGTTGATTTGACGGACCAACACTCTTCTTTCTTCTTGCGTCTATATGTTTTTTCACGTTGATCATGAACTTCCTCAACAGCATCAGTGGGGAATGGTTAGTTTTCTTCTACATCGTCAGCACCACCATCACGAAAGACATTACCTCTATCTCTATCATCATCACTTCCATGTCCATCGGAAGCATCCATATCAGAGGTTGGATCATCATTGTGAAGATGAGTTGACTCAGAAGATGATGGAAGAATTTGTTGTACAGATGCATCTACATCCATTCCGATTTCACGTACAGCACTAATAATTTCTTCAGATAGGCGACCATCATGTTCATCCATATCATTGTTTGCAACCCAGTTGGCATAAGGATTTTCTCGATCATCCATGTCATTCTCTCCTAATAGTACAAAATAATCAAGTGGGTCCTCTTCTATATCACCACCTTGCTTTTGTTCAGCCTCCATTCTCCTTATCTTTAGCTTCATATTATAATGACAATAAACTAGTTTCTTCAACTTTAAATATAACAACTTATTTCTAGGTTTTGTATGTATCAAAAAAAAAGTGCTCCACTTTCTTTCACAAGGAGAAGTTGATGAAGTTTGCAATATAGCTTTAATTGCAAGTTTTCTTAAAGTTTGGGAATCATCTCCGTACATTTTCGACCATTCACCTAAAAATGAAACAAATAATCATATATTTGTAATTTGAACCAAGTAAGTTATTTTTTTGATTACATAATTACTAACCTGGCCACATAGATTCTCTGCTTGCAATAGCACTTTTTGTCCCAAAAAAGACCAATGTATCTCTAAACTTTATAACTAGTATATAAAAATATTTAATGTTAATATCAACTTAAAAGATGAAATCTATAAATATAGTAGCATTACCTCATTTCTAAATTGGCCTCTTCCTTTAGATTTTGGAAACAACTTCTCGTAAACTTGAAGAAGTGCTTTAATAAGTGCTTAATTGTCTCTAAGATGCAATTTAAATTGGTACTTTGGATTGAGAAAATATGTAGTACATGCAAATATTATTAATCAGGAGGTTAGTCTCATAATTTGTTTTTTACATTTATAGCAAAAATTCAAACTTTAGATATAGAAAAAAACATACCAACCTTGTAGATAAGTACATTTATTGATTTTGTCCATCTATCATCTATGATCTTATGAACCCATGTGTAATTTCTTGGTGAAGTTGTCTTTATTACATCCTGCATCACAATGATCGTATAATATACACTGCCCATGGTTGGATAATTTCCAGTATCCATCACTGTCAAAACTTATACATGGGTTCTATAATCTTTATTGAATCTCTTGCATAATCCCAAACCATAAGATTACATATGATTTATTCCACATTCTTTCCAATAGGAGTGTTCCTGACCTCTGAATTAAACCACTCTGAACAAAGAAAGAAACCCCTCAAAGACTCAAACTATCTTTTTCACGCAGCAATCTTTGCACTGTAAGATAATTTGTTACAAAACGAGTGGCACCAGGTCGAATTAAATCACGTCCACAAGCATTTCTTACTCGATTTACGACCCAACCATGATTATATATGAAACGTGTAACAATTCGACCCATGTCTATAGCTTTTTTTACCATAGCATTCTTTGCCACATATTTAAACATCAAATCTATATAATGAGCAACACATGGTACCAAAAAAGATTATATTTTGATGTCAAAAGTGTTCCTACCTTTTTATAACTGTTGGCATTATCAGTTATAATTTGTATAACCCTATTTCTTTCAACTTCCTTAATCTTGACCTCCATCAACTGCATAATAAACTCATGATTCTTCTCTTTACCTGATGCATCAATTGTATCTAAAAATATAACATTTTCTGTACTATAAACCATAAAATTAATGATGGACATTCTTGTGGGTTCTGTCCATCCATCACATAAAAGAGAACAACCATGGGTATCCCAATGTGGTTCTAATTTTTTTATTTCTGTTTACATGTCTGTAACTAATTCATCTAAATATTTCCCTAAAATGTCTTTAGGTACGGGAGATTTGACTGCACGTCCAAGATTTTGTGCTTCAACAATCATATTCTTGAAATGATGATCTCCTGCAACATAAGAATGAATATTAAATATAAAAAATTTTGAAACCATCTTATCAAGTGATTCTCTGAAAGGTCCTTTGTTTACCATTTTCTCCATTCTTTTTTGTCGTGCATCATCTGATTTATACAAACTACCTTCTACAGTTGAACCTTTACCAATACCTACTGATCCATGTCCACCACGACGCATAAAGTTAGTTATGCTTCGTTTCATTATTTTCATTCCACTTCCAATTCCACCCGCAATTCCTGTAGTACCAGTACTTCCAACTCCAATTGTTTGTGCATGCCTTATTTGACGCTCGGACTCATCAATTTGCCATCTAACTTCAACAAATGCTTTTGTGATTTCCCGTTGTATTCTTTCCTTAGATCCTTCTTCTTCATCTAATGAGAAACCTTCAGAATGACCACCCATCAGTCAAAGTTCATCTATGACTACTTCTTTTGCCAACTTACTCTTCATAGTCTGGATGTTTTTTTAATATTTCAATTATTTCAATTGTTTACGCACTTCAGGTGGACAACTTACACATTTACTTACATATGATCCTTTGTATCCAATTAAGTGGTATTTTACCTAGTAACACCACCTACTTGTATTACTTTTCTACAAAAGTTACATTAAAAACCCTTATTACCAACGGGAGTTCTATATTGCCAGCCTATGTCATTCGTAGACATCTTCCTTCACCAATTAAAAATATAAAGATATTTAATAGTTCTACCAAATAGAATTTCTAGCAATATTTTATGTAGTAAATATAAAAATAGAAAAATAAGATAGGGGAATTGTTTCTAAAAGAAGGTGATTGACTATTAAAATTTTGTAACATATAGTGTGTAATGTGCACTCGTATACTAGCAATAGTAGTTTATTATTATAATATATATTTGGCTGATATTATATATTAGATGTATTTGGAAAATAACATGGTACCAGTTACTTGCCAAGCACCCTTGCGAGTAATATATTACATGTATTTAAAAATTAATATTAATTTAAGATTAGGGTAAATGTTTTACGTAAGTTAAGTAATTAAGTATATCTTAACAATTGAAAATTATTATATCTATATGTTGCGCCGTAAAGAATATATTAGGATGTGCATATTTGTCTCCCCCTCACAATTTGGTCGGAGAATGAACCGCTTAATTTTTAGAATATTTTGAACAATTATCGTTATTATTTTATTTATTGATAAGCCATACACAATAGGAATAAATCTTATATCACAATAAGATTTTTTTTTAAACTTTCCCACAATGCTGAGAGACGGATGGATATTAAAAAATATGACCGATATATCCTTTGCCATTTGCTGTGTATTACATAAATTTAAAACTTGATATTATGTATTTAATAGTTTGAATTAACTGTAGTGATAAATAATATATAATAAATATGATATGATAAATAGATGTATAACTGTAAATTTTTTTTGATCATGATAATACATTATAATTGTGAACAAGATATTACCAACGTCCCGTAGTACATTGATTAATATTTACATCATATTTAATAAATTTATTTCATTTAAATTTCAAAACATCTTATTATATCAAAAAATATATTAGTTTGTATTGTATTACCAAAGTTAATAATATTAATTTTATTATTATTATAGTAGTTTGTATAATAGTAACTTTATTATACTTGATTGAATAGTTAACTTATTTCTTTAGTTAACCACATAATAATGGTTATTGTAACAATGCTAGTTACAATAACCTAAAAATAATAACATAAAAGTAAGATAAACTAATGAAATATAATAACATTTAATAATTCAAATATTGTTAAATATTAAAACTTAAAAATATTAAAGCAACTTATACTTTAATATAGTATAATTTTTATACTTAAAGTAGCTTAAAAATATTATTAACTAACAAAGTTAATAATATTAATTTTCTTATTAATAAAATAGTTTGTATAACTTATACATTGTTTTAGTTGCTTGAATAGTTAACTTACTTCTTTAGTTAACCACATAATAATGGTTATTGAAAAAGTACTAGTTACAGTAACCTAAAAATAAAAATGGCATGAATTCCGCGGAATCGGTTGGAATCGGTAGGAATCGGTCGGAATCGATCCGATTCCGACGATTCCTTGTGGAATCGGTCGATCCGTCGGAAGACCGGAATCCTTGGTCCGGTTCGATTCCCGGTTCGATTCTGGATCGGGAATCGAACCGATTCCGGCCCTTTTAGGGCCGGAATCGACCGCCGCAGTCGATTCCGGCGATCCCGCGGCGGCTACGTTCGATTCCGGCAATTTCCAGAGCGATCCTTGCTCAGAATCGACGATTCCAGTGATTCCATTGTCGATCCCAGCTGCTAGCACCGATTCCGCGGCGATTCCAGCTCTGCCAGCACCGATTCCGGCAGCGATTCCAGCGATTCCGGCGATTCCAAGCTACTTCTTCCAGGGATTCCGCCAATCCAAGCTCCGATCGGCCTCAATTCAACGTCTTCTTCGATCTTTAGAAGATTATTGGTAAGATTTCTTCGCCAAAAACTTCGTACATTCATTCTTATGCATTTCCGACGAGTCCGAGCGTCGTTAAACTTTGTGATTTCCGACCGAACAAATCCGTTTAAGTTCTGAACTATTCGATTAGATGTTGTTTGCATGGGAAAAATTCCGGATATCCAGTACGCCTATTTTTACGCATTTCCGACGACTCCGAGCATGGTTAAACTCGGTGACTTTTGATCGAACAACTCCACTCAAGTTGTTTGAATATCAATTGGATGTTCTTTGTACGAGAAAAATTTCGGATACCTCGTACATTGATTTACGACCATTTCCGGCAAATACGTAACCCTTTAAACATATCGAATGGTGTGTTACTTGGGCTGTCTGTTTCCCGATCAGTGCCTAAAGCAATTTATATGTTATCTAATCATTTTTAGTGCAATGTTTACAATTTTTGCAGGTATAAGCAATGGCCGATCAAGGTGATGCAGCACCAACACATGCTTCTGACGTGGGTTGGGAACACGGGCACATGGTAGACCCAGTCAGAAACAAGGTTCAGTGCAAATGGTGTGGGAAGGAGATGAACAGGGGGGTGTTCCGGCTGAAACAACATATTGTCGGAACATGTGGAAATGTAAAGAAATGTGACAAGGTGCCGAGGGAGAAGAGTGAGAAGATGAGAGACTACATGACAGGTAGAGCCTCTCAACGGGCTGTTAGGATTGAGCAGAGGGAGGAGTTGCACGACGAGCTACTCCAGAGGAGGAGGGACCGCGATTTGCCTACCTCGAAAGGGAAAGCCAAGGGGAAGGCACTAGCTGAGCCGGAGCCAGAGTGAGGAGTCCACAGACTCCAAGCTTAGACGTGCTAGGCACGCTAGCAAGTGTGCATTTGTTGAGGACGAGGACAGGAGGGGAGCAGGAGGGTCTAGGTCCAGAGTTGAACCAGCTTTGGGCCGATCAGCATCGGCTCACCCTACCCGAGACCGAGAGACTGACCCCAGGAGACAGGAGCCATACCGCCGTTCTACTTCTACCAGTATTCGATTTACGCCGAGTGATGAGTATTTATTTAGGAAACATAGTGCTTGGCAAATGGGGATTAAACAAGTAATGAAAGGGGTGAAGGCAACAGGAACGACTGCAAAGAGAGCCGTTCGCCACATTGTGAAGTGGTTTTTGCTTGCAGGTATCACTTTTAAATTGGCATTTATGTGTTTTATTTACTTAAACTTAATTTTAACCTGATCCAAAATTTTTTTAACTTGATGTAGGCATCCCAGCATATGCAGCCACCAGCCCCTACTTACAGACGATGGTGGATGCCGTGGGTGAGGTTGGACCGGGTTTGCAAGCCCCGGGCAGCAGACATATGTAAGGCGCTGGCCTGGATGAGGAGGTCCAGGAGTTGATGTAGTGGATGGATGGATTTAAATTGGTGTGGAAGGAGAGGGGTTGCACAATTATGTGCGACGGGTGGACATGTATCACCAAGAGGAGTATGATAAACTTCTTGGTGTATTGTTCTGAGGGGACCACATTCTTGAAGTCGGTAGAAGCTTCTAGGAAGATAAAAAATGCCGACTTCCTGTTTTCTCTGATGGATGCGGTGGTGGAGGAGATCGGGGAGGACAATGTGGTTCAGGTTGTCACTGACAATGAACCTTCATATAAGGCGGCTGGGAGAAAGTAGATAGAGAAGAGGAAGCACATGTTCTGGGTGCCCTGTGCGGCACATTCTGTTGATCTCATATTAGAGGATATAGGCAAGGAGGAGAGTGTATCCACCCTTGTCAGGCAGGCGCAGACGATCACATCATTTATTTATTTGCATCCCCGTCTGCTACATATTATAAGATCACACACAGAAGAGAATGATCTTGTTAGGCCTGGTCTGACTCGTTTTGTTACGAATTTCATTGCATTGGAGAGTTTATACTGGCACAGGCATGCATTAGTTAGATTCACACAGTCCGAGGAGTATTATAACTATATGGTGGACAACCTGCATGACAAGAAAAATCAGCTGGAAATTCTTGTCAGGTCTAAGAAGCAGATCACTGACAAGAGGTTTTGAGAGATGATTGCCTACTACTTAGCAATCATTGAGCCACTGGTAGTTGTCTTGAGGTTGGTAGACTCAAATGACAGGGACCAGATGGGCACGTTGTACGATGCCATGGACCGCGCAAAATTGAAAATAAAAATAAAAAAATCCCAAAGGTTACAAAAAGTGGTGAAAAATCATAGATGACCGATGGGACAAGACTTTGCACCACGATGTCAATGTTGCAGGTTAATTGGTTAAAAAAATATTTTTGCTGAATAATTGTCTTATTCATAATGTTAACTAATAAATTCTTGCAAGATATTTTTTTAACCCCCGCATCCAATATGGAGGACAGGTGGTGAACGACAACGAGGTGATGCGGGGTACACTAGCTGTTATTCAACGTCTGTGACGATCTCAGCAGGACAGGATAGAGGCTGAGATAGAAGTAAGTTAGAGTTTATTCAATACTTTGGAGTAGCCTTACCAGGCAACTAATATTTTTTTTTTCAGATGCAGAAGTATAAGATGAGAGTCGGCGTATACTCAAATGCTGATCTAAAATATTCAGTTGACAAAGTGTCACCTGGTATAGTAATGGCTTGATGAAGATTTTATTTTATTTTCATATAAGTTATGGTAGATGATGGGCTAATTGTTTACCTTTTCTCTTCTGGTTTTTTTTCGGTACCGAATGGTGGGTTCGGTGTGAATACCGAGAGTGGATGGAATCCACTTGTCGCCATCGGTATCAGGATACTCAGCCAGAGCACCAGTTCCTCCCATTGTGAGAGGAACTGGAGTACATTCAACCTGATACATACGAAAAGGAGGAACAGGTTGACCTCAGACCGGCTAGAGAAGCTGGTCTTCTGTCATTGCAAAATGAGACTGCGCATCAAGAATATCAAGGATCGACAGAAGATCAGTGAGGAGCGATTTGCACGATTCGCTGGAGGTCCATACGAGCAGAGGCATTCCTCCGCCACACCACCACCTGAGGAGGTGGACATGGATCAGATATTTCAGGAGGAGCATGCACTTTCCTCCTGGATAGAGGAGAGGGGAGCCAGGGATCATGCAGCTAAGTTTGATCCCGATGACCGTGCATGGGCTGAAGGAGAGTTGGATGGTGTTGAAGCCGAGGAGAATGCTCCAGCTCCACCTCCACCTACTTCTCAGGCTCAGGCAGGGCCTTCTTCTGCCCCAGCAGCTATGGAGCAACCACCTACAGCTTTAGCCCCAGCTCTAGTCCCAGCCGCCGCTACCCAGCCCATTCGTAGTGCAGGGAAAATGAAAACAAAAGTGACTACACGAAAAATGGAAGGATTTGCAAAGTTTAAAAAATCTTTGGGTTCTGGTACTTCAGAGATGGCTGAAGAGGTGAAGAGAAGAAAGCTAGAGGTCAGGCGTCCTGTGAGCCCAGATGACAGCACGCAGGCTCCTTCTCACTCCTCAGTTGATGATGAGGAGGAGTGCATGCCAGCGACGCAGCCATCAGCAGCAGTCCAGTCTCCTGATTCACGGCATCCAAAGCTGTATTACACGCTGGATGAGCAGACACCGCATTCTTATATTATAGAGCCACAGTATCCAGCATTTGGCCAGGCTCACCAGCAGTGGATTACACCACTAGCTCCACCAGAGTCTGCTTATGTCCCGGTCGTCCCGCAGTCCGATCCTTACGACCTTGATAGCATGGCATCGGCATTATTTTCATATGGATATGGCCCCGGACAGTATACAAGACTGAGCACAAGGGAGGAGCATCAACAGTAGCAGGGAGAGGAGGAAGACCAATATCTATATCCTAGATATTGGTAGTAGATTGATATGATGTAAATATATATTTTTTTTATTTTCATGATGTATCACTCTTTGATTTTCGAATCACTGGAATATATACTTAACTTCGAGTGGAGTTTATTAGTAATTATTCAATGTGGTCCCGTAGATGAATGCTAATCTTATTTTTAAAATTTTTTATAACTCATTTCCTATTTTTAAAATTTTTTTCTAAACTTTTTAAATTTTTTTTATGAAGAAAAAAATTCAACAAAGAAATCGATTCCACCGATTCCGGAATCGATTCTCTTCCCAGGAATTGGCCGATTCCGATTCCAGAATCCTTGTCTCGATAACTCCCAAATCCCGATTGCCTAAACATGCTGGGCTGCAACCGCGAAAGCTTCTCCCAATCGCCCTTCTCCCATGTGGCCGCAACCGCAACCGCAACCAACAGAGCAGATGCCGACTACGGAGGAGGGGCTCGCCACGAGAAGTCGTCCGCCGGAGGTCATCACCACCGTCAAAGCCGCCGCCGTTGGTCGCCGCATTGACAACGGGAGAGTGGAGATGATGTCGCCGCCGTGAGAGCTGGAGAGGCCACTACAGCCCTCAGTCACCTCGCCGCCTTGGTAGGTCGCTCAATCGCCTCTCCTATGTCTTTCACCGGGGCTTTTAACAACCCACCGTGAGCTCGCATGGCCGACCTGCTTCCTTTGCCACGTACAATGTGATGGACGGCGTGGCCGACCAGCGATAATGCCATCATCGTCCCTTTGTCCCTTAGTGCCCGCCAACTTGTGGCCTTCTCTACTCCTTTTGACCATCAGAGTGGCAGCCCCTGTACACCCAAATGGCCCAAGACTAGGATTACATTTTCGGGCATCTTATTTCTCGCCATGCTCGCGAGACCGAGAATCTCGCAAGATTCTCGTGAGATGACAAACCGTGGGCACGAGTATTAGAACTCATCCATGATCCATGTGTTTGATCTTTATGTGTTTAAGACATTTTCAAATACAATAAAAATTATTTAATCACTCAGTTTACAAAATCGATCAAACCAAATTAGAATCGGTTGATTTCATAATCGGATTGGCCAGTCTCAATCTGATCTCTGCCTAGAGGACCAATTCAAAATTGATTTCTGGTAAAATCAGTATGAATCGGTTGAATCATGAATCAGTCAAGAATCGGCTGAATCACATCAGAATTGGTCTAAATCAGGTCGAATCGGCCGAAATCAGATTAAAATCAATTTTTTTATTTGTTTATAAAATCTTGATCCTGACTTGGTTTTCTTCCCAAAATACTGACTGATTTTGACCGAATTGATTTGGATCAAATCAGTACCCACTTATTCTGATTCCAATTCTAATTTTCCCATACATGGTCTCAGTATGTGGATGTGCGTACCTCAATCCTAAACCAGTTCCAAACCAGTGTAAAGTACCTAAATCAAACTGACATGTTAAAACAAAGAAAACCAAAATGGATATGCTATAACTACGAAGAACATAATGTTCTCTCAATCTACATGTTAATAAAAAAATCAAAAAAATCAAAAAAACTCACATCTAACCGTAAGATGTCACCAGTCAGATGTGTATAAACCGGTGTCGGACAAGCAGTGCAAGATAACTACACTAAAGAGACCCAAGACGCCGATCATGGTAGAAGGCGACAAGGTAGAGGAGGTCATCGTAGCCATGGAGTTGGAGCAGAATACCACGATGCCTCCAACTATGCGTATGATTCATCCCAAGGCTCTTGGTTCCTTACATACGATCAAGAGTATTGTGGAATGAATTATGTAGAGTCATCGGATACTTCGATCCAATTGACATATAGTTATGGTGACTCGTTTGGATCAAGTCTTAGGATAGTTTCCCGAGGGACTGACGAATATGAGCGTCATGTGTACATGTATCAAGCTATGTACTCAACCCAAATGACATAGGGAGAGTACATCAACTACCTATAAAATGTAGAACACATCACATTGGAATAAAGTCGATGTATTATTTGTTTAAATCATGTCATTTATTTTTCCAGATTTTTTTGGATTTTTTTCGCATTTTTCTTAATTTTTTTGAATTTTTCAAAAAAAATAAAAAATAGGGTCGCGACCGGGTCGGCCTGGGGGTCTCGCGACCTGGTCGTGACCCGCGACTCGACTTTCATTGGTTTGCAAGACCGATTTGGATAACATCTGCCACTTGTAGAAAACATTTTACTTTTCAACCGTTGCAATTTTTCTTCCATCTTGTGGACCACACAATGCCAATCTCTACAGTTTGTGCCTTTATCAGAGAGAGATAAGCACAGGTACAAAATTGAGAAACAATTCACTTCATATTGAATATTTTTTTGCAACTAATCCCTACAATCCTCATGTATGTTAAAACTGACAAGTTACATATTTAAATTTGTTGATTTTGACTTCAATGATTGATTGCAACATAAAGTGAAGAATTATTAGGTGTAAACATTTGACTATATTCACAAAGGTGAAAAAGAAAGTATTGTTTGCAAACTGAAGATAAGCGACCTGCTCTCTGTTGGCTCCCACCTCAATAGCTTCAACAACACAAGCAAACATGGTTTGCAAAATTGGCTGATCAAGATCAGAATCGACCGATTCTTATATTGGATCGGTCCATGTTGATTTGATCCACCATAGTTGTCAAGATGACAATGTGTCCAAGGCGTCGAAGGGTGTCAATTTCGCTTAGACAACAAGGCGGCCGCTTAGACGTCGCCTAAGCAGTCAATGTGATAACATTGGATATTTATATATACGTATATACATATGCATATATATACACAATCATATGAATAATTAGATATTAGTATTATATATATTAATACAAACTTAGAAATATATATTCATAAATATAATTATATTTGTATGTTATGATTGAATCTATATGTTTGTGTTTATATATTTAAATGTAATTTTATTTATGTAATTATGTATGCATATGTATATATTTATTTTGAGAAATAATTAATATTGACAAACTTGACATGTAAGAGACAGAAGAAAGTTAAAATAATTTTTTATAAATTTAAGTATATAATATATATTTATAATTATGAATCTTATATATGCAATAGTATAAATGATAGTAAAATATTATTATAATATTATTAAACGGGGGTCAAGGGGGCGGCGTCCCTTGTGAAGAGTATCAGAGGAAAAGCCCCTCGAAAAAAAAATTTAGTATGTATAAATTTTTTTGACACCTAGCCCAGGCATCCTGGGGCACCAAGGAGAGTGCCTTGAGTGCCTAGGCACCTAAGGCGGGTCCAAACACCCTAGGCAAGTGCCTTGACAACTATGATCCACCACCAGAAGCACTGATCCAAGAGCAATTCCTACAAGAATGGACCTCAATCTTGAGAATCAGCCTTGGATCGACTGATACTCCAAGATCGGATTCAAAATCAGCCAATCTAAGCCAATTCTATGAAAGTCTATAAGTTTTGGATCTTTACGGAATTGGTTCCAAACCCGATTTTGATCCGATTTCACCCTTATTAAAGGGAGGGTCGGTGATTCGCTCTCTACCCTCTCTGATTTTCCTCCCTCCCTCTCCAATGAGGTCAAGACCTCCCCTCCAAAGGTATGATCTCCTATCCCCCCTTCTTCTTCCCCCCCCCCCTAAATAGCTTTTCCACCTCTCCGGTGAGGATCCCCCCACCCCTTGGGGCCTATTTCCTTTAGAATAAGGGGAAATCACAACCTAGGGGGGTTCCACTATCAGGTGCCGCCCAAGGGGGTACCCCTACCACTCTCCCCTTCGGGTGACTAATAGTGGGAGGGTGACCGAGGCAAGGGTGGCCACTGACCAGTAGCTTGTTCGTTCATATCCCGAACAGTTCAATTGTCCAGACCATTCGATTGTTCAACCCTTGTCCGTACTGTCCAATTATCAAATATATTTTTTAATATGAATTAATTTTTTGTGTGTAAAATATTGTCGGACGAGGAGCAACTTACCTCTACACACCGTGACATTGGATGACAACATGGACATGTTTGATGTCGACAAAAAGAGAATGAAATGTAAATAATGTGAAAAGGAAATAAATAGAAGTGTTTATTGTCTCAAACAACATATCGGTGGGGTGAGTGAGAATGTGAAGAATTGTGACAAGGTAATAACAGAGCTAAAAAAGATGAAGGTATATTTAACAAGGAGAGCACCACACAAGGAGATCTGAATTGAGTAGAGAGCTGACAAGCATGATGAGTTACTCGGGCATCAAGACATAAATCTCATGTTTCAAAGTAAAAAAGTAAAAAAAAAAGAAAATCACATATGCAAATTGAGATATCTTCGTTAAGTTATAATGATGAATATGAAACACAAATAAGAAAAACAATACATGTTAGTAAAGCTCAAGCCCGTAAAAATGCGGAAAGAATAAAGGGGCAAGAGGATCTACTGTCTAACAATGGAACATGGGTTCTAGCACTCGCCCCACACCTCAAGCTCAGGTAGGTCAAGACTCAAGAGAGTGAGTTCCGTTAGCCACAATCACTTCAATAGTCGACAGACACGTCCAATATAGGTAGTGGCAAAGGTTAAAAGAGTATCAAGTAAACTTTGAAAGGAGTTAAAGTTTCAACAGGAGCAGCAAAGAAGACAGTGAAGCACATTTGAAAATGATTTTTACATGTGGATATATGCGATACTTGACTTACTTTAAATGTGTTCTTTTATATTATTAAAATTTGAAATAAATATTAACAGCATTATCTTATCGTAACTTGATGTAGGTATCCTAGCCCAAACAGTCAAGATTCAATATTTTAAAAAGACGATTGTACTATTAGTACAACTAGACTTGGATTAAAAGCTCGATGTTCAAAATACATCTATGAGAGTAGGTCAGATTCAAAGGAAAAGGTTGACCTCGTTGATAGATGTGTTCAAGACAATATGAAAGGAAAAGGTACACACCATAATGTGCAATGGATGGGCAGGAATCACGAAGAGATCAATGATAAACTTTTTTGTTGATTATTCTGATGGCACCACATTTTTGAAATCTAGTAATGCATCATGTCAGATCAAAATGCAAAGTACTTGTTTGGTTTCATAAACAATGTTGTCGAAGAAATAGGTGAAGAGGAAATAAGTGAAAAGAACATTGTATAGTTTGTCACTGACAATGAAATTTCTTATAAAATTGCAGGAAAGAAGCTGATGAAACCTAAACCACACTTGTTTTGGATGACCTATGTTGTACACTCCATAGACTTGATATTTGAGGACATTAGGAATGAGCTATCGGTCAGGTCCTTGATGAGTCAAAGATAATTGGCTACATTATTTATATATAGGCATCCTAAACTCCTACGTATCATGAGAGAACACATCAATAGTCGCGATATAGTGCGACTTGGTCTCACCAAATTTTTCACTCATTTCATTGCATTAAAAAGTCTGATGAGACATCGACATGACTTGAAAATATTCATACTTTCATTAGCATACATTAATTATATGACTGACCTTTATTGGATTGAATATTGATATTATTTTACATCAACTTATCTTAATATGTCTCGCAGAGATAGTCATGTGAAAGTGTGTTAGATGTTATTTTTTAATTTTTAATTTTCTTTGAGCTCTCATTTTGTTGAGATTTATCATCATTTTTTCAAAAAATTTTAAAATAAAAAATAAAAAAATCCCGATTCAAACCGATTCTTGATCAATAAAGACAAAAAGAAGAGAAGAGAGTAGATCTCCCCACCCAAGCCCCTTCGAAGAAACAAAAAAATATAACATTTACCATTAATATCCATTGAAAACCTGGTTGTAGTGATGCAACCCTTGATCCACAAAATCCACCATCTAGTGAACCCCATCAATTGTATTATTTAAAAAAGACAATTCCACATATCTGTCATAAGTTTTCATAAAATCCAGTTTTAACATAATGCAATCTTTTTGCCTTGTTCTTTGATCATGCAAACATTCATAACCTGCCATAAAATTGTCAAGAATAAATCTCCTTGGAATAAACAATCAGATGAGCTGATCCAATTGTCAATGATTCTGTTAAGTCTTCCTATGAGAACTTTGGTGATAATTTTATAACTGCAATTTGATAGTCTAATTGGCCTAAGATTTGTAATGTCCACCACAATCTTTTTTAGGAATCAACAACAGCATGCTCAAGCATTCTATCAAGGCCATAAAATCGTCCTTAATAACTTCTTAACAAGGAATTTGGAAACCTACAACCATCAAGCCCGGGTGCTTTGAAAGGATCCATGCCCTTGATTGCATTAAGCACCTCCTCCTCAGTAAACCTAATAATAAATAAATTCACTTCCCTTGCATATAGTTTCCCAGGTGGATTACAATTAATAAGTGGGCACCAGCAAGTATCTTACATGAAAAGATTTTTAGAGAAAAATTAAGCCACAATGCCAATTTAATCAGTACCTATGCAGGCAGATCTAATCATCAACAGCCACTGGATTAGCTTGCTTTTCTTCCTAATAGAGGCATGGGTATGAAAAAAGGCGTATTATTGTCACCCTCTTTTAGCCATGTTTGTTTAAACCTTTGAATCCACTTAATCTCTTCCCTAATAAATCATTCCTTTTAAGCATTCTTATGTTCGTTCACTCCTCTCTCTAATCATCATTAATCAAGCAATCGTTGTTCAATTGCTCAAAACGATCAATCTTGGATATTCACTCTTTCCTATCTGCAGCGGTGGTCATAAATACTGATCTGGCCCCTTCTTCAGACGGTTCTTAGTCCACTTGAGCTTGCAAACAAACTTCCAAGTTGTTGAGAAAGACTTACACTGTTCATTCCACCACCTTACATGATGCTAAAGTTAGGTTCTCTGCACCATGCCATCTTAAATCAAAATCTGCAAGGGTATGAATACGAATTCCTACCATAAATAATGCCCACTACACAATAATCTGAAACAACTTAAGGTACGTGAAAACCCTCATGCACTACCCAAGTTGGTGAAACGAAAAACCTATCCAACTTCGACTTGGAACTATAGTTAGACCACATAAAGTTGATATCACCATTTAAGAATTTGATCATCCCACACTCGTTCACCCAATCGGCCAATTCCGATTCCGATTGCGATTATGGGATCCTTGGTAGGTGCCGACTTGAATACCATGTCATAATCGGAATCGGCCGATTCCTAGGAAGGGAATCGATCTAGGAATTAGCCTGGATAAATTTTTTTTTGAATTTTGTTCATCAAAAAAATCAGAAAAAAATCTTAAAAATAGGAAATGATTTAGAAAAAATTCTAAAAATAATATTAGCATGCATCCACATGAAATAATTACTAATGAACATGAAATGAAGTTAAGTACATATTCAGATGCAAAAACCAATTAATTGATACAGCACGAAAATATAAAAAATAGAAATATACACGATACCAATCTAATACCAATATCTATGATATGGATATTGGCCTTCCTCCTCTTATTGTTGCTGTCGATGCTCCTGAGTTGTGTCCAGTCTTTTATATTGTCCGAGACCATATATATGAAAATAATGTCGATGCCATGTTATCAAAGTCGTAGGCATCGGACTGCGGGACAACTATGACGTAGGAAGACTCTAGTGGAGCTAGTGGTGGTGATGAAGGAATCCACTGCTATTGAGCCTCGCCAAATGTTGCATATTGTGGCTCTATAAAATGATGCTATGATGTTTGCTCATCCAACGTATAATACAGCTTTGGCCGCCGTGAATCAAGTGACTAGGCTGTTGATGGCTGCGTCGCTGGTATACACTCCTTGTCATCATCAACTGAGGAGTGAGAAGGAGCCTGCGTGCTATCATTTGGACTCACAGGACGCCTGATCTCCAGCTTCCTTCTCTTCACCTCTTCAACTATCTCTGAAGTTCCACCACAACCCAAAGATTTTTTTAGCTTTGCAAATCCGTCCATTTTTCGTGCAATTACTTTTGTTTTCGTTTTTCCTAGACTACGAATGGGTTGGATAGCGACGGCTGAGGCTGAAGCTGAGGCAAAAGCTGGAGGTGGCTACTATATAGCTCCTGGGGCATAAGAAGTCCCTGCCTGAGCCTGAGAAGTAAGTGGAGGTGAAGTTAGAGCATCCTCCTCGGCTTCAACACCATCTAACTCTCCTTCAGCCCATGCACGGTCATCGAGATCAAACTCAGCTGGATGATACCTAGCTGTCCTCTCCTCTATCTAGGAGACAAGTGCATACTTCTCCTGAAATATCTGATCCATGTCCTCCTCTTTAGGTGGTGGTGTGGCAGAGGTATGCCTCTGATCGTATGGACCACCTACGAATCGTGCAAATTGTCTTTCACTGATCTTTTGTCGATCCTTGATATTCTTGATGCGCAGCCTCATATTGTAATGATAGAAGACCAGCTTCTCCAGCCAGTCAGAGGTCAACCTGTTCCTCTTTTTTGTATGTATCAGGTTGAATGTACTATAATTCCTTTCACAATGAGAGGAATTAGTACTCTAACTGAGTATCCTGATACCGATGGCAGCAAGTGGATTCCATCCACTCTTAGTGTTTACCTGAACCCACCACTCAGCTGCAAAAAAAAAGGTAAACAGTCAGCCAATCATCTTCAATAACTTATAAGAAAATAAAATAAAATCTACATCATAAATAAGTATACCAAGTGACACTTTGTCGCACGAATATCTCAGATCAGCATATGAGTATACGCCGACCCTCATCTTATACTTCTACATATAAAAAAAATTTAAAAAAATTCATTAGTTGTCTAATAATTAGCTACTCCAAAGTATTGAATAAACTCTAACTTACTTCTATCTCAACCTCTATCCTATCCTGCTGAGATCGACAGAGACGCTGAATAACAGCTAGTGTACCCCGCTTCACCTCGTTGTCGTTCACCACCTGTCCTCCATATTTGATGCGGGGGTTCAAAAAATATCCTACAAGAATTTAATAATTAACATTATGAATAAGACAATTATTGACTAAACTTAAAGTACGTAAGCGCAAATATTTTTTGAACCTACTAACCTACAGCATGGACATCGTGGTGCAAAGTTTTGTCCCATCGATCATCTATGATCTTCCACCACTTTTTGTAAAATCTGGTATTCTTCTCTTTTATTTTCAATTTTACCCGGTCCATGGCATCGTACAGCGTGCCTAATTAGTTCCTGTCATCTGAGTCTACCAACCTCAAGACAACTACCAGTGGCTCAATGATTGCCAAGTAGTAGGCAATTCTCTCCGAAAATCTCTTGTCAAGTGATCTACTTCTTAAACTAGACAAGAATTTCCAGCTGATCTTACTTGTTGTACAGGTGATCCACCATATAATTATAATATTCCTCGAACTACATGAACCTAACCAATGCATGCCTGTGCTGGTGTAAACTCTCCAGTGCACTGAAGTTCGTGGCAAAACGTGTAGGACTGGGCCTGACAAGATCGTGCCCCCCTATGTGTGATATTATAATATGTAGCAGACGAAGATGCAAATAAATAAATGACATGATCGTCTGCGCCTGCCTGACAAGGATGGATACACTCTTCTCGTTGCCTATATCCTCTAATATGAGATCAATAGAATATGCCGCACAGGGCACCCAGAACATGTGCTGCCTCTTCTCCATCAACTTTTTCCCAACCGTCTTATACGAAGGTTCGTTGTCAGTGACAACATGAACCACATTATCCTCCCAAATCTTCTCCACCACTGCATCCATCAAAGAAAAAATGAAGTCAACATTTTTAATCTTCCCAGAAGCATCCACCGACTTCAAGAACGTGGTCCCCTCAGAACAATACACCAAGAAGTTTATCATACTCCTCTTAGTGATACCTGTCCATCCGTCATACATAATCGTGCAACCCCTCTCCTTCCACATCAATTTGAATCCATCCATCCACTTGCTCAACTCATGCACCTCCTCATCCAGCCCAGCACCATATATATGCCTGCTGGTCGGGACTTGCATTCCCGGTCCAGCCTCACCCACGGCATGCACCATCGTCTGGACGTATAGGCTGGTGGCTGCATGTGCTAGGATGCCTACATCAAGTTAAAAAAATTTAGATCGGGCAAAAATTAAGCTTAAGTAAATAAAACACACATAAATGTCATTTTAAAAGTGATACATTCATGCAAAAATCACTTCACAATGTGGCATACGGCTCTCTTTACAGTCGTTCATGTTGCCTTCACCCCTTTCATAGCTTATTTGATCCTCATCTGCCCAGCACTCTGTTTCCTAAATAAAGACTCATCACTCGGCGTAAACCAAGTACTGGCAAAATGGGGGTCTGGCTCCTGTCTCCATCCCTTTGTACTCGGTCCAGGGTAGGGCGAGCCGATGCTGATCGGCCAAGAGTTGAGTCAACTCTGGACCTTAACCCTCCTGCTCCCCTCCTATTGTCCTCCTCCGCAGCAAATGCACACTTGTTAGTGTGCCTAGCATCTCTAAGCTCGGAGTCCGTAGAGTCATCCTCACTATCTGGCTCTGGATCGGCTGGTGCTTTCCCCTTGTCTTTCCCTTTCCAAGTAGGCAAATCTCGGTCCCTCCTCCTCTAGAGTAGCTCATCGTGCAACTCCTCCCTCTGCTCAATCCTAACAACCCGTTGGGAGGCTCTACCTGTCATGTAGCCTCTCATCTCCTCACTCTTCTCCCTCGACACCTTATCATATTTTTTTACATTTCCACCCGTTCCGGCAATATGTTGTTTCAGCCGGAACACCCCCCCATTCAACTCCTTCTCACACCATTTGCATTGCACTCTCTTTTTAACCGGATCCACCATATGCACGTGTTCCCAACCCACGTCAGAAGGACGTGCTGGTGTTGCATCACCTGGATCAGCCATTGCTTACACCTACAAAAATTATAAATAATGCATCAAAAATTATTAAGCAACATAAAAAATGCTTTAGGGGCTGTTCGGGAAGCAGACAGCCCATCAAACACACTATTCGGTATGTTTAGAAAGTTACATATTTGTCGAAAACGGTCGTAAATCGACGTACGGGGTATCCGAAATTTTTTTCATACAAAGAACATCGAATCGATGTTCTTACAACTTGAATGGAGTTGTTTGATAAAAAATCACCGAGTTTAACCATGCTCAGAGTCGTCGAAAACGCGCAAAAATAGGCATAAGGGGTATCCGGAATTTTTCTCATACAAAGAACATTCAATCAATTAGTTTAGAACTTAAACGGAGTTGTTCGGTCGAAAATCACCGAGTTTAACTATGCTCGAAGTCGTCAGAAATGCGTAAGAATGGGCGTACGGGGTTTTTGGTTAAGAAATGTTACCAATAATCTTTCAAGGATCGAATAAGAGGTTGAATCGAGCCGATCAAAGCTTGGATCGGCGGAATCCCTTAAAGGATTCGGCTGGAATTGTCGAAATCGCTGGAATCGCCGTCGGAATCGCCGGAATCGCTGTTGGAATTGCTAGAATCGCACCGGAATCAACGTTGGGAGCTAGGATCGAGCTCGGAATCGTTGGAATCCTCAATTTCGAGCGTTGATGGAGCTCGAAATCACCAGAAGAAGACATTGCCACTACTAGATCGCCGGAATCGTCCAGCAGCGGTCGATTTCGGCCCGAACCGGGAATCGAACCAGACCAGCCAGACCAGTCTCCGTCGGAAACAGTCGGGATCCAGACAAAATCGCCGGAATCGGATCAATTCTGACCGATTCCAACCAATTCAGCAGAATTCCTCCTAGAATTGGCCCTTCCGCATGAATTGACCGATCCGATTCTGGCGATTCTGCAATCAATGGCACCTACACACTAAGCACTACTAATAGAATTGCCTATACCCTCCTTTAGATCAGAGAAGAATTTTGCCTTATGAGCTTCAAACACTGGACCATAGATGTTGCCAAGAAACCATACCTTATCTGTACCGGAGACATAGAATATGAGAATTTCTATATGTTTGGCACTGAAAATTGCCTCTATAATAAACATGCTTTCTACCCAAAGAACAACCAGACCCTCACTTCTTCCAGTGAAAGGAATGGAAGAAAAGCCTGACAATCTACCACACTTAACGACTGCACTGTCTCAAGAATTGTCAAACCCTATTTGGTCTATTGCAGAAATAGCACATCCGGCTTGTGAAGAGTCACTATGTTATTCAGTTGCTGAATCTTTTCCTTACCAACAATCACTCTAGAATTTAAGCCCTCTTCTCCTACCATTGGCTACAATGTCATCACTTAAAATTTCAATTCCCTAGTGCAACCCTCTGTTGGTTGAACTTTTTGCTCACTGCAACCCCACCCCCACTTTTGAGCTTCCATCGGAGACAATCAAAAAAGGCCTTACTGATCACAGCCCAGGAAACAAAAACCCCCAGTCTCCCCTATGGATTTAACAACTTTGTCTGGTACGAACCAAGTCTCTTTAGCCTCCTCAGTCAAACTTTGTATCTGATCAATGTCATCTCCCCTAAAAGGATGGCCATTGCTTAATACTCTAATATTGTAAGTGTCATCCGAAGGCTACCAATTTGGCCCTTCCACTAATACAAGTTCTATAGACTTTGCTACAACATTAGTTTCCATCATGATCTCCTCATGATCCCCTAAAACCACCTCTGAGGATCTCCAAGACAGACTAGCCGAAGGAGACTCGACAATATGTAAAAAGTTGCCCTCCCAAGATAGTAAAGATGCCATCAAACACAACAAGAATCGATAGCGAGGTTACAATAGTGCCATTGCAATCCTCCAATGTTGTTGTCGTAGAAACTCTGGAATCCTTCACCGCAACATCCCTGAACTGCCATGTTGAAGACAACACCAGGAACTAGAGAGAGCTCCCTAATGTAGAGAGAGGAACCATCAGGTCTTTACAAAACCAAGACGACAATGAACCTGAAGACAGGAGAACCAGAAAGAAACCAAGCTGAAAAACCAGTTCACCATTCACCCCCAAAAGAACTGGATCGGGCACCACCTAAGAAAAAGACAAAGGTAGGATTATCAACTCGACCGGTTCACCCGTAGCATGGACTGCCCTTTTGTAAGGCGGATCCTGGCATGGCTCTCCATGATGCGTCCATTAGACCCGATAACACAGCTAGTGTCATCTCCTTTGCCTGAACCTCTGCCTACCAATATAAGGAATGTACTCCCCCTGCTGTAATTATCGAAACCATCTTGTATCTTCCCCGAAATAGAATACTCCCTAATTTGAATAGTCAACCTACTAAAATCAACCCATTTCAAAATATGGAAGGATTGATTCACCAGAGACCCCCACTGAGAAGAGGAACCCCCCCCCACCCTTGGCTCTAGCAACTTGTTCAATCTAATATTGAAAATATCACTACGAATCAGCTCAGGGAACTTCACCTCCTAAGTAAACTCTTACCTACTCTAGATCAAGACATCGATAGATTTCTCTATTGGTCACCATAACTTCTTTCTGTCAACAAAACTCAAGGAGCCAAACGGTGAAACAATTTTAGCCATAGTTGACTTTGCCCACGCAAACACCAATACCCTCGACACTTGAATCCATGTTGAACAGAGGGATGTTGCGACAAGTTTAGAAGACAGTCCCTCTTTCCCTTGTCACATCACTACCGCCCGATCTTCCTCTTCAACGCTAATAATAGAGAACCACTTCCTATCTATCAACATCAACCAGTTCTTACAAGAGTTGTTTCTCATGACGAACTCACCGGAAAGAGTTACCCTGATTCACCAAGATTGGGTTTCAGGCTACTTCTCCTTCAAGAAACTGCTTTGAGCAAGGTCTTCTTGGCTACAATGTCACCGACCCCGTCAACTATAACTCTCCTGCACCATGTATGCAACATCTTTGCACTTACACCAGTCGACACTAGAAAAATGAAATACTCATCTATCTGTAAGAAATCACTGTATAAATTTTAGTGTAATGAAAGTGACGATTCTTATGATTTCATGTTGATCTTTTCTCGATCAAAACTGAATGACAAAAACTGAATACTAATTTAAACAGGTTCGAATATACGTGATATGTATTCATCTAACCCTATGGAGAGAAGAAAAAATTTCTCAAGATTTTCAAACCGTTCAAGTGCCAAATCTTTAGCGGTATCCACACGAACTTCCTCTGTAAATGGTTTCTCCTGCATTTTAGATCTTCTGATTCGTCCCGGATGGCTCTCCACCATAGAAAAACATGCTCTAGAGAGAGAAAGAAGAGGTAGAAGGAGGTTGGCCACGAAATTAACTTTCATATTTTGATAAAATTTGGCCAAATTCACTTACGTTTATAGAAAAATTAAAATTTTTCATAAAAACCTAAAATCTCCATAAAGTATGCATATGTCCCCATACTTATGGATTAATCTTTGTGTCCACTAGACATAGTAGCTTATTTGATTGAGACATAATTAAAATAGAATATTTCTATTTAATTAAATTAAATTTATTATCCGATAGCAAATTTAACTGTCCACCGCAAGAAAGGTACAAGTTGAATCCTATGATTCGACTATGGAAATCATCTTAACTCCATTGAACATTTCTATCATCAATTACCGCATAAATATAAATTCTCATCCATTCAATGTCTTAATCGGATAGGAATATGCCAACAACTATCAACTCCTTAGTATACTGACTCTACAGAATCCTGTACTTAGAATTGGATCAATTGAAAAACTCAATTTTCAATTATTCAATCGACTAAGGCTTTAAAGTATTATCTTATAAGACATATACTGTCACTTACCGAGGATGGATGATTCCTTATTGTTCGCTCAACTACCTTAATCGGGCTTCCCTTGTACCAAATCCAGTGCTATACTGGACTATCGAATTAATGTTCTATAAGTCAATTGTCAAAGCACAAGATCTGCCCAACAAACCATCTTTGATGACTCAGGTCAAAGGTCCAACCGTACAATCATGATGATAGAAAACCCTGATTGATAATTCGATAAGATACCATTCAGGGTTTCTAATTCGATCAGTCCAATGAACTCATTCGACTAATGAGCATTTGTATGTATATTTCAGTGTCTTCACACTAATGACCAACGAGATCAGTCATTCTCATCACAAGAGAAAACATCATATACATTAGTCTATCCAGATCTTTGATGTCCTATCTCAAAGATCTTATGACTAAAAATATTTAGATCATATACATCTAGATGACTAATATCATTTTCATGATCTTATCATGATTCAATCATCATGACGTATGATTAAGAACTTCATTATGATGTATGCATCTAATAAAAGGTAGTAATAAAGATCTACCTAATTAATTGAATGAGATATTTCTAGAAATGTTGATTCATATCACATATGATTAGCTCAGGGTATATATTTCTATCACTACCCCCTCATTCCAAAATATATATATATATATTTGATTAGGTGGGTGGAAAGAGCAACACGCTCCTTTTATACAAAGTTCCACCTCAACGGTAATAAATGACCTTCCCTGGCCAAAGACAGTGCTTTTGAACATCTGCGTTCATGGTGACCAATGCCCAACATATACGACACTGAAGCCCATACTTATACTCTTAAGGAGAAATGATGATTGACGTGGCACTGACTACACATCCAAGCCTTCCCACTACCTCCCGACCTCCCCATAACCACATCTCAAAACGACCTTTGTTGATGAGAAATGCCCCCCACAACAACTTTGCCTTGACTGAGACTCGCTAGATAATGACCAACTCTCGCTGAAGATCCACAACCTTCACCTTCCAAGGGGCTCTGGAACCACTAGAGCCTCTCTCTCCTCTCAATGTCATACCTTAATCTAAAACCAACAATTTAGCTACAGGGATTATATGTGATTCTAAGATTCCACTAAAGTTGAAAGGAAAATTTTATCGTACAGTGATATGACCTGCAACTTTATATGGTAATGATTAATGAATGTTGGACAATAAAAAATGTGCATCAAAAATAAGTATTACTAAATTGAGAATGTCAAGATGAACGAGTAGTCATACTACATTAGATAGAATAAGGAATGAATATTAAAGAAAATCGTCGAAGTTGTGACAATTGTAGACAAGTTGAAGGAAGACAGATTGAGATTGATTAGGCATATTAAATGTAGACCTAATAAAGCTCCAATTAAAAAAGTGAAAATTATCAAAATAACATAAATAAAAAAGACGTGGTAAAACTTAAGTTAACTTGAAGAAGAATAAAATATAATATGATTTATATTATTTAAACATATCTGAAAAAATAACTCAAACCAAAGAAAAGTGAAGAGAACATATGGCCAAACCCCAAATAAAGTTCAAGTTAAGTTTGATGAAAATGTTTATCCTTAATGAGAAGTTTTTGACACTACTATGTATAGTGTACATGATTGTTAAATTTTAAATATTATATGTAGGATGGAATCAGACAATTCAATTTTATTCATTGTCAATTATCTACTCACATGATTCAAAAAACTAATAGTCATTCTAGTGACTCAGATGAGCAACTCTCTAAACTAGTGACTCTTACTACATATACTACTAGTGACCATTACAGCAATGACTCTTACCACAGGTGCATACTTGTCAAAAAATGAAAAGTGATATTTTAGAAAAAGTATATTTTTATAACATTGTGTATAATACAAATTTCTATAGCATTATATCACTTGGCTTGATTTAGGAATTATAAAAACACAATAGTTACTTCAGGTTTCATGTGAACAATATTGTTTCATTATATAAATAAAAATACATTACATAGAGCTTCTTGTTACTGAAAATGAAAACAACTACGTTTTGTAGTAGACACTATAGATGCACATAAACAAAAGGCATCATTAGTTATGCCTATTTTTATTTCATCGGACATAATTCTTTTGTTGAGGTCTTATGCCACCCATATTGAAACACTTACAAAAAATAAAAAATAAATCATAAAATAATCTCAAATACAGTGCTTTGAACTTTTCGTTGGAGTATTAGAAGTAATACCGTATTAATTTTGATATTGATAATACATACATCAGAATTAGAACCGATGTTATCCAATATCAAAAGTAATACTGATACCGGGACCAAAACTTCTAACCAAACAGGGCAAAACTACAAGAGCTGTTTTGTTTCAAAAAAAAATTAAAAGCTATACCAAATATGGCTAACAGAAGTTTAAATATTTAAGTAACTTTATATCCAGACCTCTAAATTGGTCACATTCAATTCAGTTGAAAATTCCTGAACTGAGTTCCTTTCAAATATGAAATTACTTTTTGTCCATAAAGCAAAGTCTAAAGCATGAGGATTTAACTGAGAAACCTCTTTTTGCGTCTGGGATCCACTGGGATCCATTGAATTTTGTCTTCACCTCTCGGGTATAACTTATGCTTAAAAAATCCTTGAAAATGATCAGTAATCAACACTTTCGTCATCTGTAAGGATCCTTTTGAATAGTAAGTTCCATTCCAGCTATGGTCCTTCACATTCCCTCAATTGTGTAATCAAGGAATTCTTATTACAGCAAAGGCTGTAGAGCTGATGATACTGTAATGAAAGAGGTATATATCTTGTCCATTGATCTTACAAAAAAGGGGCCTCGTCTCCCCTACCTACAAGAATAGACAAAAGACTGAAAAAAACTGCAGTTTTGAGCAATACCTCTCCACATAGCAAACATTCTTAAGTTGACCCAAGTCTCTGCATTCCCTAAAAAAGTACCTTCTAAACAGTATTTGGACTTCACCGTGTATGTACCCCAAAATCCAGCATTTCAATTGACAACCTCCAAAGCCAATTTTTGAGCAATGCACTATTGAGATCTTCTAGAAGGATAAGATCAGCCCCTCCTTTGACTTCTCTACAAACATTCTTTCAGGCAATTAGATGCGAACCTTTTTTTGTTGGATGACCCTTTCCAAAAGCAAGATGTTTGAATACTTTCTAGTTTTGTGTTGATGCATAAAATTACCTGGCGTATTAGATCCCTAGACCTAATATGACAATCTTTGCCGCATTTCGATGGAGAATATGTAGGGACAACAGGTGCAACCTCTCCATCACTAAACAAATGAGATTCTTGTAAGAATCGGCTGTCCCTCCACCATGGTTTGCAAGATCATCTGATTCATATCGAGATCAACATGTGCCGAACATGTAATGCAATCTCTCAAGAATCTCTCGAGACCTTTCCTGAATCTCTCTCTCTCTATGTCGCCAAGAGATGAATTCATCAATACAAAATCTATATAAATACCTCTAATATTTAAGTTTCCACCATATATTGATAACTACAATTTTAAAGATCCATAATCCATACTAATATAAATTGTCTATATCAAGTACTCTCTTTCTTCTTTCTTTAGCTGATTTGTTAAGTTCTTACATGTTAACAACTCTATTGTTATATCTATCCAAAGTCTTATCGAAGTAATGTTTACTCATTTTCTACGATGTAAATTAAGATTTCTATGTGACTATATGATGGGGGACAGATTAACTGACACAAAACTTGAAGCTAAAACACAATTTAAAATCTGACTCCCACAAATAGGCTCTAGGCTTTTCAATTTGTGTTCTAATTAAGAAATTTTCACTAAAATTATTTCTCTTATAATGAATCAGAATGGAGGAAGAAGAATGAGGGAGAAATGCCAGTTTTTGAAAATCTGATTAGATTTTGAAAATCGGTTCTAACTACCAACGAATCAGATTTTAGTTATCTGGAGGAAGGTCCACTCTAATGATCTCGCCAAGACCAACAGCAAACAAAATTAAAGGCTAGGACCTAATCCGCACCAGGCATGGCATCACGAGCTGGATAATAGAATAACAGAATTAAAACCATAAAAGGGAAAGGGAAACAGAAGGTACCTCCACACCGGGGTGTGGGAAAAATCAATCTTCGGCTGAGAGATAGGTATTCCCCTTAATACAATGACTTATCAATTAAGTACAATACCAAAAGATGACCCACATCTCACAGGGTGGTAAAAGGTCTACAAACACCAAAATATGGGGAACACCTATCTTCAGATTGACAGATTCATAATATCCAGCTTGCCAAAGTCTTTCTTGAAGGCAGTCTGGGATTTCAGCAACGAATTCTGAATATCAGGATTGGCTCAGCCAGATATCATCACAGCCAAGGAATCAGAGGAATGGATATGATCATCATTTATGAAGGTTTCAGCCAAGCACCAGCAACTGATATATGGAGCTACCAAGGTACTAGATGATCTTAGGTCTTCATCACATTCCCATACGGGCACTGTAGGCGGATCCAACTATCTGCCATCCATATGGCTCCATCTTAGTCGGAGAAAAACTGATATGTATCGAATTCTGATTTCCAGACAGTTACAAGAAAATCAACCGTAGCTCAAGCTAACCAGAATCGGTCAGTAACACCTCAGATCCAAGGGAAAACAGAAGAGCAAATAAATCCTTGACTGGAAAGAGGAAAAGTCGTATCACAGAACATCTCGACATGAACCCAAGAACAAACTAGCGCAAAGAAGATCCCGGACGGACTAATACGCAACTTGGACTGGGGCAAGGACCAGTTCCAATTTCAGGTGAACTCAATATGCATCAGAAAAAGGACCAACTGATTGGATCCGAGAAGGATGAATGCTGACTGGAAAAGGACCAGTCCTCTAGAGAATGGTTCAACAGTGAGACAGCAGCAGAAACGAAATGCCTCCGGTCCAAAAATGGACAATAAAACGGAGGAACATCAGTAGAACATCGGATCTTCAGAAGAGCAGCACATTCCGGAAAACATACCCAGGAAATGGAAGGAACCAGTTCCTCAAACTATGGAGCCTCCGAATCAATCCGTAATACGTAACCAATACCAACCATCAAGAACTGGAACTGGAAGCAAGAAACGACGAGCTACCTTCTAGATCCGAAGATCAAGGATAACACCTGGCCGGATCCCACTATGCCAACCAGTATAGATCCATAGATCTAGGAGCAGATCGGGAGGACGAGCTCACAGAGCTATGCCGACCTTCATTATATGTGCAACCGAGGAGATCGAGAAGTCTAACCAGAGGAATAGACAGAGATCTCTTCGTCATCGGCCACTCAGCCTCGGAGTAGATAGCTACATTCAGCTTCCAGGATCGGCTGTCATTTGTTCACCAACAAGCGAGATCGGCAACAACAAGGAGCTCAGCAACCAACGAAGGTGAAGATCTCCTCGTCTACTCGATGTCGCCGCAGTTGTGAGAGTAGCACGAATAGCAACAGGACAGGATGAAATCCCAGGCGAGTGAAGAGGAATCTTCACAGGAGCTCGCCAAGAACAGATTCAGAGGAAGAGGACGAGCTGACCTCAAGAGAGTAAGGGAGGAAATAGGAGAACACCACAGGAGCTATCGGAGTAGAGGATGGCCCGGTGAGGATCGAATCGAAGGTAAACAGATAGATCAAGACAAGCGGAGAAGAACTCTCCAAAGAAGCTCGCTGAGATCACCATTGGAGGAGGGAGATCGGAGGAAGACGACTCCGCGGCTAGGGTTCGCCATCGGGAGGAGACGGACGCAGACGAGTGCTTCGGACGAAGCGAGAAAGGGGGGGTTTAAGACGACCTACAGGAAAAGGGAGGGCAGAACGGGAACAAAGAACCAATGTATTTTCTATTCACTGTATCATCCCGAAAAAAAGAGGGGTTCAGTCCTTTATATAGGGACCAACACGAATACATCAAAGTGTTGAGAAATTCGAGAAAATAAAAAAAACATTGTACTAAAATCTAAACTGTCTAAAAAATTAAAAGACATGATATAGACATCTTAGAAAATTCAAAAAAAATGACGTATGACTAAAGAAAATATGGATAAGTATCTCCAAGCCATATGGAGCCAATGTGTTTCTTGTGTCGCCCATAAACATGACTGAACCGAGGCCAAAACCTAGTGTCCTCACTAATTCTCCCCGAGTGAGAAGAATTCGACTGTGTCGAATGAGGGATCGATGCACTCTGATACTCCTCTAATATGTCTGGATCAACCTACTGCAGCTCCACTCTAGAAATTCATGAGTCCTCAATATGAGGACGCCCATACCAATGTATGAGGATTGAGGTATCTCTGAATCACTCCGCCTTGTGAAGTAATAATCTGATTATCCATTATCCTGTTGATCCGCTCATGCCTTATAAATGTAGGCTGAAAAGGTGGACTCTCCGAGGGATCAACTCGCAACGGAGGAGATGAAGGTTGGGAAAACTCACTAGGAATTGTTGTTGGCTCCTGATATTTGACTAAACGTTAAAAGTTGAACTTATTTCAAAATCAGGAGGGAGTTCCAAAACATAAGCGTTCTCCCCAATTCTTTTGATGATTTTAAAAGGTCCAACTCCTCAAGCTTTCAATTTCTTAACAGTTCTGCTAGGAAACCATTCTGGTCGAAGCTTGACCATAACTAGATCACCCTCTTGAAATTCATGTCGCCTTTTGTGAGAGTCAGCATAGATTTTGTATTGTGCATGTTGGCACCTAGAATGTTCATAAAGAATTCAATGAGAGAGAAGATTCCACGCAAAAAAATTCAAGGCCCCATACGGTTTCAGCCCAATAAGAAAGTGGACTTATCAAGATCGTTGTCATTGCCACTTTAACAGAAGACCCACTTGGGACAAAGCCCATAACATGCTAACGCAAAGCAAACCAACTCTGCTACGTAACCTACCTTCCTCACATCTAAACGAGATTGGAGGGGAATTCTGTAAATAGGAAGAAGAGGCTGATGTGGAGGAAAGAGAATGCCCTAACTGCTTTAAAAGAGAATATGTACAAGAATAGAAAAACTTAATGGCCTCTTAAAGCACTAGAGCTGGCACCCGAGTCGTGCGGATTTCTCCTAAATTCTGCCGATATCAAATCGGAAATAAATCCGAAGGATGCGGAGCTGAAGTGGGAGCCTGCCTTAATGAAGGCTGAGGTTGATTCGGACTTCCCAACGGAGGAAGGACAGTCGGGGTTGGATAGGGAAGCAAGCGGTCTTTGGAAACTGAAAGGATCCAATCGACCGAGGGGTCCGTGTCGCAATCGGAGGTATCGGGGGCCTATAAAAGAAGCCTTGTGGTGTCGTAGAAGAGGGGGAGAAGTGAGAGAGGGTCGAGGAAAGGCTGCGGAGAGCCGGAAGCACCGCCAGGCGCCAGGTCGTCGCCGTCTTCGGGAGGAGCCGCCGCGGACGTCCCCTGTTCCTGCCGAAGTCGAAAGGGGCGATTCCTCCTCCCTCCACCTATCTCCGGCATCGTTAGGGGCCTACGCCTCTCCTGGCCAAGCCGATAGGAGATCTTCTCCTTCCCCTTGTCATCGCTGACATCCGCTTCCACCGCGAGCAAGTGGCGAGTGAGGGAGGGCACCGTCACGGCCGAACGGCGCCGTCGCGGTCGAGCGAGGAACAGTGCCGGGGGGGATTATTTTTTCCCCCCACTATGGTCCACGGTGGCAAATATCGTGGGGTCCACTAGAAAATGAAGTGAAGAAAAAAAAAGAGGGGCCGCACGGCCGGGCGAGGCTCGCGCAGGACCAGGAAACAGTGGCCGCCGGTCCGGCTCAAATAGTAGCCGGTCCAAGAGGAACAGTGAACCGGACTTCCTCCGGATGTACAGCGCCTAGCAACAGTGTCCGCCAAGGCTTTCTTCAACAAAAATTTAATCTAAAACAAACAATACAGTAGAAATTAAATAACAAAATATCTCTTTAATCAACAAATCGAGACTAGTTGGGGGGTCGACTAACCATCCTCCCCTACGTCTTGACCTATGTTATCTGAGGCACTCGCCTCAGGCGCCTAGGCGCTGAGGCGAGGCGAGGCGAGGCAAAAACGCCTCGCCTTGGTAGATCTCGCCTCGCCCTGGTCAGGACCCTGTAAAAGTCAAATTTGATAACTTAAATCCTCCTCCTCCACCCCAAAACCCCCAATGGCCAGTCTTCCACCTAAAAATTCTCATATCTTGATGCATTATAAGCCCTAGAAGTGAGTTTTTTGTATTTTTTATGTTCTTCAAAAGTTTTAATGTTATATACATATTTTTTGAGAAGCTCTTCAATAAAAAAAAATGTCGCCTCGAGCGCCTAAGGCGCCCGCCTCAAGCGCCTGAGGCGAGGCGAGCCCTCCCTCGCCTCGGTCGCCTCTCACCTCTGACTACATAGGTCTTGACTTAACCTAAAAGAAATCAAAATTCGGACTAGTTGGGGAGTCGACTAACCATCCGCCCCTACGTCCTTAAGGTAGACATACAAAGGTCTATAAAAGACCCCAATGTCTTACCATCGAGCTATATGAGGCCGTGCATGGTCAACATGCTGCTAAGCCAATTGTATGCTTATAAAGTTCAAAAAAAAAAACAGTAGGAGGAATGCCCATATGTCCATCAAGGACTGGGTATATTCCATCCCTGCATTGACAAGTCCGGTTATGTCCATCAAGGGCTGAACGAATTTCAGATTTCAAGCTAGTAATAGCATGTTTCTTTTAGCCATGAGATGAAAGGAATAATGGATGTCATGCTGAAAGCAATACGACGGTTCATTTGGCTTGATGGGAGCACAAAGAGCTCTCAATGAAACTGGTGGAATACAAAAGAGCTTGGGAAAGCTCTACAATCAGAAAATCCTGTAAAGACTTTAAGATCAGGGTTGTTGAAAACACACAAGTTGGAATCAATTGGGATTTGAAAACTCAGAAAATAAAATTCACTAAGATCCACAGGAGAACATGAATGAGAAGGAATTCAAGTCAACATATTAAGGACAGTGGAATTTGATCAAAAAAGAGAGACTAAATTGTGAAAACGGGACTGGACATGATAACGTCCTCAGATTCAAAATGCAGCAGAGGATTCACTGATCAGAATTCATATAAGATCATCAGATCTTAATCAACACGAAGTCTGCTAATTTGGAGACCAAAGTAAATGTTTGAATTCCTTCCTTTTATCAAAGGCATCTTAATTCAAAGACAGGCCAAAAGATTAAATCTTAAGATTAATTGGATCCAGAATGAGTTCCCAACATCTCAAATCTGACGGGATCTGAATTCTTAAAAGGCATACTTAAGGCATCAAGCTCACAACCAAACATCCTCCTACAAATTGTAAGCTTACCCAAATTCACAAGTGGAACCCATCCGTCATACATCAATCAGTTTGACCAAGCAAACCAGCAATCTGAAAGTTTCTAAGAAAAACCTGAAAATGCCAACTCTCAAACTGGAAAGATCAACCAGTTTTAAACTCACTAAATCCCAAAACAGATATCAAAACCCAAAATCTGGAACCTGCATCTTCATACAATCAATCAAAACACCCTTAAACCAATTATAAACTCAATTAAACCCATAAACAGAATATGAATCAAATCCAAACAGCATATTTGACGCCAAATTCCAATAAGAACTTAAAATAAATCAACTCTAAATCATGAGTCAGACAAATCCGCAAATTTGGAATTTCAAAGAGAATTTGGAAATGCCAATCAAGATTCAAATCCCATTGTTAAATTAAAAATCAAATCAATTTTTCAAGCAAGCTTAAGCAAATTTAGCTCATGTCAAGTTAAATCAACTTGAATCAAACTCCCAAATAAAATCTGAGCCAAACTTAAATAAGTCAAACAAATTCAATTTAAATCAAATCTCCCAAGCCAAATTCAAGATCAACTGTAACCAAACAATTTCCACGCAAAGCAAATTAAAACTGAACTAATAAGAAACTCATAATCTAAATAATCTGTAAGCCAATATCCAAATAAACTAAGTTCTTTAAATTAAACTTAAATCAAATTTTCCCAAAATCAAATTCAAATCAATAAATTCAAACCAACAAACAACCTGCCAAACATTAAATCCAAGTCAATTTTAATTCAACAAATTCAAATCAAATTGAACTTAAACCAATAAGCAAATCAAATTTTTTTTAAATCAAAATTCAAATCAATTTCAATCAAATTCAACTCAAATTGAATTGAATTTAAATAGTTCACAACTCACTTCAAATTGAACCAATTCATTTCAATCAGTCCAAATAAACTCAAAACCAAACTCAATTTAATCTTAATCAACAAATTTAATTCAAATCAATTAAATTAATTCAAAATCAACTCAAACTAAATTAAATCAAATCAAATTTAAAAATCACATTAACTGTTTGCATTCCATCAAGTTCATGGGGCTTCAGTTTCTCCTGTGTGTATGTGTGAATGTTTATTTTATGTGGATGCATGTTTTCTATTCAATGAGTTGCTATGATGGATAATCAAGGGTTTTTGAGTACTCTCGATGTAATTAACGTCGGATCTTTGCACCATCCGACAGGGAGAGGTCAAAATAAATTTTCAAAGAACCTAACAACCTCAAACTATAATTTTCTACATATCATTGACCCTAGTTAGTATTTTTATGAAATAACATCTATTTTCTTACAAAGTCGATGCTAAGGTCTAAATCAAATTTAAAAGGAAAATGAATTTACAAAATTAAAATCTTAAATGAGAGAGATTTTTGAGGTTACAACAGTGCATTACTAGCTTCAATTTTTTTTTCTGACATGGTCATGCAGACTCCTAATATGTTCAGCTAATGACTCAGCAGATGCTGATACTCTAAATGCAAGTGGGACAGGAGCTAGGTCTAATAAGCGAATCTCAAAATGACTTAATTCTGTAGTCCTATTGACTAAGTCATTATAAGCGAATTCAGCAATGGGTAAGACAGAATCCCAAGACCTAGTGTTTTCACCTACCAAACAACGAAGTAGGTTCCCTAAACTTCTGTTGACCACCTCTGTTTGACCATCTGTTTGAGGGTAGTAGGTAGTGGAAAATTTCAATTTGGTCCCTAGAATGTGCCACAAGGTTTTCCCAAAATAACTAACAAATCTGGCATCCCTGTCAAAAACAATGGTTTTAGGAAGACCATGTAACCTAACAATTTCTTTCAAGAGAATTCTAGCTACAACAGAAGCATTCGAAGTCTTGGCACAAGGTATGAAATGGGCCATTTTAGAAAACCTGTCTACCACTACACAGATAGAATCAGCTCTCCTTTGGGTTCGTGGCAAACCTAGAATGAAATCCATACTCAAATCCTGCTAAGGAATCTCGGGAACAAGAAGAGGGGTATACAGCCCAATGTTTTGTTTTCTCATTTTGGTTGTAGCACAAACCCTATATTAGGCTACAATTTTGCCTACATCCCGTTTGATGCTAGGCCAATAAAACCTATGTTCAACTAATTAAATGGTTTTGTTCCTTCCAAAATGCCCCGCTAGACCACCAGCATGTATTTCACATACTAGATAGTCCCTAAGGGAAGATCTAGGAATGCATAGGCACCCTCCATAGAACAGAAAACCATCGTGGATGATGAATTCAGCAAATTCCTTAGTGGGACCTCTGAAGGGAAGAATAGGCAAGGGCAAAGTCAGGACAATCAAGGTACTCCTCCTTGATATGTTCATATCCCAAAACTTCAGAACTAAAATCAATGAGGAAACTGGCTCTTTTGCTCAAGGCATCAGCCACTCGATTTTCTACCCCTGGCTTATGAGTAAGTACAAAGGTATAAGCCTGTAAAAATTCTACCCATCTGCTATGTCTGGGATTCAATTTCTTTTGGGCTTATAAAAACCTGAGGGCTTCATGGTCAGAATACAGGATGAACTCTTTGGACAACAGGTAATGTCGCCAAAATTTTAGGGATTGGACCACAGCATAGAACTCTTTGTCATATATGGAATATCGTTGCTTAGCTTCAGATAATTTATCACTAAAGAAAGCTATGAGATGCCCTTTTTGAGACAAAACACCACCTATCCTTATACCTAAAGCATCACAAGCAACTTCAAAAATCTTAGAAAAATCTGGAAGACTCAAAATAGGGGCTTGAGTCATCAGTTCCTTGAGCTTGATAAAGGCAAGGTCAACACCCTTTGTCCAAGAAAAAGTTCCTTTTTTAAAACAGTCAGTGATTGGTGCTGTCAGGGTGCTAAATCCCTTGATGAATCTCCTATAGAAGGTAGCTAGACCGTGAAAACTCCTAACCTCATGAAGGTTCTTAGGAGCTGGCCATTCAAGAATAGCTCTTACCTTTTCAGGATCAGCCGAAACACCATCCTTAGACACTATGAACCCTAGAAAGGTGATGGAAGGTGTAAAAAAATCACATTTCTTCAAATTTCCAAAAAGATTTTCAGTTATAAGGGCTAAACACACTTCCTTGAGATGTTCCAAATGATCTCCCTTAGATCTATTGTAAATCAGAATATCATCAAAATATACCACCACAAACTGACCAATGAAAGGTCTAAGTACCTGGTACATTATTCTCATAAATGTACTAGGTGCATTGAAGAGACTAAATGGCATGACAAGCCACTCATACAGACCGTCTTTAGTCTTAAAGGCAGTCTTCCACTCATCCCCCGGTCTTATCCTAACTTGGTGGTATCCACTTTTAAGGTCAATTTTTGAAAATATCAAAGCCCCAGCCAGCATGTCAAACATATCATCAAGCCTAGAGATAGGAAAATGGTATTTCATTGTAATCCTATTTATGGCCCGACTATCCACACACATCCTCCAATTCCCATCTTTCTTAGGAGTAAGTAAGGCTGGTACAGCACACGGGCTAAGACTTTCCCTAATGTAACTCCTATCTAACAACTCTTCAACTTGTCTCTTCAGTTCTTCATGTGATTTAGGGTCCATCCTATAATGAGGAAGGTTGGGTAAAGTAGAACCTAGTACAATGTCAATTGCATGCTGAATATTCCTCATAGGAGGAAATTCAGGTGGAAATTCTTCAGGAAAAACATCTTTGAAATCCTCCAAAAGTCTAGAGATGGTTGGGTCAACTAGATTCTTCACTTCCTTGTCCTCTACTTCTTTGACAACAACAGCAAAAATCAGTTGATTCCTACTCTCAATCTCAAATTCATGTTGTCCAGAAATATGAAGAAAACGAGGGACAGTCAAATTCAAGGCAGATTTCTGTTTGGATTCAAGAATTTTCTTGGATGTGGGTGATGGAGACTCAGACTTCTGGCTGGAGTCAAGAGAAGGAGTCATAACCATAGGGGGGTCTGTTTTGACTTTAAGGGATTGAGTATCCTTTAAAGATGGATTAACAGGGTGCAGAATGATTCTCTTTCCATCATGACAAAACTCACAATTGTTGGATCTACCTAGTAAGGTAGCATCTCTATCAAAAAGCCGCGGCCTACCCAAGATGATACTACCCACTTCCATGGGAAGAACATCACACCAAATCTGTTCAGAATAGGGAGGGAAACAGATTTGTACAAGACATCGGAGTTGAACAGGAATAGAAGTTGAATCTACCCATGACACTTTGTATGGATGGGGGTGATTAATAAGAGTTAGACCTAACTTCTGGACAGAAGAAGTTGAAATAGCATTAACACAACTCCCACTATCAATGATAAGTTTGCACACTTCACCATTGGATCTAAAAAAAGTGTGCAAAATGGAGGTTCTTCTCCAATCATCACAAGGGATGTGTTGGGTAAATGTGCACCTAACAACTCACACATTGACCTCTTCTTGGGTTTCCACTATGTTATCCTCTTCTTGAAATTCTTCAACAAGATTTGGATCCACCTTATAAACAACCTCCTCAATGTTAAAATTGTGGTTTTCATCGGGTTGCACTTCAAGGTGAAGAGTTTTGTTTGGGCATTGAGATTTATAATGCCCTGTTTTTCCACATCCATAACAATGAACCTTACTAAGATTAGACTCAGTAACCATTGGTTGTTTCCCCTTATCATCTCTCCTGATGGGTGGAACAAGGGACTTGGTAGGAGGTAAAAGAAGCAGAGCCTCTCTTGCTACATTTGGTTGAGGGAAATGATTTCTAGGAGGATTCTGATTTCTAAAATCAGTTCGCTGGTGACTTTGTTGATTCTGAGTCCTAAAATCTGATAATGAATGAATAAACCTCTGTTTAGGAGGTAACTCAGAAAGGCTCTCAAATTGTTCATAATTTGAAACCACTTCATAAGCATGTTCTAGGCTAGTAACACGCTGCCTATACAACTCCCTTTGGTACTCTGGTCTCAAACCTTTCCTAAACTTAGAGAGTGTGGCCAATTCTTCTTCCCTAACTCCACATCTTAAAAAGTAGTCATCAAATTCATCAATGTATGCCTGGGCTGACCTATTCCCTTGATTGATTTTCTGCCATTTATCAACCAATCTATGCCTAAATGAAGATGGTAAATATTTCTCTCTAAGTTTTACTTTCATTTCTTCCCAATTTTGAATAGGTTCCTGTTGCCTTTCTCTAAGCAGATTTTCAACAGTGTTCCAATGAAGCTTGTCTTGTCCAAATAACTTCATTTTGGCAAAACGCACCTTCCTAGCCTCTAACAACTCATACCGTTCAAAATAGTGTTCCATGGCACCTTCTCAATCAGTGTAAACTTTTGGATCCCTAAATCCCTCGAAATTAGGGACATCTACCCTAACATTTCTCATGGCTCTTTCTTCAGCCTCTTGTATCTCTCTCCCATTTCCATGTCCATTCCTAGGATGGTCCTCATAAGCAAAATGAGGTTGGTAAGGAGGATCTCGCTCATCACGCCTGTGATGATATTCATTGGGAACATGATGCCTACGAGGAGCTTGAAAGTTTCTAGGTTCTGGTTGAAACCTAGGTGGCTCTACATGCCGATCCTCAGGTTGGTGAGGTAGCCTATCCTTCAAAGTTACTACTCTGTCAGTGAGATGACTTATGGATTGTTCTAAATGATCTCTCATCTCCCTATCATTCCTTCTATAGAATTAAACCTATTCACCATTTAGGTCATCAAATCAGAGGGGTCACTAGTAGAACCTGGCATCTGGTTGGATTGGTAGGTGGTACTTCTCCTGGTGGTCATGCAGCTATCTAAGTAAATGATGAATGCAACCCTATTGACCTAGAACCAAAAATGAGCTAACCTAAGCTCTGATACCAAAATTGATGGGGGACAGATTAACCGACACAAAACTTGAAGCTAAAGCACAATTTAAAATCTGACTCCCACAAATAGGCTCTAGGCTTTTCAATTTTAGAGTGTTCTAATTAAGAAATTTTCACTAAAGTTACTTTCTCTTTTAATGAATCAGAATGGAGGAAGAAGAATGAGGGAGAAACGCCAGTTTTTGAAAATCTGATTAGATTTTGAAAATAGGTTCTAACTACCAACAAATCAGATTTTAGTTATCAGGAGGAAGGTCCACTCTAATGATCTCGCCAAGACCAACAACAAAGAGAATTAAAGGCTAGGACCTAATCCGCACCAGGCATGGCATCACAAGCTGGATAATAGAATAACAGAATTAAAACCATGCAAGGGAAAGGGAAACAGAAGATACCTCCACACCGGGGTGTGGGGAAAATCAATCTTCGGCTGAGAGATAAGTATTCCCCTCAATACAATGACTTATCAATTAAGTACAATACCAAAAGATGACCCACACCTCACAGAGTGGTAAAAAGTCTACAAACACCAAAATATGGGGAACACCTACCTTCAGGTTGACAGATTCCCAATATCGAGCTTGCCACGGTCTTTCTTGAAGGCAGCCTGGGATTTCAGCAACGAATTCTAAATATCAAGATTGGCTCAGACAGATATCATCACACCCAAGGAATCAGAGAACCTAATATGATCATCATTTATGAAGGTTTCAGCCAAGCACCGGCAACTAATACAGAGCTACCAAGGTACTAGATGATCTTAGGGTTTCATCACATTCCCATACGGGCACTGTAGGCAGATCCAACTATCCGCCATCCATATGGCTCCATCTTAGTCGGAGGAAAACTGATATGTATCGAATTCTGATTTCCAGACAGTTACAAGAAAATCAACCGTAGCTCAAGCTAACCAGAATCGGTCAGTAACACCTCAGATCCAAGGGAAAACAGAAGAGCAAATAAATCCTTGACTGGAAAGAGGAAAAGTCGTATCACTAGAACATCTCGACATGAACCAGCAACAAACTAGCGCAGCAAGATCCCGGACGGACTAATACGCAACTTGGACTAGGCCAAGGACCAGTTCCAATTTCAGGTGAACTCAATATGCATCAGAAAAAGGACCAACTGATTGGATCCGCGAAGGACGAATGATGATTGGAAAAGGACCAGTCCCCTAGAGAATGGTTCAACAGTGAGACAGCAGCAGAAACGAAATGCCTCCGGTCCAAAAATGGACAATAAAACGGAGGAACATCAGTAGAACATCGGATCTTCAGAACAGCAGCACACTACGGAAAACATACCCAGGAAATGGAAGGAACCAGTTCCTCAAGCTATGGAGCCTCCGAATCAATCCGTAATACGTAACCAATACCAACCATCAAGAACAGGAACTGGAAGCAAGAAACGACGGGCTACCTTCTAGATCTGAAGATCAAGGATAACACCTGGCCGGATCCCACTATGCCAACCAGTATAGATCCATAGATCTAGGAGCAGATCGGGAGGACGAGCTCACAGAGCTATTACTGACCTTCATTATATGTGCAACCGAGGAGATCGAGAAGTCTAACCAGAGGAATAGACAGAGATCTCTTCGTCATCGGCCACTCAGCCTCGGAGTAGATAGCTACATTCAGCTTCCAGGATTGGCTGTCATTTGTTCACCAACAAGCGAGATCGGCAACAACAAGGAGGTCAGCAACCAACGAAGGTGAAGATCTCCTCGGCTACTCAATGTCGCCGCAGTTGTGAGAGTAGCACGAACAGCAACAGGACGGGATGAAATCCCAGGCGAGTGAAGAGGAATCTTCACAGGAGCTCGCCAGGAACAAATCCGGAGGAAGAGGACGAGCTGACCTCAAGAGAGGAAGGGAGAAAATAGGAGAGCACCACAGGAGCTATCGGAGCAGAGGATGGCCCGGTGAGGATCGAACCGAAGGTAAACAGATAGATCAAGACAAGGGGAGAAGAACTCTCCAAAGAAGCTCGCCGAGATCACCGTTGGAAGAGGGAGATCAAAGGAAGACGACTCCACGGCTAGGGTTTGCCATTGGGAGGAGATGGACGCAGACGAGCGCTTCAGATGAAGCAAGAAAAGCCCCTCGGGGGGGGGGGGGGGGGTTAACATGGTTCGCCGGGTCGGCGACCCGGTCGGCCGGGTCACCCGACCCGGTCGCTTTTTGGGCCGACCGACCCCGACCCGGCCCCGACCCCCCGACCCGGTTATTATTTTAAATTGAATTTTTTATTATATTTTTTCCCGACCCCGACCCGACCCGGGTCGCGACCCCAACCGACCCGGGTCGGTTTTGGGGCCGACCGACCCGGGGCCGACCCCCGACTATTCCTTCCTTGGGGGTTAAGATGACCTGCAAGAGAAGGGAGGGCAGAACGGGAACAAAGAACCAATGTATTTTCTATTCACTGTATCATCCCGAAAAAAAGGGGGGTTCGGTCCTTTATATAGGGACCAACTCGAATACATCAAAGTGTTGAGAAATTCGGGAAAATAAAAAAACATTTTACTAAAATATAAAATGTCAAACAAATTAAAAGAAATAATATAGACATCTTAGAAAATTCATAAAAAATGACGTATGATAAAAGAAAATATGGATAAGTATCTCCTAGCCATATGGAGCCAATGTGTTTCCTACATCGCCCATAAACATGACTGAACTGAGGCCAAAACCTAGTGTCCTCACTACTATATATGTAAAAGTGATTCAAACTGTCATATTATCTCTCAATTCTCAAGGAGATCTCATGTATTGATATTACTTGAAAAAAAACATAGATCCAAAATCTAAACTATCGATGTATCTTCTATTGGCAACGATCATCTTTCTACGTTTGTCTTGAATCTCTTGATTCTCCCTATCAACAAGTCAAGTCTTGATCCTCAGGTCTTATGTCCTCTTTTGAAGAGATAATTATGTCATTTAACACTAATATTTTGAAAACTACTCTAGTTCATTTTTTTTCAGGATCTCCCCAAATTCTCCTCTCCAATCACCTCGACATGAAGCCAAGATGTCAGATGGCAATCCTTAGTGTTATCATGATCCAAGGGGACCCGACTTGTGGTCAACTTCCATGGGATCGAACTAGATTCGGTTGGATCAGCCTTGGAGGCTCATGACGTCTTTCCCAACTAAGTTGGCAGATCATGTTCATATTGGGTATTTTCCTTCCCTTGCTTTTTAGGTCAAAAACGGCATAGGGCAGTGGTGGCAATGGCTGCCCTTTCAACATCAGGAGGTGGCACTTGTAATGGTTCCGGGCTGCCGCTCCACCAAAGATCAGTTGGAAATGTTGTTGTTTTTTGTTTTTTATTTTTGAAGGACCAATCCAAGCCAATCCTCAATCAGTTTCTCTTAGTCAGATCCGCCAAGCCAGCTGATGTGATCCTGAGCCAAATTCAGATTGGCCTTGGTCGATGTAGGGCCTGATCCCAACCCGAAAATCCTACCTCCACCATTTATTAAACTTTTTATTTTTTTACTTTTTTTCAATTTTAGAAGAACTAGTATAGGCCGATCATGGGTTAAATTTCCTTCCAATTGTCCTTGAGCATGAGTAGTTGAGAATCAAAATGCTTTTGCAATTATTGCAGTTAGACCTGGAATGTTTAGTTAGTGATTTAATTTTTGTATAAGGAAATCATTATTCCACATTTATCATGTACTCAAATAAATCTTACTCCATCCTAGATAAATTTAAGACCTTTTTATATTTTAAACTTTTTAAATTTTGGAAAGAACCAATCCAGGCCAATCCTAGATCAAATTTCCTTCCTGCAGATTGATAGAGCCAGCCAGTCTGATCCCAATTAGTATATGGATCGGCCAACTAAAAAATAGTAGTGCGATTAGGTGAGAATCAAAACTCATTTGCCATCATTGTACACCTGGCATTTTTAGTTAGGGTTTTAGTTTTCATCTAAGGATATAATTGCTCCAGTTTTGTCCCGTAATCAAGTAAATAAAATTGACCATGGTATGCGACTGTGGATGCCTACTTAAAATTGAAAATATTCAAACCAGAAAATCATGAGAGCAGACAAGCAATTTTTATCTAGTATTAAATTTAATAAAACAAAGTAATTATGCACTTTCCACATAGTAGTACCTTCGAACATCATTAAGATCTTCATAAAACTGCATAGCGAACCTACAGTAGTTGGACCATACATCAACGCAATATGTTGCTGATTTCACAGCCTCCTCATAAATTTCTATCACTTCGTCAATAGAACACAGACGTGCTTTATGTGCTGCATATTTCTCCCAATACCCATAGCATAAGGGAAATTCTGATAAAAAGGACTCAAAAACTCTGGATAAAATGTCAATATCATCCTGCAGCAATAAGGAGAACATGAAGATGAGTAAGAGGCTTTACACCCGATTGGCATCAGGATAGGACATCAATAAAGCGTACAGCAATGTCTTTATAATAAAATTAAAAATTGAATCCCTCTCCAGAAATATGGATAGTTATGTCTAAGAACCTATCTCCATAGCAAGACTACGATTCAGAAAGAAACCATCTTGTATGCATTGGTGGCTCTAATGACCCAAGGCAGCATGACTCTATCCGCTCTACTATTTGTGGTCTTGGGAAATACGCAAGGTAAGATTTAAGGTGACAGAAAAAGACAAATTGGTACAATAAACATAAGATGGTGAAAATCCAACTAAGAGTTGATATTTCTAATTTATTTGCATAAATCAACTTCAACATCTGGAGTACCTTGAAATTTTTTGAAAGTATGAAGTACGCTCAGTTTTCAAAGCAAATCTGGGGAATTCAATTATTACATCCATGTGAAAGCTGTAGAACTCAAACGGCAAATGACAATGAATTGCAAATTAGAGAAATTGCCAATCATTTAATTAAGCTGCAATAGATAGCTACGAGTTAATCAATAAGGTCCGTTCATACAAAAGATGAAAAAGAATATTAGTAATAAGGTAAGAAAATTGTAATTGTGAGAAGTGCAATACATAGTTCAGCTTTGTCAAATGCTTCTATACATTCTCTGTTTCTCCTTTGTCCCCTTTAAGTTTAAGGTGTTGAATTGAGAATAGGTATTCCTCTTATGGAATGAGAAAGAGCATGTTATTCATGCCGGGTTTTTTAACATTTGTATTCTTTCTAAAAAACATAAGCACAACCAAAAAAAACGAATCTAGCCATCAAAAATTAGAAATTAGCAAATAAAAAAATAAATATACGAGTAATCATTGTCTCCAACCAAGATTATTTCAAATTATAAGATATATCATTAATGTAGTTGGAGGTTGTTGGAAGTTCCTTTCCAACCAGATAAAATTGTTGTATTTAAAATATAATTATTTGTCAAATGGAATAACCCCCGCCCCACTAATGTAGTTGGAAGGTGAATGCATCAACAACAAAAAATTGCAGAATTGGAATCGAGACCCGGTTCAGTGGGTCCTAGCTCTGATCCCATCCAGATTGGAATGGTAGATCCTCGGGAGAATCGTTTTGGATCAGTCTATTTTTAAAATTGTCAAAAAAATAGAAAAATTATAAAAATCACTAAAATAAAAATAAAAAATAAGAAAGCAACATCCAAGTACACATACATGTAACTTTTAAAGGTACCAAGATGAATACACATACATTTAATGAAGTACACATGCATAGTACAAATGATATACTCAAAAAATAGTACCTTAGTCTAACCAATATCTCTGACATGTCTCGTATGATTCTAGTTACATGGATTTTCCGAAGTCCATTAAGAGTGAGCATTCATATTTCTATATCCATATCCAAATAATAACTGGGATACCTCAAAAAAGTCATTGTAAAACTGGTGATGAATGCGTAGATGGAATATATGGATGCAATGAACTTAGATCTGATGGATAACACTATGCCACATACTCATCAAAAAATCTCATTTGTGCTCAATGTTGACTTCAGCCGCTAGAATGTTGGCTTTGGCTCAAATTATGCTTTTCCACTCATTGAAGGCTGAATCGGCTGATCTGGATCAAAATATGCTTATGGTTGGATCGGATTGGTCTTGTTCATCTGATACAGCAGCTGGACAACCAATCCAAGATCGATTCCTAGAGGAATTGACTTAAATCGAGAGAACCGGCCTACGATCAGCTGATGCTCCGAGATTGAATCGAGATCTATGCCGATTCTCCACAAAATTGGAAATACCAAGAACAAGTCTGATTCCAAACCCAATAGCGATCTAATTTCTCCCCAATAAGAAGAAAAATTGGCAGCTCTCCCCCCCCCCATTCCTTCTTATTTCCCCTCCCTATAGCAACCTCCTCCCCATCTAGGGCTCCACTTAGTTCCAATGTCCCCTCCAGCAAAGATTGATCCCCCTCCATTTCAGTGAGTTTTCCCTTCTTTCCCCCCCCCCTCCCCTCTTCTCCCTCTCCCCCTATCATTCTCCCTCCTCTATAGGCCCTCCCCCGGCAAGTTAGCCTTAAACCTAGGAGCGATTCTTCATTATCTAGATTTTCTGAAGTCCCTTATGAGTGAGAACTCTTGTCCGTATCCATATCTAAATAATGATTAGGACATCTCACTAAAGTAATATTGTACATATGGTGGTAGATGTGTAGATGGAAGATGTGGATGCAATGAACTTAGATCTAATGTTGTCGCGCACTCATTAAAAAATCTTATTTGTGCCCAACATTGACTTCGACCATTAGAATGTTGGCTTTGGTCCAAATCATGCTTTTCCACTCATAGAAGATAGAATTGTCAAATATAAATCGAAATCGGCCAATTCTTGAATCGGATCAACCCCTATCAATTCGATCCATCAATTGGAAAACAATTAAAGATCAATTTCAAGAGGAATTGACGTGGATCGAGAAAATCAACCCTAAATCAACCGACTCCCCAAGATTGTATCGAGAATAGGCCTAGTCTCTGGGAAAACCGAAAATACTAGGAATCAGATCCGATTTTGATTCGGTTTACCCTATTTGGGTTTAAATCAGATCTCTTCCCATTCCTCCCAATTTCCCCCACCTCCCCAGGCCCCCTCTCGTTCGAGAGCTCCCCCTTCCTCAGGTGGCCCCCTTCAACGTCCCCATAGGCGAAGGTCAATCCCCCCTCTCATTTTGGTAAGTTTTGCCTTCTTTTCCCCGCTCCCCTATCAATCTAGAGCCTGCCCCCAAGCCAATTGGCCTTAAACCTAGAAGAGTGATTTCCCCCCAAATATAGGGTTCCCCCTTGGGAACCTTGCTATACCCCTTCCGGAAGAAATTACTTGCCCCAAAGGAGTGACCATTACCCCCCCCCGGATGACTGCACAATCACCTCCACCAAAAAGGGTGACTTGTTCAATTTCTTCCTCTAGCTCTGTCAGCCCTTGAAAGCTAAAATTGATCCCGTAAGTGAGATCATCCGATTATCTACCCACTGCAAAATATATTTATTAAACACAAACTATGGGTGCGTTTGGGAACACGTTAGAAGTGCTTTTTTTCTACTTCTCCTCCTATAAGAAGTTCTTCTTATTTTAGATATGGTGTTTGGATGTCCGTCAATATTCACTTCTCCTTCTCACGGAAGGCAGAAGGAAGAAGGAGTTTTTTTCTCCTTCCTACTTCAGAAATTCTCCTCCCGACATTCACCTCCCACTGGCCAACAACTCCCGCGACCCTACGAAGCCCCCTGCACCACGCGATGCCACCCCTACGGAGCCCCCCGGCGGCGGCATCCCTACCCCCGGCGGCGCGAAGTGGAAGACGTCGTAGATGCCGTCGGCGTAGACCCGGACGGGCCTGTCCAGGCCCTCGTCGGGCTGGGAATCCACCTCCAACGCCCTGAGAACCGGGGAAGACGCCGGGGAGGGCCTTCGGCGGTGGCGCGCGTCTGGAGCCCCCTCCCATGCTCGTGCGGCTGGCCAGGCGGTCCTGGATTCGGCGGCATCCCTTCCCCCGGCGGCGGCATCCCTACCCCCGGCGGCGAGTCCCACCGGGGAGCATCCCTCCCCTCGGCGCGAGCACCCCTCCCCCCCGGCAGCTAGCCCCTCTGCGAGCCCCCCCCCCGGCGGCGAGTCCCATCGGAGAGCATCCCTCCCCTCGGCGCGAGCACCCCTCTCCCGCAGCTAGCCCCTCTGCGACCCCCCCTCCCCGCGCACCCTGTCGGGAAGGACTTCTTTTTTACAAACAAAAACATATCCAAACAATTTTCACTCCGATTAAAAAGAAGTCCTTTCTATTGAAATGCCTTCTAGAAGAAGTGCTTCTCCGCGGAGGACTCCGACTAATTTGCCAAACGCACCCTATATTTTTCGTTTGTTTAGAAAAAATATTGGATAAGGAACGCAATGGCATACACATCATGATATTAAATGGCAACACGAACATATATTAGATGTTGCTGAGAAGAGAGTGAAGTGTAAGTGGTGTAGATAAAAAATGAATGGAGGTATTTACTGTCTCAAACAACACATTGGCGAGATGAATGGAAATATCAAAAAATGTGACAAGGTACTAGCGAAGTTGAAAGAAAAGATGAAAATATATTTAATTGGGAGAGCATCGTATAGGGAGATACGAATTGAGCAAACAGTCGACCTATATGAAGAGTTGCTCAGATGTTGAGACACAAATCTCAACTTTGAAAGTCAAAAAAAGGAAAGTCAAATGCTTACGTTGAGATATCTTCATCAACTTCAAAAAATCAAGAGGAAGCACAAATAAGAAAAGCAATGAAGGCAAGTAGGGCTAAAACCCGCAAAGATAATAAGAGGAGGGCAGGAAGATCTACTACCAGACGGTTGAATATTGAAGGCACTTGCCCTACACATCTAATAGCCCGAGTTAGTGAGTTTTCGTCGGTCATAGTCAATTCAATCCATGCATAGGCAAAGTGACAAATATCAAAAGATAATAAAGTAGGCCTTAAGATGATTTAATGGTACAAAAGAAACTGCAAAGAAGATAGTCAAACACATCCATAAATAATTTTTCTATGTAAATATATAAAAACTTGACTTCTTTTAAAAGTGTCTTACATCTTTTTAAAATAAATATTAATAAGTGTATCACATTTCTCCTTGACGTAGATGTTCCACCTATGCAATCAAGAGTCCATATTTTCAGACAATAATTGACACTATCACTGAGGTTAGATCAAGATTAAAACTCCTAAGTTCGAAATACATCTACGAGGGTGGGTTGGATTCAGAGGTCGATGAGTTAACATCATGGATAGATAAATTTAAGACAATATAAAAAGAAATGGGTTACATTGCAATGTTCAATGGATGGACATAAACTACAAGAAGATCGATGATCAACTTTTTATCTACTATTCTAAGGGCACGACATTCTTCAACTGTATAAGATGCATTGACAAGGTAAAAAGTGATGACTATTTATTTGACCTCATGAACGTTGTTGTCGCGGAAACAAGTGAACATAACATTGCGCAATTTGTCACTAACTATGAGGTTAGATCACATTTGTTTTGTGTTCCCTATGTTACATACTGCATAGATTTGGTGTTGAAGGACATTAGGCAAGAGTCATCAGTCAGGGACTTGGTGAACCAAGAATAAATGGTTACATTTTTTATATATAGGTATCCTATACTACTACACTACACATAATGATAGAGCATATTAATGGTTGTGATCTAGTGCGACTTGGACCGCGAACTTTGTCATGTGTTTTATTGTGTTAAAGAGTTTGCATAGACACCGCCATGACATGAAGATTGGTTAATTACGTGGCTAACTTACAATTCAATATGTCGTAGTTTGATATTCTAGTGAAGATGAAGCATATGCTTGAAGACGACCAATGGTGGAAGAGAATTCAATATTACTTGTCTGTGATAGAACCATTAGTCAAATTGTTGAGATTGGTTGATTAGAATGATAAAAACTAAATGGGGTACTTGTATGATGCAATGGATAAACGAAAGATGAAGACCAAAGAAAAACATTCAAATAGTTACAAGAAATGGTGAAAAATTATTGACAACAAATGAGACAAGACACTTCACATATTCATGCAACAGGTATTTAATTATTGTTATAATTCATTTAAATGTTGTAATATACTAATAGTTGGATAAATATTTTGGCAGGATATTTCTTGAACCCAATAATGTAATACAACAAACAAGTGTACAATGATGTAGAGATTATGCATAGTACGTTGTCACTGATACAACATCTGTGTGGGAGTCAACATGATAAAATAAAAGATGAAATTGAAGTGAGTTATTATTTAATTATAAAGTATGGACAAGTATGTAATTACGTAGAAAATGACTTATTTGTTTTTCATATCATATTTCAAATGATATCATATAAGTAGAGAATTGGAGGATACAGAGAGCCCGACCTACAGTATTCATATGACAAGGTTTCTCGTGGTATGTTAGTGACAACTCGTGGTACATATTAACATTCTGATAAATGTTATTTATTTACTATACTACATGTCTATTTTGTAGCTGAGTGGTGGATTTGAGTGAATAACAAAAGCAGATGGGAAATACTCGCCGCTATTGCAATAGAAGTATAGAGTAAGAGCACTAGTTCATCACGGTATAAAAGAAACTGGAACCTCATCAACCTGATGTACACAAAAAAAAGAATATGTTGAAGAGTGAAAGATTGGAAAAACTAGAGCTTGGCCATTACAATATGCGGCTAAGAATCGAGAACATTACGAACTAATAAAAAATTTTAAGGAAAGGTTTATATGATTTGTAGATGGCCATTATGAGTAAAGACACGATGCAAATGGTCATGAATTATCTTAGAAGGGTGTTAACTTTGAATACCTCTTCCAAAAAGAACATGTATTTTCAACGTAGATAGATGAGAAGAATGTTGAATCAACTCTAGAGTTCAACTCAAGGATCGCGGGATCGGAATTGGAATCGGGATCGGTGGGTACCGATCCGGATCGGATCGGACCGATTCCGACCGATTCAATGGAAGAAAATCGATCCAGAATCGGTAAGAAAAAAAAGCAAAAAAAAAAAAAAACCGATCCGATTTTGATTCCGATTCCGATTCCGGACCGATTCCGGACCGATTCCGGCCGATTCGGACCGATTCTGGCCGATCCGACTGGAATAGCAAAAAAAGAAAAAAAACGATCCGATTCCGATTCCGATTCCGATTCCGGACCGATTCCGGCCGATTCCGGACCGATTCCGACCGATTCCTACCGATTCCGACCGATTCCGTGGCATTCATGCCGGAATCGGTCCTTCCGCATGGAATCGGATCGGAATCGGAATCCACCGATCCGATTCTGGAATCGGTCAGAATCGGTCCGATTCCACCGATTCCGTAAACAATAGTTCAACTCCAATGATCATGCATGGACTGAAGTATCGATGATGATAAACAAATGCAAAAAGAAGAACAAGATACCTAGGTTCCTTATACAACTCCAATCCAAGATCCACCTCACACAGCTCCCAGGCCAACTACAACCACAATTCCATGTCCAACTTCCAACACCGCTTGAGTTGTAAGTCCTTCTACTACCTTGACGAGTTCACAAAAAAAAAATTCGTAAAATTTAAATCATTGAAGAAAGTTTCTCAACGTAGTATTAACCTAATACACAAGAAGTAAAAAAGAGAAAAAAACTAGTTGCCAAAAAAAGACCTGTGACTCCCACAAATATTACCCAATCACCTTCCTCAAATGATAATGAAGAAGAGTTCATTCCACCTATATAACAGCAAGATTTAGGTGGTTCAAGGAGAGAAGGAGGTAAAGGTGGTGGAGGAGAAGGTGATTCTGAATATATTAGTGATGTATGAGTGGAGCAGGGCCGAATGATTTGGGTCAAATGCAGCATTCAAATGCAAGAAGTCCCCACATAAATTAGAGAAATTTTTTTGATGAGTACACAATAACAAATTATCCAGAATCCACTTTAAATTTAGAGTCATCTTATCCACCCTGACTTCAAGCATATGACAGTGTGTATGATTTCAATTAAATGACAGAATCATTATTTTTAAATGGACACAAGCCAATTATAACTTATATGTTACAATAGAGCATTCAGAAGAATCAAGATAGTGAAGATTATGAAGGCCAATACCATAGATATTAGTGATACAAAGGTATCTTTTGTATTACACTCTTTCCTATATATTAAAATGAATATTGATGTTATTTTAAATTCACTTGTGCTAAAATCTATTATGCTCACATGAAAGTGTATTAGATATCATATTGATATTTTTAAAATTTTTTAAGAGTTTCCATATTTTTTAGAATTTATCATAATTTTTAAGCTTTTTAAATTTAAAAAGTTTAAAAAAAATTCAATCTCGACCGATTTGGTATCGAATTCCTCTCGAAGAATCGGATCAATCCAGATCGGATCAACACTGGTCGATCCTAACCTTGATTCTGATCCGACGAACCTTGCTTCCACTTCACTGATATGTGAGCATGTATCATCACCTCCACCTCCACCCGAACCTCCCTTGTGTTGCCTTGAAGTTTCTGCAATTGCTTATGAGACTACTTCCTAAAAAGGGTGCATATCTCTCATCTGTACTAAAAGGTTTACTCCTTATTTATAATTTTCTTTTCTTTCCAACTTCTGCCAACAAAGTACCTCCAATACTATGTTGGTAGATCCTCTTCCAATGTTTAAATCCTCAAATTTGGTTGTACTAACATTTGTCTTATGTGAACTTTTTTATCTAGAGCTAGATATAGAACTATTGTAGGTTCTTTATTGTTGAACATTTCCATCTTCAGCCTGTACATTGTCAAGTTCCCCTTGACCTGTGCATAATCATTTGGGTTGAACTCTAAATTTGGCCTCCCCTCCTTGACCTCCATCCAAGTTATAAGTGAATGCTGCTCTTGGAAAAGGTATTCCAAGTCAACATTAGTGACATCTTGTCCTCCAGCTTCAATTTTGTATTGATATGCTCCACTTGGAAGTCTTGAAAATCTTTTTTCTGATATTCTTTGCCACTCTTTAATAATTTTTATCCTTAATTGCATGTTGTGCTAAAAAAAGACCAACTTATCTAATGTGACTTTTTAGATTATTCCTCCTCCTCGTGTGGATCAAGGATTGTCATTGCAGATCTTGGCTTCATCTCGGAATGGTGAAAGAGAAGAGATCTCGTAAAATTCTCGAAAAACTCTCGGGAGATCAGATCCCAAATTTTATTTATGTAGAGCATGTCTTACTCAAGGATTGTCATGTTTAACTCATGGAGACTGAACAAAAGAAATCCCTTTTGTTATACAAATTGGCCATGTACATGATATACTAAACCAAATTAGTAAAATGGACCAATATATGCCTATCTACATAAGCTCACCAATGCAATGAATGAGTGACAAATTTAGCTAGACCAGGTTAAAGTAGATCATAGCAATTAGTATGTTCTCTCAATCTATAAAACAAACAAGGATAGCCATAAATGAAAGACATGATAATTTAGGCCTGACTGACAAAGGTGCTAATAGAAGATTCCTTCAAAATGTCATCTAACATAAGGTCGATAGAATGCACCGCACATGAAACCCAAAATAGATGTCTTCTTGTGCCCATCAACTTCCTACTTGTAGCCTTATATAAAGGTTTCTAGTCCAACACAAATTGTACAATGTTGTCCTCATTAATTTCCTCTATGACATCATTCATAGTAGAAAAAGATAATATGCATTCTTTACATGACCCGATGCGTCAATAGACTTTAAAAAAGTCGTACTCTCGTAACATCATATCCGTCTATCCACAACTTTAGTTCATCAACCTCTACATCAAATCCACTCTCATACATGTATTTGGAGGTTGAGACTTCTAATCATAATCCAATCTCTCCAATAACATCGGCCATGGTATGAAAGTAGGGGCTAATAGTGGCATAAACTGGGATAAGATAACATAAAAGCAAATGTTAAACTCAACTTGTAATACCATAACATAAATGTCATAAAAGTTAAGGTTATCTCAAATCAATCAACAAACAAAAATCATTGATAAATGTGTTTCACTACTTGCTTTTAGCTGAAGTAGTGATCATGACTTCTTTAACAGCATGTTGCATTGTTCTTTGACTATTATTCTACCATTTAAAAATGGACTCATTCATAGGTTGAGTCAACTATGACCAACGAAACCATAATCTTCGGTTCTTGCATGTGTAGGTTGAGTAGACTCATTATCTAAATGCCTAGCTCCATCCTCATGCTCCCTTCCATCATTCTACATTTTCGTAGTGTGAAATTTTACTATCTTGCATTGCCTTCTTTATTTGTGTCTACTCTCCATCATATGAATTGGATGCACCACCCTTATCTAGAGCTTTTTCGTTTCCTTTTTTACTCCTCTAAACCATTAGATTGGTATCTTTACCCTTTGCTACTCAATTCGTATATCTTTATGAGATACTCTTCTTGTTAAATAGGCCCTCATCTCTTTCCGCAATATTGTCAATTATCACATTTCTTCACATTCTCAATTATCACACCTATATGTTGTTTAAAGCATAATACAATTCTAATCACCTATTTTTCACATCATTTACATTAAACACTCTTCTTTTTCACATCTACCTAAATCCATTAACTCAATCACAAGATTCAAGGGCATTATGTTGTTCATCTACCATTTTCCATGCATACGAGACAAAAAAATTGAGTATCAACATGATGGAACTGGCTTGAAAACTAGCTGATAATGCATTAAAGTTCAAGATTCACTTCTCCACCCTATAGAAATTGGTTGAAAACCAAAGGGGGGAATGAATTATACATAGGATGGCCAGGGTTTAGGAGTGATTCACAAGGGGCACAAGGGAATGGGGGGGACTCTACACAAGAGGGAATAGAGGGGTGTTGGACCAAGAGAAGTAGTGGATAATGGGGTTGTGTTGGACCAGGGGGAGAGATGCACAAGGGCCCGGGGGGGACGGGTGCTCCGGTAGAACATAGGGGGATGTGCTTGGGCCGGGGGAAATGGTAAGGATCCAACAAGTCCTCCAGGGGAGGGTCAAGGAGGGAGGGGAAGGAGAAAAGGGGATTCCAAGCCAAATAGGATCAGACCCAATTCACATCCAATTCTATTTTTTTTGTTCTCATCAAAATCGTCAATTTGGGCGATTTTGATCCAACTAAGTCTATTCCGCTCAAGGATCGCGGGATCGGGATCGAGATTGGTGACCACCAATCTAATTCAGATCGGATCGGTGCAGTCCGGATCGGCTGATCCTCCAAATGAAAGGGCGATCCTAGATCGGTCCGTATCGGCAAAAATTTTTATTTTTTAAAATCATAAAAATTCTCAAAATCAGAAAAAAAATCACAGAAATAAATAAAAAATAAAAAATAATATAGATGACATTTTAACAAACAATTCCATACAAAGTAAGTTCATTTTAAGAAACTGTCGTATAAGTACAAACTATCATATAAGAGAGAGAAGAAAGTTAAAATAGATCTTTATGAAATTTAAGTATATAACATATTTTATAATTATGCAATTTATATAAATGTGATAGCATAAGTGAAGTGAACTATGTTAATATGTTTACATTATCATAAATCGGCACTTGACAATCACGGATCGACCTGCACGGTCAAGTTGTAGGGGTCAAGAAGACAGTGCCCCTTGTGAAGGGTATCAGGGGAGAAAGGGGGAAAGGTGCCCAAAGCAAGGATGGGGGGGACCAAAAACCACCTGTTTTAGGGGGATCGCCGCCGGAAAGGGGGAATCGGTGGTCGCCAAAGAGGATCGTCGAGGGGGGACCACAAGGGCTTGATTGAGAGGGGGGAGATGAGAATCGGGGGTGAGGAGAAGAATGGGGTCAATCTCCCCCTTATTGGGGGGATCAATCTAGGAATTGTGCCTAAATCAGGTCCCGGATCGACCCGATTTTGAACGTTTCCGGAGTCCAGTGGGTCCAATCCATGATCCTAGGCAATCCTATAGGTTCCAACCAATCCAGCCGGAATTTGGGTCTAGATCACTGGTTCTGCCCAGAATATGATTGACTGGGACCAATCCAATCCAAGAATCGGCCGATCCTAATCCGGATTGGCTGATTCTGTAATCCATGATTCCGCTTGATTCATCTAAGATTTCACTTAGGATCAGATGTCCCAATGAAGATCGGATGGGAGGGGTCCGATCCGAATCGTCCTATTCCGCAAACTACGTGAACACCACAATTGGGGTATGTAGAAATGCAAAAGGCTTTTAAATGCAGAAGGAGGGGTCTGATCCCCCCCAAAAGATTTACATGTCAACGAAATATAGATCCTCAAGTAAAGGACACTTAGAAAAATATGCCATTTAAGGAGTGAAACAAATCAAGCTTCTGCATGTCAACATGCCAAGGGCCTCCTCCGGCCAATCCAAGATCGACCATGAGTCCATATACAGGCCAATTTGTGGGCAAATTTTCAGGGCCTATCTTGGGCCTAGCTCAGAGCCTTCATGCAGCCTACCTGTGGAAAGATAAGATGGCCCATTGAAAAATCTACCAAAAACCCATCCTCGAACAGATTTCCTGCAGGCTTGCATGCAGCATGCTGGCAGGCCTGTTTTGATCCACCTGTCATCATCATTGAGGCCCAGTTTCAAGGTCAACATTAAACCCATTAAGGGCAATTCATGGTCTGTTATGAGAGCCTATTTTCAGCCTATTTCAGCCCATTTGAGGGCAACTCGTGGCCTGTTTGGAGGCCTTGCTCGTGGCATGTTTTTTGCCCACTCCAACTCATACTTAAGGCCAGTATTCAGCCCCCTTAAAGATAGCATAACAGCCTGATGTAACCTCAAAATTAAAAACCTTTAATATTTTGGAAATTCATTTTCTTGTTTGATTTGAATTTGATTGATTTAGACCTTAGCATTGATTTCTTAATAAAATATGTGATATTCCATAAAAGTATTAACTAGGGTCCATGATATGTATAAAATTATACATTGAGCTTGTTGGGTTCTTTGAAATTTTATTTTGACCTCTCCCCGTCGGATGGTGTGAAGATCCGACGTTAATCTCATCAAGAATGCTTGAATACCCTTGATTATCTGTCATAGCAACTCATTGAATAGAAGAACATTGCATCCATAAAAATAAACATTCACATAATCATGGGAGAAAACAGTCTCATGAACTTGATGAAATACAAGCACTTAATGTGTTTTGATATTAATTTGAATTGAATTCATTTGAATTTTGAATTGTTTGATTAATTTGGATTTGCTTTATTAAGTTTCACTTGGATTTGATTTGAAAACTTTGATTTGTATTTGAATTGATTTGATTTAGTTTGAATTTGAGTTTGTTTAAATTGATTGAAATTTGGATTTGGTGTGTGAGTTTTATATTGATTTGAATTGTATCTGGGAGAGTAAACTTAAGTTTGGAAGATTTGATTTGGATGTTCGATGGATTATTAAATTTGTTTGATTATGATTGACTTAAGTTGAATTTGCTTTGTTTTATTGATTTGTATTTGTTTGGGAGAATTGACTCCTGTTAAATTAATTAGCATGGATTGGTTTATGATTTGCTTATCGATCTAAATTCAATTTGATTTGAATTTAACATGTTTAATGTTATTTTATATATCAAGTTGGATTCTGTTGCAGATTGATTGAGTTTGGAATTGAATTTTAATTTAAGAAGCTTGATGACGAAGATTTGTCTTTGGATTTGGTTTGTTTATTAAAATTTGCTTGAAATTTTGATTTGGTTTATTTTAAGAAGCTGAGTTTTGCTTATGGGTTGTTATTTTATTCGTTTGGTTAAAGTTGACTTGCATGTGTTGAACATATTGGTTTACAGATTTAATTTGATTTGGTTTAAATTGAATTTATTTAGTTAGAACCCATTTGAACTTGTTTAGTTGAAATTAAATTGGATTTGGCACTGCGTGAACCTCTTTTTTACGCGTCTGTTCTTTTGAAAGAAAGGCATCTCCGGACTTATCTAGGAAAATAGATGATACCTAAGATATTAGGTAGTCCAATGATAGTATAAAAGTAATAGAACTGAGGTTCGGGTTCTTTGATAATTTCATTTTTTGACCCTTCTCCGCCAGATGGTGCGAGTAACCGGCGTTAGCTTACATCGAGCAACGGCTCGAACGCCTTTGATTAACCGTCGCGACAACCTGTTTTCGGAGATATGCACATCCACAAAAAAGTAAAGAACTCAAAAGGGCAGCGGCCTTTTGGGTCCGATGAGATGCAAACCGATTTGTTCGGGTTTGTTTTATTTGTTTGTTGGTTGATTTTTGGATTGACTAGAAAGTCGGTTTCATGAGTTTGAGTTTGAATCAATTTGTTTGATTGGTTGTTTTTTATGTTTGTTTGTTGTTTGGTTTTTTTTTTTGATTTGGTTTGGTTTTGATTGGGTTTGACCAATTTGGGTTGTTTTGAACCTGTTTTGGTTTTGATTTTGATGTGCTTAAAGTGTTTTAAGCAGTTTTGGTATTTGTTGTTTTGGTTGATTTTTCTAAATTTTCAGATTCTGAATTTTCAGATTTCTGGATTTTTTGTTTTTGGAGGATTTTAATCCATGCTTCGAGATGTCGAAACATTGCTTATTTAGTTTCTTTTTGGGATTGATCTTTTGTTTGGTTGAAGGTTTGATTGAATAGGATTGAATGACTTTTTAAATGAATTTTCCAGATTATTGAAATCTGATTTTTTTTGGTTTGACAGATTTAATTTGGATCTGAATTTTATCTGTTTTGGATTCGGTCAAAATCTGATTTTTTTTTGGGTTTAATGAGTTTCAAAACCGGTTCGGTTGTTGGATTTAAACCATGATGAGTTTCAGGTTTGTTTTCAGATTTCTTTTAATTCTGTTTTTTATTGTTTTGACTTTCAGATTTTATTTAATTCTGTTTTTGTTTGAATTTTTAAATTTTCAGATTGGGTTTGAAATGACTTTATTTTCGGTTTGGCGGTTTGCATCGCCTCCGACTCATTGGGCTACCATTGGGCGCCTGGAATCAAACATCTCAAGTCGACATTGGAGTCGCTTTCATTTCATATGTGATGAAGTACAATGATGTAAGAAAAGATAGGCAATTCTTCCCCCAACATAGGTTCTTCATCAATTCTGGAAAATTTCGGCATTACGACGACATGCCGGTCATTTCCAACTTAGTGAAGTTTTACCCATCCAAAATAGCCAGCCATAGCTTAGCCATATTAGGGGAAGGATCGCCGGCTACGGGAGCATGCCCGCGCCACCGTCCGGATCGACATCTCGGGGCGGACCCGGGGGGAGTCGTCCAAGGTTGGAGTCCCCGCGGAGGGTGGAGCTCCTTAATTTAATATTACTTTCGCATTCTGAATTTTTATTTGTTCATTTTTTGGAACAAGGCCATGGAGGCCGGTTCAATTTTCATCAGCATTCCAAGCCGGCCTTCAACCTTCATAGGCTCAATGGGCCTGTCTTGGACTGTTTTGGGCCGGAAGGGCCTGTTGGAGAGCTGCTGCACTGTTGGAGCTGCTTGGTAGGACCGACTTGGAAGGCCACCCGGCTATGCCCTTGGACCGTCGAACGGTTTCCAAGGGGTGTCGGGCCGTCACCTTCAAGTCGGCCCACATTCAAACTGTTGTCCACTGCTTCATTTCACCTCTGCAGAACCTATTTTGGAAGTTTTCTCCCCTGCTGCAGCGGCATAGAGTGTGGGCAGAAGAGGCTGAAAATGACCTGTTTTGGGACTGCTCAAAGGGGCAACATCGAACCTGTTTTGGCTTGCTCAAGGGGCAATGGAACAGGGGCATTTGAAGGTGCTCCAAAAGGAACCAAAATAGGATAGCAAGGATAGCCACAAAGGGGCTGTTTTGACTTTTGAGTAGGAGAAATGAGGATCCACCCGGACTAGACTTGGCCCGTCGGACGGTCTCCAAGAATCCCCGGGTCATCCACCCTCACCTAGGGCTCTAATAGGTGCCACAAAGGGGCTGTTTTGAGCTGGAGAAATGAGGATCCGCCCGGAGTAGACTTGGCCCGTCGGATGGTCTCCAAGAATCCCCGGGTCATCCACCCTCACCTAGGGCTCTAATAGGTGCCACAAAGGGGCTGTTTTGTGACCTGTTTTGGGGTCCGGATGTGGGCTAGACAGGGGCCTGCTATGGGGCTGGATAAGGACTAGGAGATAGGCAGGTTATGGGCCTGTTTTTGGACCTGAATTGAGGATGTTCGTGCCTGCAATTTGAGCCGACAGGGGGGCTGGACAGGTGCTTGAACAAAGGTGTGTTTATGTGGCTGCAGGTGGACCAAGATGGGTCTGCGCAAGGACATTTGACTGGACCGAAGGTGGACCTGCAGAGGGTCTGCTAAATGGGCCGCAGAGGGGCTTGGTTAGCAGGCTATGTTGGGGCCGGATTTGGGCCTGTTCTGGGTTTTTGGTTGGACCGAAATAGGCCTGCACAGGGGGCTTTTAGGGGGCCTGGTTTGGATCCGAACATAGGCTGTACAGGAGGATTTTTCTGAAGACAGACCAGGGGTTGGAGATGGGCCTGCAGGTGGCTGCACATGGGCCTAGATTGGGTCCGAACATAGGCTGTACAAGAAGATTTTTCTGAAGACAGGCCAGGGATTGGAGATGGGCCCTGGAACAGGTAGAAAAGAAGGCCCTTTAAAGGGCTACATGGACGCACCAACTATCCCTGCTTACCTTGTCTTCTTCTCCTCTTCTTCTCCTTCCTTCTCCTGACGGCAGGTGGCAGACGCAGCAGCAAGAGCAGGGCGCAGCAGGATGGGGGCTCAAACTGGCAGCCTGACGGCATCTGAAGCAGCCCCCCCTCAGGCTGGCGCACCCCTCCTCTTATAGAGAGTGGAGGGGAGATGAAAAGCCAACAGGTGGGCTTGTACGCAGGTCTCTTAGCCTCCCTTCGGAGGTTACACCATTAAACTGAATTTATTGATTGGCTGTCCCTTGGCCTTCCCCTAGCTTTGACCTGACCGATGGGATGATGTGGCAGTAGGTTGTGCGCAGGATGGAGGTGAACTGGCAGGTGCTGATGTGGCAGTGCTGGCATGGCAGGTGTTGTCATGGCAGATGCCGATGTGGCAGGTGCTGACATGGCAGATGCTGACGTGGCAAGTGCTGATGTGGCAGGCCCTGTTCACACTTGGCCGCAGGTGGGCCTGGTTTCCTGGGCCAGAAGGAGGCTTCGGGTGGGCCTGGTTTCTGGGCCAGCAGGAGGCTGCAGCCCAAGCCTACTGTGGGCTGCACGCAGGGCCTGATTAGGGGCTGAATTGGCTCAATTACGGGCCAGCTAGTCAAGGCCCCTATTGAGGTGTACAATTAGGTTCAATTGTGGCAGATTTGTGGGCCGTTAGCCCAGCTCCCAAGTCCGCCCATTTGTTTCTCTTTTTTTTTGAAAAAAAATGTACGCCAACAGGCGCTTAACAGGTTGTTTTGTTTGTAATCACTCAGACTGTGCAGATCTGATATTACTGGTTTGCTTGAATCAGTTGAAATTTATTTTAAGATCTGGTTTAAATTTAGTTATCTTATTCAAACTTGGAGTTTCTTTTGCAGATTTGTTATCAAGTTTGGTTTAATTAAGATTGATTCATGTTCTGTTTTTTTTAGATTTGTTTGGTTTTGTGGTTCGTTTTATGGCTTGGTTCAGATTCTGTTTATGGGTTTAATTGATTTAAGAGTGTTTTGATTGGTTGCATAAAGATTCAGGTTCCAGATTTCGGGTTTGATTGATTTGGATTTTGTTTAGTTAAAATTGACTTAGATTTGATGTTTGACAGGTTGGAAATTATCTTTGGATTTTAATGAGCTGATTATAATTTTACTGATTTATTGATTCTCTTCCGATTTGTTCAGATTTCTGTAAATTTCCAGATTCTGTTCGGAGCATAGGTTTTATGATTTAGTCGTTCATTTCATTAAAGATTGTGCCATTGAATTGGGTTGGATTTGATTTAACATTTTAATTTTACTTGGATCAGTTTGAATTTGCTTTAAGTGATTTTTATTCGAAGTTTTCTTTTTACTGATGGCATTAGATTTAACTTTAGTTGGAGGTCCTTTTTAGAACCATGTTCAGTTGCTTAGAGTCAGTTTGAGTTCAATGTACAGGTTCGACCCATCTTGCATGTCTTGATCGGCTTGAACTTGGAACTTAATTTAGATTTGGCTTTAATTTACATTTGACTTACTGCCTTTCAAGTTCAATGGATTGTTTGTTGTTGTTTTTTTTTTAATTTGAACCTCAGATCTGGAATTCCTTTTGTTCTGCTGCAGGATTTTAGACGTGGACCTGATTTTTTATCTGGGTTGAGCTTGTTTGATTTGATTTAATTTACTTGGGTTTCATGATTTTAGTTTTGGAAATTTGGTTAAGATCTGATTACCGGACTCCCAATCCCTGGAATTCTCTAAAATATGACTTTCTGTTTTGGTGAAACAAGTGATCTTAATCACCAAATTAACCGGTTGTTCTTATTGATGATACTGGCATCCTTCAAGTTCATGGGACTGCAGTAAGTTCTCATAACAGCACCATTGCCATGAATTTCTTCACTGCCTTGATATGATTTACATAAGAATGTCAAAAACAGAACTGAACTTTTCCCAACCTCTGATAGGCATCATGAGGTTCATTGCATTGTCTTGAGACTGAACATATCCCAGTCTTTGATAGACTTGTGGAAAATTAGCTCATGTCGATTTTTCATGACTCCTTCGTGAGTTGATGAAATGCTTGCTGTGAACTGGTAAGACATTGAGGCCCTTTTTTTATAGACCTTTGGATGTCTACCTTAGGAAGAGAGACAAGAGGTGGGTTTAGAACCGGCCTCTTGGTTTCCCTTTGTTTTGAATTCTTTTAAGTTGAATCGAAGCCAGGAGGCAGATTTAGAACCGGCCTTATACTTGTCTTGGTTTGTTTAAATTAAATGGATTTTTATTTAAATAAAGTTGATTGTTTGTTTTATTATTATTATTTTTTGAATTATGGGTCAAGAGGTGGATTTAGAACCGGCCTCTTGGTTACCCATTTGTTTTGAGTTCTTTTAAATTAAGCCAAAGCCATGAGGTGGGTTTATGATGTAACCTCAAAAATCTCAGAAAGAATTTGTTTCTTTTGGAAATTCATTTTTTCATTTGAATTTGAATTAGGTTTGACCTTAGCATTGACTTTGTAAGAAAATAGATGGTATTCCATAAAAGTACTAACTAGGGTCAAAATTATGTGTTGAGGTTGTTAGGTTCTTTGAAATTAATTTTGACCTCTCCCCGTCGGATGGTGCGAAGATCCGACGTTAATTACATCGAGATTTCTCAAATACCCTTGATTAAACGTCATAGCAATCCGTTGGAACAGAAAACATACATCCGCAAAATAAGCATTCACATACACACATAGGAGAAAACAGTCCCATGAATTTAATGGAAGGCAAGCACTTAATTTGTTTTGAATTTAATTTGGTTTTGATTAAAATGGATTTTAGTTGATTTGAGTTGAATTGGTTTGATTGATTTGAATTAATTTGAATTTAGTTTGAGTTGAATTTAGTTGGTTGAAATTTGCGTTGCATTGATTTTAATTGATTTTAATTTGAATTTGATTGATTAAGTTTGACTTGGATTTGATTCGGAAAGTTTGATTTGTGTTTGAGTTGATTTGAGTTAGTTTAAATTTAAGTTTCATTTAAATTGGTTGAAATTTGGATTTTAGTGTGTGAGTTTTAATTTGATTTGAATTTGATTTAATTTGAGTTGTTTAATTGATTTAAATTTGCTTGGAATGAATTTGCTTGGAATTTGATTTGTTTGAATTTAATTCGAGAGATTTATTTGGTTGACTTGGATTGATTTAGATTGAATTGAATCGGAATTGAGTTTGATTTGAGTTCAATTTTGAGTTTGTTGATTTAAACTTGGGAGATTCATTTGAATTTGATGGGTTGAATTTAATTGCTTTTGGTTTGGGTTAGAGTTAGATCTGTTTTAGTTGAATTTAGTTTGTTGATTGCTTTTGGTTTTGGATTGGAGTTTGATTTGATTAATTGATTTAAGTTTGATTCAATTTGAATTTTTGCTTGTTTGCTTCATTTGGATTTCATTAATTTTGAGTTGAATTTTATTTGAGAGTTGATTCAAGTTTATTGGATTGATTTGGGAAATTGAATTTAGTTCATTTTTTTTATCTTGATACTGAACAGGTTGGGGATTTCGTGATGGCAGTTTGATTTCAGAAATTTAGAGCTCGGTCTCTTCAGATTTTTTTTACAGATTTTCCAAAATCCAGATTTTGAAATGGGCTGACCTTGTACAGATCACAGATTTTGGATCTTTTACAGTTCCAGATTTGCCAATTTCAGATTCTGCATTTTTTACAGCCCTCGGTTCCTTGCAAAGTTCAGATTTTGATTTCTTCAAATTCCAAATTCCAGATTCCAGGTTTCAGTTTTGCTGTACATTTCAAATTCTCACTTTTAGATGACAAACCCCGGATGCTTCCAGTTGCAGATTTTTACATTTCAAATTTTCAGTTTCCAAATGCCAGATTCTAGGTTTTAATTTTAAGTTTGACAGGGGATCATTGTGCGGTTCAAACTCTTTGGATCTAATGCCGTTTTCGGATTTTTAGACTTATGTTATGTCAACTTGGGTCTGATTGATCGGTTCTGTTCCCTTAAAAGTCTGGGTTTTAATTTCAAATTCACAGATGCGGCCTGACTTCCAGATTCCCAGGTTTTGTGTTTTCAGATTCTCTGCATCCTGGTCTGAACATATGTTTTGATTGGGATTGCAGGTTTGAGATTTATGCGACCTGATCTTTGGATTTTAGACTGGGCAGGCTTTAGATTTTTAAATTCTGCAGATTTTCAGATTTCAAATTTGGGTGTTTAGATTTTCAGATTTATGCGATTTGAAAAAGTTGTTTATGGATTGATTTAATTTCAGTTCGTTTTAAATTTGTTTGGTTAAAGTTAATTTGTTTTAAGGCTTAATTAAAAAAATGACTTGGATTGATTTAAATTTGTTCAAGTCAGATTTGTCTTGAAGTTTGTTTGGTTTAATTTTGTTTGATTATCTTGAGTTTAATTTAAGAGTTGGATTTGAATTGAATTTGATTGGTGTTTGAATTTAATTTAAGAAGTTTGATTTAAATTTGCTTGACTTATCTTTGGATTTAGTTTGTTTATTAAAATTTGCTTGGGAATTTAAAATTGGTTTTAACTTGATTTACATGTGTTGTGATTTAACTTGATTTGGTTTAAATTGAATTTATTTAATTTGGAATTCCTTGAATTTATTTAGTTGAAATTGGATTTTTGAGACATGAATACCCTGCATGTATGGAGATATTCCACAAAACTTAACTCCGAGCTAATTTTTTCATGGCCCTCCATGGGCATAAAAAATAACAACTCTTTTTTTGTAAGATTAAATTTCTCATAGCTCTTTATGAGCATCAAGAAATTTATCTCAAATGAATTTTGGGCATCGAAAATCGACCCCACAAAGAAAATTAAATCTCATATGGCCTTTTATAGGCATTAAGAGACTTAAAATTGAATGGATTTTGGGGAATCAGAAATTGACCCCACAAAGAAAATTAAATCTCATATGGCCTTTTATAGGCATTAAGAGACTTAAAATTGAATGGATTTTGGGGAATCAGAAATTGACCCCACATTTATTATTAACCAAATTGAGGGAGAGTAGCCCCGGTCCAGAAGGACTTGTGGAGGGTCTCCCAAGGACCCCACCTCGTCGGTCTATGGTTTAGCGCGTGGCTATCCCAAGACTCCTGGGTGAAGATCCTTTTAATTTGAATTTTTATTTTTTATTTTTATTTTTGTTGAAGGGTCCTGCACTGCTTAAAGTTCTGTTCAGCCGAGATGAGGTCCGGTCCACTGTTTGGACCGGACCGGCTCTTTTTCTGGACCGGCGGATGCGCACGCGGGGGCCGGTCGGCTTCGGCCGGTCGCGCCCCTTTTTTTTTGCGTTTTCTTCTCCTGGCGGGCCCCACGATTTTCCAGCGTGGAGCATAGTGGGGGAGACATAATCTCCCCGCGGCTACAGTGCATCCCCGACGCTTTCCGGCACCCGGCGACAGCGCGGCGCCATTTCCAGCGGCTTCCGGCCTCGTTCGACGGCGACAGCACCGGCGGAGGAAGGAGGAGGCTTCTCCGGTGACGACTGCCGCTACGGGGGAAAGTTCCGGCGACGACGCCAATCTCCGGGGGAGGTTCCGACTGAAGCAGCTTCCGGAGGGACTTCCGACGGCTCCCGCAAGGGCTTCCGGTAGCTTCAGAGGTGCTCGGCGGCTGCGACAACTCCAGGCGAGGCTCCGGCGGCTTCCGCAAGGGCTTCCTGCGACGTCGAGTTGCTCCGGAGGGGATTCCGGCAGAGGTGGCTTCCGCGTGGCCTCCCGGCCTTCAGGAGAAGGTTCGTTTTCCCCCCCTCTCCTCCTCGGCCTTTCCTTCCTGTCCCCTCCGGCCCTTCTTTTCTGTCATCCTCTCTTTTGCGCAATGCCCAGTCCCCCCCTTTTTATCATCGGGGGTCCTCCGCCAAGAAAATAGAAGGCGGCGCCATCCCCGTCCGTCCGCGTTGATTGCGGGATCGAGAGATCCTCCGGCGGAAGGGCTTGCCTCCATAGGGCCTCGCGGGCATGTTGAGGCAAGTCCCGCCGGCCTCCCGCGGGCGTCCATATAGGCTGACGTGGATGTCCTTCTCAAAGCTGCACCATGGAGACCAATAGAAAAAAGGCCATCGTAATGGGCCTATTTTAGGACTACAATTAGCCCACTAGACATGTGTAACGGGCGCATTGAGCTGGATTTAGATCAACCCTTGATGGGTTAGGCAAATTGGCCTTAATCTTGGGCTATTTCATCCATGAAATGGCTGCCAAAGTGAAACAAACTAAATGGTATATTTGAAAGTTGAACCATATAGCTCATTGGAGATTTGACTTGATTTAATCTTAATTTGAAAATTTTCGGTGTCCACAGTTTAGAACCGGCTTTATGTTTACTTTGGTTTGTTTGAATAAAATAATTTTTTTTAGTTTAAGTTAATTGTTTGTTTAATTTAAATTTCCCTGGGTATTGTTCATCCAGCAGGTTCACTGGGCCTTCGTGTTTGGACCGGCCCACTACCGAGCCTCTTCAGACTGAGCTCGGCCACACACCCTTCCTCTTCTTTTTTTTAAACATCTCCAAATGGTGGGCCCCACGCTGGTTGACCCGTGGGTCAATGCTTCACCACGGCTCCTCATACGTGGCCAGCCCCTCACACGCAGGCGGCCCTCGGATGCAGCCAGCTCCTCATGCCCGCAACTCCTTTTTTTCTTTTTTTAGAAGCGGGCCCCCCTTTCTCATATGTCCGCCGTGGACATAAGTCGGGGGAAAATAATCCCCCGATCTCTCCTTTCTTCACCCCCGAACAGCGGCAACGGCGGATGACTCCAGCCTTCCCGACGACAGCGACGACGGCGGAGGAACTCGACGGTAGACAACGCAGTTGGCAAACTCTCCCTCCCCTGCGGAACCACCTGGACTTGGGGCTTCGGGGCATTTGGGCTCTACGAAGCCATTGGAGAAGGCTCCGCAACGCTCGAAAGAAGGAACTAGCTGCGTAGACCAAGAAGGAAGGGGAAGAAGAAGACAGCACAACCTGAAGAAGGGGGAAACTCAGCAACGTCGCAACGAGGAGAAAGAAGCTAGCGACTCCGCGGTAACTCCTGCTCGTTCCTCTCTTCCTCTCCGCTGGTCCGCTCCTCTTCGCTCCGTCTAGTGCCTGATCTCCCGATTCTTCTATCTTCCTTCTTTTTCTTCACGCGCCGGCTTGCGGGTAGATTTTATAGGCATCGACCTCCCTTCCCCCGCGAGGAAACCTACCGAATCTTGAGTTTCTGGCTTTGTGCCGGACTCAGAACGGTCTGGTATTCGCTGAGATTGACTCCTTCGGATGTCCTCTTTCCCCTGATAAGAGTTGTCGAAGAAGACGTCTACCATTAGATGAGTCTCGCTTGAGGCCGGACTGATGCGGGACCGGAAGGGAGGTGCCGCCATCCCGGTGCGCGTCGGCGGGCCCGAGGAGGATGTACCGAGCTGATGTGGTGCTGAACCGATCCTGAACCGTGCTGAATCGCTTCAAACGGAGCTGGAAACTGCTGAACCGGGCCCGAAAACCACCGAACCAGACCTCACGGCCGCTGAACCGGTCCAAAACGGCCCTGAACCGGCCTTAGAAGGGCTGAACCGGCCTTGAACCGGTCTGAACCGGGTCCAGGAAGGCTGAACCGGCCTTAAACCGGATCCTAGATGAGTGAACCGGCCTTGGACCGACTTGAACCGGGATCAAACTCACTGAACCGGCCCTGAACCGGTCTGAACCGGGTCCAGGAAGGCTGAACCGGCCTTGAACCGGCACGGACATACGAGCCGGCCCGAACCGGGCCGGAACCGGTACGAACCGGCGTGAACCGGGCTCGAACCCGGCTGAACCGGCCGCTGGCCTGGTCCGGCTCGTGGACCGCGTATGCGCGGGCCGGCCGCGGCGAACCGGCCGGCCGGCCGTCGCTCGCTCGCGCGAGCGACAACCCCGGTGGGGGTCGTGGCCGCGCGGGGCTCGCCGGCGAGGGAGTCGTGGCCGCGCGGTTTGGTGCTACGTGCCCCGCCTCGCGGGGCCCGATCGAACGGGGGCGGCCGAGCCTTCGCGTCGGCTTCGAGCGGGCGGGAAGGTGGAGGATCTCCGCGGTGCAGGGGCGCCACCGCGCGGAAAGGGGGGGGCGGGAGCACCGCCGTCGACGTCGCCGGAGGGGAGCGGGCCGGCCGGGACCTTCCGCCGGCGGGGCTGCCTCGTCTTCTTCTTCCTCTTCCCTTCTCGTCTTCGTCTTCGCTGGGTCTGCAAGAGGGGGGGTTGTAGCCGGCAAGGGAAGGGGACGGGGGCGACGGCGGGAGGGGGGTTGGGGTTGCTCCGTGGGAGGCCAATGGACTGTGGGAGGTGGGTGGGGGTAGGGAGGCGTCCCGAGGAGGTGGTGGTCGGTTTAGGGCTGGCGCGGTGTCCGCGCGGGGGTGGACGGAGACCGAAGGGGGGCTCGCGGCGTTCCGGCGATGGGGGGGGGGGGTCGCGAGGGAGCTTCGGCGGGGGAAGGGGAAGAGCGGGGGCCGAGCGGGAGGAGGTGGGGGAGGTCCGGACGGACTGGGGCGGCGTCTCCGGAGGCGTCTACGTAGGTCGGAAACAGGACGGGATAGGGGAAGAAGAGGCACCGGACCTAACTCCGGAGGTGAGGAGGAACACCGGGAAGGGGAGGGGAGAACCGGGAGCACCCGAAGGTGAGGGAACGACGCCGACGTCGTCGGAGGGGAACAGGGAGGAAACGAGAGGAGCTTCTCCTTGGCTTCAAACATCCATCTCTATCTTTCATTCAAAGACTTGGGCTCTTTAAATAGAGCTAGACATTACAAGATGGACCTCTAAAAACCCTAATTACATATATGTCCTCTAAAGGACTAAAATAAAAAGAATGACTCAAAGGACTCTAAATACTCAAATAAAATGCATAAAAATAAAAATCTAATACTACAAAATAAAAGAAATAAATACGTCGTCTCCTCAAGACCCGGAAGACGCTATCTCGAAACAAACGGACGATCCGGTCCATACCGGTCCCCATCATTCTCCCCCGGTTGCGAAAAACTCGTCCTCGAGTTTTGTAGTGCCGTATGATCACGTGGTCGCTGCGGCGAGGACGGCGGTAGGGCAGCTCGGGTGATGATGAAGCGGGACCGGGAAGCTCCGGTGACCGCGAAGGTGACCGAGACGGTGTCGTAAGTCTTTGTCGAAGCTCCAGTGCGGGTACTCATCGAGTCAACTATGCGCGGATCCTGCGGAACGACCTCGGTGGTCGGCTCCGTCGGCGGCATAACTGTGCGTCGACTCGGTCGGGATGGCTCGATCGGTCTCGGCCTCGACAAGGTGTCGGCTGCTGTCGTCGGCTCGAACGGTAACAGGCTGGGCGCTCGGTCGGCTCGACCTCGATGGCTTTGTCCGCCTCGGCATCGATGGTGCCTTCGCTCGTACTCTGCGGCAAGCTGCGGAGCGGCCTCGTAAGCTACCTCGATAAGCGTGTCGGCTGCTCCTCGAGCCCTTTGGGCATAAGTGTTGCCGTCTGGATCGGCTCTCTCGGTGCTCGTACTCTTTGGGCCGCGAGGTAAGCTCTCGAGCGAATGTGTCCAAATCGCCGCCGATAAGCTAACCACTACGAACCCGGGATGAGACGGTGCCGTAAAGAACTATCTCGCGCCGAGGCATCTTCTACGTACCGCGGCTGTCCGTAGTGCAAGTCGGCCTCTCGACAATACGAGCGGCGGATATAAGCTCGACCGTCCTCGACCACGATAATGCGGAGCGATCAACTCGAAAAGAGACTACGAGATGACACTGCATGAAGAGCTGGACAGAAATGTTGTGGTATGCACCTCCACCGGTAATGTGATGTCGAAGCTGAAATGTCGATGTCCCGCGCAATGTAAGGATCCCGACTCGTGGAAACAAGTCGGCGCCGGCTCTGATACCAAACTGATGCGGGACGGGAAGGGAGGTGCCGCCATCCCGGTGCGCGTCGGCGGGCCCGAGGAGGATGTACCGAGCTGATGTGGTGCTGAACCGATCCTGAACCGTGCTGAATCGCTTCAAACGGAGCTGGAAACTGTTGAACCGGGCCCGAAAACCACCGAACCAGACCTCACGGCCGCTGAACCGGTCCAAAACGGCCCTGAATCGGCCTTAGAAGGGCTGAACCGGCCTTGAACCGGTCTGAACCGGGTCCAGGAAGGCTGAACCGGCCTTAAACCAACTCCTGGATGAGTGAACCGGCCTTGGACCAGCTTGAACCGGGGTCAAACGCACTGAACCGGCCCTGAAGCGGTGGGCGGGTCTGAGAAGGGCCGAACCGGCCTTGAACCGGCTTACGGACGTGCGAACCGGCCCGAACCGAGCGGGAACCGGTACGAACCGGCGTGAACCGGGCTCGAACCCGGCTGAACCGGCCGCCGGCCCCGGCGGTCGGCTCGTGGACCGCGTATGCGCGGGCCGGCCGCGGCGAACCGGCCGGCCGTCGCTCGCTCGCGCGGCGGCTTAACCCCGGTGGGGGTCGTGGCCGCGCGGGGCTCGCCGGGCGAGGGAGTCGTGGCCACGCGATTTGGTGCCGCGTGCCCCGCCTCGCGGGGCTTCGATCGAACGCGGGCGGCCGAGCCTTCGCGTCGGCTTCGAGCGGGCGGGAAGGTGGAGGATCTCCGCGGTGCAGGGGCACCACCGCGCGGAAAGGGGGGGCGGGAGCACCGCCGTCGACGTCGCCGGAGGGGAGCGGGCCGGCCGGGACCTTCCGCCGGCGGGGCTGCTTCGTCTTCTTCTTCCTCTTCACTTCTCCTCATCTTCGTCTTCGCTGGGTCTGCAAGAGGGGGGGGTTGTAGCCGGCAAGGGAAGGGGACGGGGACGATGGCGGAAGGGGGTTTGAGGTTGCTCCGTGGGAGGCCAATGGACCTGTGGGAGGTGCTGGTGGGGGTAGGGAGGCGTCCAAGGGAGGTGGTGGTCAGTTTAGGGCTGGCGCAGTGTCCGCGCAGGGGTGGACAGACCGAAGGGGGGGGCTCACAGCGTTCCAGCGAAGGGGGGGTCGCGAGGGAGCTTCAGCAAGGGAAGGGGAAGAGCAGGGCTGAGTGGGAGGAGGTGGGGGAGGTCCGGACGGACCTAGGGCAGCGTCTCCGGAGGCGTCTACGTAGGTCGGAAACAGGACGGGATAGGGGAAGAAGAGGCACCGGACCTAACTCTGGAGGTGAGGAGGAACACCGGGAAGGGGAGGGGAGAACCGGGAGCACCCGGAGGTGAGGGAACGACGCCGACGTCGTCGGAGGGGAACAGGGGGAAACGGGAGGAGCTTCTCCTTAGCTTCAAACATCCATCTCTATCTTTCATTCAAAGACTTGGGCTCTTTAAATAGAGCTAGACATTACAAGATGGACCTCTAAAAACCCTAATTACATATATGTCCTCTAAAGAACTAAAATAAAAAGAATGACTCAAAGGACTCTAAATACTCAAATAAAATGCATAAAAATAAAAATCTAATACTACGAAATAATACGTCGTCTCCTCAAGACCCGGAAGACGCTATCTCCAAACAAACGGACGATCCGGTCCATACCGTTCCCCATCATTCATTTGGTGCGGGACGGGGCGGGACGGACCGGCGGCGTGGCGTTGCAGCGGACCGTGGAGGAGCTCAAAAGACCTAAGAATGCAGGAAATAAGCAAAACCGAACTTAAACCGGTCAAAACGGGCCCAAAATATGTCGAACCATACCCGAAACCCTCAAAACAGGCCTGAACCGGCCCCAAAATGGCTTGAACCGGCGTGAACCGGCCCCAAACAGCCTGAACCGGCAGGTTTAGGCCTTGAACCGGCCCCTGGACCGTCGAACCGGGCTGAACCGGCCCTGAACCGGCGGTCGGGCCGGCCTGGGAGGCGAACCGGCGGCTTGGCTCGATGGCGGGCGAACCGGGCGGGCGGGAGGCGCGAACCGCTGCGCCGGCCGGGCGGGCGGAGGCGAACCGGCGCCGGTTCGCCCGGCCGCGACCGGGGTGGGGGGGGGGGACGTGGCCGGCGGCGGTTGGCGGCGGGGGCGGGGAGACGCGGCCGGCGGCGGTGGCGCCGCGTACCCCCGTCGGGGTGCGCCTTCGACGGCGGGCTCGCGAGCTCGCGAGGGCTTCGGTCGGGGGGGAAAGGCCCGACGCATCTTCATCCGCGGCGGCCGCGGCATGCGAGAGGGGAAAGCGCCGGAAGCGGCGCCGACTGTCGCCGTCGCCGGAGGGGAAGAGGGTGGCCGGAGGGGCCGTCGTTGCCGCCGGACGCCGTCGCGGGAGGAGGGCCAAGCGCCGGAGGTGCGCCGAAGCGGTGGAGGTCGAGCCGACGGAGCTGGGACCGTCGACGGCCTACCAGGCCGCCATCTCCACCGGATGGCGAGGGGAAGACCTCCGGAGGAGCATCTGGAGTCGTTGGAAGGGGAAAATGGGGCCGCCGGCCATCGGAGCCCTAACCAGGCAGTGCGTACGGACAAGGCAGCCGGCGCGGCTCCTCTTCCGTCTTCTTTCTTCTCCGTCTGACAGGGGTCCGGGGGAGGGAGGGCTTCTAGCATCGGGATGGTGGGGTGGAGGTACTCCTGGGATCGCCGGAGGTGGAGGGGGCTAGGGCAGAGGAGGTCGACGCGTCGGAGACGTCGGAATGGACGGAGACGAGGGTGAACGAAGTCGGTAAGGGTCGAACTCGAACCGGTGAAGTGGGAAGGGGAATGAATGGCTCGGAGGCCGCTGGACGGAGGAGAAGGAGAAGGCACCCACGCCGGAGGGTCGCGAAGAGACCGGTCTGCACCGGAGGTGGAGCTGGACGACCTCCATCGTGGAGGGGGTGAAGAGGAAGGGGCAGCGCCCCAGCACAAGGGGCAGCCCCTAGGGTTCCAAAAATTGGACAATAAACTCTCTCTCTTTTCATTCCACAATGTGCCCTCTTAAATAGAGGAGCCTATTACAAATAAGACACCCTAAATGACTATTTACATACATGTCCTCGTGAGGACTCAAATTAAAGGAAAAGACTAAAACAAACTTCAAATATTTACAACGAAGTCCATAAGGACGTAAACGTAAATAAACCCCAAAATGGACCGGACCGGGTCCCCATCACGGACTCTCCTCGCTTGTTCGGATTTCCTGCTATCGGGAGAGTTCGATTCGGTGTGAAAATCGACCGAAAGCCCGTCCCGACTCCGTCTCCCTACCGCTGGAAACACTGTAGACATAGACTAGGCTTCGGATGCCAAAGTTCTAGCCTCCCTAAATGCCAAATGGGCCTGGCCCTGTTCTCCCTCAACCAACGGTCTTGAACTTGGCCGCCCTTGTTTTTTTTTTCTTCTGAGCGCTGCAGGTACTTCCAGCCCCTGTCTCCACATAGGGAGCTATATTGAGCGGGTCATTTCTCCTACCCTCTTGTCCCATTGTACATTTGTTATTTCCAACAGAGGTGCACAGGTCCTTCCAGCCCTCACTGACAGCTCTGATTCAGTTTTATACATGTTCTACACCTAGATGTGAAGTGAGTATTTTGTTGTCACCTCGCCCCCCCCCCTTTTTTTACAACATTGTTGGCTGGAACTCAGATATCCAACGGGTTGGTCCTTTACTCTAGTCAGATTCTTTTATATAAGGAGATGTCTTCCTTATCTCTCTCTCTCTCTTTTTTAAAATATAGGTGTCAACAAATGCCCCCCACGGGTGATTTCCTAGAGCCAAGAGGCATCGGGGAATTGCCCGTGCAGAACATCATCTTTGTCATTGCATTTCATTTGTTTCTTTGCATTGCAGTCTTTATTGACGTTGTTTTGTCTCTCAACAGGCATATTATGGCCAAACGAGGTGTTTCCCGTGTTACATCCCATCAGCGTGATGCTGAGGTTGGGAATGCTTCAAGTGATACTTGCCCTTCTTCTAGAGGTGATCATTTTGTATTGTCACTCATGTCGATGCCTAACCGTTTATCTTTAAGTAAATTCGGACAGCATGATTACCATCTGGCAGCCCGAGAACACTTAGGAATCATATCCGGCACCGGATATGTAGATCTTCAGCTCATTCAACATGGGCATAGGCATTTTGTGTATAACCAGCCAGCTCACTATCCGGTTCATTATCCTTCAAAGGAAGCACTGTTAGAGTTCATTCGGCGCCCATCTCCCTTGGGGGAGCTAGATACTACTTGTATGTCTGCAAAAGAGAAGCATCGGCTAGAATGCACCTTATTGCGGGATCAGGACATTTTACAGGGCACGGTGATATTTTCATACTCATCTTTTTCCCTGGGTTTGCTTCATCATCAGCGCAATCCTCTTCGCCATCAGCTAGGCTTATTGGATGAGTACCAGGATGAGTATTTTGTTTCTCACGATTTTCAGTCTGGGATATGGAAGTTGAATAGAGCATGTTATTCTGACTGGTCCAAGCGACGCATTGGTCTCTTCTTGTTGCCGAACAACTCCCGCTTCAGTGAGGAGGGCTATGATGGACATTGCATGCTTGATGACATTTTAGCCCACAATGTGGATAGTTGGTACGGCCGCCTATCCATGGAGCGTTCTCATTGTCCTCGACTCGAAGCCTACGAGTGGCTTGAGTATATTCTTGCTAATTTTGGCACCCATCTGGAGCGGATTGGCTTGCAGAGCGTAGTTGGCGCTGCTCTATATGAGTACCCATGCTATGAGGGGTACATTCAGGCACTAGCTGAACGTTTCAACAGGCGGTGGAACACCTTCATCACTGCAGAAAGAGAAACCTCCTTGGACTTGTAGTCTTTCCACATGATTTCAGGATTGCCTATCCATGGAGAGCCATATGAGGAGATTGTACTTGATGACTTCCACAGATGCCAGACTGACGACCACGACAACTATGGTTTATCTTATTGCCACCGGTACCTGATCAAGGTGTGGCGAGACCTGGCATTGATAGGCAAGGATGCACATTCTGATGGCAAACATAGAGTGAGTTGTGATGCTTCGCTGCGTTTCTTCTACAGCGGCCCGTATTGCTATGATCACAGTTTCGCGCAACCGGGCAAACCACGTACCAGCCATACATGACTTGAGAGGCCTTGCTCTGACAGGAGATTTACTGGCATGGAGGCTTGTACAGAGACAGGGGACCCGTGGGAGCTCGGAGAGATTACCTACTTGGTTGCTTATCTTGCTTATTGGCTTATGACTTTCGTCATTCCTTTTGAGGATGCTACTGTTATACAGCCAGAGGTGCTATTTCCAACATGTAGGCTAGCTTGTGGGATTCGCCTTGCTATCGCCCCGGCTGCCCTTGCCGCGATATTTCATTCTTTCGGAGCTATTTCTTCTCATCCATTGCCGAGAGATTGTAGAGTTGTGCTTGCTACCCATTATATCAGTGTATAGGCTTCTTCTCTATTTGATGGGCTTCCTCCTCTCAAGGAAGGGTTGGAGCCTTATGGTGCATTGATTTACAGGTTTCTTGGTGCTTCGTGCTCTCAAAAACAGCAGAACCTCACTTCTGCCAGGAGATTGCTTGCTACCCTACCTATTGAAGGTGTAAATGGCCTGAGATTCAGTCACTGCTCTATTAGCCACCGCCCACATACTCCTGTGAAGCATGGTGATCAGTTCTTATGGGTGGATCCCCTTCTAAACAAGCCCCATAAATGGGCTGCCTGGGAGTGGTTTCTATCCATCAGGATGAGCATTCTTATATTCCAACAGGGTACTCATACTATCTTGGAGCCGTATTACCCTTTCAAGTTCAGCAAGAACTTCGGCTATGATCAGAGCATTCCTCCAATTGTCGACTTCATTGTCACTTCTCGTGTATACTCTCAACTTGACAACCATTTCATTGCTGCAGAATGATGAAATTATTTTCACCGGTCAGGGCAAGAAAGGACATAGATATACCACCGTTGAGTGCTTCTTGTGATTTTGACATTGTGTATGGAAACTGATGGTCCCACCGCAGTCAAAACTACAGGAAGTTACCAGTTGCTAGGGGTGGGCACGGTTCGGTTTGGTCCGGTTTGGATCATTTTTTTCCCAAACCGAACCAAACCGAATCACCCTCCCAAACCGAACCAAACCAAACCAAATCAATTCGGTTTGGTTCGGTTTGGTTCGGTTTAAACCGAAAATAAATAAAAATATTTAAATTAATTATTTTTTACATATATATACTAGTTTTTATGTTAAAAATAATGACAATAAATATTATTTTATTATATAATTTATAAAAATATCATTTTTATTAATATTATAATAGTTTTTTTATATTTTTTTATTAAATCGGTTTAAACGGTTTGGTTTGGTTTAAATCGGTTTGGAGATTTTCCAAACCGAACCAAACCGAAGGGGGGTCCAAACCGAACCAAACCGAACCGAATGGGCTGGTTCGGTTTGGTTTCTCGGTTTGAACCGTTTTGTGCCCACCCCAACCAGCTGCCATAGTAGAGGAGGAAGGTGCACGGCTAGACATGAAAGATTGTGCCCCTCAGAGATCAGCATTAACTTTCTTGCATTCTTGCACACTATTACAAGTCCCGGAAGGACAAGCTGCTTCTCAAGTACGAGCATTGGAAGAAGACGATTGCACCTCCATACATCTCTGAAGCACCTTACACTGGTACTATTGACCTTTTAGTGGAGCCACTTCGTGCTTCACGGCATGCCCGGCAACCAGCATTGACTCGATCCGTTGATTGGTATAGTTTGATGGTGGCCGATTGCACTGGTCGACGACAAGTTCCATTGCGGGAAGCTCTTCCCCCACCGACTCTGTTAAATGTTGGGTGGACTACTTGAGCCGGTTAGTGTCTTCTTGGGGGCCACTTGACGATGCCCTTGACATTGAGCAAGCCAACTGCTTTGGGGAGATTAAAATGGTAGTAACAAGTGCAGCAAGCAAGGTGGGGCGAGATGCCGGGTTGCTAGTCACCTGCCCTTCAACTCTACCATTGCCAGGTATAAGACCCTTATTCATATTTCTTTGCTTTCTTTTGTCATGCATACCTTATATTGTCAATTCATGACTTGCTTTCATTCTTTTAACTCTTTTTAGAGACTACTTCATCTAGTGTGAAGAGAGCAGTCTCAAAGCCTGAGAGGTCTTCAAAGCCTCGGAAGAAGGTTCGTGAGAAGGAGAGACTTCCATCTCCCATCCCAGCAGTAGAGATTGTTGGTATGTAGCTTAAGTTTTTTTTTCTTGTCACTCTTACTATGTATTTGATGTGAGTTTGACATTCCCTTGCTTTGTATTCTTGCAGAGCCTTCTCCTGCTAGGGCGACTCTTAACTTTAGCCCGCCACCCCCCTGCAAGGGTGGATGTTTGTGATGAGGTGCCCACTGTTCCAATGGCGGGGGAGGATTTTGCCCAGTTTGCTACACAAAAGGCTGATTTGCCAGAAGGACCATCTTCTCTTGATGACCAGCCAGATACCACTTTGATTGGCATGCGGTCTCCTTCACCTATGATTTCATTTCCTGATGATGAGATTTGCTCAGATCTCGCCCCATCATGATGCGTTCCCCCTCTCCCATGACGAGTGAGGTGATAGTAGATGCACCTACTCCATGTCTAAATGAGCTTGTTGCAGAAGTTGATATAGCATCAAGTGAACTTCATGTCCTTTTGCATTTATTATTATGTTCATATTTTCAACTTGATTTGTCATATTTTGATAATGCTTGCCTTCTTTCCTTAAAAGGTACAGGCGGAGAGATCGATCCTTCGATTCTGGCACCTACTGGCCTATATGAAGATACCATCATCAGGGATACCCAAGGATTCCGGAATCGGAATCGGAATCGGAATCGGTTGGGACCGATTCCGATTCCGATTCCCAGAATCGGCCGGAATCGGCCGATTCCTGGGAAGGGAATCGATTCCGGAATCGGTCGGAATCGGGTTTTTTTTTTGGATTTTTTTTGTCAAAAAAATTCAAAAAATTCAGAAAAAATTCTAAAAAAATAGGAGATGAGTTAGAAAAATTTTTAAAAATCACCAATGCATGATATCCACAAAACCACATCATACAAATACTAATGAACACCAATTGAAGACTTGAAGACTTGAAAGTTAAGTACATGTTCCAATTCCATTTATTCAAATATCAAAGAGTTGATACATCATCAAAAAAAAAATTACATCGTATCAATCTACTACCAATATCTAGGATAAAGATGTGGGTCGTCCTCCTCTCCCTCTGCTCGTGACGCTCCTCCCTCGTGCTCGATCTTGAATACGTCCGGGACCATATCCGTATGAAAATAATGCCGATGCCATGCCATCAAGGTCGTATGGATCGGACGCGGGACGACCGGGACGTAAGCGAGAGGATGGTGGAGCTGGTGGTGTAATCCACCGCCGGTCAACTGGCCAAATGCCGGATACCGTGGCTCCATAATATAAGGCGCGGTGTTCCGCTCATCCGGCGTGTAATACGGCTTTGGAAACCGTGAATCGGGTGACTCACTGCCGATGGTCGTCGTCGGTATACACTCCTCGTCATAATCACCCGAGGAGTGAGAAGGAGCACAACGCATCGTCATCTGGGCTGACAGGACGCCTGACCTCTAACTTCCTTCTCTTTACCTCTTCAGCCATCTCTGAACTACCAGAAAGTCCGGAACCCAAAGTTTTTTTCAACTTTGCAAATCCTCCCATTCTCCGTGCAGTCACCTTTGTTTTCGTTCTCCCGGACCGCGAACGGGCCGGGTAGCGACGGGATGAGCCGGAGCCGGAGGCGGGCTAAAGCGCAGCGGCCGCCCCCATGTTGTTGGGCGAGAAGAAGGCCCTGCCTGAGTCGTGGTAGTAGATGGAGGTGGAGCTGGAGCATCCTCTCGCTTCAACACCATCCAACTCTCCTTCGCCTACGCACGGTCATCGGGATCAAACTCACCGCGTGATCCCCGGCTTCCCTCTCCTACATCCGGGAGGCAAGTGCACGCTCCTCCTGGAAAATGCGGTCCACGTGTCCACCTCCTCGGGTGGTGGTGTGGCGGAGGAATGCCTCTCGCTCGTACGGGCCACCGCGAACCGTGCAAATCGCTCCTCGCCGATCTTCGCCGATCCTTGATGTTCTTTATGCGCGGCCCTCGTTTATAATGACGGAAGACCGGCTTCTCGGCCGGTCCGAGGTCAACTGTTCCTCCTTTTGGTATGTATCGGGTTGAATGTACTCAGTTCCTCTCGCGGTGGGAGGAACCGGGTGCTCGGCTCGAATCCCGATACCAATGGCCGCAAGTGGATTCCATCCACTCCCCGGTGTTCACCGAACCCACCACTCGCAAAGAAAAACACGAAGAGAAATGGAAAACAATTAGCCCATCATCGTTAGAATAACTTGTATGAAAAGAAAAGAAATTGCTCATCAAACTATTACTATACCAGGTGCCACTTTGTCAACTGAATATTTCAGGTCAACATCTGAGTATACACCGACCCTCATCTTGTACTTCTGCATCTGAAACATTTAAATAAAAAATTAGTTGCCTGGTAATGCTAGTCCAAGGTATTTAATGAACTCTAACTTACTTCTATCTCAGCCTCTATCTGTCTGCCGAGATCGGCACGCCTTTGGATAACCGCAAGTGTACCCCGCATCACCTCGTTGTCGTTCACCACTCGTCCTCCATATTGGATGCGGGGGTTCAAAAAGTATCTGCAAGATTTTATTAGTTAACTATAAGATAATTAACCATCAAAAATAATTTTAGAACCAAGTTACCCGGCGATGGACATCGTGGTGCAAGGTCTTGTCCCATCGGTCATCAATGATTTTCCACCACTTTTTGTAACCTGCGGGATTTTTTTCCTTAATTTTCGACTTTGCCCGGTCCAGCATCATACGGTGTGCCCATACGGTCCCTGTCATCCGAGTCTACCAACCTCAAGACAACTACGGTGGCTCGATGATTGCGAAATAGTAGGCAATCCTCTCCCAAAACCTCTTGTCGGTGATGCGCTTCTCGGACGACAAGAATCTCCAACTTGCTCTTTTTGTCGTACGGAGTTGTCCACCGTATAGTTGTAATACTCCTCGGTGTGTGAACCTAACCAATGCATGTACGTGCCGGTGTAAACTCTCGGCGCAATGAAGTTCGTAGCAAATCGTGTCGGACCGGGCCTGACAAGATCGTGCCCTCCTGTGTGAGATCTCATGATATGTAGGAGGCGGGGATGCGAATAAATAAAGGAACTGATGGTCTGCGCCTGCCTGACAAGTGTAGATACACCCTCCTCCTTACCTATATCCTCTAAAATGAGATCTATGGAATGTGCTGCACAGGGCACCCAGAAGATGTGCTTCCTCTTCTCCATCAACTTCCTCCCAGCCGCCTTATATGATAGTTCGTTGTCAGTGACAACCTGAACCACATTCTCCTCCCCCATCTCCTCCACCACTCCATCCATCAGAGAAAAAATGAAGTCGGCATTTTTAATCTTCCCAGAAGCATCTACCGACTTCAAGAATGTAGTCCCTCGAACGACACCAAGAAGTTTATCATACTCCTCTTGGTGATACCGTCCACCCCTCGCACGTGATTGTGCAACCCCTCTCCTTCCACACCAACTTGAACCCGTCCATCCACTCCCTCAACTCGGACCTCCTCATCCGGAGCCGGCGCCGTATATGTGTCCGCGCCGGGCTTGCAAACCCGGTCCCGGCCTCACCCACGGCATCTACCATCGTTTGGAAGTAGGGGCCGGTGGTCGTACGTGTCCGGGATGCCTACATCAAGTTAAAAAAAATGGGATCGGGGTAAAATTAAGTTTTAGTAAATAAAACGAGGCATAATGTCAATTTTAATTTAAAAAGTGATACTGCGTACGTAAAAACCATTTGACGATGTGGCGAACGGCTCTCTTTGCGGCCGTTCTGTAGCCTTCACCCCTTTCGTTGCTGCTTTATCCCCATCCGCCCAAAGACACTACGTTTCTAAATAAATACTCGTCGCTCGGTGTAAATCGAGTCTTGGTGGAAGTGGAACGGCGGTAGGGCTCTGTCTCTGGGGTCGGGCTCTCGGTCCCCGGTAGGGGCGAGCCGTCCGATCGGCCCAAAGGCGGGTCAACTGCGGACCCGGACCCTCCTCGCTCCCTCTCCTCTGTCCTCCTCCTCGGCCGATGCACGCTTGCTAGCGTGCCTAGCACGTCTCGGCTCGAGTCCGTGGACTCGTCCTCGCTCTACGGCTCCGGCCGAGCTGCCGCCTTCCCTTGTCTTTCCCTTTGGAGGTAGGCAAATCGCGGTCCCTCCTCCTCTCGAGTAGCTCGTCCCGCAACTCCTCCCTCTCGCTCGATCCGAACGGCCCGTTGAGAGGCTCTACTGTCACGTATCCTCTCATCTCCTCACTCTTCTCCCCGGGCACCTTGTCACATTTCTTTACATTCCCACCTGTTCGGCAATATGTTGTTTCGGGGAACACCCCCCGTTCATCTCCTTCCCGCACCACTCGCACCGCACCCTCTTCCCCGACTAGGTCTACCATATGCCCGTGTTCCCAACCCACGTCGGAAGCACGCGCGGTCGCGCCACCTTGATCGGCCATTGCTTGTATCTGCAAAAATTGTAAACAATGCACTAAAAATGATTAGATAACATAAAAAATGATTTAGACGCTGTTCGGGAAGCGAACGACCCAAGTAACACACCATTCGGTATGTTTAAAGGGTTACGTAGTTGGCGGAAATCGTCGCAAATTAACGTACGGGATATCCGGAATTTTTCCCGTGCAAAATGAACTTAAACGGATAGTTTAAAACTTGGACGGACTTATTCGGTCGGAAATCGCAACGTTTAACGACGCTCGGACTCGTCGGAAACGCGTAAGAATGGACGTACGAAGTTTTCGGCGAAGAAATCTTACCAAAACGGGTCGAAAGATCGAAGAAGACGTTGATTCAAGGCGGATCGGAGCTTGGATCGGCGGAATCGGTTTGAAGGAATCGCTTGGAATCGTTTGGAATCGCCGGAATCGCCCGGGGAATCGCTGAAATCGCCGGAATCGGTCTTGAATCGCTCCGGATCGACGGATCGCTGAATCGCTCGGATCGACGCTGGATCGCCGGATCGATGCGGAATCGGCGAGGAATTGCCGCGGAATCGCCGGAGACGAGCCCTACCGCCGCGGGATCGAAGGAATCGACCGCGGCGGTCGATTCCGGCCCTTTAGGGCCGGAATCGGTTCGATTCTCGGTCCAGAATCGAACCGGGAATCGAACCGGGGCCGGTTCAACCGGTCTTCCATCGGAATCGGTCGGATCGACCGATTCCACAACGAATCGGTCGGAATCGGATCGATTCCGACCGATTCCAGTCGATTCATACCGATTCCGCGGAATTATTCCCGGAATCGGTCCTTCCGCCAGGAATCGGATCGGAATCCACCGATCCGATTCCGGAATCGGTCGGAATCGGTCGGTCCGATTCCACCGATTCCGTAATCATTGGGGATACCAGGCTAAGCCAGTCGACCCTTCTTTACCCCTCACAGCTGATCAAGGATTTCGGCCGATTCCTGGGAAGGGAATCGATTCCGGATCGGTCCGGAATCGGTTTTTTTTTTTTTCGTCGAAAAAAATTAAAAAATTCAGGAAAAATTTTAAAAAATAAAAAATGAGTTAGAAAAATTTTTAAAAATAACCGATGCATTCATCCACAGGACCACATCGAATAAATACTAATGAACTCCAATTGAAGACTTGAAGTTAAGTACATATTCCAATTCCATTGATTCAAAAATCGAAAGAGTTGATACATCGTAAAAAAAATTACATCATATCAATCTACTACCAATATCCGGGATATAGATATGGGTCTTCCTCCTCTCCCTGTTGCTCGTGATGCTCCTCCTCGTGCTCGGTCTTGTATCTTGTCCGGGACCATATCCGTATGAAAATAATGCCGATGCCATGCCATCAAGGTCGTATGGATCGGACGCGGGACGACCGGGACGTAAGCGAGAGGATGGTGAAGTAGTGGTGTAATCCACCGCCGGTCGGCTGGCCAAATCGCGAATCGTGGCTCCGTAATATAAGAATGCGGTGTACGCTCATCCGGCGTGTAATACGGCTTTGGAAGCCGTGAATCGAGAGACTCGATTCTGTCGCCGATGGCCGCGTCGGCGGTATGCACTCCTCGTCATCATCACCGAGGAGTGAGAAAGAGCTGCGTCTTGTCATACGGGCCGACAGACGCCGACCTCTACCTTCCTTCTCTTCACCTCTTCAGCCATCTCTGAAGTACCAGAAGGACCGGAACCCAAAGTTTTTTTCAACTTTGCAAATCCTCCCATTTTCCGTGCAATCACCTTTGTTTTCGTTTTCCCCGGACTGCGAATAGGCTGGGTAGCGGCCGGGGGGAGGTTGGAGCTGAGGGCTAAAGCCGCAGTGGTCGCTCCATACCGGGCGAGAAGAAGGCCCCGCTCGAGCCCGAGAAGTAGATGGAGCCGGAGGTGAGCATCCTCCTCGCTTCAACACCATCCAACTCTCCTTCGGCCCATACACGGTCATCGGGATCAAACTCACCGTACGATCCCCGGCTTCCTCTCCTCTATCCGGGAGAAAAGTGCGTGCTCCTCCCGGAATATCCGGTTCGTGTCCACCTCCTCGGGTGGTGGTGTGGCGGAGGAATGCCTCGCTTGTACGAGCCACTGCGAATCGTACGCAAATCGTGCCTCGCCGATCTTCTGTCGATCCTTGATGTTCTTTATGCGCGGCCTCAGGTTGTGATGACAGAAGACCGGCTCCTCCAGCCGGTCTGAGGTCAACCTGTTACTCCTTTTCGTATGTATCAGGTTGAATGTACTCCAGTTCCTCTCACAATGAAAGGAACTGGTGCTCTAGCTGAGTATCCTGATACCGATGGCAGCAAGTGGATTCCATCCACTCCTGGTATTCACCTGAACCCACCATTCAGCTGCAAGAAAAAAACAAGAAGAGAAAAGGTAAACAATTAGCCCATCATCTACCATAACTTATATGAAAACAAATTAAAATCTTCATCAAGCTATTACTATACCAGGTGACACTTTGTCAACTGAATATTTAAGGTCAGCATCTGAGTATACCCCGACCCTCATCTTGTACTTCTGCATCTGAAAAATTTATAAAAAAAAATATTAGTTGCCTGGTAAGGCTACTCCAAGGTATTGAATGAACTCTAACTTACTTCTATCTCAGCCTCTATCCTGTCCTATTGAGATCGGCACAGACGCTGAATAACTGCAAGTGTACCCCGCATCACCTCGTTGTCGTTCACCACCTGTCCTCCATATTGGATGCGGGGGTTCAAAAAATATCCTGCAAGATTTTATTAGTTAACACTGTGCATATAAGACAATTATACAAAGAAAATAATTTTGTGACCAAGTTACTGCAAGACGTGGACATCGTGGTGCAAGGTCTTGTCCCATCGGTCATCTATGATCTTCCACCACTTCTTGTAATCTCTGGGATTTTTTTCTTTGATTTTCAGCTTTGCCCGATCCATGGCATCATACAACATGCCCATCTGGTCCCTGTCATCTGAGTCTACCAACCTCAAGACAACTACCAGTGGCTCAATGATTGCCAAGTAGTAGGCAATCCTCTCCCAAAACCTCTTGTCGGTGATCTCGCTTCTCAAACCCGACAAGAATCTCCTTGTTCTTTCTTGTCGTACGGCAGTTGTCCACCATATAGTTGTAATACTCCTCGATCGTGTGAACCTAACCAATGCATGCTGTGCCGGTGTAAACTCTCCAGATGAAGTTCGTGGCAAATCTTGTCGACCGGGCCTAACAAGATCGTGCCCTCTGTGCGAGATCTCGTGATATGTAGGAGGCGGGGATGCGAATAAATAAAAGATGTGATGGTGCGCGCCGCCCGACAAGTGTAGATACACCCTCCTCCTTGCCTATATCCTCTAATATGAGATCTATGGAATGTCTTGCACCGGGCACCCGAGAAGATGTGCTTCCTCTTCTCCATCAACTTCCTCCCAGCCGCCTTATATGATGGTTCTTTGTCAGTGACAACCTGAACCACATTGTCCTCCCCGATCTCCTCCACCACCCCATCCATCAGAGAAAAGATGAAGTCGTCATTTTTAATCTTCCCAAAAGTATCTACCGACTTCAAGAATGTAGTCCCCTCAGAACAGTACACCAAGAAGTTTATCATACTCCTCTTGGTGATACCTGTCCACCCATCGCACATAATTGTGCAACCCCTCTCCTTCCACACCAACTTAAACCCATCCCTCCACTCCTCGACTCCTGGACCTCCTCATCGGGCCGGCGCCGTATATGTGTGTCTGTCGCTCGGGGCTTGCGCAAACTCGGTCGACCTCACCCACGGCATCCACCATCGTCCGGAAGTAGGGGTGGTGGTGCACGTGTCGGGATGCCTACATCAAGTTAAAAAAAATTGGGATCGGCTAAAATTAAGTTTAAGTAAATAAAACAAACATAATGTCAATTTTAATTTAAAAAGTGATACTGCGTGTAAAAACCATTTCGCGATGTGGCGAACGGCTCTCTTTGCGGCCGTTCTGTTGCCTTCACCCGTTTCATTACTGTTTTATCCCCGTACGCCCAAAGACTCTATTTCCTAAATAAATACTCGTCGCTCGGTGTAAATCGAGTCTTTGGTAGAAGTGGAACGGCGGTATGGCTCTGTCTCCGGGGTCGGTCTCTCGGTCCCGGTCCGGGCGAGCCGATGCGATCGGCCCAAAGTTGGGTCAACTACGGACCCGGACCCTCGTGCTCCCCTCCTCCCCTCCTCCTCCTCCTCGACGAATGCACGCTTGGCAGCGTGCCTAGCACGTCCCAAGCTCGGAGTACGTGGACTCGTCCTCGCTCTCGGCTCGGCTCGGTGGTGCCTTACCCTTGCCTTTCCATTTGGAGGTAGGAAAATCGCGGTCCCCCTCCTGCGGAGTAACTCGTCGTGCGACTCCTCCCTCTGCTCGATCTAACGGCCCGTTGAGAGGCTCTACCACGTCGTGTAGCCTCTCGTCTCCTCGCTCTTCTCCCTGGGCACCTTATCGCATTTCTTGACATTCCCACTGTTCGACGATATGTTGTTTCGGTAGGAACACCCCCCCCGTTCATCTCCTTCCCACACCATTTGCACCGTACCCTCTTCCGACTAGGTCTACCATACGCTCGTGTTCCCCGACCCACGTCGGAAGCACGTGCTGCTGCTGCATCACCTTGATCGGCCATCGCTTATATCTGCAAAAATTGTAAACAATGCACTAAAAATGATTAGATAACATAAAAATTGATTTAGACGCTGTTCGGGAAGCAGACAACCCAAGTAACACATCATTCGGTATGTTTAAAGGGTTACGTATTTGCCGGAAACGGTCGTAAATTAACGTACGGGATATCCGAAATTTTTCCCGTGCAAAATGGACTTAAACGGATAGTTCAAAACTTGGACGGACTTGTTCGGTCGGAAATCACAATGTTTAACGACGCTCGGACTCGTCGGAAACGCGTAAGAATGGACGTACGAAGCTTTCGGCGAAGAAATCTTACCAAAAACCGGTCGCAGATCGAAGAAGAGGTTGATTCGATGCCGGTCCGAGCTTGAATCGGCGGAATCCCTTGAAGACCTAGCTTGGAATCGCCGGAATCGCCGGAATCGCCGACGGAATCGCCGGAATCGGTGGAATCGGGCAGGAATCGACGCTGGATCGACGGAATCGGCCGGAATCGACGCTGGATCGACGCTGAATCGCCGGAATCGCGCCAGAATCGCCTGCGCCTGCTTCTGCCGCCGCGGGGTCGAGAGAATCGACCCCCGCGGGTCGATTCCGGCCCTAAAAGGGCCGAAATCGGTTCGATTCCCGGTCCAGAATCGAACCGGGAATCGAACCGGGCCGGTTGACCCGGTCTTCCGAAGGGATCGACCGATTCCACAAGGAATCGCCTGGAATTGGATCGATTCATACCGATTCCGCGGAATTCTTCCCGGAATCGGTCCTTCCGCCGGGAATCGGATCGGAATCGATCCGATTCGATTCCGGAATCGGTCGGAATCGGACCGATTCCGCCGATTCTGCAATCTATGCTGCTGATGGTATAGCATTGAAATTTGATTTCTCTGTCATAAAAGATCTGGTTGTTGTTTTTATTTGTGTTTGTTGCAATTATGTCCTTTTTCTTTTTGCAGTCGCAGTACCTATCTCATTGCATGACCAGCAAACTACCTCATCTGAGGCTCGGCCAGTGTTGGCCATTTCTTGGCCTGCTACCCTGCCTACTAGCGTTCGGTTTGTTGAGCACATGGGCAAGGGGATGATTGAAGCCTTAGAGGAGTTACTGGACCCTCTGCCTCAATTGGCGAATGCCTCGGTTGCCTAGGCGACAAGGCAAGGGGACCTTGCCTTGATTCGTCAATGACCGCCTATGGCGGTCACCTCCTCTGCCTCGGTCGCCTAGACAACTGACGTGTGAGGTGAAGGCTAAGGCACTTATCAAATCCAGACCTAGCCTAGATTTGATCAATTTAAACCCCCCTTGCAGCCTTCTCTCTCCCCCACCCTCTTCTCTCACCTTAACTACCCAAAGCCCTCCCCAAGCTCATGCCTCGGCCGCCACCACAGGTTGCTGGAGATGACGCCCCTGCCACTGCCGGTTGCCAGAGACAGTGCCATCACCGCCATATGTTGCTGAAAAAGGTCACATCGCCGCCATCTTTCACTGGAGAAGCCTCTGGGACTGTCAGAAGAGCTCTCCAATTGGTCAGTTTTAAGGTTTTGTCTTTTTTTTTTTTTTCATTTTGTCTTGGTTCTTTTTTGTTCATCATCATTCTTCTAGAACAAAGTCCTTATTTTATGTTTTAGTTTGTTCTTTCTTGGTGTAATTTTTCAGACAACCGTATTTAGACAGAGAAGGTATGTTCTTTGATTTATTAAATTGTTGTTGTTAGCATCCTTATATTTGTCAGACAACATGTTTATTATTTTTTCGGTAGTGTTTTTACTTGTATTTTTCCGTTTTAGTTTAACTTTGGTTTTCTTTTCCTTTTTTTGCAATAAGTTGGCCCTCAACTGAGACGGCTCTTGCGTCGCTAGTCCCACTCATCATTAAAGAATCTGTTTTGGTATGTATTTTTGTTTTTCCTATTAATTATTTTCTTTTTCTGGTCTTTTCTATAGGTTTTTTTCTATTTTGTTAAGTCCTCCTCTTAACTGGAATAGTGTCTTCTTTTTTTTTTTTTTGTCGATGGCCCGGTGGCCATACACAGGGCGCAGCACCGCGCCGGCGAGAGATCGAGCACTGCCGGGTGCAGTGCTCGATCTCCACTAGAGGCCACCTCCCCCCCATGGGGAGGTGGTCCCGGCGATCAACGCCGGGATCGAACCCCCGCCACCCCCCCCCCGCGGGGGTGGCGTCGTGCCAACCGAGCTATGCTCGATCGGCTTAACTGGAATAGTGTCAATATATTCTATATAGTTATATTTTAGCTACTAATCTACTTTTTGTTAATGGACTTAACATTTTTTATTTTTAATGAAGATGTCTCAAACTGTAGAACAAGATCATAGTTCAAGGACTGGGTCAAACACCCAACTGACTACAACAGGACCTACAATTTCAAGACATGCTCCATAATCAAAGAATATCGTATGGAAATATGAGAGTTTCGTGGATCCAAAAAATAAAGATCTAGTTAGATGTAGCTTTTGTAATAAGGATTGCAAGGGTGATATATATATATATTGAAGCCACATATAGCCAGTCTATCTACAAATGTCACATCTTGTAAGAAGCCACATATAGTAGGTGCCACCATCGCCTAGAAGTAGCACCCTTCCGCTCAAGTATGGTTCTTCATCGATAAGAAACATTCTGGCCTAAGCTCTAGTAAGACCTACACTCAATCCACTGCAAACTTGTGCATTGTTCCCCTCTGACTATTGACAAGATTTCCCAATGGCTTCAGGAACTTTCAAACAGCTGCTTCGTACCATCAGTGAAGGGGAGAGACCGGTGATGATACAGTGAACTAGGTCAAGGAGAGGCATCAGAGAAGCCTTGAAATCAATTGTCCAATGATCGAAAGAAATCGAGTTTCCATCTAACATGTCAAAGGATTCGATCACCAATCCTTTGAAGCTATGTATGCCTTGTTGCAAATTAGACATGCATCCTCAGCCATCCTTAAGACCCACCATTCCCTGCTTTCCGGCCATAGTCTTTGTAGAAGGTGATAGACCTTCTCCACATGATGGGATGTAAACTTAGCCACCACACACCCAGAAAGCCAAGTCTTTACTACGGGCAAAGTCTAGCCCCCATGGTATGCTGATAGCCTAGGGGATCTCACATATTAGGACCAAAGGGGCAAAGGCAGAGGGCAGATGGAGGGGCTGCATAGTGAGTTGGCAAGATGAATGATGCAGAAGGGTGTTTAGTGACCCATCTACAAGCCCAGCTAGATGCCTCCCAGTGCCCTTGACCAAGGCAATGACTGCAGTTGGCCAAGCTCAATCTCAGCTAGGGCTGTTCACTATTTGGTTCAACCCGAAAAACCAAACCAAACCAGGAGTTTGTTTCGGTTTGGTTTGGTTTGAATTACCGATCGGTTTGGTTTGGTTTCTAGAGTACTTCAAATCAAACCAAACCACTAAACCGAATAACCCGAATTAGATTAAATATTTTATTTTATGTTATATATAATACAATATTTATGTGTCTTTTCCTATAAAAATAAACTTGTATGAAGAGTTTTTAAGACAAATTAATGAAATGTATAAACACATACACTAAATTTTAATAGAATGTGATTTAAAACAAATAAAATAAAATTATATATTTATATTGACATATTTACTCTACCTTAATAAAATATGGTTTGAACCGGACCAAAACAAACCAAATCAAACCAAATTAATTTGGTTCGGTTTGGTTTGGTTTGGGAGATAGTTTGGTTTGAGAAAAAATACTCAGAAACCAAACCAAACCAGACCATGAACACCCCTAATCTCAGCCCTATCATTATGAAACACCAATTGAATGTTCCTATATACATATATCACACCAATCTGTTTCTATACTTTCATATCATATCACACCTCATCTATTTTCAAAAATGATAACAAATTGATTTTCATACGGAAGTTTCAAAAATGAGGTTTCCACAATACAGAATAACGAACTTATATATCATTAGTTTCTATTACACAAATCAACCACAGCGTCAAAGTACAAAAAATTTAACAGTGGTTACATAGTATGTTTCCTCGATCTTCATTATAAGTGACGTCCAAGAAGAAAAGTCCACAGGGTGAGTTGCAAGTAATGCCTGGATTTCATCTTCCAGAAATCTGCTGTAACCACAATCATGCAAAACAAAGTTTAATTTTGCTTATTCACACACCAACAAAGGAATTTCTTTTTTGTTACGTAAGATAGCAGAAGTTCAATAGAAATCTTCCAATATTACAAAAGGCATAAAAGTAAACAGAAGCCAGTGCCAGGAAACCTGAGAATCATATATATATAATTTGACATGGTAGTATGGTACATGCAAGCCATATCACAGATATCCAGTCAGTATATCCTTAATATGCTGTTTTGACTTTCAATGTTTGACTTAATATAAAGAACTCAGAGATTCCTTGTGGAGGAAAGTACACACAGATGAACATACCGGCTGAGCACACTAAGTGGCCCAAATGCAAGTATGTAATCCAATGGAACAACAGAAAGTGATTAGCAATTAAAGATCAAATAGAGCCAATCCTAGATGGATCAGGTCCAAACTATGGTTCAAAATCAGCTTTTTTGTTATTAGTTAAAAAAAAGATACAGCTTGCACCATCAAATTCACAAGAAACAGAGCACTAAGTGGCCCAAATGCAAGTATGTAATCCAATGGAACAACAGAAATTGGTGAGCAATTAAAGATCAAACTGAGCCAATCCTGGATGGATCAGGTCCAAATTATGGTTCAAAATCAGCTTTCTTATTATTAATTAAAAAAAGATACAGCTTGCACCACCAAATTCACAAGAAACAGAACAAAGTTTAATCAAGCAAGGTGGAAGATGGAGCAACTTTTTGTCGATTAAGTAAAAAAATTGCAGATCAGGAAGCTAAAAATGGTTATATTGCTTTAAAAAAATAGCAAATCAATAAATCAGTAACAGGAGAGAAGTGAGGTGCTAAGTGGATAGAAGTAAAGCTGAACCGAGAGAGAGAGAGAGAGAGAGAGAGAGAGAGAATGATGAGAAGAGATGGAGAGAGGGAAAGCGACTAGGGAGCAAATAATGATACTTGGAGAACAGATGGTTAAATGAAGCAGATAAAATGCATCAAGAAAACAATAAACTCATGACAGTTCGATTGAACAGCAAATAATGTACATGCACGAGGCATGGTTATCCTATTAGCAGCAAGTCAACTACAGCATATCTTGATCAACCATGTCGGAAACAATTTCAGTAGAGAATTTATAGAATGGTAAAAGCTTAAAAACCTTGCAAAAGAAATGAGGCATATAACAATATTGCTAGATACAATATAATATTGACGTTTAGAAGTCATATGACAGAATTAACTGTAAGTGCTTAAACAGCGTTTTAAAGACAGATTTGTCAGATTCAAAAATTAGTTGACAGATTAACATATTCCCATCTTAGCTAATGGTTGTTGTCGTGTCCTTTTGGAGGGCGTTCAAGAGGTTTGAGACATGGTAAGCAAATTATGCCGACATTTCTTGAGCTAATGGGACAGATGCTGTGTTGTAAGGAGAATGGAAAAGTTAATGACTTATTGAAGGCATTATGATTCATGAATCTGATAAGAGGAGACATACTAGCAATGTAAATACTTACAAATTCTTTTCTGTGAAGAGAGAATTGAAATGAGTATGAAGACCACGTCTAAACTGTTAGAAGCTGCAGAACAGTTAAATGTCACCTCTTACAAAAGTTAGTTTCTGAAGCTGATTGTCCTAAGACTCATACTTATAATACCCTGGAACATTTTGGGGATCCTTCCCTATTAGGTATTAGGGGCTTTTAATATATTTAATGGTTATAAATATGCAGAGTTGATTCCTAGAAAGAGAATTATTTCAGATGCCAGTAGACAGAATCTATCTAAAATGTCAAGCAGTCTTTCATTAACAGCTCCTACCATTTGCCCATGTCTAAGACTCTAATGGCCTGTTTGGCACCCAAATTTTTTGGGGATAAACCAGGTTTATCCCCTAAATTTTGGGGATAAACCTGGTTTATCCCCAAGTTATCCTCATACCAAACATGCCCTAAGGCGATAAAGACTAACATTAGAAAAATTGAGAATCAAGCCTGCCATTCTAGCAAGGTCACGAAATAGGAGTTTGTAACTCATAGCAGTATATTGTATGCAGAAGTAAAATGGACAAAAAAGATGGGTTGATCAAGATAAAATTTTAAATAAATCTTTGTTGTGAAAATTGTGTTTATAGCATCATTTCTTGAATGATAATCAATAGGGACACCTACTACGAGAGAAAACACAAACTAATTACGAAGAATTGCCAACAGGTGTGTTGTATATTATGGTAAGAGAAAACTTGTCTTTAGTTTGGATCTTACACATGTACAACCAGGGTTTCTCTGGCAGATGGTATACTGACCAGAGTTTGGAAGAGATAGACAGATATTGTACTTCTTCCTTCATGAAAGTATTCAAACCACTCTCTTTATACGTATTATACTAAACCAGATACCTGCAATTGCTCTCATGAGTTTAGTTTTCAGCCTAGATGGAATCACCAGAAGAAAAAGAAGGGAAAAAATCTGACTAACAAAGATTAGACACAAGTAACCAATACAAAAGTGCTCGACACTGACCATCCACAATAATTAATGAATCCACCTTTCTCAACGTTCAGAGAAAAGAAAATATAAAGATCCATTCATAGAACTATCTTTGCCATCATAGAAAGCGGTTCCCTGTTGACATCATTACTAATTTCACAAGTTCAGTCGCACCAATAACTGGCACGCAATAGATTGAAAATGCAAGCCAGGTTGAACCACAGCAAGCGATATGAAAGTGCCAGAGACTAAAAGCACTCCTGGATCCATCAATACACCATACTTGGCGCACTTCATTCCACTTTGTCTCTAACTCCCCGGAGTACAGGCCAATATCTTTTTTCATCAAGCACCAAGCACTCCTCACGCCAACTGCCCTTACCGACGTTCATTGAACTCTTAAACCACTTTCCTTACGAGATAACGCCATTTCTTCACCATGACGAACTGGAAACACAGGAATGTGATGATGGAAGACTCGCAGGTATTAGAAAAGAGAAGACTGCCATGTAAACTGCTCAAATGCCCTAAAAGGGTCTACAGAAGAGCTCATCATTTTGCACTCTAATTATCACGAAGATGAAGAGAATTTATGGATGGAATTGGTTGAAAAAACGTCCATGCAGAGGATTTGACTGTGATTAAGGGTCATCTCCGTGCTTATCTCCATAAAAGCAGATAAATGGAAGATGGACATAAACGACAGGAAGAAAAGTTGGGAGACAGAAAATGCTATTTAAGTCTCAAGGATCGTATTGTTTGGGACAAATTTCAGAGCACAGTAGTAGAAAAACTTCAGTACCTCCCGCCCGAGAGCGCTCCTTCCTTGGCGCTGGAGTCCACTTCATCCGCCACCGCCATCGTAGCAGGCTAGCAGCGGGAGCAACGTAGCCGAGAAAGTTATCAGTTATCCACCGTATTGGCGAAGTGCTAGCAACACCATGAACATTACGGCTCACCTTGCAAACCATGGAATTCAAATTTCGAAATTAGCTATGAATTATGATGTTAATATTATACTACTTATTTTAACAGTTTTTAAATTGTTATTAAATAAAATAGTAAAATATAAATTTCTTTCACGATAAGTTTCATTTTCAAGATTATACATTTAATATACCATTGAAAATATATGGTATTTATAGTTGGCAAGATAGAGAAATTTTATTAGGAAAAAATTTTCTAATAAAAATGAAACCATTTCAAATACATGAAGATAAGATTATATTAACATATGAAGGTAAAGAAATAATCTTATATCGATGACAAGCACAAATAGTATTTATATACCTGTAGGATTAATGAGAGAAAATTATGAAGTAGAATATATATTTACTTTTATTGATAATGGATCAGGAATGACACTATGTAAAGAAGGCACTTTACCTCAAGAATTAATATCAGAAGTACCAAGTAAAACTGGCATAAAAGTTCATATCATGAATAAAGGAATAAGATATTTTAAAATCCTTATGGGAAAAAACATAGTTAAAATAAAAATGATAAATGTAAGTTCTATTATAAACAACGATATGATATTAGGAAATAATTTTATTTCACAATTTAAAGTTTATATTCAAACACCAATTTTATTAAAATTCAAAAGTCCATGTAATCATTGGATAACAATATTTAGAAGTAAAAAAACATATCAAAGAAAATTACCTATACAATGGACGCACAGCCAGCGTGGTGATAAGATAAAAAAAATTGAAACAGAAAAATTTGATCTCAGAAAACCATTGTTACAGATGACAGTTAAAGATTTAGAAAAATTATTTGAAAGCAATTTTTCAGAAAATCATTTAGCATTCTGGGATATAGGAAGAGATTATGCTCATATAGAATTAAAAGATAAAAATAAAATAATAAGAGTAAAACCAATGAGATATAATTCTCAAGACATAGACGAATTCAAAACCCAGATAGCATAATTATTACAAATGAAAATAATTAGAAAATCAAAAAGTCCACATAGTAGTCCCGCATTTATGGTAAGAAATCATAGTGAAATTAAAAGAGGAAAAGCTAGAATGGTAGTTAACTATAAACAGTTAAACGGTTATACAGTATTTGATGGTTATTTTTTACCACATAAAGAGACACTTGTAAATCTTACTAGAAGAAAAATATTTTTCTCTAAATTTGATTGTAAATCAGGATTTTGGCAGATAAGACTAGATGAAGAATCAATACCATTAACAGCATTTAGTATACCACAAGGACATTATGAATGGTTAGTAATGCCATTTGGATTAAAAAATGCACCACAAATATTTCAGAGAAGAATAGATAAAGCTTTTGAATATTGAAATAGATTTTGTCTCGTTTATGTAAATGATGTCCTCATATGCTCAAATACCTGGAAGGAACATGAAGAACATTTAAAAATTTTTGTGGCTAAATGTAAAGAACATGGGATAGTATTATCTAAAAAGAAAACGGAATTAGGAAAAGAAAAAATAGAATATCTTGGTTTAATAATAGATTCAATGGTAATAGAATTACAACCACATATATGTAAAAAAATATGTCAATTCCCAGATCAACTAACTGATAAAAATCAATTACAAAAATTCTTAGGATGTCTAAATTATGCAAAACAATTTATTGAGAATTGTTCAAAAATAAGAAGTCCTTTATAGAAACTTCTTAAGAAAAACGTTCCATTTATATGGACAGAAAATTTAAGTAAGCAAATGCAAATGATAAAAGAAAATTGTAAAAAATTACCTAGATTAGAAATGCCTTTAGAAGAAGATTTTTCAATATTAGAGACAGATGCTTCAAAAAGTTATTGTGGAGCAGTATTAAAGAAGAAAAAAGAAAGGGAAGAACAAGTATGTAGATATACCTCTGGTACATTTACATCAACAGAACAAAATTATCATATTAACGAAAAAGAACTCTTAGCAGCTAAAAAAGGAATTAAGAAATTTGATTATTTTCTATTGCCTAAGAAATTTCTATTAAGAACTGATAATACTCAGGTAAAAGTATTTATTAAAAATAATTATGCAGCATTACCAGAAAACAAGAGAATTCTGAGATGGCAAAGTTATTTTGTTGAGTTTAATTTTGATATTGAAGTTATTAAAGGTACTAACAATGTTCTTGCAGATAGTTTATCTCGAGAATGGCATTAAATACAGAAGAGCTCTGTAAGAGAGTAGAGAAGATTGCAAAAGAATCTGAGAAAGCAATGGAAGAAAAGATAGATAATCAAAAAGATCTTGATAGTTTAGAAAAATTTACATAATATATTAAAACTAGAATATATAATGCTATTCAGTAGGAACTCAATGTTCAAGCAAGCATCAAAGCATTACAGGAAGAACTCAAAGCTTTACAAACAGGTAAAAATCAAGTTCCCTTCGAGGAACACAGTAAAGTTCACAAGGAACAAAGTATAGAGGTCTCATCCTCAAAGCTCAATAAAGCACAACCTTCAGCAAATAATTCAAAAGTACAGTCAGTTTCATCTGACAAATCATCTCCAATATCATCATTTCAACTTGTTCAAAGATTTCGACCACAATCACCAGCAGAAAAGAAGAAAGTTCCAACACTTCCAAAACCAGAGATCATAGATGATTCCATCCTCCTGGAACAATACACAACCTCATTCAAAACCTTATATGCACTTGAGCCATCAGTTACCATTTATCCTGATCACTCAAGAATTTACCCAAGACTTCACCTTCTTCAAGGTATTTCTCCAAGCTTAGTCCGAGATATGTACCAAATTGGTGCAATTGCCACTATATATCTTAACTCAAGAATGGAAGAGATTTCACTTCTTCCAAGTTATGTGCAGAATTCAGCACGAGAATTCTTCAAATACAATCCCTTAGTTCAGAAGGATTCTATCAAATTCATGAAGTTCTTTAGCGCAAGTCCAGATTTTGAAGACAAGAAATATTTTGAAGTAGTGCATATTATTCAGTTTGGAATTATAACAGATAATTATAACAAAGTAGTAGATCTAGCTGAACGAAAAGAATATTCAGGCATCAATGCAGAAGCTATAAGTTATAGACGAGCATTGGGACTTAAGGTCCTAGTACAGCAAACAGAGAAGATGTTAAAGTTTGACAGAACTTGGCTTCATTACCAAGGAAAAAATTGTCTAATAGTCTCTACGGAAAAGAAATCAAATGAGCAGACAATAAAAGCATTGGAAAAGTTTATGGAAAACATATCCTCTGGCAGGATAAAAAGTAGCACTTACTGTCAGAAAGAGTTATATAAAATTTTGAAACATGATAATACTGTCAGAAAGAGTTATGTAAATTTTTGAAACATGATAAAAATATGTCCAGCTTGCTACGAAGAGGATGAAGACGTGATAAGTCTTTGAAGACTCTCGAGTTATCTAGAAGATATAATGTAGTCAGCAATGACTTAATCATTTTGTCCAAACTTGTTATGATGTCAGCAATGATGCAATAAATTTCTAGAAGAAAGACAGATGGACGATCAAGAAGAAAACTTTTGTTAAAACAATATTCATCTTCCGAATCTGAGGTTATCTCATAATAACTAAAGTCACTATCTGTTTCTGATTCTGAATTTACTGGAGTTAAATATTCTAATATTTGTTGAAATTGTTTATGATTAACTCGTTTATGTGGACATTGATTAGCATAGTGTCCTACTTTCTGACATATAAAACACTTACATTCTTTTGTTGGTTTTTTATCAGATTTTTTATTTTTAAATATTTTTTTATATTTATATTTCTGATGTTTCTTATGCTTTCTAATCTTATAACCTTTTTTAAATTTTTTTATTTCTAGGGTATTCACATCCTATGTCAGTTGGATAAGGTATGTTTTGACAACATAGTTTTTGTTATTTTCTAAATATTTTAATTTTTTAGATTGTCTAAGTAATCTAGCTTCATAACAGTAATCTGATATCTTCTTTCTTGTAAATGCTATTCTAACACTTCTTGTATCCATTCATCTTTTAGCAGTTTCTTCTACAAGTTCTTTGCTTATAGTCATCTGCATACTAATCCAAATTTTTAATTCATCTTGATAATCTTTCCATAATTTCGAATCCCAAGGTTTTGGTATCTTAGAAAAATATAATCATGGATACGGATCTTGATTAATTTTATCAAATAGTTTATAATAATATTTTTGAAATATACAATTATACTTTTCTAGATAACAGATATCACAAAGTTTTAAGTTTACAATTAAATTATGAAATTTATCTTTCTTAATTGCTTTAGTTATATCTTTCTGCAGCTGCCAATTTTCTCCTAAAAATTATCTTTTTATTGCATTTTCATAATTATTTATGACTCCTATTATTGTTCTACTATCTCTGTTTATAAAATTCTTTTCAACTTCTGAAATATTTTTCCACCAGTCTTCAACTATTCCTTTAAATGTTATATGAATAAATTTTATTGTTGTTGTAACATCATATCGTTTATCTTGTGCTGCTGCATATGTTGCTTTAGACCAAGTTGTTATTGCATCTTCAATATCTATAACATTATCAATATCTAAGAATATTTCATTTCCAGGAATTGTTTCAAGCTTCATAGTATCTATTGAAGTTTCAATATAACTTCGTTCCTTCATTTTAAATTTAAATCTATCCTATGGTTTTCTCCTAGGTTCAAAATCTTGATATCGTCCTTCGTATCTTTGTTGTTCATATGATTCATAACTTATATCTGGTTTAGGTTCTCCTGCTCTTGAAGCTTTTGTTACATCCATCTTTAAATTTTCTTCATCATCATTTAATTGTAGTTCTGTCAGTTTTCTTTCTATTTCGTCTAGATCACTAGATGATGTCCATAAATCTATTCTCTAATTTTTCTAGTTCATAATCTTTGTTCATAGCTAAATTAATAATACTCAAACTTTCTAATTGTTCTACTTCTATATCTGGCCATGTTACTATATGTTCATTAGAGTAATATTCTATTGTCTTTTGTATTTCGACTAACATCTCCTGAATCCTTTCAAAATTTTATCTATCGTAGATTGAACTTCTACTGACAATTCTTTATAACTTGTTTTTCTTCAGTACCTGGCGTTGTTTTATCAGAGTTTCCACCTCCAGAGCTATGCTCCTTCAAGGAGATTTTGATTTCCAGCCTATATACTGAATACTCGTGAATTATAAGAATTTTTTTAATAAATTCTTTAATCTATGCTCTGATACCATTACAGATTGACTCCATATTTCCATTCTGCAGCTGCCACTGTAAGTATTTGAGTATTTTTCCATTCTATACCATCATAATATTTTCCTTTTAATAAATATTGTATTAATGTACTTTCTCGTGGTGCATCCTGTGAAGTTGATGGATATGTTATTAATAAAGGGTCTTTTCTTTCTGATATAGATCCTATTGAATCTCTTCCTTGTAATCTTCCATTGTTTAATGTTAATGATAATCTTGGTTTATCATTTATTAATAAAGGTTTTTTAGTAATATCTATATTATAAAAATCTGGTATTTCTATTTCTTCTATTGTAGGTTTATGAATTCTTCCAACTTGTTGAAATATTTTTGGTAATGTAATAAATTCATATTTTTTAAATATATTACTATGATGTGTATTACTCAGATCATAACTAACCATGTAGGTTATTGAATAAGGCATACGTCCTTCTTCCATAAATTCTTTTCTTTTAAAATCTTGTACTAATGATAATACTTGATTAATATTCTTATCTTTGAGTGAAATTCCAAATTTAGGATTAACATGGAATATTAATTTTTGATAAGTTAGATTTCCTTGTATAATTCCTAAAATAGCATCTTTCCTATTTAGTATTCTGTTATCGAATAAAACTAATTCTATAGGTGTATCTATTCCTTCACGGAATGTTGCTTTAATCATAATTTGAATTGTTTCAATATGTATCCAACCTATTGTATCTCCTTCTTTTATTTCTCTTATTCTTTGTTGAATATCTTGTTTTGTAATTAAAGGAATATTAATTCTATTATTAACATACTTAACATCTATTGGAAGTTCTTTTTTAGTTAGACCATAGTATAAAATATGTTTTCTTCTTAACTTACTTATTAAACTATTTTCAAAACCATTATCTTTTGATAAACTCAAATCTCTTTTTCTAATTGCATCATATAATTTTATTTCAATAATTATTTCTTGTGAATAAGTTCCTTCTTCTTCTTCTGTTTCAATTATTAATTCTTTATCTTTATTAACTGTTGTTAAATCAGTATTCATCTTTCGAATCTGAGGTTATCTCATAATAACTAAAGTCACTATCTATTTCTGATTCAGAATTTACTAGAGTTAAATATTCTAATTTATGTTGAAATTGTTTATGATAAACTCGTTTCTGTGGACATTGATTAGCATACTGTCATACTTTCTGACATATAAAACACTTACATTCTTTTGTTGGTTTTTTATCAGATTTTTTTTCTTTTTAAATATCTTTTATATTTTTGTTTCCGATGTTTCTTGTGCTTTCTAATCTTATAACCTTTTTTAAATTTTTTCTTTCTAGGGTATTCACATCCTATGTCAATTGGATAAGGTATGTTCTGACAACATAGTTTTTGTTCTTTTTCTAAATATTTTAATCTTTTAGATTGTCTCAGTAATCTAGCTTGATAATAGTAATTTGATATCTTCTTTCTTGTAAATGCTATTCTAGCACATAATGTATTAATTCGTCTTTTAACAGTTTCTTCTACAGGTTCTTTGCTTATAGTCATCTGCATACTAATCCAAATTTTTAATTCATCTTGATAATCTTTCCACAATTTCGATCCCCAAGGTTCTGGTATCTTAGAAGAATATAATTCTAGATAAGGATCTTGTTTACTTTTATCAAATAGTTTATAATAATATTTTTGAAATATACAATTATACTGTTCTAGATAACAAATATCACAAAGTCTTAAGTTTACCATTAAATTATGAAATTTATCTTTCTCAATTGCTTTAGTTATATCTTCCTACAACTGCCAATTTTCTCCTAAAAAATTTCTTTTTATTGCATTTTCATAATTCTTTTTAATAAATGCTTTTACCTGAGTATTATCAATTCTTAATAGAAATTTCTTAGGCAATAAAAATAAGAAAATTTCTTAATTCCTTTTTTAGCTGCTAAGAGTTCTTTTTCGTTAATATGATAATTTTGTTCTGTCGATGTAAATGTACCAGAGGTATATCTACATACTCGTTCTTCCCTTTCTTTTTTCTTCTTTAATACTGCTCCCCAATAATTTTCTGAAGCATCTGTCTCTAATATTAAAAAAAATATTCTTCTAAAGACATTTCTAATCTAGGTAATTTTTTACAATTTTCTTTTATCATTTGTATTTGCTTACTTAAATCTTCTGTCCATATAAATGGAACATTTTTCTTAAGAAGTTTCTGTAAAGGACTTCTTATTTTTGAGCAATTCTCAATAAATTGTTCTACATATTTACATCTGTAGGAAATATAATAAGTTGCTCGTGGTGCTGCCATTACATAGTATATAACCAATTTTGCGTAATTTGCTTGAACAAAAATGTTGATAATTGTCAAGGTCTTCTTGAGCATACTTGTAAGGAATCAATACATGATAGCGGAAAAATTTTTATTCCAAAAAACCATGATCTTTACCTTGATCGATGCCGAACGAGTAAAACCGGGAACCGAATATGAAGTAGAACAAGAGTACCTCATGGGATTTCAAAAATCCCTCACCATAGATGAAGAGAGGACATTCCTCCTTGCTGAAAACCGTTCAAGTGTCCGGTCTCTAGCGGTATCCACTCGATCTGCTTCAATAGATGAGTTCTCTCTTCCTTCGGGTCTTCAGAAACCTTCCAGATCCAAGCTTGACCATGAGAGATCGCCTTCTAGAGAAGAGAGGAGGAAGAGAGGATGTTTGGGACGTGCTCTAGCCCTATGGCTTGTTAGGGTTTGGCTTCATAAGCCATTTATATATAGAAGATGAAATTTTTCACAAAAACCCAAAACTTCTATAAAATTGCATCCATGCCCTCATCTTATTGACCAGATCTATTGCGTGTGACCCACTAGGCCCAATAGTCTATTTGGTTGAAGCCTTAATTAATTTAAAAGAACAATTCTTTTAAATTAAATCAAAACCGTTATCCGATAATAGTTTTTACGGTATTCTGATCATAAAAGGTACAAGCCACATCCTATGATCCCAAATGACTTTGGGGAGTTAAATAACATCCATTGAGCCTTTCCATCATCAATTACCACACGGATTTAAATCCTCGTTCATACAATGTCCCGGTCGGTCAGGGGTTCAGCACTGACTGTCAACCCCTAAGTATTCCAACTCTATGAAATCTTGTACTCATGAATGGATCAACTGGAAAACTCCTTTTCCAATTATCCTATCTACCTTGGCCAAGGATTTAGAGTACTATCCATAGGACATTCTCTCTCTCCTACCGAGAGTGAACGATCCCCTATTGTTCGCTCAATTACCTCCACCAGGTTTCCCATATACCCAATCCATTAACTATATAGAACCACAATACTAAGTGATACATTAGTTAATAGTCAAAGTACATAGTACGCCTGGCAAGACATCTTTGGCGACTCAGGTCAAAGATCCAACCGTGCTATTGAGATGTAAGAATAACCTGATAGACAGTTCGTTAAGATACCGATCAGGTTTTCCTAAATTGGTCAGTTCAGTGAACTCATTCCACTAATGAGCACCTGTGTGTGTATCTCAGTGTCCCCACACTAATGACCAATGAGATCGGTCATTCTCATCATATGAGAAGACATCACACACACTAGTCTATCCGGATTCTTGATGTCCCGTCTCAAGGATCCTATGACTAGGAACATTTAGATCACATACCTCTAGATGATCGATCTCATTATCATGATCTCATCATGATTCAATCATCATTGCATGTGATCAAGGACTTCATTATGATATACGCTTCTAATAAAAAGCTAGTAACGAAGTTTTGCCTATTTAATTGAATGAGATATTTCTAGAAATGTCGAATCATATCATATATGATTGGCTTGTAGGGCATACATTTCTATCAATATATACTTACAAAGTCTAATTCCTTGATCATGTGCCTCCCTAGTTCTCTGGAGTCCATGTCAAAAACACTTCTGCCATTTGTAAACCACTCGATGGTTTTGCTCAATATTAGCTTCAATGTTCACATCTGAGCCATCAAGCCCATTCTATGTAGGTTCTCCTGTGACAAGAATCGTGTCATCAACTGTCTTTCCTTTATTACCAACATGCATTGTCCCAACCTTTGCTTCCTGCTTATTTTGCACAGGAGCAGATTCATGGTTCACCTCTTGCTTTATCTGTGGTGATTCTACTGAACCATCAACCGCACTGCCTGCTGTATTTGTTAGTTTCCCCTTATTTCTTTTGTTTTTCTTCTTTCTTTTGACATCATCCATTGGATCAGATAGAACTCACAATTTAAAAACCATCAAGCAATAAATTACCAAAGCTTCAACCTCATCTCACCTAGTACTGAAAACTGATTCTCCACAACTTTTAGCCTAATAAAACACCAAAAAAATTATATTTTGCCATCAAGTAATACATAATATCAGATATACAAAGCTAAACTTGGAACAGAAAGCGAAGGATATCAATCCCTAAAGAGAGCAGAACTTATAAAAAGCCAGATACATGCATGTATAAAATAAAAAAGCATGACTACATCCAAGGTTGAAGGAAATAACAATCCACCGTTCAAGTACAAAAAGAACAAACTTGATGCACAAAAGATGACTTTGGATCCTGACTCTCTTCGCGACATTAAAGATTGTAGGAAATTGAAGATTCTGGCAGCATCTCATGAACCAAAGTCGAATCAAACTGACACTGTATGATAGTATCGCATCAAGGGATGGACGGTGCTCAAATCCAAGAGGATGGGCAAAACCAGTATGTCTGTCATTTGAGTGCACGATGGGTTCAACTAATAAGTAACAAATCAACGAAATGTATGTGAAGCAATCAAGAATGGGACTTCAGCTGGTCGTTTCTGCAGAGGACTGGTGCATGGGCGGCTGGGCCATAGGTGACAGGGCGGAGGCTGGCTCCATCGGCAGGGCGGACGCAGCCGGCGGAGGTCGACTGTGTCGGAGGTGAGGGCGAACTGGTGCAAGGGCGGTTGGGCCATCGGTGACCGGGTGGAGGCCGGCTATGTCCATAGGGTGGGTGCAGAAGAAAATCCAGTGCTAGCGTTGACGGGGTGGAGGCTGACTATGTCGGCAGGGTGGATTTATCCAATCCAACGGTTGTGAACGTAGACGGTGGTGCCAGCATCGACGGGGCGGAGGTTGGCTATGTCGACAGGGTACCAGGAAAAAGAAGGTTAAATTCAAAGGAAAATCTGAGGCAGGAGAAAGCCTGCTCCTTGGCTTATAGATCTCAGCATTCTAGGTAAGATCGGTGCATGAGAGACCTACACTCGTATGCACTACGACGCAGGGCAGAGGGCAAAAGCATCGAGAGCCGGTGTTTGCGATGGGGCGGAGGACGGTGGGCGGAACCAACGAGATAAGGCGGAACCATCGCGCGTGTATGCGCTACCACGGAGGGCGGAAGCATCGGGAGTCGGCGTAACCATCGGGACACGTCAACGGCCATTACATAGAAACGAATGTAGACTTAAAATCGTCCTGATACTTGTCGGTAAAATGATTACTCCCACTTCTAATAGATAATATGATTTGGTCAGACTTCTGAGAATTCAGTTTATTTGATAATGCATCTGATCCAATGTCTCATTGTACCTCTTATATCTGAAGATGCTCTGACCAATTTAGACGTGGGATTTAGCTTTTTCTGGTTCTGAGGTTGTAGCACTGCACATGACATACATCACAACGTAATAGGGTTGATCAAATAGAAATTTTTTTATTTGAAATTTTATTTAAATATTATACTTCAATAACATTTTTCTCAAACTCATTTTCTATATTTGAAAAATATTTGATCAATAAATAACTTTAATTTTAAGATAATAAAGTTTTTCATATATGACAAATTAAGTTTTTATTATAATTTTTAAAATTAAATTTTATAAAATATTATTTGATGATTGTGTAAACAAATATTTTATTAATGTTCTTGTCGAACAAAAGAAATCACTTATATCTTAATCAACCTAAATATTTTATATCATTAATTAAGATATTAGAGATGAAATTAAAATTTGATATTTTTAGATGTTTTGTCAAACAAAAATTATCACTTATATCTTAATCAAGTTCATCACTTTTTTACCACCAGATAAGAGGTTAGAGGTGAAATTAAGAGTTTAGATTTATAGGTTATGCCAAAACAAACACCACCTAAGTGAAGAATCTATACCTCTTATTGCTTTTAGTATACCTCAAAGATATTATGAATTAGTTGTAATGCCATTTGGCTAAAGAAATGCACTTTAAATATTCAAAATAAGAATGGATAGAATTTTAAAGTTTAAATAGCTTATATCTAGTCTATGTAGGCAATATACTTATTTGTTCTATTACCTTGAAGAAACATGAACAACCTTTTAAAATATTTACATCCAAGTGTGTAAACACGTCAACGTGGTCTAATGATAGAGCTGAGAACACTTGTTATATCATATAATTTGAATTTCCCATCAACGCTATTTATTTGCCAGTTTCGCCTTAGAAGCACCCCACATCGAGGGCATGTGTGCCCCAACCATGGGCGCATGTGCCCCAAACAATGGCACATTACTTAGAGAGCAATTCCCTCAAGGTGGTGCACCAGGAGGAGAGGCTCATGTGCTTATTTATGTCCTAGGCACATGAACTTGGTGGGAATTATGCCACCCAGGCCTTCATTGATTTTCAAGAAAATTGCCATATATACTTGGTACAATATTGTTGTTGTCATTAGCCCCACATGATGCGGTATCAGACCATCATTAGTCACTTAAGTAGATACATCACACCCCCAAGGTGCATTCTGATGATAGTATCTAACACCAGATTGTCTTCATGATCAAGGCAGCATTACGATAACATTTGCAGCAAGCACCCCATTTGTCTTGGCACATCTATTAATGCACCCCTCTCTTGGGCAAATAGGTCAAATCAACTATTATTACACATTCCTTCACGATTCATGATAGATTTGGGACTTCCCCTCTATAAATAGAGGTGCCATTTGAAGAGTAAAAGAGGAGAATCGAAGGAAGAATGCAACCACACTACTCCGGCCAACATCCAAAGAAAGAGAAAATCATCCCTCCTCATCATCTGTGCACCCATTAGTTTATGTGCCACTAGCCCTGCCGCACACACGTAGAACACACCCACTACCCATCACATCCAAATCTAGCACCATAAAATTCTTTTCTCATCTTCATTTCTCACCCACCATGCAAAGCTCTACAACCTCTTCAATCTCCCACACACGTTGAAGCACCAAGGAATCATCAAGGGATCATCAACAGGGAGGAGATTAAGAAGGGGTTGGCAATTCATATTCATCGTTTCATCACCTAATGTTCTTCTCATTTAATAGTTGTTACGGTTACTCAAAACTAAAATTGTGTCACCTTTCTTTGATTTCTTTGTAAATCACTAGAGTGCATACTGAAACTGAACGGATAAAAAGTTTTGAGCTCCTATTCCATAGCAAGATAGAACTTACACAATCTCTTACTACATAGGTCAGTACTTTTTATTTATTTATATTTAGAACCTACGATTCTCGATGACCACAAACATATTACACACTCCATGATTTCTACATTGTTTTTCTTCTCCATTCCTCTCTCTCTCTCTCTCTCTCTTTCTTTCTTCCATAAGAGCCGAACCAATATTTTGATATCCGGAGAGATGACAAAAGTCCAAAGTTCAAAAATTGAAGTGTGTAGAATGAGAGATAAGGAGAAATGTTCTCCCTCCATTGAAACCATCTCACGAGTCTCACAAAATATGTTCTCACAATCTGTTAAGAATTCAGTATATTCATCATAAAATAAAATAGTGATGGAAAAAGAATTGATATAATTCTTAGGATTACCTATAGATTCTACATGAATATAAATGTGACCCCATTTTTGTGAAAAAAGTAATAAGTTTCCATATGAATTGACAGATAAAAACCAATTACAATTTTTTTTAAGTTGTGCAACTAATGCAAAAGGATTCATAAAAATTATTCTAAGTTAGGAAGTCATTTCCAGCAATTATAAAATAAAAATACTTCTTCATATGGACTAAGAAACTCAGCCAACATGTTAAGAAGATCAAAGAAATGCCTGTAGATAATGACTTTTTAATCTTATAAACTGATGCCTTTGAAGTTATTGCAGATAAATTCTCAAAAGTAAAACATAAAAGAAAGAAAGAAAATGTAGATATACACTAGGAACATTTACCTTCACATAACAAAATTACCATATAAATAAAAAGAATTATTCACAGCAAAAAAGAATTTTTAAAAATTCTTGTTTCTTATTATCTGGGAAGTTCTTTATAAGTACAAATAATACTCAAGTAAAAACATTCATTAAACATAATTATGTAGTATTACCTAAACATAAACACATAGTTGTTGGAAGAGTTTTTTCAAAGATTTTAATTTTGATATCGAAAATCAGAATGTTCTTGCGGATAGCCTTACTCAAGAATAGTGATAAAACTAAAATAAATTAGTTCACAGGCATAGCCATCAAAGACTCAAAGCAATCTTTGGAAGACGGATTTAGTATAGAAAATGCAATAGCAGTGTATAAAATTTGATTTAGACATTGTAAACAAACTCTATAGTCTCAAAGAAGGATTAGACATATTCATCAAATGCAAATCTAATGCCCTGTTTGGTTAGAGTTTCATTTTTGGTACTATATCAATATTAATATTAATATTTTCAAATGTTAGAGTATCAATATCAAAATTAATACAAGTTGACACTTGTATTACATAATGTGTTTTGTTTGTATTATAAATTTTAAAATTGATACAATTAGTCAAACACTTCTTAATGATTCCTATCAATATCAATTTTAAAATTGATTGTGATAGAGGTACTTAATAGTGTTACCAAACAGGGTGTAAGGTTGCCAATGTCAACAAAGAACATGTAGTTCCCAAGAGCAAAGTAATTTGGTTCTTTATAAAGCACAAGAAGAAACTCCTACAAAAGAGCCAGTACACTCAGTACTGACTGAGAAAATCCAAGTCGTAAACAGTGTTTCCAGGAGTTAAAGTCCAAGAATTTCTTCCAAATACCAGCACAAGCGAAGAGAAGATGGCTATCAATACGAAGCTTAGGAAGATCTTTGATCACAATTCAATCTTCTTTGAAGATTATGTAAGTTCTTTCAAAAACTTCTAAAATATGGAGCAATTAGATGTAATTAACCCTGACCATTCTGTCGTATACCCAAGGATGCATTTATTCCAAGGGATTTCTCCTGACCTTGTTGAAAAGATGTACTATCAATGTGTCATTGCCAATATATATCTCAGTCATAAACAAAAAGGATTCAGTTATATTCCTCAAGTTTTACGGTGCAAGTTCAGACTTAGGAGGGTATAAATATTATAATTCAGTTCATAGCATATAAATTGAAGTGATCAATGACTTCTGTAAGAAGACAATGGATCCTTCGGTAAAGAAAGAGTATCCTGGAACAACTCCAAAAACAATAGTTATACGGGAGCTCTAAGACTCAAGATACTTGTTCAAGCATCATAGAGAATGTTAATCCAAGAGAAAACTTGACTACGTCTTCAATGAAAGAATTGTTTAATAGCCTTCACTTTTAAAAAAGCTACCAAGTTGTTCTTCGGATAAGCAGGGTGAACTAGACGAAATAGAGCAAAAACTTGCCATTCTTCATGTAGGACAAGAAAATTTATACATGGAAGTAAACCCATAGGTTTTGAAACCCCCAGACATATAAATATTGAAGAAAACTATGAAACATATGATTCTTCGAGATGCAAAAACCGACAAGAAAAATGAACATGTTAAATTAAGAATAAAACCTCAAGATAAATTTAAATTCAGAAATATTAAAGGTAGAGTACTAGTAATAGATACAATGAAAATAGAATCTATTCCATAAAATGTAATATTATTAGATGTAGATTGTGCTATGAATATAGAAGAAGTCATAATAAATTGGACAAAAGTTATTTATGCGACTGTTCAAGATAAAAGAAATAATAGGCTAACTGCAAATAAATTTACCTAAATAACATTCAAAGGCATAGTAGATAATTGGTGTAAAGGGCTAAATGACATAGATAAAGACACGATTCAAGGAGGTAGTACAATAATAGAGGGAATTATAAACAACTACAAGAATGCCACAAGAAACAATTTCTAGGAGAGAACCGGCAAATTCGAAAGGACAGAGTAAAATAAAAAGATAAATATCATACTTTACTTATAAATATTTGTCTATGCAACATATGTAAATTAAAACGATGTAATTGTATTTAAAAAAATACTATTGTAAACTTCGTTAAAAGAATCAACCATGTCAATATTTAAGTTTGTTTGTTTTAAAAAATACCAGAATCATGGAAAAATACCTTATGGACATATTATAAATAATACCTAACAAGATTTGTTCATGCACAAATGGGGATAAGTGGAACAAAATTTTCAACATACGTTGAAGGTGGAAAGAAAAGAATGGATACTTTAGGAGCCAAAATTTTATTCACTAGAAGAAAATTGTGTATTGTCAAAAAGCAAAATTCATGAGAAAATCAAAATGACTAAGATATTTAGAAGAAAGATAGAAACTATGTTGTGATAATCTAACATATCTCATAGATATAGGATATGAATATCCTACAAAGATATATTTTATAAAAAAACAAAAGAAGATAAAAATTAGATATTTTAAAAAACCTCAAAAGACTAATTAAAAATATATATAAAAAACCTTATAAAAATAAATAATGTAATCATTTTATATGTAGCAAACTAGGACATTATGCAAACTAATGTCCTCAAATTTTTTTTTACTATAATCATCTTGAAGCAATTATCGACAAACTATCCTTGGTAGGATTGGAGTCTAAATTAAAGAGTAATCTTAGTTATTATGAAATAATATTTGAATTAGAAGATGAATAATGAAATAATTTCTAAAGACAAAGAATTAACTATATGTGGAAAGATGAAGAAGGATGAGAGTGATCACATTTTCAAAACATTATAATAGAAATAAAAATATATGATCATGTAAGAAAGAAAGATCTTGCCTTAATAAAAAAAATTCTGGATTAGAGAATAGATTCCTAGAAAAATTGAGTATAAACCATATATTATACTATGGAATAACTAAGAGAGAATCACCAATGGATGTCAAATATGTAATAATAGAATTAATATTCTATTAATAACAATAAAAAATATACAAAAAATTAAAGAAATAAACAATGTTAAAAATATGATGGATTTCAATAATGATTAAGACCAAGGTAAGTTGAGTCTTGGGTTGCGACTAGGGGTGTGCAAAATTTGGTTCAAATTGATAAACCAACCTGAACCGATGAGTTTGGTTTGGTTCAAGTCCATTTCATGGGGGTTTTAAATGGTTTCCCAAACCAAACCAATTCATTTAAATCAAACAATCTGGTTAGGTTCGCCACTATGTATATATCGAACCATACAATGAAATTGAATATACTATGATACCCTTATTTTCTCTCTATCTATGCACTAAGATTTCACGTAATATTCTTAATTTATTAGACGTGAAAGAGAGAAAGAAAGGGCATAACCCTTCCCATCCTATTGAAAGAACCCTTTTTCGTCGTGCCACCCTCATTTTACCAAGGCATTTCCCCCTCTACCTCCTATAGTTGGTCCTAACCCAAGCCCTTCCACCTCCACAAGCTACTGAGGAACATAGTGGTCATAGTGCTGGACCAAATTGTGGAGGGCATGGAGGTAGTTCTGCCTACTAGGGGAAGATGATGCTCAATCATGGATTGCTTTGACCAAGTAGACCATCTAATTTTTTTTTCTTTATCAATTGTCATCAATGTATCATTGGCTGAAGAAGCACCAACAATCATCAGCCTTGATTGATGATGTCATCTTCATTGTCTCTAAGTGTGTAAGTAGATGTGGTCTATGTGGACACTTCAATGTGATAGCCCCCCTTCGTAATGTTCCAATCTGAGGTCCCTTTCCTTTATCTATATGGTGTTTAGTCATTGCTGGCTTGCACTACTATGAGATGACTCGTTTCATTCTTTTTGCCTACAAATAGAGACATCTTTCAAGGTGTTGATGGCTACAAGGCTGATGGAGACTAGTAGATGTAGATTTAGCCAAGCATTTTTTAGTTTATACTAGGTGAGTTTATTTTGTGCAGTTTGCTTGTTGTGTCTTTTTAGACTGAGTCTCAAATAGGAACTCGACGATGGTAGATGGATACTCATACACAATTTTGTGTTTATAGGTTGTCTACAAACATTTTTTCTTAAATCCATGAATTTGATATTCAAATTTCTATATATAAAAAGTATTTCTATATATAAATAAAGATAACTCTTTAGAAGCTTGTATCCTTTTTTATTAATATTTTGGGTTGAAAATCTTTAATTAAACCATAAATAGGCCCACATAAAGCCCATAGGGGTCCTTATCATCCTCACCTCCTCGGAAAGACGTCCTCCACCAGTGGGTAGAACCCAACCTCAAGAGCCCCGCGAACTCTGCTTTTAGAATCGACTTCTAGATGGAGGAAAACTAGACAACTAAAACTAACCCATTGGATCCACTTATTTTTTTATAAAAAGGAAGGGCATTCCAGTTTAGGGGTAGTCGATAAGGAGGTGAAGGAGGGTGAAGGAAAAGTGTGTGGTCTCCATGAACCATGGGCTTCAATGAATTAATTAGAACAAGTTTGACCTACATACCTAGGAGATGGTGTGTGTCAGTTTCAACTTCTTCATCTTCAGCCAACTGAAGATGCATAGCTCTCCAATCCAGTTCAATATCTTCTTGAGCAAATGAAATACTAGAGAACCAAGTGAAAAGTAGATTATAACCACATGAAGTGTAGAATTTATGAAGAAACAGTATGAAAATGACAAATAGGTTAGAATTGATCAGATTATGGTTAGCAATAACCTCTAATTTTTTTGATTTTTTGAATATAAGATGATGCAAAAGTGAATAAAAATGATGTTAGATGAATTAAATATGAAGTTACAAGTGAAAGGAATCAAATCTGAGCAGATTTGGCGAAAAAACAAAGTTTTTGTCTCCATGCAACCTTAGTTGAAGGCGCGCAGTGATGCAGTCTTGATTGGGGGCATGTGGGCACATGATCCTGTTTGGGGGTGTGTATTATAGAACTAGCGCAACCAAGTTCTAGAGCTTGCTGAGGGCAAATGGGATGTTGAAATTTGTCCCCATTTGTTATAAATGAAAGTTGATAGGTTGAATAAGCGCCTCCTCTATCCGGATTGGGTGGTGTGCTTGTCATATTTTCCGCACGGACACCATAAGGATGGCAATGAACTCGAACTAGACCTTTTCTCTCTAAGATCTCTTTAAAAATCTCTCCAATTCTCATGACTAAAGCTTTAAAGATGTGTTGGATGACCTGGATTTCTCTCTAGTCATTCATAGGATGTTCCTTTTTATAGGAGAATGGGAATCCGATCTAAATCTGAAAAAAATTCTTAAATCAAGAATGTTGGAGGACATGAACCCGATCGAGGCTGTGTATGCCCAGATCCAAGCTTGACCATGGGATATCGCCTTCTAGAGGAGAGAGGAGGGAGAGAGGAGGCTTGGGATGTGCTTCATCCCTATGGATTGTTAGGGTTTGGCTTCATAAGCCATTTATATATAGAAGATGTAATTTTTCACAAAAACCCAAAACTTCTATAAAATTGCGTCCATGCCCTCATCTCATTGACCAGATCTATTGTGTGTGACCCACTAGGCCCAATAGTCAATTTGGTTGAAGCCTTAATTAATTTAAAAGAACAATTCCTTTAAATTAAATCAAAACCGTTATCTGATAACAGTTTTTACGGCTTTCCGATCATAAAGGGTACAAGCCACATCCTATGATCCCAAATGACTTTGGGGAGTTAAATAACATCCATTGAGCCTTTCCATCATCAATTACCACACGGATTTAAATCCTCGTTCATACAATGTCCCGGTCGGTCAGGGGTTCGGCACGGACTGTCAACCCCTAAATATTCCAACTCTATGAAATCTTGTACTCATGAATGGATCAACTGGAAAACTCCTTTTCCAATTATCCTATCTACCTTGGCCAAGGATTTAGAGTACTATCCATAGGACATTCTCTCTCTACTACCGAGAGTGAACGATCCCCTATTGTCCGCTCAATTGCCTCCACCAGGTTTCCCATATACCCAATCCATTAACTATATAGGACCACAATACTAAGTGATCCATCAGTCAATAGTCAAAGTACATAGTACGCCTGGCAAGACATCTTTGGCGACTCAGGTCAAAGATCCAATCGTGCTATTGAGAAGTAAGAATAACCTGATAGACAGTTCGGTAAGATACCGATCAGGTTTTTCTAAATTGGTCAGTTCAGTGAACTCATTCCACTAATGAGCACATGTGTGTGTATCTCAGTGTCCCCACACTGATGACCAATGAGATCGGTCATTCTCATCATATGAGAAGACATCACACACACTAGTCTATCCGGATTCTTGATGTCCTGTCTCAAGGATCCTATGACTAGGAACATTTAGATCACATACCTCTAGATGATCGATCTCATTATCATGATCTCATCATGATTCAATCATCATTGCATGTGATTAAGGACTTCATTACGATATACGCTTCTAATAAAAGCTAGTAACGAAGTTTTGCCTATTTAATTGAATGAGATATTTCTAGAAATGTCGAATCATATCATATATGATTGGCTTGTAGGGCATACATTTCTATCAATCTCCCACTTGTACTAAAGCCAATCACCCATGCGTCGATCTCTATCGTCAAGGTGAAGCTCAAACACTCTTTGAGTGCTCTGCTTCATTAGTGGATCGTAATGTTATTAACGGAAGATACTCTATCTTTAATTATATCTGTATCAAGCTGCATTCTCTCGATTCTATGGTATTGCCATAGAAGTTTGAAACTTCTAATGAGATTTTGGCTCTACCCCATTGTTTTCTCAAAACAATGCACTTTCAGAGAAAGTTGGGACAATCCCAAAAGCTAGATGAACATCTTCATCTAGTCAGCTTCTCAAGCAATATACAGTCATTATTCAATCTACTTTAGATTAGTTGTAGAACTAGAAGTGTTCTCTTGCATGGAACTCTTCCAGCTCACTGCACCACCATTATATTGACTTATTATCAGACTTATCTGATTAGAAGCTTGTGTTCATAAAACTACAAGACTTCAAGTCTTATCCTCCATACATTAGAAATATATCCATAGTGCTTCTCAAGTACTCAATGACACATCTCTAAATTATCCCGCAATGACTCTCACAAGGATTTACTTGATGAATGCTCATAACACTTAGGCATGAAGTCATGTGCGTAGCATCACAAATGTGATAGGTCCTATTGCAAAAGCATAAGGGCTATACTAATGTGACCTCTTTATCTCTCAAGAAGTCTACAAAGACATCTCTTTAAAGAAATCAACTCCACACTTCATAGGTAAGAAACCTATCTTGGAGTTTACTATGTCAAACTCTTTGACTATGGTTTTTATGCACATGAATTGGGTAAGGCCAAGAAACCTTTTAAATCTATCTCCATAGATCTTAAAACCCATATTAAGTTTGGAGGATCAATTGATAACTAGGCTCACTAATGATAACATACGTACTTCATTCTCAATGAGTAGTATATCATACATATATGATGTCAAGAAGATAATAGCACTCCCACTTATCTTATATAAAAACACAAGGCATATCTTCATTCTCAATGAAGTCATAAGATTTAATCTCATTAAACCTTATCTACCATTTATGGGAAGTTTTACTTGAGTCCATAAATGGACCTTATACACACACTATTTGGATGTTTTGGAACTTGATTCCCAAAGGTTGTATCATATACACCGAGTTTCTCGAAAATAACATAGAGAAACACTATCTTAACATCCATTTGACATATCCTATAGTCATAGTGTGTAACAATCAAATCCGAATGTATTAATTCCATGGCATAGGTAAAAGGTCTTATCATAGTCAACTATTTGACATAAATGATATCCCTTACTTTGAAGGTCTCTACCTTCTAATATACTTCAATCTATTCTTTAGTGATCCATTTATACCCTATAGATACTAAATCCTTAGGTGGATCAATCAAGTTCCAAACTTGACTAGAATAGATAGAGTTTATATCGGATTTATTGTTTCTTCCCATTTTGAATCAATATCTCATATTGCTTCAATATAGATCTTAGGATCATTATCCTTTTATCTTATGTCTCATTTCTTCCATCAAAGATATGTCTCACATATCTCTTAGGTTGATTGTACATAAGAAAAGATCTATGATTTGCCCTTGTGTAAATATAAACTAGTACCTTAATAAAAGTGTCCATGGATTGTGGGACTGGAACACCTTCCATTTATACCTTGCTCCCACTGTCTTTCTAAAGGAGGGACTCTTCCTCTAGAAATATGGAGAGATGAGCAACTCATACCCTTCTCCCTAATGGAGACATTAATATCTTTAAGTTTCCTTAGGATATCCCACAAGCCAACACTTTGTAGTCTTATATTCCAACTTGATAGGGTTATACTTCTTTACCAAGCCAGACATTCTGAAACCTTAACTTGCTTAAGGTCAAGCATTAATCCCTTTCCATATCTAATATTGAATAATTGGAATAGACTTGAAAGGTACCGATTTAAGATCAAATATCTATATAGAGTGCTAACCCTTAAACAGACAAAGAAGAATTTTGCAAAGGTTGTCAATGTCCATATTATGTCCTACACAATATGGCTTCTCATTTTAGCTGCTCAATTAAGCTAAAACGTATAAGAGGTGTCCATCAAAATTAGATTATACTATCCTTCCTTTATGTGTGAATTATTACTTAAGTATCCCCTCTTTGATCTCATCAAAGAGTTCTAATACTCTTTTCATTAATATTTCCTCTTCATTCTTAATCTCAAATAATTTCTCAAAGGTTTTGGATTTGTACTTCATAAAGTACATATATCCATACCTAGAGAAGTCATCTTTGAAAATTAATGAAGTTGAAATATTATCCTCTATCATTAATAGATATGGGCTAACATGCATCTAGATGCATGAGTTCTATAAACTCATTAGCCCTCTCTCCATGTCTAACAAATGAAGAGTTGGTCATTTTGCTTAATAAGATAAGACTTACATATAGTTAATGATTCTAAATCATTTACCTATATGTTACTATCCGAATAGTACTCCTTAAGTCTTTTCTTATAAATATGACCGTACTACTAAACAATAGATTGATCAATATCAATCTACTTCGCCTAATGAGGATTTTTCACACATTATAAGAGCATACATATCTTATATGAATAAACTCTTTATTATGCTTCTACTGGTAAACACTTTACCAGTTATCATTTTCATACCATATAATAAATCTCCATTTATTCAATTAGGAAATGAAAATAATATTCTTTTAGAAGGATAATTAAGACAACTCTAGAAGGCTATAGAAAATTTGTATCTCCCACTAGTAATGATGCAACATTTTGTACCATTTCATATGTAGGATAACAATCTTCTTTAAGTCTTCATTTACTTGCTATTATCTACAACTCATTGTAGATATATGATGCATCTCACGGTATCTCATACTATTATATGCACCCCTAGTATCTTATACTAGAATACACATACATAGTATCTTATACTATCAAATGTGTATATAAGACAAGTAAATATTAATGACATAGATACATGGAGCTTCTCAAGCTCCACCTTTGCATTATGTGCAATACACTTTGCACTTCTTCTTCTACTTACCATCATCATGATAGTAGAGGAATGCTATGTCAAATTTGGGTTGTAATATCTTGACTTACTTCTTTGACTTTTAACTATCACCATCTATCTCTATCTAATGATCTTACTTCTTTCTATTGGTCTTACTAATAAGAAGTATTCAAGATGCATCATTCTTCATCGCCTTTAATTAGCTCATCACCATGAGCCATGATGGATATCATATCCATCTATCCATGTTGCCACTACTAATTTTATTTGATAGAGGCTAACATCTGATATAAGGTAATTAATACATCTTTTCAATGAGATAAGATCTTATCTTCTCTCACTTCATTTAGATAGTGTAGGAGATACCTACTTCTCAAGTAGGATAGTCAATAGGTCAACTATGAGAACTATTCTCTTAGTTCTAAACCGATATAAGAAGTGTGAGCCATTAAAATACTTAGCATCTAGCATGCTAGATTAATGGTGGTTTATAATATTCTACAACAGAGATATAATTATATTATCATTACAAACATTCATTAAAATTAAGATATGGTCTTTCATCCTAATTTATACTCCCACTAACTTTACGAATTTGCATAACCCTCATTATGCAAAGACGGGATATCACGATAACATCCTAGTGGGGACCAAGACCCTACTAACTTTATGGTGATAACCTTGTGGGAAACACAACACGTCATCCCATACTTAATAGGTAGGTAACTATTACCAATTGAAACTCATGCAATTCTTAGTCATTCAGCCTCTAGAGTTATAACCTTGTGGGAAACACAACAAGCTATATACTCTAGTTAGGTCAAATCCGCTTGTTACGTTATGAGAATGGATTCTTAACATAGCCCTTGTGGGAAACACAACAAGGCCATGCAATGGTCCACCCCAAAAGTTCGTGCCTTAGCCATGATCACCAATCCCTTGCTGAATGAGTCTTGTGGGAAACACAACAAACCCATCCAATCTAAGATTGGCTCATCAAGACCATAACAACGGAAGGCTACGTGAGTCATTCTTAATGTCTCACGTTTATCGACCTATTTAGAACGAGGAGGGATTTTATTTTAGTCTCATCAACATAGGTGCTACATATAAATATTAATATACCTTTGGAATATCATATATTTAAGGTATAAACAGTAGCACACACCACATATCAAATATGCATTAAAACATAGGTGATCATGGACTTAACCCTAAGCATACACCTAAGGCACCCCTATAGGTGCAATTTCTTGCTTCAGGCTTGAGTTGGCATGCTCCCACTTCAGAAGGGTGCTTCTCCAAGTGGTCCCGCTCTCCATTCTACCACGAACGCTTCTAACCATTACAAGTAAGCAAAGGGTACATAGGACCCACAAATGTACAACTCATAACAAGAAACCTTGGTTTTAACCAAGGGGAGTACACAAATGGAGGGAGGTATAATGTACAATCAGGATTGTATAGAGAGAGGAGGCATGCCCCATTTAATAGCATAACCAACTTAATTAACCAAGCAATCAAAAGCAAAGCATATTTAAGTCCATGATCACTCATACACACCAACATTCATCACATAAACATAAAGCGCATACGTGATAATTATATGAGATATATCATATATACCATCATAAAATTATGTACCGTAATTTTTGAAATTCCAAATTTTATGTTTGTCAAATTTTCATAAAATAAATAACATGAAATGCACATATAAACAATTTACATGCATAAGACAAGCAATATAAAATATTCAGATGATTCATGCTTTTCTAAAATTTCTAAGAGCATTAAATTAATGTCCAAATCATAATTCTTCAAAATCATATTTTTCAGAATTTATTTGAACACTAATTTAATCAATAAAGATTTTAAAACAATTTTAAAATCATTTATAAAATGATTCTATGGCAACCAAAGTCCAAAAACTATTTAACAGGTTCATAACCATTTTAAAAACCTATTAAATAATTTCTCAAAACTTATATAATCATTAATTTCATTAATTTTGATCTTAAAACAATTTTAAAATCAAAATAGTAGAATTCAATGACAAAATAGTAAAAATCTATTTAATAAGTCATTAAACACTTTAATAACTCATTAAATAAATTATACAATTTTTCAGAATTTTTCTGGAATTTTCTGGCAATTTTTCGGATCAAAAAATCATTTTAAACAGTTTAAAATGATTTTCGGAATATAAATAACTGCGGCGCATTGCGCCGGGCGGCCACGTACCCCCGTGAGGGTGCGCCGAGCTTCTGGCGCTGCGTGCCCCGCCGCGCGCCCGGGCCTCACGCGGCGCGGCCGCGTGCACCCCGGCCGTGGCGGCCGCCGATCCTCCACGTACCCCCCCGCGCGCAATTGAGTCCGGATCCAATCCGGACTCGTCTTCTCCGCCCGATAAGGGCGGGGCGACACTGTAGCACCCGAAAACCCTAGAAAAGCGCCGACTTTCGGGCCTTATTTGGGGGGTCAAAAGGAGTACAAAAAATCCGAAAAAATATGAGTTGGAATCCTTGAATAATAAGGATTCTATATATATAAGTTTAATCTCATTAAAAATTCTATAAAACGCGCAGTTTTAGCAGGAAGATGCCACGGCCGCAATTAAACCAAAACGCAAATCCTTCTCAAATCCGGCACCTCCAAGGGCCGTTGAGTGTCCAATAACTTATGTAAACTCTAGGAAACTTAATTTCCTATATTCCTACGTCATTAGACATAGGTATTTGAGTTCAAATAGGTAAGTTCATCAACTCCCCCAATTTCGGCCGGATTTTCGGATATGATCATCTTAGCAACTTTCCGAACTCATTCCGGACTCTCCGGATGGCCAAAATTCATTAGGTTTGCGGCATTGGAAATATCTAATCCACGATAATCCAATGAATCTAACCACACAGTTTCGTATCTCATACAAACTGTGGTGATCAAATCAAAATAGCTCTGTAGCAGTTTCGGGATAGCAAGAAATCACATGAAATCAAGCCAATTTCGATTCAACTTCGACCAAGGCTTCAACTTGGCTCTGATACCACTATAAGGAATCAATACATGACAGCGGAAAATTTTTGATTCCATAAAACCATGATCTTTGCCTTGATCGATGCCGAACGAGTAAAATCGGGAACCGAATATGAAGTAGAACGAGAGTACCTCATGGGATTTCTCAAATCCCTCACCATGGATGAAGAGAGGAAGTTCCTCCTTGCTGAAAACCATTCAAGTGTCCGGTCTCTAGCGGTATCCACACGATCTGCTTCAATAGACGAGTTCTCTCTTCCTTCGTGCCTCCAGAAACCTCCCAGATCCAAGCTTGACCATGGTATATCGCCTTCTAGAGGAGAGAGGAGGGAGAGAGGAGGCTTGGGACGTGCTTCATCCCTATGGATTGTTAGGGTTTGGCTTCATAAGCCATTTATATATAGAAGATGGAATTTTTCACAAAAACCCAAAACTTCTATAAAATTGCGTCCATGCCCTCATCTCATTGACCAGATCTATTGTGTGTGACCCACTAGGCCCAATAGTCAATTTGGTTGAAGCCTTAATTAATTTAAAAGAACAATTCCTTTAAATTAAATCAAAACCGTTATCCGATAACAGTTTTTACGGAATTCTGATCATAAGGGGTCCAAGTCACCTCCTATGATCCTAATTGACTTTTGGGGAGTTAAATATCATCCATTGAGCCTTTCCATCATCAATTACCACACGGATTTAAATCCTCGTTCATACAATGTCCCGGTCGGTCAGGGGTTCGGCACTGACTGTCAACCCCTAAATATTCCAACTCTATGAAATCTTGTACTCATGAATGGATCAACTGGAAAACTCCTTTTCCAATTATCCTATCTACCTTGGCCAAGGATTTAGAGTACTATCCATAGGACATTCTCTCTCTCCTACCGAGAGTGAACGATCCCCTATTGTCCGCTCAATTGCCTCCACCAGGTTTCCATATACCCAATCCATTAACTATATAGGACCACAATACTAAGTGATCCATCAGTCAATAGTCAAAGTACATAGTACGCCTGGCAAGACATCTTTGGCGACTCAGGTCAAAGATCCAATCGTGCTATTGAGAAGTAAGAATAACCTGATAGACAGTTCGGTAAGATACCGATCAGGTTTTTCTAAATTGGTCAGTTCAGTGAACTCATTCTACTAATGAGCACATGTGTGTGTATCTCAGTGTCCCCACACTAATGACCAATGAGATCGGTCATTCTCATCATATGAGAAGACATCACACACACTAGTCTATCCGGATTCTTGATGTCCTGTCTCAAGGATCCTATGACTAGGAACATTTAGATCACATACCTCTAGATGATCGATCTCATTATCATGATCTCATCATGATTCAATCATCATTGCATGTGATTAAGGACTTCATTACGATATACGCTTCTAATAAAAGCTAGTAACGAAGTTTTACCTATTTAATTGAATGAGATATTCCTAGAAATGTCGAATCATATCATATATGATTGGCTTGTAGGGCATACATTTCTATCACCCGATTGAGGGTGCATCCTACTCGAAGATTCTAATTTAGATCTGATCCATATCTTCAACATTTGAAAGTTTACAGTGTCCTCGATTGGGGTGCACGCACCCCCCAACACAGGGCGTATCCTAATTAAATTAATAAATCTTTATAAATCAGTCTAAAGACTATCCAAAATAGATTTGGATCGAAAAATAAAAATAGGTCCATGTGACTCCGATCGAGAGTGCATGCTTCCCCAAGTGAGGTCGCATTCTCCATTCCTCTGTTGCTCCACAAGGTATTGCTCAAAAAACCTTTGGTTCAGCCATGAAATGACCTGAAATGATTTTAAATGATGCAAAATCACATATTACCCATAGAACAAAAGTTTTAAGCTTTAGAACTAAACTATATTTGTGTGCCTACAGTTTGCCTCATTTGGCATTGGCATTGCATGGGAGTGACATGTAATGGAGTGGAGTAGTTCATAGTGAGGTGTAGTGAAATGAGAGTGAACATAGTTGAACATAATGGAATGAAATGGCAATAGACTAAATAGGTGACAATAAGGTGTAGATATAGACGTGCTAGTTGACCTAGTTCGACAATGAGAATTTTCTCAAGTCTTCAGAATTACCATCACATTTCATCAAGCCTTCCTATGTCCAATTGGTGAAAGATGTGCCACGGTCAAGAGAAAGTAAAATAAAGTTACCAACCCCTAACGTGTCGGGGGGAAAATGGTCATTTTGGCCTTTCAATGTTTGTTTTCCATGTTATGGGCACTGTTGCAAAGCTCTCGACTATGATTATGAAATGAGCACATTATCTTAGCCATTTTTTATCCTATCAAGTCATGTCGAGGCATTTTTAAAGCCTATTTGCATCTCACCTGGTCCTTGTTTTACTGAATTTAGGTCAGAATTTTGCTTCGGCATTGCTCAATTCTGTATTGAGCAAATTGAATGGAAAATTTTGGTGTTAACAGCGGCTTCCAACCCGACCAACAAGGCTTTATACTCATCTATGTTGTTAGTTGCTAGAAGGTCAAGCTAAAATGCTTATGGAATGGTGACACCTTCAGGTGATAGAAGAACAATTCCTATCTCTCTACGATGTGAATTCAAAGTCCCATTAAAATATAATATCCAAAGATTGGAATATCTAATAGACACTAGTTTATCATCCGGGAGCTCTGACTAGACTGGATCAAAGATGGGTATAGGTTGGTGGGCTAGATGTTCAGCAATGTCATTGCCCTTAATTACCTTCTGGGGGACATAGGTGATATCAAACTGTGAGAGGAAGCTTGGCCAACGACCTAACCGATCAGTTAAAAAAGTCTTCTCAATAAGGAACTTGATGGGATTGATACAAGCAATGAGTCTAATTTCATGAGCAAGGAAATAGTGTTTAAGCTTTTGAACTATCCAGACTAGAGTAGTACAGGTTTTCTTCACTATAGAGTATTTCTACTCACAAGGATCAATGATCTTAGGAAAATAATATATGGCTTTCTCTTTCCCTTCTTCATCCACTTGTGCAATGATGGCCCCAAGAGAGTTTTCCAAAACTGAGATATAAAGGACTAAATAGTTTCTAAGAACTGATGGTCTAAGCATAGGAGGACTAGCTAGGCATCTTTTTCAACCATCGAATGCTTCTTGGCACTTCGTAAACTCGGCCCCCACCTTGGTTAACTCATAGAAAGGTTTGCACATTTGAGAATGTTATGTGATAAACTGATGGACAAACTGTAGCCTCTCGATTAATACTCGAAGTTCTTTCATATTCTTCAGAGGAGGCATACCAATGATTACTTTGACCTTATTTGGGTCAATGTCTATGCTATTTTTGCTCACTGTGAACCCCAACAACTTTCTTGATGAGACTCCAAATGTGTAATTCTTAGGGTTCATTTTCAATTCGTATTCTCTAGCCCTTTGCAGGACCTTTCTTAGGACCTCAGGCTGATCCTCTCGACTTTTGGACTTGACGACTAGGTCATCCACGTACACCTCTACAAGAGTATGCATCAAGTTGTGGAAAATAGCCATCATGGCCCTTTGATATGTGGCATCAACATTATTTAATCTGAAGGGCATGATGACATTGCAGTAAGTTCTCCAAGGTGTAGTGAACGAAGTCTTCTCTTGGTCCTCCTCTATCAACTAGATCAAGTTATAGTCGGAATAGCCATCCATGAATGATAGCATTTCATATCCAGCAGTGTTGTCAACTAAAACATCAATATGAGGTAAAAGAAAATCATCCTTAGGACATGCTCAATTCAAGTCCTTGAAGTCTACGTAAATTTGAATTCGTCTGTCCTTTTTCATAACAAGGACTATGTTTGCCACCCATTGTGGATAAAGAACAACCATAATAAATTTTGCCTAGTGTAACTTGTTGACCTCTTCATTCATTTTAAGTGCAACATCTGGGTGGAATCTTCTTAGTTTTTGTTTAATCGGGTACCTACAAGTTTCAAGGTTAATCAATGGTCAACCAATGAGTTGTCTAACCCCGACATATCTTCATATGCCCATGTGAATGTGTTCTTGTTTTCTTCTAGAATTTTAATCAGTCTCTGTTCCTAAGTGGGAGTGAGGTTCATACTCAACAGGACGGTCTTGGACTCTTTCGATGTTTCAAGATTCATCTCTTTTATCGGCTCATCCACCATGGCTTATGGTTCCTTAAATCTTTTAAGTCAAGATGCATACATATCAAGTAAGTTCTCAATTCCTTCCTCAGAGTTAGGATCCTTCCTAGATAGCACCTCATATGCTCCTAGTGTATGATTCATGCCATGCTCATCTTCATACTTGATTTCATCAAGCTAGATAACATTTTCCAATAAATTTAGCAACCTTGCACATTCCCTACATTTCTGAGCCAATTGTTGAAGATATCTATCTGGAACTCTTTTTCCTTGGGTTTTCTTATTTTCTAACCTAGCTACGCCTATAGAAGATGGAATTGAAAGGTGTTATTTACAATGGGTGATATAACGAGTAAACCTATCAGTGTTTCAGCGAGGAGAGGTCCCTAGTCAGGAGCACCCTCCAGGATGAGTAGAGACGTCTCCTCAACGAAAATATGGATTTGTAAGAAGACTTTTCTTGGAGATTTTCAATTATAAAAGGTGAATGAGTTGGGGTGACTTGAGATTGGTGATAAGTAACGAACATTTTGAGAAGAAACAGGTGGGCCCCACAATGATAAGAGACGGACACATGGGCCTAGTAGTAAGGAGATATCCTAATAGACACATGGTCCCGAATTTGATAGTGGATGGGCACGTGGGCCCAATATTGTTGAGTTAAGGTGGGCACTTGGGCTCGATAGTGGTGAAAGATTTAAGTAGGCATGCCAGCCTAGTGTGGGTAGAGGGTTCAAATGGGCTCACAGGCCCAGGATCAACTTCAATGGCAACATTAGCTCAGAGAGAAGCGAACTAGAGAGTCCATCAAGAGAATCTAGGAAGAGCGGTGTGAGGACCTTGAAGTGACAGTAGGGTATAGTTCTCACAGAATATTTTGAATGATTGACAGAAGTTATTTGGCATGATGATTGTTTGTGACAATGGACTGATTAAGAGTAGGTTTGCCCTTGAATGGTTCATTTAGCTCTTACTCCTCCATGAATAATTGCGCCAGGGATGAACTCAAGTCCTCCATTTCTTCTTCATGGTCCTCCCAGGTCCTCCTCCTCTTGATTGTAGTGGTCAACCCTTCATCATCTCTAGCCATCATCACGGTCTCCCTTTTAATGAAGAATGCTTGGAGTCCCTTGGCATATCCTGGTTGGATGACCCTCCTTGGAGTGAAAGATGGATCATAACTGATCCTTTGCCTTCGTAGTCTTCTTACAACTTCAATCGGTTGCACAATTCCTTGTAGCTCCTTGCCTAGACCTTTCCCAAGTTTATACCCCATCCTCCTCATCATTTTTTACCCGACTGTATCTAGGGGTGAGGTAGTTAGTGCCTTGACATAGGGTAGCTCTATCACTGAAACCAATGGTTGAATGGTCTCTGACAGGGGTAGTGCAGAGGAAAGGTTACTTGTATCATTTAACATGGACACACTAGTTACCTTAATCACCTATCCTTTGTAGGGAAATTTCATGCATTGGTGATTAGTTGAGGTGATGGCTCCTGTTGCCTCAAGGTAGGATCACCACAATATAGCTCTAAAGGTGGGGTCTAGCTCTAAAACATGGAATTTGGTGGTAACGGTGCATGGCCCAAACCCTACCTCCAATGTGATTACTCCCCATGCAGGCTTCTTGAAATTGTTGTATGCAGTCACTGTAATAGTAGATGGCTTGATTTCTTTGTCGGAGATGCCGCATAGCTGCAAGGTGTTTGGTGGCATGACATTTATAGATGATCCCATGTCGACCAAGTAGGACTTATCACTTTATCAGTTCAAGGATTGAAATCCATGTCAATATTTTGTCTAGATGCTTTAGTAGATCATATGCTATGTCAGGTAAAAGTTTTTCCACCACCTCTTCCTAAGTGTGCTCCTACAGTTGCACCCTCGCTTGATGAAAGACCCGTTGGAACATCCTCCCAGTCCTAAGCACCGATGCTAGTATAGGTGTGGTAATGGGGATTGGGCATGGTGATGGTGGTGTGGGTGATGGTATGGCCGATTATGGAGTTTGAGGAGTTGGGATGGTCAAGTGTTGTTGAGATGGTGGTGGTCTGATAAGGAGGGGCTGTGGAGTGGTGACGACTAATGGGTTAGGTGATGGCTGAGGTGTTGGAGGAGGCCTAATTACTACACAGCGGGCAAAATTTTCCATTTAGCTCACTTAACACATATTTGAGCAATATCGAAGCTGGTACAAAAAATCTGACCAAGATTGAAAAATTCAAGTATAAATGATGTGAATAGGCTTGGGACATGCCTCAACATGGCCTAATAGGCTACAAATGGCCAAGATAATGTGTTTATTTCATAGCCCCAGTTGAGAGCTTCGCAATGGTGCCCAACACATGGAAAACGTTCACCTAAAGGTCAAAATGACCATTTTGCCCCCGACACTTAAGAAAAAGTTGAGATTCTATTAGAGAAATACAACTCCATCACATTGCCAGTGTCAAATAGAGCTGGACAATGCTTTAAATAGATAAAAGTCCAACCACTGGTTGGAAAGATATACAAGGAATATCAAATCTGGCTAAAGTTCGTATTAAATAACACCAGGGGCATGATGGTCCACACCAATTTTAGAGCAGCATATTGACTTAAAATTTAAATTTCATGGTCCATGACTATATTCTTTATAATATTGATGCATTGGAATTGAATTTTGGACAATGGAAGAATTTAATTGCATTCAATTATAGTTTCTGGCATTATCGATGGCTAAGATCGCACCAATCAAGAAAATCGATAAAATCAGAAGATTTGATGCAATTCATGTCAACATAGCCTCACATATTGATGGTGCACAATATCAATGGTCATCAGGGATTATCTCATATTTTTTTGATTTGATTCCGGGTGTGTTTAATCAATTTTTGATCATAATTAATGTTAACTGTGGGATCGGGAGCATCTAGATGGACGGACGAGATTTAACTTCATGCATGGCATAAATTCCTTTCTCCTCACCTGATTTTAGTAACATTCAGCCTTTCTAACACTCCTCTTTTGGTTGGAGTTATTTTGGTTAAAGATATCTTCATGAGATAGGACTCTTGCTCTCTTATCCTATCTCCAACTTATCATTATCCCCATGGGCATTATCTTCATAATAATTCAACAACATCCTTAAAATATCATCTTACTCCATCAGATGACTATCCTTTGGCTGAAATTCAGCCTTCTCCCAACTGGTTTGTGTGCTCAATGCCCTACAAAGTATGGAAGGGTGCTCCAGCTCTCACCTTACACACACCTAGCTAATGGGAGGTCTTCTTGCACTAGGACTCTCCCCAACTGACCTTTATCCATATTACATCTGAGCCTTATCATCTAGGGATTATTTTAACCATTATATGGGCATCTTTTGGTTGAACTTCAACCCATGTGCACTCAACACTCTACAAGATAGAAGCTGGTGAGCCAAATTGCATCTTACATACATCTCACCTTGGTTGGATGTCTAGCCCAGTTAGGAGTCTTGTAAAATTAGAATTATTTAGATATTAGAACTCTTACTCTCCCAGCCTTATCCTAACCTTTAGATGGCACCATTTAGCTCTATAAATTGGCCCCCCATCTAGCCTTGGTCAAACATTATCCAACTGCACTTTGTGGAAGCTTTGCTCTAGCCCACTCATTTCTTTGGTGTGCCATCAGCCTTGCTCCAGCTCTCTCCTCTTGCTTGGACATCTTCATCATTAAGTTAGAAAGCTCTCCTACCCATTTTGGGTGTGCCAAGTGAAGAAAAAGAAGAAGAAACCTGCTTTCTCTAGCAGGTGAGCCAGCAGGAAGTGCAGCCAGCCCACCTAATCTGTGCACCAACTCCAGCAATAGCTGTAGACCTTCTTCATCTTTTGGGCAGCCTTCAACATCAACAACAACTTCATCTTCCTCCTCGAACACCATCTGCACAAGGATAAGAAGAAGGAGAAGAAGGGAGTACAATCCTTTCATCTTCAGCACCACTTTCAACACTTGAGAAAAAGAGAAAGGAAATAAGCTGAGTAGAGAAATAAAGATGTAGCACTTCATTTCTCTTCCTCCCCTTTGATTTCTCTACCCTTCAGCCTCCTCCCTGGCCATTCATAATGCATCCATCCACAGCCCCATGAGCACTCCAATTTAACCTCTATTTTAGACACCTTGCTTTTCTAATTCAGGTCCCTTACTGTCCATGTGCGCACAGCCCCATTGGGCACCCTCATTTGGCTGCTAAAATAACAGACTTGTTGATCCCCTAAACAGCCCTCTGTGCACCCCTCAATCATGCCCCTTGAATGTCCCTAAAACCCTTAACAATCAGGCTCCCTGAGTACCCCCTAAACCTGTTCACAATCAGTCCCCCCTGTGTGCCCCAAGGTTCGGACCCTCTGAGCACCACAATCAGGCCCCATGAGTGCCCTTAAAACTCATCCACAACTAGGCCCCCTTTGTTCTCTTAAAATCATTTACAATTAGGCCCTTATGTGACCTTAAAACCATTTACAATCAGGCCCCCTGTGTGCCCTTCAACTTGTACCCAATTAGGTCGCCAAACAGCCCTTGTGCTACCTCTCAATCACCCCTTGTGCTTGCCCCAAAAATAGACCCTTAATGTCTCTTTCTCTTCCCCATTAGAGCTTAAGATGAAGGTTGATGCTTTGAGACTCTAGGAATCCACCAGACGGGCTGAGACTACTCAGGCAGGCCCTCAATCCCTGGCCCTTTATGCATCACCAAACCAGTCCCCTTTAACAACCCCTTCAAACCAACACCTAAATAGGCCCATTCCAGCTTCTCTGAGGCCCACTTATCCCATTGCTACAGCAAAGACAAAGTGCAAGAATAGGTGCTAGCTTGAAGCTCAAAACAAGTGTTGGTTCGGTCCCAAAAGTGGTGCTGAAGCAGAGTTAAAATAGGTGCTGTTCCAATCAAGGTTACAAGATTGATCCATGTGAGGACCGGGTTGGGGGTGATAGCCTGATTCCCTTGGCTCACATGATGGGTCAAGGGCTAAGATGGTGGCTCTCAACTCCGGTCCAAACAGGGTGCAAATTGGGCCTTGCTGGCCATGGAAGTTCAAAACAGGCCTTGTTGGCCCTTGAAGACCAAACCAGGCTGCCAGGGCCCCATGAGGCTAAAGCTGGGCCAACCGGGCCGATATGACATGAAGCTGGCCTTATCAGGCCATGAGACATGAAGCTAACCCATTGGTCCTTGTACATTTAAAATAAAACTTAACTATGAACGTGAAATGCCAAAATTAAATAAGGAGTTAGTGCACAACTGGACGCTCCATTGGGTGGCTGGCCCGGACATGTCTCTGGTATGCTGACTTGGGCGTAGGCATGTGACACGCTTTCCACTACTGATGGACCCTTCCCACTACTTGGAAAGTCAAAAGACTATGTCATATAGAACGGGTATAAATTCCACACTGATAAGAAAATAAGGCGGCATGTTGCCAAATTTTTCCCGGTCAAGTGAGATTTTACACCAAGGGAAGGACATGCATTCACATTGGATAGTATTGAACATGGCACTCCAACTGCCACACCTAATGTACATCGACATGGAAATGCTTTGAATGTGAACATTTCAAGTGCCAAGTTGATTGCATGTGACCAGGCATTGACACTAGCCCGACGGACTGGATGTGATGCAAACTGAACAAGAGTTAACCAAATCTAAAGTTGACCAAATCTAAAAATACATTCAAACCAACCTTAAAATACACTTAAAACAGGTGATTAAAGCCTCAATATCTAACAAGAATTAGATTTAATACAATATGGCAAAATTGATTCAATGTACTTAATCCATTGGAATTCAATTACTTAAACAAGTGCAAATCAAATAATTTACAACCAATTGAAAATAACACATAAATAAGACATTAAATTATATGAAATTCATCTTAAAATATGTAAATTCAAATTATTAACAATCTAAAACCTAAGCTTAATCAATTTAAACCAAATATGAAAATGTTTAAAACATACTGAATGTCGACTCTGAAAATTCGATGGGGCCTCTCCTTTTCAGGGAAGTCCGTGAATCCAGATCGTCACCTCAAGAGGGGATGAGAAAGAAAGAAAGAAAACATGGAAAGCAACTCTCACCTCAAGTGTCATGTGGGAGGAGGGTGAGAAGAAGGAAATTAAGACATGTGGTCGCCAAGAAATGCGGGTTCCTATTTATGAAATAAGATTGACCGTGTGTACCTTAGCGTGAAGAGTGTGGGTCAAAGCTTCTCCTTCTTCGGCCGGCCGATGAAGAAGAGTCCTCAACGTGTGGGTGCTTGATTTTCTATGCAACTAGACAAAAAGAACAAGTGAAAAAAACAATTAGAACTAGACAAAGTGGAGTATATGTAAGGAAAATGACATGAAACACACAATTGACTAGAAACTGACCAGATTCGGGTTATCTTTAACCTCTCTTTTTCTATTTTCGGATTAACAGACCAAAAATATTTAAAAAAAATTTAAAAAATTATAGGAGGATGTAAAATCATGAAACAAAGATATAGGAAAAAGAATAAAAAGATTCTGAATAGAATAAAGAAAGACATGGTGAAATCTGGGTTGTCGAAAAAGCCGAGTTGCAGTCCTAGATCTGCCAGGCGCGACTTTGCTTGTGTGCTCGTCACGACCAGCCCTGACCTAAGAATCATGTGCCATAAATTGAAAACTGAAGAATAATTGGGGAGGAATAATTTTTATGAAGAGAACTCTGGCATCAGACGTCCACACGCTGCTGTAGAGGCCAAAGAAGAGAGACCTAACAGATCACCTGCAGACCAACCTTCCTCTCTCTTGAACCAACTTTTCTCTCTCTAAAAACTCGAAGTTATATCTCTAAAAATAAAAAAATTGATGCAGGATGGAGCTTGGACGTCTTGAGATGCCTGGGGGGTTGTGCACATGCCTTTGGAACAACCAAAATCGGAGTTTATTTATAGGAGAACAGACGGTCTTATCAACACTACAAAATAGGGTGCCTTGCGCCCTACCCCAGGGCGCATGCGCCCTGGTGCAGGGTGCATGGGCCCCACTGAGGGGTGCATGTGCCTCCCAGTGAGGGCACGTCCAATCTTTTCGAAATTTTTGGTCTTATCCAATCTGATCCGTTCAGAGGTAGAGTCTCAGTGAAAAACTGGTTCCCTCGTGCCTCAGGGGTAGGGCGCATGTGCCCTCATGTCAGGGCACAAGGTCACGTGCCTCAGGGGTAGGGCGCATGGGCACGTGCCCTGGGTCCTGGGCGCATGTGGCCTGGGACCTGGGAGCATGGGACTATTTTGCACATCCTTCTTCCGGAAGCAATTGCGAACACTCCCGAACTCGAAATTCGACGCCGTTTGTTGTGTTAGAAAGATAATAGGCCTAAGAAGATCACTATATCATTGGATCATACATTACACCATCCAAAACTTCATAATTTTATCTAGAAGTTAAGATAGGTGAACAGAAGATTCGATACTAGTCAAAATGACTCCGACGACCAACCGGAAAGACACGACATGAATCGAAACTTGTCCGGAGTGTGAATCTGACCATAACCTTCAATGCATGATCATTAGGCATTGGTCATTCATCCAATTTCCGTGTTTACACGATTTACGTGTGGCTTTTGCTCGAAAATTATGACTTTTTGCGGAAAACTTCGAAAAGCATCTGATTTCATTCGGTGAAGCTCCAAATCAACTTTAAAAGACCCGACATCATTCTAAGATCAATCACACATGTTACCCTATGAAACATGAGTTTTATGCTCTAAATTAGGCGAATTTGGCGTGTCTACAGCTTGCCTCGCCTTGATGTCGGCTTTGTAAGGGAGTGGCATGAAATGAAGCGAAGTGATTCGGAGTGAACTGTAATGGAATGCAAGTGAACGTAGATGAATGTAGCAGAATGGAATGGTGATGGACTGAAAAGGTGGCATCAAGGTGTAGATATAGACACGCTTATCTACCTGATCCAGCAAAATGAATCTCTCTAAGTATTCTAGATCACTTTCATGTTTTATCAAAACCTCATATAATTGATTAGTAAAAGACATGCCATTGGCACAAGAGATGAAAAATAATGGATAAAGGATGTAGGATGTAGCCAACCCTCAGCGTGGTGAGGAGTCTTAGAAATCGTAGGTTCATCATCAGCCAGCAACTCGAACTTTGCGGTGTTCTTGTACTGTGATGGGCTAAAGTTTAAAAGAGAAATTTATTTTAAAATGAAAAGAATACCAATCCATCATATTTGGAATCTCAAATTCATTCAAGTTTCACCAAAATACCCATTTTAATTCTAAGTGGAATAACCTCAAGTTCTAAAAGGGTTCATTTAAGCATAACAAAATTGCTCGGGTATCGTGAAAACCATGAATCACACTCTGTAAGAAAACCGAGTATTCGGAAAATGACAAAACAGACTTAAGCCATAGTGGGATTGAAAGATAATGGTGGGACTAACATAGAATGAAGAAAAAGAAGAAACAATGGCATGACAAACATGACATGGTGGGATAAAATGGTGGGATAAAAGAAAGAAAAGAATAAAACATGATGGAATAAAAGAAAAGAAAGAATAAAACATGAAGGGATAAAATTGGTAATGATGAAGAATGAAAAGGAGATGGATGTGAAAACATAGAAAATCATATAGAAAATAGTTGAAGATATAGATTGTCTATTGGAGGTCAAGACACCCGATTAGGAACCATCGTCCCTCCAATGTTCAATTTTGGCTTATCCGTGAGTGTGAAGAAATGACCAAGCCGTCGTATATTTTGTTGAAGGGGATCTCAGGCCCAGTCATCTTCACTCTCAAGGTCTTCAACATTAATGCATATAATATATATTAAATGAACCTAACATAACTAGGTGACAGATAGGAGGAGTGATGTGAAGTGCAAAATGGAATGCTGGTGATGATGTGAGATTGATGAGAATGTGGATTCGAGTGAAGTCTTCAGGCATAGTGCATCGATCGCCTGATTCATCAGCATCTCTGGTCCATCCTTGTCTTGCCTTTTGACAGAATACAACTCCACGATAATGTTTAGCTAGGTGACGCTTCCTCTCTTTTTGCCACGGGGTTGGTATGTCGTTCCTTTCGGAACACCGATCTCACCACTTCACCTATTGGACTTAAAAGGTTGCCTAATGGCCCTTCTCTTTTGCTTCTTCAGCTCCTGAAAACACTTAACAAAGATAATTAAATTTTTATTATGACTCATCCCTTTGCCTGTTTATCGTTTTCCTTGATTTTGAGTCAAAGGGAGGAGCCTTCTTAACAAGGTGGAATAAAACAAATGACTTAAATGAAATGGAGGTAAGGGGTGAGAGAACTTACCTGCCGTGGTGTGAATTCTCTTCTCTCCTGCATTGAAATGCCTGAAACACTTGATAAAAGGGGGTTAGATCTTCACCATGACTCATCCCTTTGCCCATTATGGTCAACTTTGACTTAGGTCAAAGGGGAGAGCCATCTTAACCAGGTAATTAAAGCAAAATGGATATGCAATGCAGGAATGGAAATATGCATAACAGAAAAATAAACATGGATGCAACTAAGGTAATGATCATGACTTAGCATTTTTTTTGGATTTTCTTGAAAATATTCATTTTTTTTGAATTTTCAAAAGTATTCATTTTTTTTGGATTTTTAAAATATGCAATTGTTTTGGATTTTTGAAATATTCATTTTTTTGTATTTTTAAAATATGCATGTGTTTTTAAGTTTTTGAAATATTCTTTTTTTAGATTTTTAAAATATGCATTTTCTGGGTTTTTGAAATATGTTTTTTTTGGATTTTTTTAAATATTCATCTTTTTTGGATTTTTTTTGAAATATTCACTTTTTTTGGTTTTTTTGAAATATTCATTTTTTTTGGATTTTTGAAATATTTACTTTTTTGTGGAGAAAATGATGGTATTTGAGACAGTTCATCGGTCTTTGTGGTTTGTCATGACTCAAGTGGTAGATGCCACGTGCAAAAATAAAGTTCCCTACCTAGAATCCTTCTAACATTTTTCCTTTGATCGGCATGGATTCCAACTGAATTTGGTCAGTTTACCCTTCCCAAGGGGTATAAGGAGGAAGAGTATAGAGGAAGTCCTTGATAGAGTTTGGAGACGTTGAGAGGGATTTCTCTACTCACACTCAAATTGCCTGTTGGGGTTCGACCTCTTTGGGTCTTTCCTATTTTTTTGCTCTTTTCTATGTGGCACATATTTAGATAGGTTTTTTGGCCTGTGGGGACATTGCCCATCTTTTAGTGCCTTTTGCCTTAACTATCATTCTGGGTACTCATTCAGACAGGTTGATCATTTTTCTTTTTTCTAACCTGAGGGGTTTATTGCCCATCTTTTGGCACCCTTTTTCACCCTCTTAGACGGCCTCCTACTAGGGTGGCAAGTGTTTTCGATACTACCCCTCTCTAATCTTCTCTCCCTATCTTGGACCGAGTAGAAGAGAATAAGGTAAGGATACTTCTTCCATTTCTAGATTTCTGCCTTGCCTTTCGCCAGTGTCGGGTTGTCTGGATTCTAGGATTAGGAAGTGTTGTGTGTGTAGGATGGCACCTACCCTTGACTTCTCACGAACAGCCTAGGATCGATGACTTGAGATTATACCAGTGATTTCTCCATTTTTATGAAAAATACTTTTCGAGATAAACTCCATTCCAAGGATGATTCAATTTTTCTCCATCTGCATTAGTCAATTCATATGCATTGCTTGGATACTTTTTAGTGATTACAAATGGACCTTCCCAGTTAGGTTGCAACTTGGAGCAGGGACCCCCTGGCCTAACAAATATGCGTTTGACTACCATCACACCGATCTCAAATTTTCTCTCAACTACCCATTTTTGCTAAAACATTTTAAGTCTATTCTGATAAGTCTGGGCATGCTCGACGATGGCTAGCCTTCTTTCATCCAAGAGTTCAAGCTGTGCAAGGAGAGATTCTCGTCTCTCATCAACAGGAATTTCCCTATTGAGTTGAACTCAGAGAGATGGAAGTAATACTTCGTAGGGGACCACTGCTTCCATCCCATATGCCAAAGCATAAGGGGTTTGTCCAGTGGGAGTCCTTACAGAAGTACGATAAGCCCATAGAGCATCTACAAGCTTATCAGGCCAGTCGACAAATTTGCTAGACTTACAAGATTTCTTGATGATTTTGATTAAGGTTTTATTGGTGGCTTTTGCTTGACCATTGCCTTGAGGATAGTATGGTGATGAATGATGCAATGAAATGCGATACCTGTTGCAAAGATCACACAGATCTTGAGAGAGAAATTGCGGCCCATTATCAGTGATGATGTCGCTGGGGATCCCGAACCTTGCATTGATGTTGCGTTTGATGAAGGAGCAGACTGTTGATGCTTTAATCTCCACTAATGCTTCCACTTCAGCCCACTTTGTGAAGTACTCCGTTGTTGTCAGAATGAATGATTTTGAGCTCATTTTGAAGTTGAGGTCACTCAAGGAGCCAATGATATCAAAAGCCCACATGGCGAAAGGCCATGAAGCATGAATTGGATGAAGAGCAGATGCGGGAGAGTGAATCTTGTCGTCATGGAGTTGACATGAATGACAGTGTCGGACAAAGATGGAGCATTCTTCTTCTAGAGTTGGCCAATAATACCCTTGTCGGATGATTTTCTTGGCAAGGACTTGGGCATTCACATGGCCACCACAAACTCCAGAATGTGCTTCCTTTAGCACCAACTTGGCTTCAATTTCATTAAGACACTTGAGTAAGATTCCACTTAGGCTTCTCTTGTAGAGCACTCCTCCTAGGATTGTATACCTTTGGGATACTCTTTTAATTGCCTTCTTTTCCTTGGTGGTTGATCCAGGCAGATATGACTGATCTTGGCAATACCTCACAATCTCGTCATACCAAGGTCTCTCACCTTCTTTTAATTCTTCCAACTCAATTAAGGAGATTTCTTCTTTGTGTTCCAAGTATTCATTTTTGTCAAACCTCTTCTCAACCTTAAGAAAACGTCCATCCTCAATTGCTAGAATTGACTTCTTACAAATGTGTATAGTTCGCACTTGCCTGCCTAGTGGGACAGATAGAGATGAAGCTAGTGAAGCTAAGGCATCGACGAGGATATTTTGAGAACGGGGGACATGGACAAAGGTGAGTTTGAAGAATAGCTTGATGTAGCAAGTGGTGAGCTCCTGGCAGTGTTTGAGGTTTGGATGGGAAGTTCGATATTTGGATAGGACTTGGCGTAGGATCTATTGACTATCACCTATTACCCTCAATTCAGAGGCACCATGGAAATGAGCAGCCTCCAGCCCGGCCAGCAAGGCTTCATACTCAACTATGTTGTTGGTTGCTGAAAAGTTAAGCTGAAAAGCCTGTGGAATGGTGAGACCTTCAGGTGACAGAAGAACAATACCTATCCCTCTACCATGAGAGTTCAGAGCCCTGTCAAAATATAATGTCTAAAGATTGGAAGATCGGACTGACATTAGTTCGTCATCCGGGAACTCCGACTGGACTGGGTCAAAGATGGGTATGGGATGATGGGCAAGGTGTTCAACAATAGCATAGCCCTTGATTGCCTTCTGTGGGACATAAGTGATATCAAATTGGGATAAGAAACTCTGCCATCGCCCTAACCGATCAGTAAGGACTGTATTCTCTAACAGAAACTTGATAGGATTGATACGAGCAATGAGCTTGACTTGGTGAGCAAGAAAATAATGTTTGAGTTTTTGAACCACCCAAATAAGAGCAGCACAAGTCTTTTATACCACAGTGTACTTCAGCTCACAAGCATCAAACGTCTTGGACAAGTAATAAGTAGCTCGTTCTTTCCCTTCTTCATCAACTTGTGTAAGGACTGCCCCAAGAGAGTTCTCAAGAACCGAAATGTAGAGAACCAAGGGCTTGTCGGGAATTGGTGGTCTAAGTACAGGGGGACTTTCCAGATATGCTTTCAGCCCATCAAATGCCTCCTGGCACTTCGAATCCCATTTAAACTCAGCCCCCGCCTTGGTTAACTCATAGAAAGGTTTACACCTTTGGGAATGTTGTGAGATAAACTGGCAGACAAATTGTAGCCTCCCAATCAATCCTCGAGGCTCCTTCATATTCCTCGGGGGAGGCATACCAATAATTGCTTTGGCCTTGTTTGGGTTGATCTCTATGCCCCTTTTGCTTACTATGAACCCTAGTAGTTTTCCTAATGAAACTCCAAATGTGCACTTCTTAGGTTTCATTTTTAGCTTGTATTCTCTAGATCGTTGCAAAACTTTTCTTAGCACTTCAGAATGATCTTCCCGACTCTTGGACTTGATAACCAAATCATCCACATACACTTCTACAAGGGTGTGCATCATGTCGTGAAAGATAGCCATCATAGCCCTCTGATATGTAGCACCAGCATTCTTTAACCCAAAGGGCATGACAACATAGCAATATGTTCCCCAAGGTGTAGTGAACGAGGTCTTCTCTTGGTCCTCGTCAGCTAACCGAATATGATTGTATCTAGAATAGCTGTCCATGAATGAAAGCATTTCAAATCTAGCTGTGTTATCAACCAAAACATCGATATGAGGCAAAGGGAAATCATCTTTAGGACATGTTCGGTTCAAGTCCTTGAAGTCTATACAAATCTGAATTCGTCCATCCTTCTTCATAACAGGGACTATGTTAGCCACCCATTGCGGATATAGGACAACCTTAATAAATATTTCTTGATGTAGTTTGTCGACCTCTTCTTTCATTTTGAGTGCAATATCAGGGTGGAATCTCCTGAGCTTTTGTTTAACCGGGGTAGTTCCAGGTTTCAAGGTTAATCTATGTTCAACCAATGAATTATCTAATCCCGACATGTCTTCATATGTCAATGCGAATGTGTCCTTATATTCTTCCAAAACCTTGATCAAACGTTGTTCTTGTGAGGGAGTGAGGTTTGCACCGATGAGGATAGTCTTAGGATCTTCCAGGGTTCCTAAATTTAGTTCCTTGGTTGGTTCATTCCCTGTGGCTGATGGTTCCTTAAATCTTCTAAGTCAGGATGCATGCGCATCAGCCAAGTCCTCAATTTCATCCTCAAATTCGGGATCCTTCTCTGATACCACCTCATATACTCCCAAAGTATGATCTATGTTATGCTCATCCTCATATTGGATTTCATCTAGTTGAATGGTATTCTCTAAAAAGTTTGGCAGCCTTGCACACTCTACGCATTTCTGTGCCAATTGGTGCAGATACCTATTTGGAACTCGTTTACCTCTGACTTTTCTATTTCCTAACCTAACCTCACCTACTAAAGATAAATATGGAAATGTGGTATTTACAGTGGAGGGAGGATTGAGTAAATCGATCAATGATTCAAAAGAGAGGGTTCCCTGATTGGGAGCACCCTCTGGGATGAGTAGAGACGTGTCCTCGATGGAAATGTGTGTTTCAGGGAAGTCATTTTTTTTTTGGGATTTTCAAGTAAAAAGATAGAATGAGTCAGCATGACTCGGGATTTGCTAGAAGATGACTAAATTAATAGAAAGAAAAATTTAAGAGTAAAGGGGAAAAAGGGGCTCGTGGGCCTAATGGTAACAGAAAGTGGACACATGGGTCCAAAACTGATGAAAAATGTAAACGGGTATGCGGATCCGATCTTAGAAATGGATGGGCATGTGAGCCCATGCTGGAAGTAAATGGGCAAGCAGGCCTAGTAAGAGTGGAAGGCTGAAGAGGGCACATGGGCCCAAAGTGGGTAAGTGGGCCCGGAAGCCCATCCAAAAGATCTAAGAACAACGGCACGAGGTTTAAACACGGGATTGTTATGCTCGAGCCTCGTGGAATGGTTCTGACTTGGGTAGTATGCTCAACCAGATGATCCAAGATTGGTCTGCCCTTGAGTGCTTTCTGGTGCTCTTCCCCACTTGAGAACAAACGAGTCAAAGATAAGCACAGGTCTTTCAAGTCTTCTTTTTCTTCATCTGGAGCCTTTCTTCTCTTGACAGCTATCATGGAACTCTTGTCATCTTCAGCCATCATCATGGTCTCCCCTTTGGTAAAGAATGTATGGAGTCCCATGGCATATCCTGGCTAGAAGACCCTCCTTGTGATGGAGTCCTCTTCGTATCCAAACCCCTGCCTACATGGCCTTTTCATAGTTTGAATTGGCTTAGTGATCCCTTGAAGATCCTTGCCTAAACCTTTTCCAGGCTGATAGCCCAGTTTCATCATCATCCGCCATCCCAGTGTGTCAGGTAGAGAGGCAGTCATGCATCTGACTTCTGGCAATTCTCCCACTGAGATCTGGGGTTGTATTGACAGTCCTAAGGGTGATATAAAAGTAGCATCATTCATCTCATCTCTTACAGGCATGCTAGTCACCTTGACCACTTGTCCCTTAAAGGGAAACTTTATGCACTGGTGGTTTGTTGAAGCCACAGCTCCCATTGCCTCCAAGTATGGCCTCCCAAGTATGGCCCGAAAAGTCGGATCCAATTCTAGAACATGAAAATCTGTTGTGACCGTACATGGTCCAAGTTTAATTTCTAGAGTGACCACCCCACGTGCAGACTTCTTAGAGTTGTCATAGGCCGTCACCATGGCACAAGATGGCTTGATTTCTTGTTTAGAAATTCCGAACAACTACAAAGTTTCTGGCGGCATAACGTTGATAGAAGCTCTAGTGTCAACCAAACAGGATTTCACTTCAATATTACAAATAATAATAGCCACATGCAAAGCATCTCTCTTGACCTCTGAATTTGCTAATTCCTCCTGAGAGAAAGTGAGTGTTGGGTGCTCACTTCTAGGGGCTAACACTGTAGTGATCTTCTCAGGTGGGAGATCTTCACTCACCATGACCCTTTGCAAATATTGCTGTAGAATCTCCTGGTGCACCTTTGATCTTTTGATCAACTCAAGTATGGAAATACGGGCCGGTGTCTTATCTAAATGTTTCAAAAAATCATACACCATGCCTGACAATGGTTCTTCCACTTGTTCCTCCTCCACTGGATCCTGCGGTTGAGTACCGGCTTGGGGAAAGAGCTGCTGGAACATCCTCCCACTCCGAAGCATCGGGGCTATTTGGCGGTTAGGTAGAGGTGATGGGTTAACTGGGGTGGACTATGGTGGAACAGGTGGTGTAGATGCATGTATGGTAGGCAATGGGATTGGTGGTTTTGCGATGATTGGGTTAGTGGGTAGAGGTGTAGGATTTGGAGGTGGTAGTGATGGTGATACTGGTGGCCTAATAAGAAGAGGCTGGGGTGCAGGAGTGGCTGATGGGTTTAATGAAGGTGTTGGTAATGTGGTAAGTTGTGGGGTCGGTGGTATGATAGATTGGGGTTTTGGGGTGACAGAGTTCATAGGCTGGGGGTTCAAGTTTGGTGGTGATTGTGGTGGTCGGATGAGAAAGGGCCGATGTGTAGCAATGGTTGAAGGAGGTGTAGTTAAGAAAGGGGCTGGCCTAATGATGAGTCGGCGAGAAGAAGTTGATAGAAATGTATGCCCTACAAGCCAATCATATATGATATGATTTGACATTTCTAGAAATATCTCATTCAATTAATCAGGTAAATCTTCATTATAAGCTTTTATTAGATGCGAATATCATAATGAAGTCCTTGATCAAATACAATGATGATTAAATCATGATGAGATCATGATAATGAGATTGATCATCTAGAGGTATTTGATCTAAATGTTCCTAGTCATAGGATATTTGAGACGAGACATCAAGGATCCGGATAGACTAGTGTATGTGATGTCTTCTCATGTGATGAGGACGACCGATCTCATTGGTCATTAGTGTGGAGACACTGAGATACACATACAAGTGCTCATTAGTTGAATAAGTTCACTGAACTGACCGAATTAGAAACCCTGAATGGTATCTTACCAAACTGCCTATCAGGGTTTTCTATCATCACGGTTGCATGGTTGGACCTTTGACCTGAGTCGCCAAAGATGTCTTGTTGGGTGGAACTTGTGCTTCGACCATTGACTTATGGATCACCATTTAGATGGTCCAGTATAGCGTTGGATCGGGTACAAGGAAAACCCAATGGAGGCAATTGAGCGGATAACAAGGGATCGTCCACTCTCGGTAAGTGAGAGTGAATGTCCTATGGGATAGTACTCTAAATCCCTGGCCAGGGTAGATAGTATAATTGGAAAAGGAGTTTTCCAATTGATCCAATTCCGAGTACAGGATCTTATAGAGTCGGTACACTAAGGAGTTGATAGTCGATGCCGTACTCTTTTCCGACCGGGACATTAGATGGATGAGGGTTTATATCCATGCGGTAACTGATGATGGAAAGGCTTAATGGAGATGAGATTATCCCCATAGCCATTTGGGATCATGGGATGTGGCTTGTAACCTTCATAATCGGTAGATCGATTAATTTGTTATCGGATAACAGATTAAATTAAATTAAATAGAATTGTTCTATTTTATTTAGGCTTCAACCAAATAGGCTATTGGGCCTAGTGGGTCACACACAAAAGGACTTATCCACATGTACATGGACAATGATGTAATTTATAGAAATTTTGGGTTTTTATGAAAAATTCCAAAATTCTCTATAAATACTAATGGTTTCAGCCAAACCCCATAAATCCAAGGGTGAAAACCACATCCTTAGCCTTCTCCCTACCTCCTCCTCTCTCTAGAAGGTGTCCATGGTTGATGGAGCTCCGTTCGGGAAGAGTTCTCGAGGCCGGCACGAAGGGAGAACCTACTGTGGATAAAGTTCGTGTGGATACTGCTGGAGACCGGACGCTTGAATGGTTTGAAGAGCTTGAGAAGCTCATCTTATTCTTCTCCATGGGATTATATGAATCTCTATCAGGTATATTTGAACCCGATTTGATCGGTTTTTGGTTTTCGTCGTTCGATTTTGATTGAGACGGATTCTGAAGGAACCCATAGGAATCGTCACTTCCGCTGCACCTAATTTTTATGGATGATTCCTTACAATGGTATCAGAGTCCGGTTCAAGTCTCGGTCGAAACCGACTTCGAATCGATATTATTTCATGTTATTTATGAGTTCCCGAATCTGTGCAAACGTCTGTCTTGGCGAGGCAACCATAATATGTGTATGACTCAGATAAAGGATTAGTTGGCTCCGGTAGAATCTCGTGATATAGGTCTTTCCAACACCATAAACCGTTTGAAGTTTAGATCTCTGTAGTGTTCGAGAGAAGCCTCAAAAGTTGGTATTTCTGTCATGCCCGAACCGACACCCAGATTTGGAGATTTTGTGAAATTTCCTTCCACAGAAAAAATTGAGGCTTGTAAAAGGTTTAGGAGATGGTTAATATGATTACCTAACCTTTCCCTTTGATCTCCAGCTTTGAACGACGGCGGAAGGAGAGAATTTTTGAGTTTTCCGGCGAACTAGGGTTCTGCGGAGTCTGGCGACGCCGATTTGTTTCTTCCTGATTTCTCGTTGATAGAGAATTTTTCTCTGAAGGAATATATACATATTTATAAACTTAATTTTATGAGGATTATAAATTTATTTTTGGAAAATATTTTGCTTCCGGGATAAGGAGTTATGCTCGTTGCAAAATAGAGATTTCTACTACGGAATCTCGGTTACCGCCGCCTCTTCTTCTTCAATTTGCGGTAGATTGGGATTTTTCCTGGATATGAGGCTCACTTTTTTGGATTCTTTATTCGATAAGAATTTGAATGCATATTTTTTTCGAATTTTTTTGAGGTCTGAGTAAGGAAATAAGTTTGATTTTATGGGATGGACTTCCTCCCGATGAATAGTGCCGGGCGCGCGCGGCGCATGGGCGGGCACACGAAAAGCGGCTCAGCGCCTGCGGAGAGCCGGCGCACACAGCGGCGCACGCTGGCTCACACCGGATAGGCGCAGTGTGCCGTTATGTGCGGCGCTATGCACCAGACACCTTATATTAATGATTTTAAATTGTTTAAAATCATAGAAAATCTGAAAAATTGCCATAAAATTCTAGAAAAATTCTGAAAAATTCTATAATATTATTTAACATGTTTTAAAGTGTTTAATGACATGTTATATGATGTTTAGTTCTATTTACATAGATTCACTCATGGTTAAACTTTAAAATTGTTTAAAGACTTAACTTATATAATTAGTGTCTTAATTAATTATGTAAAATGAGATTTTACAGAATATAAATTGGGACATTAATTTATGACCTTGCACAGTATTGGGAATTCATGAATGTTCTAAATAGTTTAGTTTTGTATGTTCATTTCATATAAATTGTTTATATGTTGTTGTCATGTTATTTTCATGTTATTTATTTTATGAAAATTTGACATCCATGAAATTGAGAATTTAAAACTAAATTATATAATTTTATTCTAATATATATGATATATCTCATATAATTATCACGTATGCGCTCTATGTTCATGTGATGAATGTTAGTGTGTGTATGGAGGTGATCATGGACTTAATTGTGCTTGGCTTGTGATTGCTTTTAATTATGTTGGTTATGTTATTAAATGGGGCCTACAATTTGATACAATTTGATTGTACATTCTACCTCCCTCCATTAATGTACTCCTCTTGGTTAATACCAAGGTTTCTTATTGAGTTATGTACATTTGTGGGTCTGCGTACCCTTAAGACGCTTGTAAGAGTTAAAAGCCGGTTCGTGGAAGGTTGGAGAGTGGGACCACTTGGAGAAGCACCCTTCTGAAGTGGGAGCATGCCAACTCAAGCATCTGAAGCAAGTGTTTGCACCTTTTAGGGGTGCCTTAGGTGCATGCTTAGGGTTAAGTCCATGATCACCTGATTTTGTGCATATTTGATATGTGGATGTGTGCTACTGGTTATACCTTAGATATATGATATTCCAAAGGTATTATATATACTTAGCACATATTATTGATGAGACTAAAATAAAATCCCTCCTTGTCATAATTAGGTTGATAAACGTGTGACATTAAGAATGACTCACGTAGCCTTCCGTTGTTATGGTCTTGATGAGCTAATCTTAGATTGGATGGGTTTGTTGTGCTATCACAAGACTCATTTAGCAAGGGATTGGTGATCATGGATAAGGCCTTTGCCGAACCTTGAGGTGGACCATTTGCATGGCTTTGTTGTGCTACCACAAGGGCTGTGTGAAGAATCCATTCTCATAATGTAACAAGCGGGTTTGACCTAACTAGAGTATATGGCTTGTTGTGCTACCACAAGGTCATAACTCTAGAGGCTAAATGACTAAGAGTTGCAAGAGTTGCAACCGGCAATAGTTGCCTACCTATTAAGTATGGGGTGATTTGTTGTGCTACCACAAGGTCATCACCATAAGGTTAATAGAGTCTTAGTGCCCACTAGGATTTCATCATGATATCCCGTCTTTGCATAATGAGGGTTATGCAAATACGTCAAAAATTAGTGGGAGCATAAATTAGGATGAAAGACCATATCTTAATTTTAATGAATATCTGTAATGTTATTTTGATAAAATTATATCTCAGTTATAGAAAACGATAATAAACCACCATTAATATGGCATACTAGATGCCAAATAGCTTAATGACTCACACTTCTTAGACTGGTTTAGAACTAAGATAATTGTTCTCATAGTTGACCAATTAACTATTCTACTTGAGAAGTAGGTGTCTCCTAAATTATCTAATGATATGAAAGAAAGATAATATCTTATCTCATAGACAAGATGCATTGTTTGCCTTAAACTAGATGTTAGTCTCTATGAGACATAAATTATAGAGACAACATGGATAGATGGATATGAGATCCATCATGGCTCATAGTGATGGGCTAACTAAAGGGCAAGTTAGAACAACAACACATCTTAATTACTTCTTGTTGGTGAGACCAATAGTAAGAAGTAAAATCATTAGATAGAAATAGGAAAGAGTTAATAGTAAAAGAAGGTGGTCAAGACAATAACGCCAGAATAAGACAAGATTCTTACACTATCATGATGATGATAAGTGGAAGAGAAGTACAAAGTGTTTTGTATATAATGCAAAGGTGGAGCTTGAGAAGCTTCATGTATCCAAGTCATTGACACTTACTTGTTTTAAATATACACTTAATAGTATTAGATACTATATGTGTATATCATAATATTAGATACTATGGATGTATCTAATGGTATGAGATACCAGATATGCATCTTATATCTACAAGGAGTTGTAGATGATGACAAGTAAATGAAGGCTTAATAAAGAAGATGTTGACCTACATATGAAATGGTGCAAAAGTTGCATCATTATTAGTGGGAGGTGCAATTCTTTAATAGACTTATGAAGATGTCTTAATAATTAATATTACTATTATATCCTTCTACAAGAACATTATATGATTTCCTACTTGAATAAATGTTGATTTATTCTATGCTATGGAATTGAGAGATGTTCTAATAGATTGAATGACAAAGTGTTTGCCAGTGGGAGCTTAATGAATTGTTTAATCATATTTGATATGTTAGCTCTCATGTTATGTGTGAATATTCCTTTTAATAGGAAATGGGTTGATTTAGATCATTCTACACTTTAGCTTTATATAGACATGGAGAATGGGTTAATGAGTTATTAGAACTCGTACATCTAGATGTATGTTAGTCCTTATCTAGTAAGGCTAAAGAAGAATATTTATACTTCATTATTTCAAAGATGATGTCTCTAGGTATGGATACATGTACTTTATGAAGTACAAATCTAAGACCTTTGAGAAATTATCTGAGATTAAGAATGAAGTAGAGATACTAATGGAACAAGTATTAGAACTCTTTGATGAGATCAAATAGAGGAATACTTAAGTACATAATTCACATATAATTGAAGGATAATATAATCTAATGGACACCTCTTTACACATTTTAGCTTAATTGAGTAGCTAAAATGAGAAGTCATATTATGTAAGACATAAGATGAACAATGACAAGCTTTGCAAATTTCCTCGTTGTCTATTTTTGGTTAAGTATTCGTTATAACCACTTGATCTTAATAGGTACCTTCCAAGTCTGTTCTGATTATTCCATATAGGATATGGAAAATGGGTTAAAACTTGACCTTAAGCAAGTTAAGGTTTCGGAATGTCCGACCTGGTGAAGAAGTATAACTCTAACAAGTTAGAATACACGACTATGAAGTGTTGCTTGTGGGATATCCAAAGAAAACTTTTGGATATTAAATATACGACCTTTATGTCAAGGGTATGTGTTACTCAGCTCACTATATTTCAAAAGGAAAAGTTCCTTTTTATGAAAGATAGTGGGAGAAAGATATATATGGAAGATGTTCCAGTCCCACAACCCAATAACACTTCTATTAAGGTACTAATTAATAATTACACATTGGCAACTTATAGATATATTCTTGTGTCTATTCAACTTAAGAGATATGTGAGACATATCTCTGATAGATGAAATGAGGCATAAGATAATAAGGATATTGATCCTAAGATCTATATAAAACCAATATGAGATATTGATTCATTAATGGGAAGAGACAATAAAATCTGATATAAACTTTATCTATTCTAATCAAGTTTAAAACTTGATAGATCCACCTAAGGATATAGTATCTATAAGGAATAAATGGATCACTAAAGAATAGATTGCAGTGGATTAGAAGGTAGAGACTTTCAAAGGTGAGAATAGATGAAAAGTATATCATCTAAGTCAAATGGTTGACTATGATGAGATCTTTTACTAATTCCACAGATTAATCCATTTGGATTTTAATTGTTACACTCTATGATTATGAGATAAGCTAATTGGATGTTAAGATAGTGTTCCTCTAAGGTATTTTGAGGAAGAGGTGTATATGATACAACTATAGGGAATCAAGTCCCAATAACATCCAAGAAGAGTGTGTATTAAGTTTATTTGTAGACTGAAGTAAAACTTCCCATAGATCATATATAAGGTTTAATGAGATTAAATCTTATAACTTCGTTAAGAACGAAGAGGAGCCTTGTGTATTCAACAAGATAAGTGAGAGTGCTGTTACTTTCTTGACATTTTATGTTGATGACATATTACTCATTGAGAATAAAGTAAGTGTGTTATCATAAGTGAACATAGCTATCAAATTGATCCTCCAAACACAATTTGGGTTTTGAGATCTATGGAGATAGTTCTAAAATCAATGCCCAGTTAATGTACGTAATCACCATAGTTAAAGGGTTTAACATAATAAACTCCAAGATAGGTTTCTTACCTATCAGGTGTGGAGTTGATCTCTCTGAAGTGCTGTCTTTGTAAACTTCTTGAGAGATAAAGGGATCGCATGAGTAGAGCCCTTATGCTTTTGTCATAGGGTCTATCACATTTATGATACTACGTACATGAAATGATTAATGCTCTAAGTGTTATGAGCATTCATCAGGAAGATCCAGGTGAGAGTCATTGGATAGTTTAGAGATATATCATTTGGTACTTGAGAAGCACTGAGAATGTATCTCTATACACTGGAGGATAAGACTTGAAGTCTTGTAATTTTACAGACACAAGCTTTTAATCAAATAAGTTTGATATTAAGTCAGAATAATGGTGGTGCAGTGAGCTGAAAGAGTTCTATGTGATAGAACACTGTAAATTTTACAACATATGTAAACAAGTTTACATAGTGGTTGCACACTACTTGAGAAGTAGTCTAGATGAAGATTCTTATCTAAGGTATGGGATTGTCCCAATTTTCTTTAAAAGTGTACCATTGTTTTTAAGAAAACAATGGGGTAGAGCCGATGTCTCATCAGAAGTTTAGAACCTCTGTGGCGATACCATACAATCAGAGATATTGCAGCTTACAGAGATATAATTATAGATAGAGTATCTACCGCTAATAACATCGCAGATCAACTAACTGAAGCAGTTACTCAAAGAGTGTTTGAGCTTCACCTTGAGCTGATACAAATCAGTCAGATGGGTGATTGGCTTTAGTGCAAGTGGGACATTGATAGAAATGTATACCCTACAAGGCAATCATATATGATATGATTCGACATTTCTAGAAATATCTCATTCAATTAATAAGGCAAATCTTCATTATAAGCTCTTATTAGATGCGAATATCATAATGAAGTCTTTGATCAAATACAATGATGATTAAATCATGATGAGATCATGATAATGAGATTGATCATCTAGAGGTATTTGATCTAAATGTTCCTAGTCATAGGATACTTGAGATGGGACATCAAGGATCCTGATAGACTAGTGTATGTGATGCCTTCTCATGTGATGAGGACGACCGATCTCATTGGTCATTAATGTAGAGACACTGAGATACACATACTGGTGCTCATTAGTTGAATGAGTTCACTGAATTAACCGAATTAAGAATCCTAGATGGTATCTTACCAAACTGTCTATCAGGGTTTTCTATCATCACGGTTGCATAGTTGGACCTTTGACCTGAGTCAGCAAAGATGTCTTGTTGGGTGGAACTTGTGCTTTGACCATTGACTTATGGATCACCATTTAGATGGTCTAGTATAGCGATGGATCGGGTATAAGGAAAACCCAATGGAGGCAATTGAGCGGACAACAAGGGATCGTCCACTCTCGGTAAGTGAGAGTGAATGTCCTATGGGATAGTACTCTAAATCCCTGGCTAGGGTAGATAGGATAATTGGAAAAGGAGTTTTCCAATTGATCCAATTCCGAGTACATGATCCTATAGAGTCGGTACACTAAGGAGTTGACAGTCGATGCCATACTCCTTTCCGACCGGGACATTGGATGGATGAGGGTTTATATCCATGCGGTAACTGATGATGGAAAGGCTCAATGGAGATGAGATTATCCCCATAGCCATTTGGGATCATGGGATGTGGCTTGTACCCTTCATGATCGGTAGACCGATTAATCTGTTATCGGATAACAGATTAAATTAAATTAAATAGAATTGTTCTATTTTATTTAGGCCTTAACCAAATAGGCTATTGGGCCTAGTGGGTCACACACAAAAGGACTTATCCACAAGTACATGGGCAAGGATGTAATTTATGGAAATTTTGGGTTTTTATGAAAAATTCTAAAATTCTCTATAAATATTAATGGTTTCAGCCAGACCCCATCAAGCCAAGGGTGAAAACCACATCCTTAGCCTTCTCCCTACCTCCTCCTCTCTCTAGAAGGTGTCCATGGTCGATGGAGCTCCGTTCGGGAAGAGTTCTTGAGGCCGGCGCAAAGGGAGAACCTGCTGTGGATAAAGTTCATGTGGATACTGCTGGATACTGGACGCTTGAACGGTTTGAAGAGCTTGAGAAGCTCATATTATTACTCTCCATGGGATTATATGAATCTCTATCAGGTATATTTGAACCCGATTTGATTGATTTTTGGTTTTCGTTGTTCGGTTCTGATTGAGACAGATTCTAAAGGAACCCATAGGAATCGTCACTTCCGCTGCACCAAATTTTTATATATGATTCCTTTCAGAAGTGGTGGCCAGTGGTTAGGTTATTTAACTAGGTGGTGGTTGTGGAGTAGAAGGTGCACAGATAATTTGTCTAGGAGGGTTCCTAGCAGGAGGCCTAGCTGGGTTGACAGGCATGGTTGCATTTTGGTTTTCTAGTTGCCAACCTTGAGTATGGTTGGCATCTCCCCGGACAATGGAGTGTACTAGAGAAATTCTTGGGTTTGGATGTGCTGGTGCTAGTGCTGGAGCGGGAGCATGTAATGGGAGCGGATTCTGAACAATCCCCAAGCCAGGTTGTTGTTGAGGTTGAGCCAGTGGACGCTGCCGCTGCTGCTATCTAGCCTTCATTACCTATATCCATTGCCCAATTTGAGCCCAATCAATGCTGCCTTGGTCATTCAGATCGTACATGTAGTCCTTGAATTAAAAACACACTTCTACGGTGTGACCAGGACATAGTGGTAAGCACGGTATCGGGACATATCTGCATTTGTTGGCCAAACCTCTCTTTCCTTGGGCAATTCCAACTGTTTCTCTGCCATAAGTACATTGAATATGTCGGTCAAGGAGTAAGAGAGTTGTTGGTAGTTCTCTCTCCTAGGACCTCCCCTTCATGGTGCCTGATTGGGTGGTGGCGGTGCCCTATTGTAGGTAGGTTGACGAGGTTGCTCGGGTTGTGCTACTGGCTGAGGTGATTTTTGTGGTTGTCGTGGTTGTGGTGGCCTAGCCTGTTGTTGAGGGGGGTAATAAGAAAGGTTTTGTGGTGGGTTTCTGAACTGGTTTTGACAGTTCCCTCCCTGGTTCCCCACAATGTTTATAGCTTCATTGTTGACTACTCCCTTGGTTGTAGGACCAACTAGTGCAAAGGGGGTCTTCTTGATGTTCCTAGGTTTGGGATCAAATGGATTTATCATGGTGGCATCTTTGAAGTGGGCTTGCAAGTATCGAGCACTGTCATAAAGTTCATTCATGGTGGTAGGATGGTGCATGATCAATACATTCCTTAGAGCTAGTGTAGTGTTTCCGATAAGCATCTTTACTTGTTCTCTTCAGAAATAACATCTGTCAATTTCTCTGCCATTCCCCTCCAACGATCAACAAATTTTATGAAGTCCTCTTCGGGCTTCATCTTCTCAGCAATCAAATCTGTAATGGAGCATGAAAATGCCACCCAGTCTCTGTATCTTTGCAAAAATTTAGTCTTGACAATATCAAAGTCTCCTGCCTCAAAGGGGTCGAGTGAGTAGAACCATTCCAATGCAGACCCTTCTAGTGATCGGTGGAATAAGAAAGCAAGAACACTACGATCATTTTTCCAGAATGAGGATTCATAGTGAAAATATTTAAGGTGAAGAAAAGGATTGCCAATACCATTGTAGCGGCGATAAACTGGTAGTTCAGAAGGTGGCAAGTGGAGAACTGGCAAAGAAGGAATGGAGATCTCAGGAACTAAGTTGGAGTCTAGGCGACATCTCAGCTCTTCATAACGTTCCTTCATCTGGGTAAGCTGATCCATGATTGCCTGGGTGAGAGTAGGTTCTTGGTTTACTGGTGGGGGTATGTGGTTAAAGGCATGGTTCTGGAATTGAAGAGCATGACTTGGCAAATTTACTGAAGATTGTCCCATGACTTGGTGGGTCAGGGGAGCAACATGGTTAAAATAAGATGGCTGAACAAATGATGGTTGAACCACAAATGGTTGAACTATAGATGGTTGAACTATAGATCGTTGAACTACATATGGTTGTGCTAATGATGGATGAATCACAGATTGTTGAACAATAGGTGGTTGAACAAAGGGTGATTGAATGAGTGGTGGTCGAACTAGAGGGCAAGGAGATGAGGCAACTTGGTTGGCTTCAGCCTGATCTAAGGCAATTTTGCCCTTCACCATGGATTGTATGCGGGCGTAGGTTTCTGGGTCGGTATAGAGAGACAACTCCCTAAAGAGTTGTTCAACATCATGAGGAGCAGATGGTTGAAGGACCTCTTGTGCTTCTGACTCAAACAATGGATTAACATGACCGTCTGAAGTATTCGGTTGATGACCCATCTCGTGCTCTTGATGTTCAGTGTGTTCTTCCATTCCAACATGTCTTCCAGACCTTAATTGCATTGTCACCTTTCAACTTCAAGGAGAAGGCAAAGCAAACAAAGAACTCTTTTCTGACTTTTAGTATCTCGCAAAAATGTTAGAGGTTTGAATTTTTGTTTGACAAACAAATGATGCAAAGACTTGAAAGCACAATTTTTTAAGAATTGTTCTCTCAACAAATGGGTTAGGATCCTAACTCCAATCTATAATGACCTAGGTTTCACACAATCTCACCACGCATAGGTAACATAGGATGCTTCGGGTTTTGGGGAGTGGTACAACCAACCCGATCGTGAAGAGGAATACTCCACGTATGAGGAATTAAGGAGACCTTGATGAAATCCAACCAAGTCAACTAGGAAGGAATATCCCAGAAGAGAGGTCAGAATCCACAAAGAAGGTGTTTTAGATGGGAGGGGTAAATGGGAGAGTGAGCTCCCGCCTCAAAAAAGTGTAAAAGAAGGAGGTAGAGAGAAGGAGCAGAGAATGCAATCAAGTAATAAATCAAGTAATAAGCAAAACATAAACTTAAATAAACAAGTAATCACACAAGAAAAGCAATTAAAAACTAGACAAGCAACTAAAAACTAGAATCCAGACCTTGTTTCCTATGTGAGCCAAATGGAGATAGTGAAAAGTGATGGAAAGAAGAGGGTTCAGATTTGATAGCCAAGCAAAAGGGTGGTCCACATGGGGACCGATTTAAGAATAAATTGGTTCACGTGGGAACCGAGGCAAAAAGTAAAGGTGGTTCACGCGGGAACCGGTTTTGGGTAAAAAAGGGTGGTTCACGTGGGAACTAATTTGAATGATTGAAAGAAGGCCACGTGGGGCCAATTAAAGGTGAATAAGTATCTGATCCAAGTGGGGATAGATCTGAAGGAAAGTGGTTTGGTTCACGTGGGAACCGAAGTAAAGAAAGAGATTGGTTCACGCGAGAACCGGTTTAAACGACAACTGAAAATAATAAAGGGTCACGCGGTGACCAATTTGAGGGTGATAACCTGCAGCAAAAGTGGAAAAAATCTGATTTGAATGACTGAAAATAAATGTTGGTTCACGTGGGAACCGGTTTGTAGAAGAGAGTTGGTTCGCGCGGGAACCATTTTTTAAAGCAAAGGTGGGTTCACGTGGGAATCGGCTTAAATAAAATGACAGAAATTAAATGACATACTTGGCACTTCAGATCTGAAGAAAGATGAGCGAAATCAGAAATTTTGAGATGGCATGAAATTTAAGAGAGGTGGAAAGAAGGAAAGGCTCACTCGGGAACCGGTCTAGAACTAGAACTAGTTGCAAACAAAACACTAAGCACCTATGGTTGAAGACATTGTTTGTCCCACCGTGGTCGCCACAAAGTTGTCGACTCTGAAAATTTGATGGGGCTGTGGACGCCGTGGAGGTGCCGCCCTGCGGTGCGCGCCGTGTTGTTGTGGTGCATGTGTTTCTTCTTCCTTGCGGTTCCGATAGGGTTGATTTATGTTAATCACGCCATAGACGCGGTTGCGGATGATCCCGACGAACCGGCCTATTATCCCACCTCTTCTCTTTCTTTCTTTCTCCACACTTACCTAGATCCCTAGACTACTCAGCCCTTGATATCACTTGGATATCGAAGGATTGACCCGGGTCGTGAGGAGAATAGAAGGGAAAGAAGGTCAGATAGTGGGTGATGTCACTAACACGAACTTAACCTACGGAGTCGAAAAGAGGAAGAGGTTGTGTGGTCACCAGGAGCCAGAGAGGTTATGATGATTAAAAGAAAAGAGATGAACTGATAAGGGGAAGAATGACTGGTTACCTCATTGAATGAGGAGATTGTGTGGGTTCTATCTACTCCTTCCTCGGCCGGCCGGGGAAGAAGAGCCTTGGAGAAACTCGCTTGCCTAAAAAGAAGTTAAGAATGAAAGCACAACAAAACAACGATTAGAACTAAGTGGAAAGTAGCAACTATTTGTAAGAAAGAAGAAGGATGACAAAAGGGGTTGAACGAACCGGATTAGGACTAACTCCTAACCCCTCCTAAGAAGGATCTAAATGACCTAGTGCTAAAGATGCATTAGACTATGCTAGTATGATATGCATGGTGAAACCGGACGGAAAATAAACAAACGAAAAGAAGATAAGGAAGAAGGTCGTTGGGCCAGCTTTTGGAGGTTGCAGGCGTTCTGATTTCGGGTTGCCTGTTGTCTTGTCAGAGGAGCGCTTAAGACCTCCCAAGCAGCTTTTGACACGCACTTTTCCCGGTTCCAACAAAGGGGGTGTCAAGACTTCCAACTCCTTTTTGGAGACTTCTTGAGGCTCTTTGAGATGAATTTCAATGGCTTTTAGTGATATGAGGAGGTTTGGGATGGTTTTTCGGTTGTGTGGAATGGACGGAGTGGAAGAGGTGTAATGGGAGGATTGAATGACTTAGGGATGTGATTGAGGGCTCTAGAGTGACTTGGAGGGTGATGGGAGGGTGTTTTTTATGCTCAAGAAGGGTCTCTCTGTGGAGTTATAGCTCCAGAAATCTTTTTTTTGGAACCTCTTGAATGTGGGAGAAGGGTCCCCTTTTATAGATCCGAAGAAGTGACCCAGGCGCTCCAAAAGTAGGTCGCCTGGCTTTGCGGCTTCGAAGGGCTTGCTAATCCGCCGACAAATCGGTGGGTCAGCACGTCCGACCATACCGATCGCCACCTACCACCCTGGGTGTCAGTTGTCAGTTGTCAGTGTCGACTCCAAAAATGGGTTCTGGATTGGCACCTCAAGAGAAGTTGAAAGATAGAATAGGGGAAAAAGGGGAGTGAATTGGAAAACACTCGAAAAGTGGTAAAGAGTCGTCACCTCGGTCCCACACTCACATTGATCCCCGAACTTTCATCTCACGGTGTCGCTCGAGCACCAGAGACGGTTCGGGTCATGTAGGAGGAGAGTAAGGAGGAGTTGAACTTAGAACATGTATAAAAAGTGGTCGCCAGGAACCGAGGGCTCCGCTTTATAGAATAAAAACAAGATTGAGTTGATTTGACCATGTGTACCTTAGCGTGGGAGATTGGGATGTGGGTTCAACCTTCTTCCTCTTCGGCCGGCCGATGAGGGAGAGTCCAACCAGTGCTAGCTTGATGTATTTGTGCAACTAGAAGACAATAAGACAAGAAAACAAGTGAAGAAGGATTAGAACTGAGTGAAGTGTAGTAACTTGTAAAAACAATAACATAAACGACAACTGGAAACAAACTCACCGGATTCGGGGTTAGCCCTAACCCCTTTTTTTGGTTTTTTTATGATGCATGAAATGATGCAAGATTGAATAAAAATGATGCTTAAATATGAACTAAATTATTTTAATGAAGAGTTATCAAAGAGAGTATGAATGGTTAAAGACAACACATCCCAGGCAAAGTGGCAACCGGGTTGAACAGATTCAATGTAAACTACGCAACTCTGATGCAGAGACCGTAATGAACAGCACAAATGTCAAAATAAAGTGCTGTTTGTTTCAAAATAAATAGGACTCACCGAGGGTGTTTTGATATGAAGACAAGTTTTCTTGAATCTTATGATAAGTAATCTTATTTTACCTGATAAACCATATCTTGGACAGTGAAGTTCTGGAAACTCCCAGCACAATGTCGATGTAGGACATGCTATGGAAACCACAGATATCTGAATTGAATTATTCTTGTTGTAAATAAAAGAGGACTCACCTAGGAACAATTTCTATGAAGGATATATAGGCTTAATCTACGATTCAATGTACTGAAATTGACTGAGAATATGATGACTTAGAAGAGAAGACTTCGGATCTGTCTATGCAGCGCCGGTGTTGAAGCCATAACAAGCCAAGTAAATGTCAGAATTGATCTCCATTTGTTGGATATGAAATATATATTGATTAAGCACACTAAATCTGGCCTAAAAATTATTATAAATATCTGTAGAAGCTGATGATCAGCAGTGCAGCACGTCGGAGCATAGACCGGCTTCTTCTTCACTTTGGGATGATCTCTGGGAACCGGGACGAAGAGAGGACGATTTGGGGAGGTTGGGACGATCCAAGGGTGGCTGGAGGATCAGGATAAGAGTGTTGGATGATAAGGATGCCCTCCTTAGGTCGTTCATATGAGTCTCTCTTTATAGGGGATAAGAACCAGGTCAAAAAATAGCAAGTTTTGATACATCCGACCATATGTTGGATTTCCTCCATTTAATGTTGCTAATTTTTATCATGAGGCATATAGAAACTTACCCAAATGATTGAGAGGGATTATAAACCATGGATCACATTCCCCATGTTCAAAATATGTCTCCACTTGAAGAGGAAACAAATCTAGTCTAAAAATGGCAAGTTTTGATGTATAAGACAACAAGTTGGATTGCCATCATTTGATGATGCTAATTTCGACCATGAAGCTTCCGGATACTTTAACAAGTGATATGGAGGAGGAAAAAGAAAGGTAAGGTCGTGGATTTTTCAGATATGTGCCCAATGGGCTGGGCTTGCATGCAATTGGGCTTGATCGGTGCTGCATGCAGACAGAACTGTGCATCTGACTTTCAAAGGGTGCTACGGACAAATGGGAGATCAGAATTGAATGTTGTTTGTTGAAATGGAAATATAACTCAGAGAATAAGATTATTCATGTTGAATACCTTTTCATTAGACGTCCATATAATCCTGTGAAAAATTTAAAAATAGAGGATATGCTGGGAAAAGCATAATCTGGCACACCACCAAGAGTCTCTTGTTGGACAAACATGGATTTGATTAGAAATTAACAAATCATCCTCATATTTCTAATAAGCACCTCGGCTCATCCAAAAGGGTTGTTCATCATGATTTTGATGGTCTAAAAGAGATGTTGCCAATGGAATAATGGTTTAAGCTCTAAATAAGGCCAAATTGGCGTGTCTATAGTCAGCGGAGATCCCGGCGCTCTGACAGGGAAGCACCTACAACCTACGGCTGACACACTGTAAATTCGGCGCATGCGGAGCCTGCGGTGTTAGTTGGCCAGCGGGGATCCAGGCGCTCTGGCAGTGGAGCGCCTGCATCCTCGGTACAATTTCGACAACGCATTGTTGACTGTCCTGAAAAGCCGGCTATCACGGGCGGAAATCCAGGTGTCCCCGAAGAGGAGCGCTTGGACCGTCGTACGGCTTTGAATACGGCATTGTCTGGCCGGATAAAAGGGGGAAAAGGTGGGAAATACCAAGCGCTTCGCCGGCACGACTCCAGGTGTCGTGACATTAGGATGCTTGAAGATTTTTCTAACATTTGGTCATTTTTATGTCGAACCGACTTTCCTGACCGAGAAAATACAAGTTTTGTCTATAAGAATGAGATTGTAGTTCTTGCAATTTGGCCGAATTCGCGTATCTACATCTTGCCTCGCCTTGGCGTCGGTTTTGCAAGGGAGTGGTGCGGAGCGTAGCGGAGACGACCATAGTGAGGTGTAGTGGAGTGGAGCGGTGGCGGACTGAAAAACTGATGCCAAGGTGTAGATTGAGATACGCAACTCGCAACCTAACCATGAAAATTGAGCTTTTCCAGGCTCCTCAATTACGTTTTGTTTCCTCCGAACCGCCTCGGTAGTTGATTGGAAAAGAGGTGTGCCATGGGCACGAGAGAGGAAAATAAAAAACCTACTCCCTGCGTGCGGGTGTAGACACGCAATTTTGGCCTAGTTGGAGAGCTTAAATTCTTGTTTTCATGAAGTATATTTGAGTAACCTTTCAAGGGAACCGAGTTTTCCGGAAAAATTGAGGTTTTTGGTACATTTCAAAGAGGGCGGTGCCATGTTTATAAGGGCACCTGGCGCCCTACTTATAGGGCACCAGGGGCGCCCTGTATACAGGGCGCCTGGATCCAAATCAAATAGATTTGACAGGATGATTTGACCCCCCGCAGTGACTCGTCTAATCGATTTGACATATCTCATGATGCTGGAGCCCCATATACAGGGTGCCATGACGCGTGGCACTGTTTTTCGAAAATGGCCAAAGTGCCCTCTTTTGAGCTATAAATAGACCTCCATTTGGAGCTTGGAGGAGGTTATAACTTTGTGCCACCCTAGAGCTCATCCAACACCACGTTTCTAAGTCATTTTCACCTCGCACAAGCCTCCCAACCGATCCAAAATCGTCCACCAAAAACCCTAAAAACCTTCTGTTTCTGTCACCCAGAAACATGGTTTTTCTCCAAATTTGAGAGCCTCTATCCGTCTCTCCTCTTACATCCAGCATCCAAACCACCTTTCATTAGCTTCATTTGCATATTGTCTACAAGGAGGAGCCCCTACTTCGTCCCGGAAGCCGCCCAGCACTCCGAAGCGGCGTTGCGAAGAGAGGAAGAAAATCTGTTCGGGCCAGACTTAGTGCCCCGTATACATGGAGCTTTGACCTTGGTCAACGTGCCCCATAAAGGGGGCACCTGCTCCTGGCGCTCTATATATAGGGCACCAGGAAGGGTAGAAGCTCGTTTTGTCATTTTCGGAGTCCGATCGCCCGTTTAATCGAGTTATTGTCTTCCTTTTTCGTCTTAGCACTGTTCATCATGTTATTTGGCATGTCTTACATCATTTTGCATCTCATATATGTTTAAAAACCTACCAAAAATAGGGGTTGGGATTTAGTCCCAATCCGGTCAGTTCCTTCCATCTTTCATGTTTACACTTGAATTTGAGCATGATTCTACACTGTCACGAGAACTAATGATCTTTTCACTTGTTTCTATGTTTTCATATGGATATTTGTAGGTAAATCCGATTGAGGCGGAGCTTCAACCGGATCGAAGACGAAAGACTCACTAAGCTCTCTTCTTTCGGCCGGCCGAGAGAGGAGAAGTCAGAACCCAACAATCTCCCCGCTTCCAAAGGTACGACGGTCATTTCTCCATTTCATTTATTTTCATTCTACTATATTTTGGAGCCTTTGGCTCCTGGCGACCACACCCACTAACATCCCATCCACCAAGTCCCCCAAGCAAGCGTAGGGGCCGGAAGAGAGAGATCTACGGATGTCCTGTTTCGGGTGCCTACACCTTTTGGCGACCACGGTGGGACCGACTTTGCTTTAGCGAGATCCTATTTTCTTTCCTAAGAATGTCCATTTGAAAAGCATGTTTACTTTCATTTCCATTTCCATTTCCTTACATTGTTGCTTGTTTACGTTGCTTACTACTTTCTTTGAAGTATCATCTACTTTTCTTCAAGTTTACTTGCCCTCCCTTTATCTTTTTAAAAGCATGGCAATGTGATTTTTAGCTTTGTTTATCATCTTATTTCAATTTAGTATCTTGAAGATCATCCTATTTCATGCCTTGACAAATATGCTTGCCTATTTCCTTCCATGTCTAATTTCGTTCTAGTAAATTTGCGAAGCATTTCTAGTCAAGGTTAAGTGCTCCTTTCCATTTTAGTTTTTATTTTATATTATCTCATTTTCTTGTTTACTTTCTTCCTACAACATCTCATTAATCATTGTATGCTTTTATTTTCTTCTTGCTTGCTCTTTATTCCTTGACATTTCACTCGCATTTAGTTTGCATTGGGGTTTCGGCTCCTTAGGTCATCCGAGAAGGGAGGCTCTCTCCTCCCAAAGCCCCACACACTCAAACACCCCTCTTGGTGGTTGCCAACTCCTCCTCCGAGGATTCCCTCTCGGAAGGACCGGGTAGCTTCCATCAAGACCTCCATAAGTCCCCAGACGTGAAGGATTCCCTCTTCACTGATCGGGCTGGTTGTACCATTTTATCCCAAAACCCGGAGTACCTATTACCTATCGCTGTGAAAAGAGTGACAACCTTAGATTGCTCGGCGTTGTGAGAGCATAAGGTCCTACCCATTTATTTGAGTGGACAATATTTCTCTTAACAAGCCATTAATTTGAGGTTGAAACAAAAAAAATTTGCGTTAATCATTCCAAGTCTTCACTATTACATGTTTGCAAACAAAAACTGAAAATTAAACAAAAATCCCAAAATCACCTAAAAAGAACCAAAACAAAATTTTTTTTGCTTGAGGTTAATTTGCTTGACAACTTGCTTGTCCGACAAAAGAAAATCAAAACAAAAAGGGGTAAAAAATCAAAACTAAAAAAAATCCTTAAGCTTTTATTTGTCAACCTTCTTTTTCTATTGTGTTTATGAATTTAAGGTCAGGTCGAGTTATCGGAATGGCAGATCAAAGATACGAGCAACTACAGTTGGAGTATGACCAATCTTATTTCTACCCTGATGCCGTATGTGCCGTCATTGAACCCGAAGTTCTCCCCGAACCTAGTCAAACTTCTCCTCGACCCAATCCAAATTCACTTTGGGAGGCATTTTCTCATACTGACCCTACCCAAATTCAGGCTTGTAGACATGCCAAATTCGCCTAATTCAGAGCATAAAACTCATGTTTTATAGGGTAAACATGTGCGATTGACCTTATAATGATGCCGGGTCTTTTTAAGTTGACTTGGAGCTTCGCCGAACGAAATCGGATGTTTTCTAATGTTTTCCGCAGAAAGTCGTAATTTCCGAGCGAAAGCCACACGTAAATCGTGTAAACACGGAAGTTGGCTGAATGACCAATGCCTAATGATCATGCATTGAAGGTTATGGTCCTATTCACACCCCGAGCAAGTTTTGTTGCATACCGTGCCTTTCCGGTTTGCCGTCGGAGTCATTTTGACCTGTATTGGATCTTCTGTTCACTGTCCTAATTTCCGGATAAAATTATGAAGTTTTGAAGGGTGTGATGGCTGATCCGATGATATATAAAGCTTCTTCGGCCTGTTATCTTTCTAACGCAACAAACGGCGTCGAATTCCGAGTTCGGGAGTGTTCGCAATGGCTTCCGGAAGAAGGACGCGCGAAACCAGTCCCATGCGCCCGGGTTCCTGGTCACATGCGCCCGGGACTCAGGGCACGTGCCCATGCGCCCTACCAGTGAGGCACGTGACCTTGTGCCCTCACTTGAGGGCACATGCGCCCCACCCTGGAGGCACGAGGGACCCAGTTTTTCACTGGGACTCTACCACTAAACCGCCGATCGGATAATACCTTTTTTATCGATATTTGTGCCCATGCGCCCTCACTGGGGGCACATGCGCCCCTCAGTGGGGCGCATGCACCCTGCACCAGGGCGCATGCGCCCAGGGGTGGGGCGCAAGACCCCTATTTTTTAGTCCAGATAACGCTGCTCGTTCTCCTATAAATTAACTCTGATTCCGGTCATTCCAAGGGCATGGGCACGACCCCCCAGGCATATCAAGACATCCAACCTCCCTCCTGCATTTATTTTGTGATTTTTAGAGAGAGAATTTCTAGTTTTTAGAGAGATAAAAGTCGGTTCAAGAGAGAGGAAGGCTGCTCTGCAGGTGATCTGCCAAGTCTCTCTTCTTCGGCCTATACAGCTGTGTGTGGACGTCTTCTGCAATATCTCTCTTCATAAAAGTTCTTCCTCTCCAAGTCTTCTTGAGTTTGAAATCGACGGAACTTGATTCCAAGGTCGGGGCTGGTCGTGACGAGCGCAGAATCAAAGTCGCGCCTGGCCGATCCTGGACTGCTGCTCGGCTTTTTCGACAACCCAGATTTGGCTATATCTTTCTCTATTCAACTCAGAATCTTTCAGTTCTTTTTCCTATCTCTTTGTTGAGTGATTCTACATACTCCTATTATTTTTTTACATTTTTTTAAATTACTTTTATTCTTTTATTACGAAAAATAAAAAAAAAGGGGTTAGCGATAACCCGAATCCGGTCAGTTTCTAGTCAATTGTGTGTTTTATGTTATTTTCTTTACATATACTCCACTTTGTCTAGTTATAATTGTCTATTTAACTTGTTTGTTTGTCTAGTTGCACAGAATATCAAGCACCCACCACGTTGAGGACTCTTCTTCATCGGCCGGCCGAAGAAGGAAAAGCTTTAACTCACATTCTTCACGCTAAGATACATACGGTCATTTTAATTCTATAAATCGGACCCCACGGTTCCTGGCGACCACATTTATTTCTTCTCACCCTCCTCCCACATGACCCGAACCGTATCTTTGGTAATCGAGCGACGCCTAGGGATGAAAGTTCGCGGATCAATGTGAGTGTGGGACCGAGGTGAGAGTTGCTTTCCATGTTTCTTCCTTTCTTTTCTCATCCCCTCTTGAGGTGACGATCTGGGTTCACGGACTTCCCTGAAAAGGAGAGGACCCCATCAAATTTTCAGAGTCTACAGCTTTGTGGCGACCACGGTGGGACAAGCAATGTCTTCAACCGTGGGTGCGTAGTGTTTTGTTTGCAACTAGTTCTAGTTCTAGACCAGTTCCCACGTGAGCCTTTCCTTCTTTCCACCTCTCTTAACTTAATGCCATCTCAAAATTTCTGATTTCACCCACTTTTCATCAGATCTGAAGTGCCAAGTATGCCATTTAATTTCTGTCATTTTATTTAAACTGGTTCCCACATGAACCACCCTTTTTCTTTTAAACCGGTTCCCGCGTGAACCAATCTCTTTCTTTACTTCGGTTCCCACATGAACCAAACCATTTTATTTTAGATCTATCCCAACATGGATCATATCTTTATTCACCTTTAATTGGTCCCACGTGGCCCTCTTTTTACCATTCAAACCGGTTCCCACGTGAACAACCTTTTTACCCAAAACCGGTTCCCGCGTGAACCACCTTTACCTTTTACCCCGGTTCCCACGTGAACCAGCTTATTCTTACATTGGTCCCCACGTGGACCACCCTTTTGCTTGGCTATCAGATTTGAATCCTCTTCTTTCCATCACCTTTTCACTATCTCCATATTGGCTCACATAAGAAACAAGGTCTGGATTCTAGTTTCTAGTTGCTTGTCTAGTTTCTAATTGCTTGTCATGTGTCATTGCTTGTTTATTTAAGTTCATGTTTTGCTTATTACTTGCTTTATTACTTCATTGCATTCTCTGCTCCTTCTCTCTACCTCCTTCTTTTACACTTTTTTGAGGTGGGACCTCACTCTCTCATCTACACCTCCCATCCAAAACACCCTCTTGGTGGATTCTGACCTCTCTTCTGGGATATTCCTTCCTAGTTGACTTGGTTGGCTTTCATCAAGGCCTCCATAATTCCCTATACGTGGAGTATTCCTCTTCACGATCGGGTTGGTTGTACCACTCCCCAAAACCCGAAGCATCCTACGTTACCTACTCGTGGTGAGATTGTGTGAAACCTAGGTCATTGGAGATTGGAGTTAGGATCCTAACCCATTTGTTGAGAGAAAAATTCTTAACAAATCCATAAACCTAAGGTTTAGTCAAAATCATTGCGTAATCTTGCTTTCAAGTCTTTGCATCACTTGCATGTCAAACAAAAATTTAAACGTCTAACTTTTTGCAAAATACTAAAAAAAAAGTTCTTTGTTTTCTTTGTCAATTTGTTTGTTTTACTTTCTCCTTGAAGTTCAATGCAACTAAGGTCTGGAAGGCACGTTGGAATGGTGGAACATGCTGAACATCGAGAGCACGAGATGGGTCATCAACCAAATACGTCAGATGGTCGTGTTAATCCATTATTTGAGTCAGAAGCGCAAGAGGTCCCTCAACCATCTGCTCCTCGTGATGTTGAACAACTCTTTAGGGAGTTGTCTCTCTATACCGACCCAGAAACCTATGCCCGCATACAATCCATGGTGAAGGGCAAAATGGCTTCAGATCAAGCTGAAGTTAACCAAGTTGCCTTATCTCCTCGTCCTCTAGTTCAACCACCACTCATTCAATCACCCTTTGTTCAACCACCTGTTGTTCAAAAATCTATGATTCAACCATCTGTAGTTCAACCATCTATAGTTTAACCGTCTGTGGTCCAACCCTCATTTGTTCAGCCATCTTATTTCAACCATGTTGCTCCCTTGGCCGATCAAGTCATGGGACAATCTTCAGTAAATTTGCCAAGTCATGCTCCTCAATTCCAAAATCATGTCTCTAACCATATACCCCAACCAGTAAACCAAGAACCTGCTCTCACCCAGGCAATCGTGGATCAGCTCACCCAGATGAATGAACGTTATGAAGAGCTAAGATGTCGCCTAGACTCCAAGTCAGTTCCTGAAATATCCATTCCTTCTCTGCCAGTCCTACACCTGCCACCTTCTGAGCTACCAGTTTATCGCCGCTACAATGGTACTGGCAATCCTTTTCTCCACTTAAAAGATTTTTTTCACGAGTCCTCGTTCTGGAAAGATGATCGTAGGGTTCTTGCTTTCTTATTCCGCCGATCACTAGAAGGGTTTGCATTGGAATGGTTCTACTCGCTCGACTCCTTTGAGGCAGGAGACTTCGATATTGTCAAGACCAAATTCTTGCAAAGATACAGAGACCGGGTGGCACCAGCATGCTCCATTACAGACTTGATTGCTGAAAAGATGAAGCCAGAGGAAGACTTCATAAAGTTTGCTGATCGCTGGAGGGGAATGACAGAGAAATTGATAGATGTGATTTCTGAAGGGGAACAAGTAAAGATGCTTATTGGCAACACTACACCTGCCTTGAGGAATGTCTTGATCATGCACCGTCCTACCACAATGAATGTACTCTATGACAGTGCCCGATACTTGCAAGCCCACCTCAAGGATGCCACCATGATAAACCCTTTTGATCCTAAACCTAGAAACCTCAGGAAAACCCCCTCTGCACCAGTTGGTCCTACAACCGAAGAAGTGGTAAACAACGAAGCTATAAACACTGTGGGGAACCAGGGAGGGAACCGTCAAAACCAGTTTAGAAACCCACCACAAAACCTTTCTTATTACCCCCCTCAACAACAGGTTAGGCCACAACAACCATGACAACCACAACAACCCCCGCAACAAGTAGCACAACCCCAGCAACCTCGTCAACCTACCTACAATAGGGCACCGCCACCACCCAATCAGGCACCACGAAGGGGAGGTCCTAGGAGAGAGAACTACCAGCAACCCCCTTACTCCTTGACCGACATATTCAATGTACTCATGGCGAAGAAACAGTTGGAATTGCCCAAGGAAAGAGAGGTTTGGCCAACAAATGTTGATATGTCCTGATACTGGGCTTACCACCGGTGTCCTGGTCACACTGTAGAAGTGTGCTTTCAATTCAAGGATTACATCCACGATCTGAATGACCAAGGCAGCATTGATTGGGTCCAAATGGAGGAATGCATACAAGCTATGAAGGATAGGCAGCAGCAGTGGCAACGTCCACGGGCTCAACCTCAACAACAACCTGGCTTGGGGATTGTTCATAATCTACTCCCATTACATTCTCCCGCTCCAGCACCGGCACTAGCACATCCAAACCCAGGAATTAGTCTAGTACACTCCATTGTCCAGGGAGATGCCAATCGTGCTCAAGGTTGGCAACTAGAAAACCAAAATACAACCATGCCTGTCAACCCGGCTAGGCCTCCTGCTAGGAACCCTCCTAGACAAATAATCCGTGCACCTTCTACTCCACAATCCGTGCATCTTCAAGGGATCACTCAGCCAATTGAAACTGTGAAAAGGCCACGCAGGCAGGGGTTGGGATATGAATAGGGTACCATCCCAAGGAGGATCTTCCAGCCAGGATATGCCATGGGGCTCCATACATTCTTTATAAAAGGGGAGACCATGATGATGGCTAAAGATGGCAAAAGTTCTGTGATAGCTGTCAAGAGAAGAAAGGCTCCAGACGAAGAAGAAGAAGACTTGGAAGACTTATGCTTATCTTTGACTCGTTTGTTCTCGAGTGGGGAAGAGTATCAAGAACCACCCAAGGGCAGTGTCGACTCCGAAAACGGGTTCCGGATCGGCACCTCAAGAGAAGGTGAAAGATGTAATTGGGGAAAGGAAAGGGGAGTGAATCGAGAAACACTCGGAAAGCGGTAAAAACTCCTCACCTCGGTCCCACACTCACATTGATCCCCGAACTTTCATCTCACGGCGTCGCTCGAGCACCGGAGATGGTTCGGGTCATGTGGGAGGAGAGTGAGGAGGATATGAATTTAGAACATGAATAAAAATAAAGTGTGGTCGCCAGGAGCCGCGGGCTCCGATTTATGTAATGGAAAGAGAAAGAAGTTGACCGTGTGTACCTTAGCGTGGGAGAAAGGGATGTGAGTTCAACCTTCTTCTTCTTCGGCCGGCCGATGAAGAAGAGTCTCAAATCCAATGCTAGCTTGATCAACCTGTGCAACTAGAACAATGAACCAAGTGAAGAGTTTGGTTAGACTTGTGAAGTGTAGTAAGCTTGTAGAGAGAATATGAGAGAGAAGCAATTGGAATCGAACTCACCGGATTGGGGTGAGTCCTAACCCCTTTTTTTGTATTTTTGATTAGGTAAAAATGATGTAAATAAACTAAAAGATGCTTTAAAACAATAAATAAACAGAGTTAATGGAGTTGAGAAGGCTTATAGAATGGATCGGCTTGAGTTGAAGCCGAGTTGGTTGAGAAAAGGCCGGTTCGGGTAGCTTTGCACCCTTCTGGCGCAACTTCGGTGCAGAGGATGCTACGGACGACCCCGATGTCAGAATCGAGTTCCGTTTGTTGAAGTAGACAGAAAACTCAGAGAGGAAGAATTTCAATGTTGATGACTTCTCCGAAATCCGCCTGTAGAAGTCATTAAAAATTATGAAAGGGGGCGGATATCAAAATCAGAACCTGGATGCGCGCCCTCAGTGTAGCAACCGTCACGAACAAACGGCAAGTCGGAATGGAGTGCCGTCAGTTGGGGACGAAAGAGGACGAAGAAAGGGACAATTTGTATGTTGAAGACTTTTGCAGCAGAAGCCTCGGATTTTCTCCAGAAGTCGATGAAGACGGTTGATGAAGAACACCCGGATCGAGCCTTCTCCTTCACCTCGGGATCGGTTTCTTGACTTCGGATCGCCTTTGGACGTCGGGACGGCTTTAGAGAAGAGCTTGGACGGCCTTGGGACGAGCTAGGCACCGGGGTTCAACCTTGGTTCGTTGAGAATGGCCCTCAATTTATAGGGGAAGAGAGCCGGTGCAAAATTTAGAAACTGGATGTACCGCGCCCCCGCGTTTCAAAGGAGACGAGGGCGCGCAGGGCGCGCCCTCAAACCAAGGGCGCGCAGGGCGCGCCCCCAGTTCGGGGGCGCGGTCTGCGCGCCCTCCTGTTTCAAAGGAGGCGGGGGCGCATTCGGCGTCTCACTGCTAAATATCGACGGAAACTTCCGGAAATTGCTAAAACTTGACTTGACATACGTAACGCGCCCCCGAACCGGGGGCGCGGTACAAATAAGTGAAAATCCTCCCCCGGCAACCTTCCAAAAACCCGGTTTAGAAGGCGCTAATCGGGGTAATTTCCGATTTAAAGCAACTGACCGCGCCCCCGCTTTTCAAAGGGACCAGGGGCGCGCAGGGCGCGCCCCCAGTTTGAGGGCGCGCAGGGCACGCCCTCAGGTTGAGGGCGCGCAGGGCGCGCCCTCCTCTCTCAAGAGGAGTGGGGGCGCGGTACACTCTCTCTCCTGCGCGCGTGTTCCGCGAGCCGTATCTTGCAAACGGGATGTCCGATTCGGCTCCCGTTTGTCGCGTTGGAAAGAGGGCCTCCAACCGCACCTCCTCAAGTCGGTAAACCAGCCAGAATGACTCCCGATGTTCGCACGGGGCTTTCTACCGGTTTACCCTCTCGCGGAAAGCCGAAACCCGGTGCGAAGATCCGAAAGAGCACGGTTCCGGTCGAGAAATATCGGGTCAACTCGGGATGACTTGAAATGATGACCGAACAAGTCCGGTACTATTGGACAATCCGAAGTCATCGAAAAATCTGAGATTAACCCGGTAAACGTGAATCGAAAGCCGTAAAAGCCGCGAAACCCTAAAATTGACTAAACCGGCCTTATAGCCCCGGTTGATAAAATATACGGCTAGAATCGACCCGGATGACCTGAAAAGACCCGGTGATGACCGGAAAGGCCTAACATGTGGTCCGGGATAGCCGTGTCGGCACGAATCGAAAAGCCGTAACGAAAGCCGTCATTGACCGACGCCTACCGAAATGACTTCTCGGAAACCCTGAATGTTACGGAACACATGCGGGACTCCCGAGACCTTCAATTATGGACCATTCAAGGTCGGTCATTGAGCAGGCTTCGTATTTTTACAGTTCACGCGCGGCTCTCGCTTGAAGGTTACGGCATTGTTCCGGAAATCTTCGGTCCATTCTCAACTCACAAGGGGCTCCACCAATGTCCTTAGCTCATCTCCACGAGGTAATCCGGATCAGATAACGGTCAAATAGAAGATATCGCCTATGGAATAAGAGTCTAGGGCTCCGAATCAAGCCAATTTGGCGTGTCTACAGCTTGCCTCGCCTTGATGTCGGCTTTGCAAGGGAATGGCATGTAGCGGAACGGAGTGAAACGTAGAGAAAGCGTAGTGAAACGAGATGGATCGTAGTGGAATGTAGTGGAGTGAAATGGCGATGAACTGAAAAGGTGGCATCAAGGTGTAGATATAGACACGCTCAACGACCAGATTCGGCAAGATGAATCTCCTCAAGTCTCCTGGTTAACCGCCATGTTTCATCAAGTCTTCCTATGTTCGATTGGTAAGAGATGTGCCATTGGCACGAGAGAAGAATAGCCAACCCCCAACGCGGTGGGGAGTCCCCGAAACATGGGTTCGTAGGTTCATCATCAGCCGGTAACCCGATCTTTGCGGTGTTCCTGTACTGTGATGGGCTAAAGTTTAAAAAGAGATTTGTTTGAAAAAGTAAAAGAATACCAATCGAGCACATTCAGGCTCTCAGATTCATTTAAGTCTTTCAAGAGACAAGATTCAATTCGGAATGGAATGATCTCAGATTCCGAAAGGCAAATGTTTAAGCATAGACCGCGAAGATATGACGGTGCAAGTTCTTGATCAAAATTGAAGGCCCTTGGCGAGATGAATTGGCTGCCATGGTGGGATAAGTAGCAAAAGAAGTTGCAATGGCCTTTGTGGTGAAAGATTTGAGGGCACAAAGTGGTTACCGAACACGGTGGGATTAATAGACACGGTGGGATATTAGAGAGGTTGGTGGGACTAGAGATCATGGTGGGATTAGAGAACATGATGGGATTAGAAAACACGGTGGGATTTAGAATGGTCGAGAGAGTGAGAAGGTGAAGTTTAGGAAATGATGTATGCAATGATAAAATAAAATGTAATGCAATTAATGCTACATGATGCATGTTGGGCTCAAGAAAACAAAACAAAACTTGTATAATAAATAGTTGAAGATATAAATGTTCTATGAGGTCAAGATACCCATTCGGGAACTATCGTCCCTCACAGCACAACTTTGGCTTATCCGTGAGCATTAGAGATGACCCGACCGTCGTAGATTTTGATGAAGGGGATCTCAGGTCAAGTCTTCTCCATGCTCATGGTCTTCAACATCAATGCATAAAATAAATAACACACGACTAGTGACATATATGCTAGTCGGCAAGTTATGGGGGTTTCCCATGTCGATTCTTCCATTTCTGCGAGCATTTTCTTTGCCACTCCTTTGGAGCATCACCGGAATGAGGCAATTGCGGCGGTATGGTTTCCATGCCTTCTCCACGTGGTCATTCTCCTGGAGTCAGTGGCAATCAGACACTGATATCTGTAGCAGGCTTAATCTTCTTCTGGTGTTGTATTTTGCTTTTCTTCCTTGTCATAGCACTTCTTGCTTCAATGTTGTTTGACTTTGTTGGCGAGATTCTCACCCCTCCTTGACTTGTGTTTCTTTCTGAAATACTTAATAGAAGGGTTAAATACGCTCTATGGCTTACCCCCTTGCCTATTGTTGTCTTGCCTTGCTTGTATGTCAAGGGGGTAGCCTTATTAAGAAGGTAATATGAACAAAATGACTGAAAATGAATAAGATAAGGGTTAAGAAAGCTTACTGCTATGGTGAGAGTCACACCCTTCTTGATCTTAGCATCCTGAAACACTTGATAAAAGGGGATTAAATCTTCACCATGGCTCATCTCTTTGCCTATTGTTGTCTGCCTTGACTTAGGTCAAAGAGAGGAGCCTTCTTAACAAGGTGTAATAACCTAAATGACCGAAATGAAATAGTTAAGAGAACTTACTGTCGTTGAGAGAACCTTCTCCTCTTATTTTAAAGTCCACGAAAACACTTGATAAAAGAGGATTAGATCTTCACAACGACTCATCCCTTTGCCTATTATGGCCAACTTTGACTTAGGTCAAAGGGAGGAGCCCTCTTAATGGGGTGATAATGAAGGTAAATATGCAATGCGGAAATGAAACATGCAAGACATAAAGATAAACATGAATGCTAGCAAAGGCAAAAATCAAGGTTATGCCAAGTTAGATGATGCATTTTTTTAGATTTTTGGAAAGTAAATTTTTTTTTTTAAATTTTTTTTATTTTTGTAGATATTCAACTGTTTTTTTTTTGATTTTTTTTTTGAAAATATTTGATTCTTTTGGATTTTTGAAAATATTCATTTTTTGGATTTTTGAAAAAAATTTGCTTTTTTTGGATTTTTGTGGAGAATGTGCCGGTATTGAGACCATTCATCGATCTTTGAGTGTTAATCAAGATTTAAGTGATAAACACCACGTGAAAAATAAGGTTCCATACCCAGAATCTTTCTTGCCCTCTTCTCTTGATCGGTTTGGATTCCCCCTGAGTTTGGACAGCCTACCCTACCCTAGGGGTTTTAAGATCGAAGAATAATAGAGGAAGTCTTTGATAGGATTTGGGGGTGTTGAGGAGGGTTTCTCTACTCATGCCCAAATTGCCCGTTGGGGTTCGGCCTCTTCGGGTCTTTTCTACATATGGCACTTATTTAGACAAGTCTTTGACCTGTGGGGTCATTGCCCATCTTTTGGTGCCTTTTCTTCATTTTCTATTCTTAGGGTACTCATTTAGACAGGCCCATATTTGTTTAAACTGTGGGGTTCATTGCCCATCTTTTGGCACCCTTTTGCACCCTATGAGACGGCCTCCTACTAAGGCGGCGGGCATTTTCGATACTATCCTCCTCTAGTCCCCTTCACCTATCTTGGACCGAATAGAAGAGAATAGGGTAAGGTTTCCTTTCCGCCTTGGGGGTTGGGCCTTGCTTCTCTTGAGGGTTGGGCTGTCTAGATTCTGGGATCGGGAGGTGTTGTGTGTGCAAGGTGATGTCTACCCTTGACTTCTAGCTAACACCCTTAGATCGATGACTTGATATCATACTAGAAATTCTCCATTTTCTTTTCTAAGGAAAATATTTTTTGAGGTAAACGCCGTTCCATGGATGGTTCAATTTTTCTCCATCGGGATATTTTTCAGTTATAACAAAAGGCCCTTCCCAGTTAGGTTGCAACTTGGAGCGGGGACCACCCGGCTTAACGAATATACGTTTAACTACCGTCTCACCGATTTCGAACTTTCTCTCTACCACCCTCTTTTGATAAAACCTTTTCAATCGGTTCTGATAAGTCCGGGCATGCTCGGAGGCGGCCAACCTTCTTTCATCTAGGAGTTCAAGTTGTGCAAGGAGAGATTCTCGCCTCTCATCGACTGGGATGTCCCTATCGAGTTGAACTCGGAGTGATGGAAGGAGTACTTCGTACGGGACCACCGCTTCCATCCCATATGCGAGAGCATACGGGGTTTGACCGGTGGGGGTCCGTACGGAAGTACGATAAGCCCATAGGGCATCTATAAGCTTATACGGCCGGTCTGCGAACTTGCTAGACTTACGGGTTTTCTTGATGATTTTAATCAAAGTTTTGTTGGTGGCTTACCTTGACCATTGCCTTGCGGGTAATAAGGAGATGAATGATGCAATGCGATGCGGTACCTGTTGCAAAGATCACGCAGATCTTGAGAGAGAAATTGCGGTCCGTTGTCGGTGACGATGTCGCAGGGTATCCCGAACACGGCGATGATGTTGCGTTTGATGAAGGAGCACGGTGTTGATGCCTTGATCTCCACGAACGCTTCCGCTTCGCCCACTTGGTGAAGTACTCTGTTGCCGTCGGGATGAACGATTTGGAACGGATTTCGAGTTAAGATCACTTAGAGGGCCAATGATATCGAAAGCCCACATGGCGAAGGGCCATGGGGCATGAATAGGATGAAGGGAAGATGCGGGAGAATGAATCTTGTCGGCATGGAGTTGGCAAGAATGACAGTGCCGGACAAAGATGGAGCAATCCTCTTCTAGGGTTGGCCAATAATACCCCTGCCTGATGATTTTCTTGGCAAGAGCTTGAGCATTGACATGGCCCCCACAGACCCGGAATGTGCTTCCTTAAGCACCAATTCGCCTCTTCTTCATCAACGCATCTCAATAAAATTCCGCTCGGACTCCTCTTGTAGAGCACCCCTCCAAGGATGGTATATCTCTGGGATACTCTCTGATGGCCTTCTTTTCTTTTGCATTTGATCCGGTGGATATGTCGATCTTGACAATACCTTGCGATCTCATCAAACCAAGGCCTCTCACCCTCATCTAACTCTTCCAACTCGACTAGAGAAACTTCCTCTTTCTGCTCTAGATACTCCTTCTGCCAAATTTCTCCTTAACTTTCGAAATCGCCCATCCTTAATCGGCGGCATCGACCTTCTACGGACATGGATAGTCCGCACTGTCTACCTAGCGGGACCGATAGAGATGAAGCTAAGGAGGCAAGGGCATCAGCAAGAATGTTCTGAGCTCGAGGAACATAGACAAAAGTGAGTTTGGAAAAGAGCTTGATGTAGCAAGAGGTGAGTTCTTGGTAAGGTTTGAGGTTTGGATGAGAAGTTCGGTATTTGGTTAGGACTTGGCGAAGGATTAGTTGGCTATCACCTATCACCCTCAATTCCATGGAACCATAGAAATGAGCGGCCTCCGGCCCCGGCCGGCAAGGCTTCATATTCGGCTATATTGTTGGTTCTTTGGGAAGTCAAGTGAAATGCTGTGGAATGGTGACACCCTCGGGTGATAGAAGGACGATTCCTATTCCCTTACCGTGTGAATTCGAGCCCCGTCAAAATATAACGTCCAAAGGTGGGAAGATCGGATCAACATTAGTTCGTCATCCGGGAGCTCTGATTGGACCGGGTCAAAGAGGGGTATAGGGTGATGGGCTAGATGTTCGGCAATGGCATAGCCCTTAATCGCCTTCTGAGGGACATAGGTGATATCAAGCGAGAGAGGAAGCTACGCAACGACCTAATCGATCGGTTAGAACAGTTTTCTCCGAAGGAATTTGATGGGATTGATGCGGGCAATAAGGTTGACCTCATGAGCTAAGAAATAGTGTTTAAGCTTCGAACTACCCAGACTAGTGCGGCACAGGTCTTCTCCACTACAGTATACTTCTGCTCGCAGGGATCAAAGATCTTTGATAAATAGTAAGTTGCCCTCTCTTTCCCTTCTTCATCAACTTGTGCAAGGACTGCCCCAAGAGAATTCTCCAAAACCGAGATATATAAAACTAAGGGCTTGCCAGGGGCTGGTGGTCTAAGCACAGGGGGACTAGCCAGGTATCTTTTCAAACCATCGAATGCATCCTGGCACTTCGAATCCCATTTGAACTCGGCCCCCGCCTTGGTCAACTCATAGAAAGGTTTACACCTTTGGGAGTGTTGTGAGATGAACCGGCGGACAAACTGTAGCCTCCCGATTAATCCTCGAAGTTCTTTCATATTTCTCGGAGGAGGCATACCAATGATTGCCTTGGCCTTGTTTGGGTCGATCTCTATGCCCCTTTTGCTCACTATGAACCCCAACAGTTTTCCTGAGGACACTCCAAACGTGCATTTCTTTGGGTTCATCTTCAATTTATATTCCTTAGCCCTTTGCAAGACCTTTCTTAACACTTCCGGGTGATCTTCTCGGCTTCTGGACTTAATGACCAGGTCGTCCACGTACACCTCTACAAGGGTATGCATCATGTCATGGAAGATAGCCATCATTGCCCTCTGATAGGTAGCACCGGCATTCTTCGATCCAAAGGGCATGACGACATAGCGATAGGTTCCCCAAGGTGTGGTGAACGAGGTCTTCTCCTGGTCCTCTTCGGCCAACCGGATTTGATTATATCTAGAATAGCCATCCATGAATGACAACATTTCGAATCCAGCAGTGTTATCAACCAGTACGTCAATATGAGGTAGAGGAAAGTCATCTTTAGGACACGCTCGGTTCAAGTCCACGAAGTCTATACGGATCCGAACTCGGCCATCCTTCTTCATGACGGGGACTATGTTTGCCACCCATTGCGGATAAAGGACGACCTTGATGAATCTTGCTTGATGTAACTTGTCGACCTCTTCTTTCATCTTAAGTGCAACATCGGGGTGGAATCTCCTTAATTTTTGTTTGACCGGGGTAGCTCAGGATTTCAAAGTTAGACGATGTTCAACTAACGAGTTGTCTAACCCCGGCATGTCCTCGTATGTCCATGCGAACGTGTCCTTATATTCTTCCAGAATTTTAATCAAACTCTGTTCCTCAGTGGGAGTGAGGTTTGCGCTTAGGAGGATTGTCTTGGGATCTTCCGGCGTTCCGAGATTCAATTCTTTTGTCAGTTCATCCGCCGTGGCTAATGGTTCTTCAAATCTTTTAAGTCCAGATGTATACGCATCAGCCAAGTCCTCAATTCCATCCTCGAAATCAGGATCTTTTTCTGATAAGACCTCGTAAACTCCCAGTGTATGATCTACATTGAATTCATCCTCATATTGGATTTCATTAAGCTGGATAGCATTTTCCAAAAACCTTGGCAGCCTTGCACATTCCTTGCATTTTTGAGCTATTTGTTGGAGATATCTTTCTGGCACACGTTTACCTCGAATTTTCTTCTTTCCTATCCTAACTACTCCTAAAGAAGACGGAATTGAAAAGGTGGTATTAACAGTGGGTGAAGGATCGAGCAGATCGATCAGTGAGTTGGAGAAGAGGGGTCCCTGGTTGGGAGCACCCTCCGAGACAAGTAGCGACGTCTCCTCGATGGAAAACTGAGTTTGCGAGAGGACGTTTTTTTTGGGTATTTTGGGTATTTCCAATAACAAAAAGGGAATGAGCTGATGGTGCTCGAGAAGAAATAGAAAGCTTAAGTAAATGGAAGAAAAATGGGCTCGCGGGCCCGATGATGACAAGAAATGGGCAGATAGGCCCAAAGCTGGTGAACAGATCTAAGGGGCACGTGGGCCCAAATGGTGGGCACGCGGGCCCAAAGCAAGAAAATAAATCTAAAGGGCACGTGGGCCCGACTGGTGGGCACGTGGGCCCAAGGTTGTTGGATGGGCATAGAAGCCCAGTGGAGTAAGAAGATTTGAATGGGCTCTCAGGCCCAATGATCAGTTCAGGTGGCCATTTTGGCCCATAAGTGGGAATTGGGCTAGATAGCCCATCAAGCGAATCCAAGAGGGATAGAGTGAGGATTTTGAAATACGTGACCGTAGGATACGGTTCACGCGGAATGTTGTTTGGAGGTGGGTTCGAGTGGACAAGTTGTTTAGAGATGGACTTGCCCTCGACTGGTTCTTCCTCCTCTATGAACAGCCGAGCCAAAGATGAACTCAGGTTGTCCACCTCCTCCTCTTGCTCTGGTACCTTCTTCCTCTTGACTGATTCTTCTTCTTCGTCCCCGGCCATCATCATGGTCTCCCCTTTGATAAAGAATTTTTGGAGTCCCATGGCATTTTTTGGCCGGTAGACCATCCACGGAGTGTAAGTGGGCTCAGAGCCAAGCCCGGGTCTCTTTGGTCTTCGTACGGCTTCAATGGGGTGCACAACCCCCTGCGGCTCCTTTCCCGGCCCCTTTCTGGCTGATAGCCCATCCCTTTCATCATCCGCCACGCAAGCGAATACGGAGGCGTTGTTAACACCATGACCTCGGGTAGCTGCGTAGTTGAAACCAACGGCTGGACGATTTTGATATTGGTAGTGCGAAGAGGGGTCATCCACGTCATTCGGAATGGGGATGTTGGTTACTTTGATCACTGGCCCTTGTATGGGAACTTCGGACAACGATGATTAGTGGAGGCAACGGCTCCTATTGCCTCAAGGTACGGGCGTCCCAAGATAGCTTTGAATGTAGGGTCCAATTCTAGAACGTGAAACTCGGCGGTGACAGCACACGGTCCGAGCCCTACTTTCAATGTAACCACCCCTCGTGCCGGCTTCCGGGAGTTGTCATATGCGGTCGCCGTGACGGCAGAAGGCTCGATTTCTTCATCGGAGATGCCGCAAAGTTGCAATGTTTCTGGCGGCATGACATTTATGGATGCTCCGGTGTCAATCAAGCAAGACTTGATCTCCACGCCTCGGATGACTACTGCAACGCGCAAGGCGTACTTTCTGATCTCTGGCCGTGCCAACTCCTCCTGTGTAAAGGTGAGTGCCGGATGTTCACTCCTCGGGGTCAGGACAGCAATGATCTTCTCAGGCGGGAGGTCCTCATTGACCATGACCCGCTGTAAGTATTGTTGCAAGATGTCCTGATGATTCTTCGACCTCTTTATCAGCTCTAGAATTGAAATCCGTGCCGGCATTTTGTCCAAGTGCTTCAATAGATCATATGCCGTGCCGGGCAACGGTTCTTCCACTACCTCCTCTTCTGCTTGCTCCTGTGGTTGTATCCCGGCCTGGGGGAAGACCCTTTGGAACATCCTCCCGCTACGAAATGCGGCGCCGGCGTGGTAGGGGGAAGTGGTGATGATGGTGATGGTAGGGTTGGTTGGTAGGTTGAGGAGCCCATGGTAGGTAGGGGTGGTGAGGATCGGATGATGAGGGGTCGTGGATTGGTGGAGGCCGGTATGTTGGGTGATGGTTGGGGTGTTAGTGGTGATGGTCTAATGATGAGGGGTCGTGGGGTGGCAGTGATTGGTAGGTTAGGTGATGTACGGGGTGTTGGTGGCGGTCTAATGATTAGACGCCGTGGAGGATTAATGGTGGTTGGTGGGTTAGGTTGGGGTGATGGTTGGGGTGCTGGTTGGGAGACGGGTGGCGGTCTAATGATTAAGCGTCGTGGAGGGTTAATGGTTGGTGAGGGTAGTGGTGTTTGGATAGTTTGTGGGCTGGGGGCAACTCTCGGTATGGAGAGTATGGTGCGGTTTGTAGGTGGGGTCGGTATGGCGGGCATGGAGGTGAGTTGGTCCTCGACACCGCCAACCACAGGAATGGTGGGTTGACTCCTCGATGGCGGAGTGGACGAGGCCGAGTCGTTGGTTTGGTGGTGCTGGTGCCGGTGCTTGTACGGGTGCATGTACCGGTAGCGGATCTTGGACTATGCCCAGGCCGGGCTGCTGTTGTGCTTGTTGTCGCCGTGGTTGATTCTGCCGTGCCTTCATGGCTTGTATAGACTCTCCCATCTGTGCCCAGTCAATGTTTCCCTGATCGTTGAGGTCATGAATGTAATCTTTAAACTGGAAACAGACATCCACCGTGTGCCCGGGATACCGATGGTAAGCGCGGTATTTTGTCATGTCAACATTTGTTGGCCATCCTTCTCTCTCCTTTGGAAGCTCTAGCTTCTTTGTTCAGCCATCAATGCATTGAAAATGTCGACGAGGGGGAATGGCAGTTGAGGGTAGTATTCTCTCTTGGGTCCCCCCCTCCTAAGTCGGTTGGCTGGTGGTGGCACTTGGTTGTAGGCTTGTTGTGGTGGTGGTGGTCGGTTGTAGACATGTTGTTGTTGAGGCGCTCGGTTGTAGGCATTTGGTTCTGGGGCGCCCGGTTGTAGGTGGGTTCTTGTGGTGGTGCTCGGTTGTATGCAAGTTGTTCTTGTGGGCGAGGAGGCTGGTTGAGGGGCTGGGCGGTATTGTTGATTGGGTGGTGGGTTACGGTATTGGCTTTGACGGTACCCACCCTAGTTACCCATGGCATTGATGCTCTCATTATTTACTACCCCTTCGGTGGTGGGTCCTACCGGTGTAGGCTTTCTAGTATTACGGGGCTTGGTGTCGAACGGGGTGATCATGGATGCATCCTTAAAGTGGGTTTGGAGGTAGCGGGCGCTATCACACACTTCACTCATGGTTGTTGGCCGGTGCATGATCAGAAGGTTGCGAAGGTTAGGCGTTGTGTTCCCAATGAGCACCCTCACCTGCTGCCCCTTTGAGATGGTATGCACAAGCCTCTCGGCCATTCCCCTCCACCGATCAGCAAATCGGGCAAAGTCCTCATCCGGCCTCATCTTTTCGGCAATTAAGTCGGTTATCGAGCGGTGGCCCCACCCTATCCTTGTACCTCTGTAGAAACTTTGTCTTGACAATGTCGAAATCCGCCGCCTCAATGGAATCAAGAGAATAGAACCAGTCAAGGGCGGCTCCATCCAATGACCGACGGAATAGGAAGGCAAGGGCTTTGCGGTCACTTTTCCCGGAATGAGGAGTCATAGAGAAAGCTCTTTAGATGGTTGAAAGGATTACCGGTCCCGTTGTAACGTTGGAAGGCCGGTATCTCTGAAGGAGGAAGGTGTAAAGCGGGAAGGATGGGACGAGAGATTTCGGGGATGGCTTTAGAATCGAGGCGGTGCCTCGTCTCTTCGAAGCGCTCATCCATCCGGTTGATCTTGTTCATTAACACACAGGTGAGGCTGGATTCTGAGCCGCGGGGGCAAAGTGTTTACTTGATTGGGTTGGAAAAGGTGGGTTGGAAATAGGAGCGGGTGCGAGAATTGTGTGAATGCCCCACAACGGGGTGAGTAGAGACACGGCAAGGTTGCCCGGGAGAAGAGATGAGTAAGGGCTTGGCTGCCGGTTGGGGTGGTGAGGGGGCTTGATTTCCCTCGATCGGAGCTTGATTGGTGGGCATCTTGCCCTTAGTGGCATATTGGACAATTGCAAAGGCCTCGGGATCAAGGTGAAGAGATAGATCCTTGAGAGCTTGTTCTATAATATGTGAAGTGGATCGGTGAGCGGGATCTTGGACCTCAGGTTCCATCACGGCATTAACATGGCCATCTGGTTGGACCATGGGTTGCTGAAGCTCGTAGTGACCCATCTCGTACTCCTCTTCTTGGCCGCAGTAGTCCGACATCCCGATGTGTCTTCCGGACCTTAGAGTGGGCATCCTGTCAAATTCCCTTACAAAATGGTTGAAAGAAAGCAAATGAAAGGTGTAAACGCAAAGAGAGTTTTTTTTTGTTTGGTTATGGTTGTTTGTTTGATTTGATTTGGTTTCAATTTTGTTGTTTGGCAAGCAAGTTGAACATAAAAAATAAAGGGATTTTTTTTTAGGTGTTTTGAAAGAGATTTTTTTTTTCTTTTCAATTGTTGTGAGCAAGCAAATTATGCAAACAAGGTTTTAAAATGACTACTCGACAATTATTGGGTTGAAACCTTAGATTAGATAGATTGTTAGCAATTGTTCACTCAAATTGGGTATGGTTCCTATTGCTTCAATCTTCAAGACCTAAGGTTATCACTCATTCACCATGAGTAGGTACTTGGGTTCTTCGGGTTTTGGGAAAGTGGTATAACCGGCCCAATCGTGCGGAGAGGAATACTCCACGGATGGGGACTTACGGAGGTCTTGATGGAAACCACCAAATCAACTAGGAAGGAATATCCCAGAAGAGAGGTAAGAATCCACCAAGAAGGTGTTTGGAGGGTGAGGGTGTGTTGGGAGAGAGAGCCCCCGCCTCGAATGCCCTACGGATCGGAACGAGTCCGGTACCCGATGCAAAGCTAATGAAAAAATGAAAAATGGAGGGTAGAAGGAGAAGAAGCAATCAATATGCAAACATGAATGAAAGCTATTAAATAAGTCAAGCAAGTGAATGCAAACAAGATAAGCAATGAGAAAGTAAAACAAGTAACTAGAAACTAGCAACTAAAAATGTGGTTCGCGCGGGAACCGGCTTGTGTTGGAGTGTTCAAGTGTGGAGAAATCTGAAGTAAAAGTAAAAGGATGGTCCACGCGGGGACCGAATTGAAAATAAAGTGGCTCACGCGGGAGCCGAGTTTTGGAAAAGTAGGTGGTTCACGTGGGAACCGGTTTTTGAAGGAAAAGGGGTGGTTCACGCGGGAACCGGTTTGTTTGATTGGAAAAAGGAAAGGAGGGCCACGTGGGGCCAATCTAAAGGTGCTGCAAAGGGGTGGTCCACGCGGGGACCGATCTGAAAGTAAGTTGGTTCACGCGGGAACCGAGTTGGAAAAGAAAGGTGGTTCACGCGGGAACCGGTTTTGAAGGAAAATGGGTGGTTCATGCGGGAACCGGTTTGTTTGATTGGAAAAAGGAAAGGAGGGCCACGTGGGGCCAATCTAAAGGTGCTGCAAAGGGGTGGTCCACGCGGGGACCGATCTGAAAGTAAGTTGGTTCACGCGGGAACCGAGTTGGAAAAGAAAGGTGGTTCACGCGGGAACCGGTTTTTGAAGGAAAATGGGTGGTTCATGCGGGAACCGGTTTGTTTGATTAGAAAAAGGAAAGGAGGGCCACGTGGGGCCAATCTAAAGGTGCTGCAAAGGGGTGGTCCACGCGGGGACCGATCTGAAAGTAAGTTGGTTCACGCGGGAACCGAGTTGGAAAAGAAAGGTGGTTCACGCGGGAACCGGTTTTTGAAGGAAAATGGGTGGTTCATGCGGGAACCGGTTTGTTTGATTGGAAAAAGGAAAGGAGGGCCACGTGGGGCCAATCTAAAGGTGCTGCAAAGGGGTGGTCCACGCGGGGACCGATCTGAAAGTAAGTTGGTTCACGCGGGAACCGAGTTGGAAAAGAAAGGTGGTTCACGCGGGAACCGGTTTATAAGAAGAAAAGTGGTTCACGCGGGAACCGGGCTGAAATTAAAGACAAGAAATCAAGTCCACATGGGGGACAATCTTAAAGGAAGAGTAATCAGCAAGTTTTTAAAAGTAAATTGACATGGAAAAGGGTAAAGGACAAGCCGGTTCACGCGGGAACCAAGTCGGAAAACAACTAGTTGCACGGATCAATCAAGCTAGCACGGTTGAAGACATTGGTTGTCCCACCGTGGTCGCCAAAAAGCTGTCGACTCCGAAAAGGGGTTCCGGATCGGCACCTCAAGATAAGGTGAAAGATGGAATAATTGGGAAAAAAAAGGGGAGTGAATTGAGAAACACTCGGAAAGCGGTAAAAACTCCTCACCTCGGTCCCACACTCACATTGATCCCCGAACTTTCATCTCACGGCGTCGCTCGAGCACCGGAGATGGTTCGGGTCATGTGGGAGGAGAGTGAGGAGGATATGAATTTAGAACATGAATAAAAATAAAGTGTGGTCGCTAGGAGCCGCGGGCTCCGATTTATGTAATGGAAAGAGAAAGAAGTTGACCGTGTGTACCTTAGCGTGGGAGAAAGGGATGTGAGTTCAACCTTCTTCTTCTTCGGCCGGCCGATGAAGAAGAGTCTCCAATCCAATGCTAGCTTGATCAACCTGTGCAACTAGAACAATGAACCAAGTGAAGAGTTTGGTTAGACTTGTGAAGTGTAGTAACTGTAGAGAGAATATGAGAGAGAAGCAATTGGAATCGAACTCACCGGATTGGGGTGAGTCCTAACCCCTTTTTTTTGTGTTTTTGATGATGTAAAAATAATTTAAATGAACGAAAATATGCTTTAAAACAGTAAATAAACAGAATTAATGGAGTTTAGAAAGCTTATGGAATGATTTGGCTTGAGTTGAAGCCGAGTTGGTTGAAAACAGCCGGTTCGGGTAGCTTGGTACCCTTCTGGCGCGACTTTGGTGCAGAGGATGTTACGGACGACCCCGATGTCGGAATTGAGTGCCGTTTGTTGGAGTAGACGGAGGACTCAGAGAAGAAGAGTTCCTATGTTGATGACTTCTCCGAAATCCTCCTGTAGAAGTCAGTAAAAATTATGAAAGTGGGCGGATATCAAAAACAGAACCTGGATGCGCGCCCTCAGTGTAGCAACCGCCACGAACAAACGGCAAGTCGGAATGGAGTGCCGTCAGTTGGGGACGAAAGAGGACGAAGAGAGGAACAATTTGTATGTTGACGACTTTTGCAGCAGAAGCCTCGGATTTTCTCCAGAAGTCGATGAAGATGGTTGATGAAGAACACCCGGATCGAGCCTTCTCCTTCACCTCGGGATCGGTTTCTTGACTTCGGATCGCCTTTGGACGTCGGGACGGCTTTGGAGAAGAGCTGGGACGACCTTGGGACGAGCTAGGCACCGGGGTTCAACCTTGGTTCGTTGAGAATGGCCCTCAATTTATAGGGGAAGAGAGCCGGTGCAAAATTTAGAAACTGGATGTACCGCGCCCCCGCGTTTCAAAGGAGACGAGGGCGCGCAGGGCGCGCCCTCAAACCAAGGGCGCGCAGGGCGCGCCCCCAGTTGGGGGGCGCGGTCTGCGCGCCCCCCTGTTTCAAAGGGGGCGGGGGCGCGTTCGGCGTCTCACTGCTAAAAATCGACGGAAACTTCCGGAAATTGCTAAAAATCGACTTGACATACGTAACGCGCCCCCGAACCGGGGGCGCGGTACAAATAAGTGAAAATCCTCCCCCGGCAACCTTCCAAAAACCCGGTTTAGAAGGCGCTAATCGGGGTAATTTCCGATTTAAAGCAACTGATCGCGCCCCCGCTTTTCAAAGGGACCAGGGACGCGCAGGGCGCGCCCCCAGTTTGAGGGCGCGCAGGGCGCACCCTCAGGTTGAGGGCGCGCAGGGCGCGCCCTCCTCTCTCAAGCGGAGTGGGGGCGCGGTACACTCTCTCTCCTGCGCGCGTGTTCCGCGAGCCGTATCTTGCAAACGGGATGTCCGATTCGGCTCCCGTTTGTCGCGTTGGAAAGAGGGCCTCCAACCGCACCTCCTCAAGTCGGTAAACCAGCCGGAATGACTCCCGATGTTCACACGGGTCTTTCTACCAGTTTACCCTCTCGCGGAAAGCCGAAACCCGGTGCGAAGATCCGAAAGAGCACGGTTCCGGTCGAGAAATCTCGGGTCAACTCGGGATGACTTGAAATGATGACCGAAAAAGTCCGGTACTATTGGACAATCCGAAGTCATCGAAAAATCTGAGATTAACCCGGTAAACGTGAATCGAAAGCCGTAAAAGCCGCGAAACCCTAAAATTGACCGAACCGGCCTTATAGCCCCGGTTGATAAAATATACGGCTAGAATCGACCCGGATGACCTGAAAAGACCCGGTGATGACCGGAAAGGCCTAACATGTGGTCCGGGATAGCCGTGTCAGCACAGATCGAAAAAGCCGTAACGAAAGCCGTCATTGACCGACGCCTACCGAAATGACTTCTCGGAAACCCTGAATGTTACGGAACACATGCGGGACTCCCGAGACCTTCAATTATGGACCATTCAAGGTCGGTCATTGAGCAGGCTTCGTATTTTTACAGTTCACGCGCGGCTCTCGCTTGAAGGTTACGGCATTGTTCCGGAAATCTTCGGTCCATTCTCAACTCACAAGGGGCTCCACCAATGTCCTTAGCTCATCTCCACGAGGTAATCCGGATCAGATAACGGTCAAATAGAAGATATCGCCTATGGAATAAGAGTCTAGGGCTCCGAATCAAGCCAATTTGGCGTGTCTACAGGCAGACCAATGTTGGATCATCTGGTTGAGCATACCACCCAAGTCAGAACCATTCCACGAGGCCCAAATACAACAATGCCATGTTTGAACCTCGTACCATTGTTTCTAGATCTTTTGGATGGGCTTCAGGGCCCACTTACCCACCTTGGGCCCATGTGCCCTCTTCAACGTTCCACTCTTATTGGGCCTGCTTGCCCATTTGCTTCCCTCATCAACTACAGAACTGAGGGCTTTTCCCAACATGGGCTCACATGCCCATTTATTTATGAAATCGGGTCCACGTACCCGTTTACTTTTTTCATCAGCTTTGGACCCATGTGTCCACTTTCTGTTACCATTGGGCCCATGAGCCCCTTTCCCCCCTTTATTATTAAGTTGTTCTCTCTATTAATTCAGTCATCTTCTAGCAAGCCTCGAGTCACTCAGGCTCATTTTATCTTTTTACTTGAGAATTCCAAGAAAAACGTCTTCTCTAAAACTCACATTTCCATCGAGGAGATGTCTCTACTCATCCCAGAGGGTGCTCCCAATCAGGGATCCCTCTTTTCTGAATCATTGATTGATTTACTCGATCCTCCCTCCACTGTAAATACCACCTTTCCAGCTTTATCTTCAGTAGGTCAAGTTAGGTTAGGAAATAGGAAAGTCAGAGGTATGCGAGTTCCAAATAGGTATCTGCAACAATTGGCACAGAAATGCGTAGAGTGTGCAAGGCTGCCAAACTTTTTAGATAATACCATCCAGCTAGATGAAATCCGATATGAGGATGAGCATAACATCGATCATACTTTTGGAGTATATGAGGTGGTATCAGAGAAGGATCCCAAATCCGAGGATGAAATCGAGGACTTGGCTGATGCATATGCATCTAGACTTAGAAGATTTGAAGAACCATCAGCCACAGGGAATGAACCGACCAAGGAACTGAATTTAGGAACCCTGGAAGATCCTAAGACTATCCTCATCAGTGCAAACCTCACTCCCTCAGAAGAACAGCGTTCGATCAAAGTTTTGGAAGAATATAAGGACACGTTCGCATAGACATATGAAGATATGCCGGGATTAGATAATTCACTGGTTGAACATAGATTAACCTTGAAACCTGGAACTACCCCGGTTAAACAAAAGCTCAGGAGATTCCACCCTGATATTGCACTCAAAATGAAAGAAGAGGTCGACAAACTACATCAAGCAAAATTTATTAAGGTTGTCCTATATCCGCAATGGGTGGCTAACATAGTCCCTGTTATGAAGAAGGATGGACGAATTCGGATTTGTATAGACTTCAGGGACTTGAACCGAGTGTGTCCTAAAGACGATTTCCCTTTGCCTCATATCGATGTTTTGGTTGATAACACAGCTGGATTTGAAATGCTTTCATTCATGGACGGCTATTCTGGATACAATCAGATTTGGTTAGCTGACGAGGACCAAGAGAAGACCTCGTTCACTACACCTTGGGGAACATATTGCTATGTTGTCATGCCCTTTGGGTTAAAGAATGCTGGTGCTACATATTGGAGGGCTATGATGGCTATCTTTCACGACATGATGCACACCCTTGTAGAGGTGTATGTGGATGATTTGGTTATCAAGTCCAAGAGTCGAGAAGATCATTCTGAAGTGCTAAGGAAAGTTTTGCAACGAGCTAGAGAATACAAGCTGAAAATGAACCCTAAGAAGTGTACATTTGGAGTTTCATCAGGAAAGCTACTTGGGTTCATAGTAAGCAAAAGGGGCATAGAGATCGACCCAAACAAGGCCAAAGAAATTATTGGTATGCCTCCTCCAAAGAATATGAAAGAGCTTCGAGGATTGATTGGGAGGCTACAATTTGTCCGCCGGTTTATCTCACAACATTCCCAAAGGTGTAAACCTTTCTATGAGTTAACCAAGGCGGGGGCCGAGTTTAAATGGGATTCGAAGTTCCAGGAAGGCTCGTTCAGGTCTTTTCTACCACAGTGTACTTCAGCTCACAAGCATCAAACATCTTGGACAAGTAGTAAGTAGCTCGTTCTTTCCCTTCTTAATCAACTTGTGCAAGGACTGCCCCAAGAGAGTTCTCAAGAACCGAAATGTAGAGGAACAAAGGTTTGTCGGGAATTGGTGGTCTAAGTACAGGAGGACTTGCCAGGTGAGTATGAAGCCTTGCTGGCCGGGATGGAGGCCGCTCATTTCCATGGTGCCACCGAACTGAGGGTGATAGGTGATAGTCAATTGATCCTATGCCAGGTCCTATCCAAGTACCGAACTTCCCATCCAAACCTCAAACCCTACCAGGAGCTCACTGTAGACACGCCAATTTGGCCTTATTTAGAGCTTAAACCATTATTCCATTGGCAACATCTCTTTTAGACCATAAAAATCATGATGAACCACCCTTTTGGATGAGCCGAGGTTCTTATTGGAAATATGAGTATGATTTGCTAATTTTTAATCAAATCCATGTTTTCCAAACAAGAGACTCTTGGTGGTGTGCCAGATTATGCTTTTCCTAGCATATACTCTACTTGAAAATTTTTCACAGGATTCTGTGGACTTCTAATGATGAAGTCTTAAACATGAATAATCTTTTTCCCTGAGTTATCTTTCCATTACAACAAACGGCATTCAATTCTGATCTCCCATTTGTCTGCAGCGCCCTTTGGAATTTAGATGCGCAGTTCTATCCGCACGAAGCACCAATCAAGCCCAATTGCATGCAAGCCCAGCCCATTGTGCACATATCTGATCAATTCACGACCCTACCTTCATTTTTCCTCCTCCATATCACTTTTTATAGCATCTGGAAGCTTCATGGTCAAAATTAGCATCATCAAATGATGGCAATCCAACTTGTTGTCTTGTATATCAATACTTGCCATTTTTAGACTAGATTTGTTTCCTCTTCAAGTGGAGACATATTTTGAACATAGGAAAGGTGATCCACGGTTTACAATCCCTCTAAATAATTTGGGTAAGTTTCTAGATGCCTCAGGATGAAAATTAGCAACATTAATTGAAGGAAATCCAACCTATGGTCGGATGTATCAAAACTTGCTATTTTTTGACCTGTTTTCCATCCCCTATAAAGGGAGACTCATATGAACAACCTAAGGAGGGCATCCCCATCCTCCAGAACTTCTCTCTTCGTCCTCCAGACACCCTAGGCTCTTCCCAATCTCCCCAAATAGTTCTATCTTCATCCCGGTTCCCGGAGTTCATCCCAAAGTGAAGAAGAAGCCGGTCTATGCTCCAACGTGCTGCACTGCTGATCATCGGCTTCTACAGATATTTGTAGTCATTTTATGGCCTGAATTCCTTCATACTAAGTGTGGTTCATCAAGATATATTTCATCTCCAACAAACATAGATCAATTATGACATTTCCTCTGCTTGTTATGGCTTCAACACCGGCGCTGCACAGACAGATCCGAAGTCTTCTCTTCTAAGTCATCATCTTCTCAGTCAATTTCAGTACATTTAATGGTGGATTCAACCTATAAATCCTTCATATAAATTGTTACCCGGTGAGTTATCTTTTATCTTCAACAAGAATCAATCAATTTTAATATCTGTGGTGCCAATAGCATGTCCTACATCAACATTGTGCTGGAAGTTTCCAGAACTTCACTGCCCAAGATCCGGCTTATCAGGTAAATTCAGATTACTTATCATAAGATTCAGGCAAACTTGTCTTCATATAAAACCACCCTCGATGATTTATATTTATTTTGAAATAAGTTTCACTTGATTCTTACATCGGTGCTGTCCTCTACGGTCTCTGCATCAGAGCCGCGCAGTTTACATTAAATCTGTCCAACCCGGTTGCCACTTTGCCTGGGTTGTGTTGTCTTTAACCATTTATATTCTTTTTTCTTCATTCAAATCATTTAGTTCATATTTAAGCATCATTTTTATTCAATCTTGCATCATTTCATACATCATAAAAAAACCAAAAAAAGGGGTTAGGGCTAACCCCGAATCCGGTGAGTTTGTTTCCAATTGTCGTTTTATGTTATTACTTTTACAAGTTACTACATTTCACTCAGTTCTAATCCTTCTTCACTTGTTTTCTTGTCTTATTGTTTTTTAGTTGCATAAATACATCAAGCTAGCATTGGTTGGACTCTTCTTCATCGGCCGGCCGAAGAAGAAGAAGGTTGAACTCACATCCCAATCTCCCACGCTAAGGTACACGGTCAAATCAACTCAATCTTGTTTTTATTCCATAAAGCGGAGCCTGCGGCTCCTGGCGACCACCTTTCTTTTATTCATGTTCTAAGCTAATTCACTCCTCACTCTCCTCCCACATGACCCGAACCATCTCCGGTGCTCGAGCGACGCCGTGATATGAATGTTCGGGGATCAATGTGAGTGTGGGATCGAGGTGAGGAGTCTTTACTGCTTTACTAGTGTTTTCTGATTCACTCCCTTTTTCTCCTATTTCATCTTCACCTTCTCTTGAGGTGCCAATCCGGAACCCATTTTCGAAGTCAATAGCTTTTTGGCGACCACGGTGGGACAACCAATGTCTGCAACCGTGCTAGCTTGATTGATTCGTGCAACTAGTTGTTTTCCGACTTGGTTCCCACGCGAACCGGCTTGTCCTTTACCTCTTCCATGTCAAGTTACCTTTAAACTTGCTTTTTACTCTTTCTTTAAGATTGTCCTCCATGTGGACTTGACTTACTTATCTTTAACTTCAACCCGGTTCCCGCCTGAACCACTCTTTTCTTCTTATAAAACGGTTCCCGCGTGCACTAACCCACTTTTAGATCGGTCCCCGCGTGGACCACCCTTTTTCACCACTTTAAATTGGCCCCAAGTGGCCCTTCTTCATTTTTCCAATCAAACAAACCGGCTCCCGCGTGAACCACCCCTTTTCCTTCAAAATTTGGTTCCCGCGTGAACCACCTACTTTTCCCAAACTCGGCTCCCGCGTGAGCCACTTTATTTTCAAATAGGTCCCCGCGTGGACCATCCTTTTCCTTTACTTCAGATTTGTCCCCACTTGGACACTCCATCACAAGCCTGTTCCCGCGCGAACCACCTTTAGTTGCTAGTTGCTAGTTACTTGTTTTACCTTATCATTGCTTGTCTTAATTGCATTCACTTGCTTGATTTATTAGCTTCCTTTCATTTCAGGTTCTTGCATATTGATTGCTTCTTCTCCTCCTACCCTCCATTTTTACTTTTGCATTAGCTTTTTGCATCGGGTACCGGACTTGTTCCTATCCATAGGGCATTCGAGGCGGGGGCTCTCTCTTCCAACACACCCTCACCCTCCAAACACCTTCTTGGTGGATTCTAACCTCTCTTCTGGGATATTCCTTCCTAGTTGATTTGGTTGTTTCCATCAAGACCTCCGTAAGTCCCCATCCGTTGAGTATTCCTCTCCGCACGATTGGGCCGGTTGTACCACTTTCCCAAAACCTGAAGAACCCAAGTACCTACTCGTGGTGATTGAGTGATAACCTTAGGTCTTGAAGATTGAAGCGATAGGAACCATACCTACTTTAGTGAGAAATTGCTAACAATCTATCTAATCTAAGGTTTCAACCCAAATATTGTCGAGTAGTCATTTTAAAAACTTGTTTGCATAACTTGCTTGCTCACCAAAAATTGGAAAAAACCAAAAATTTCTTCTTGCAAAACACCTAAAAAAAACAAAAAAAAATTCTCTTTAATTTTGTGTTCAACTTGTTTTCCAAACAACCAAATTGAAACAAAAAATTCAAGCAAAACAAAACATAACAATAAATCTTTAATTGTGTGCTTTGCTTGCTCTTTTTTTAACCATCTTTGTAGAAAGATCGGCATGATGCCCATGATGCTAAGGTCTGGAAGCCACGTTGGGAGGTCGGACTACTACAAGCTGCAACAACCCATGGTCCAACCAGAGGGCCATGTCAATGCCGTCAAAGAACCTGTAGTTCAAAATCCTACTCATCCACCTGCTTCACTTAGTGTGGAACAAATCCTCCAGGGTCTATCCCTCCATCTAGATCCTGAATCCTTTTCACTTGTGCAATCTTTAACAAAGGGCAAGATGTTTGCCAATCAAGATCTGGTCGAGGGAAATCAAGCACCCTCACCACCTCAATCGGCAACTAGGCCCCTCATCATCAACTCTCCTGCACAATCTTGCAGTGCTACCTTGCCAACTCACCCTGTTGTGGGTCACCCACCTGATTCCATGCTAGTTCCTACTTCCAACCCACCTCTTCTAGCCCGTTCATCTAAATACCTTGCACCGGTGGCTCAGGAACCCAACCTCACTCAAGCATTCATGGACAAACTCAACCAAATGGATGAGCACTTTGAAGAACTAAGACATCGTTTGGACTCGAAGCCCATCCCTAAAATATCTGCTCCATCTTTCCCAGTCCTGCATATCCCTCCATCACAAACACCAGCCTACCATCGCTACAATGGCTCAGGTGATCCCTTCACCCATGTCAATGATTTCTTGAGCAAATCATCTCGATGGCTAAATGATCGAAGAGCTCTTGCTATTCTTTTTAAGAGATCATTGGATGGTGCAGCCCTAGAATGGTTCTTTTCACTAGGGGAAATAGAAATATGGGATTTTGAAATTGTCAAGGAAAAATTCTTGCAACGATATGGGTTGGGCTATTCAATAATTGGGGAAGCAAAAAGAGACATGGAATTAATACAATATCATGATGAATTGAGGCCCATGGCTGAGAAGAACATTGATACTATGCACCAACCTAGGAGCCCTCCCCAACCCCATTTAGATCATTATCTTTGGACAACTCCTCGACGTCAGTTGATTAGGCCACCCATGCCCCAATCTCATCCAGTCATGCAACCCATGTCAATGGCACAATCAATTGTGCACAATCAAGCTCCTCTTGTCAATTGTGCCAATACTTCATCAGTTCAACCGGCTCCCGAGCCTTCGACTCCACTAACATTTCCTAAGGTCCATCGACCAATCATCCGACCATTGGCTTCTCAGCCTATTCCAACAACAACCCCTTGGCTAGCCACGCAAACCTTGGCCCCTCAAACCACTTCACCAACGGTCCCTCGGCCAATCATTCATCCTAAGCCGATCGAGCAAACCTCGGCTTCTCAACCAATCCCACCACATAGGGCTCCTCCTCAGTTGGTCGCACAACAATCAATCATTTCTTCTATTACTCTTTCCCCAACAAAGGAATCAATCACTCCTATTATTCTTGCTCCTGCTATAGTAGAAGATTCAGTCACTTCGACCCCTCAAGCTCCTACCCTGGCAGAGGAATTAATAACTCCAACCATTTGTGCTCCTGCCATGGCAGAAGAATCAGCTTCTCATCATGTCATTGCTATATCTGAAGATCAAAGTCAGCTAGTAGGGGAGGTCGAACCAAACCCTTCCACCTTTCTGGAATCCACTAGACTAGGCATGCCCTCTTCCATAGAACATCCAGAGGAGAAGCCTGCTATAAAAAGCTTAGATGA